>CM077000.1:67772289-68993539 GCA_039090855.1 Macrothele yani | reverse complement strand
GCATCTGCACGAAGATCATGATTTCTTTTACCACTGTAAGCAAAATTTTCTTTTGGTTTTCTTTTTTCGTTACGGTTGACTGTGCTTTGCTGTAACACGAAGTGATTGAAAGATGTTTTTCCGTTTCTAATTTGCTAAACAAATTCATGATTTTTGTGGTCACAGTACATACTTTTTGTACCCCTCTTCACAAAAAGAATACGTCGTCTTTGTGCCCTTAATGATGGCCACAGTACGAAACATTCGTACACCTTTTAGTGGCCCCAGAACGTATCCGTTTTACATTTTTTTAATGGTCAGTGTACGGATGCATTTTATACCACAGTACTTACCCTTTATACAATACTTTCTTTACTACTCGACTTTCCCCGGGATTTAGGCTTATTAATTTCCTATTCCCTTATATATCACTGAAAAAATCTGGAAAAAAATTGATGCTTGCAAGAAAGGAAAAAGCCGATTTCACTAATTCGGTCATTACAAATTATTTATTCATAGTGGAATTATTTCAGCATTTGGTCGTACTCAACATTTTTGGTTTCTCCTTCATCGGCGACAATATATAGTTTTGTTGGTTCCTTTGCTCTTCACATTCCAACATACAGCTGTAGAATCAAACGGACCAAAAGCGTTACGAATTATTTAACACGCGCCCAGGAAACATAGCATTTGAACACGGACTGAACAAAATTCGTTAACAATTTGTTATCGGCGATCAAATGCACCACGTGCTCTGAGTTTCAGACGTCTTTGAGGGGCGAATCTCTGGGACAAAAAAGTTAAAAACTTATCTTTGCGAATATTTTATGAAACTGGCTGAAATTTTAATGAACATCATAAATCGTTAATAGGAACATGACCTCAAAATTTTGCCCGAATCGGTAAATAACTTTTTAAATTAGTCGTCAAAATTTCATTAACCGTTTCTGCGTATATATTTCTGTTTACCGATGAATTAAAAATTCCATGCCTATTTTAAACAGCTTTAACCGGATTCCGGTGAAATTTTGAGGGACGCCTCTTATTACCAATTCATGGTGTTGATCAAAATTTCACCCCGTTTCGTTAAGATTTCGCTAAGTTCGTTTTTGAGGAGATGGTTCTGGATGGTGTGTCTGCTTACACGTTTTTGTGCACCAGCGTTAAATTGCCGTGTGATTTCTTGCACTATGGCCCGTCTATCCGCTGTTACAATGCGAGCTGGCCGACGATCAGCCCGCTCATCCACACGCTGTTGTCCACGGCAGTTTTCCCTCGCAGGGATGATTTTACCGGATTCGATGTATTCACGGTGCACCCGTGACACAGTGGCTCGTGGAAATCCCAGTGCCTGCACGACTTCCGAGATGGAGTGGCCCATTCGTCGGGCCCCGATAATTTGCCCACGATCAACTGCGCTTAGATCCTTCGTCTTACCCATACTGCGTCCAACTCTTACTGATTCCCGTCGCATCACTCCTTGTATTGTCGGATCGCTGCATACGTCATGTCGTTTCCGTTTACAGGGCAGCCCACAGAGCCACATTTGCATAACGCCAGCAGTCTCTAATTGAATTGCTCTTCAGTGGATTTACTGAAAAATGAAACTAGCGATTCTGACAGGCTAGTTTGTAGGTGATAAAGAGCACACTAGATGGCGCCACCGTACTATTTTTTGCACATAGAAGGCAAAGATAAATTAGGGCAGTGGGCTTAGAAATGAACACCTTTATGTGTAACAGAGGAATTCCTACGTGAGGGCGGTCACTTAACGTGCTCGTCCGTTGCACGGCGGATATTCAGCGGTTGTTGGAAATTCCCACCACCACACTAGGTTTGAACCTGGGGCCCCTCCATCAGTAGTCTGAGTCTCTAACCACTAAGCCCTCCGCGGCTAGATTTCATATTTCTGATCTGATCTGATCATATGTAGAGGATTTTAGGAAGGGAGTATCTGACCCCAGGTCTTAACCAACCCTTAGAAATAGGAAGCTAGGAGATTTGGGCTAGAGTGCCCGATTGGAAATTTGCACGGAAGCGAAGTAGAAAGGGGGTGAAAGACGTCCTTATTTATTACCGGGTGGCCAGTACCTGGGGTCCGACGGCTTAACGTACCCATCCGACGCTCATTTAGGGGATCGGGCGTTCGTACCTGCCTGGGATCGAACCTGAGGTCCTTTCCGTAGCAGTCACGAAAGTTGCCCACTAGGCCACCCGCGGCCCGATTTCAGACTTGGAATACGTGTACTTCATACAGACTCTTTTAATCGTAGAATCAACTGGAAGTATATTATTCGATGGCACATCTGGGATAATAGATATACTCGTTGTCACAGGCTGGACAAATGAACCGCACAATTTTATGGCAAATATAGTGATGAAGCGACAATATATCATTTATGAGATTGGCACAAATATAGTTAATGCAAAAACGTACGCAAAGATATTTTATGCATAATTAAATTACTTGTGATCAGTGACTTTGCTGTACTAATTATTTATGTGTGTCACTTTACACATTTATTAAACAATTTCTCTTGAAATCTGTAATACCTAAAATGAAGTAATACGAGATTATATTTGTATTTATTGTCGCAGTTATTAGGTGCTTGAATCAATTCCCGCTGTTCTTTGCCACAGAAAGGTACAGGATAGTTTATTCAAAGTAGTGTCCTGTGGCAGCTACGACCCTTTCCCACCGTTGGGGTAACAAATGGATTCCGCGGTAGAAAAATGCAGATTCTTTCGAGGCGAACCCTTCATCGAGCCATTTTTGGATATCCGCGAAGTGCTACTCTGACAGGCCATGTTGTAGTGACCGGAACAAATGGAAGTCCGAGGGAGTCCGGGGAATTAGGCGGATGGGGTAAGAAGTCTCAGCCAAGTGCCTCCAAGAGTTCCTTCACGGATTTGCAGACATGAGGTCTAGCGCTGTCGTAGAGAAGAATAACCATGTCATGTGGGATCCAGTTTCCGAGCTTCTGGATCATTCTCATTGACTTTAAACGTTTGCTAACCGTTAACTCATCGAACCGTAGTGTTTCAGACAACTCGTTGAGCGTCTGACATGAATCCTCGTCCAATAACGCCTCCAATGCGCCATCTTCGAACTTTGTTTTACTGCCCAAGGCGCTCTTTGTCCTTCACGTCATACTCGTTGGCTTTGAAGAGTCGAAACCACTCTCTGCATGTTGTTTCCGATAGGGCACGTTCCCCATAGGCCTGCACTAGCAAACGATGACTTTCCGCTGCAGATTTCTTAAGATGAAAGCAGAAGAGTAATGCTTCCCGCAAATGCTCCTCTTTTGGTACGAAATTCGACATCGTGAATGCGATACATACTCGTGTTCTGTGCCCTCCGATCACGTGTCACACACTGCTTCGCCCAGACTACGGACGGTACGTGCGTGTGCAAGGGAGATCACGTGTGGCCCGGGTCACAGTGCACCACTGCTGCACTCTATTGGGCAACAGCGGGAATTAATTCAAGCACCTAATAATTGTAAGTACGTATGGTTACTTGTATTTGAGCATGTCATGTACTCGTTTACGATACGATTTAAAAAAAGCGAGTAGATTCAGGTTCTCATTTTTAAGTTTATTCTTTTTAACAGTGTAACTAAGAAATTTAGTTTCACTGTATATATGTATAATTTTGCCTAGCTATTAAATTGTTTAACCACCCCAAAAAATTAGTGTGAGTTAATTTTCGATTCAACCTCGTGCTTTCTGATAATAAAATTGAATATAATGTGTACTAAAACACGTTTTTTTTTTCTGTTCCAGATGTTACTATTGCTGTCCATGAGAAGTTGCATGTTACATGGAAAATTACCTCAGTTTTCCGAGCAAGATAATCCTGCGGCTTTTGCTTCGTCTTGGCTAACAAGGTACTTTAAAATCTGTTTTTTTTTATATGAAAGTTATACACTGAAGAGCAATTGAATTAAAGATACCTGTCTAGTAACGTGTAGCACCATCTTTCACGCTGATGACGGCGGCGATTCGTATCGGCATGGACTCAACAAGACACCGGCAGCGTTGGGAAGCCATACGGATCCACGACCCCTCAACAAGCTACCACAGTTCACGAAGATTTGATGGAGGGGGGAACATCACTCTCGATGGCATTCCAGATGTGCTCGACGGGATTGAGGTCAGGAGACTTAGCTGGCCAAGGAAGCGAGGTCACGTCGGTGGAGTGTTCATTCAACTATTCGGACACAATTCGGGAGCTGCATTGTCTTGTTGCAGGATGAGGTCCCCAGTGGGATGTTGAAGACGCACAAACAGGAGCAAATGGTCGTCCAGGATATCCCGGTAACGTTGACCTGTGAGGGACGATGTCACACGTACCAGAGGTCCCATTTCAGTCCACGTAAACAGTTCCCAGACGAGAATGCCACCTCCAGCAGCTTGAAGAGTACCCTGCTGGCAAGAAAGATCCATCGCTTAATGTGGTTTGCTCCGTACTCGTATCCTGCCATCCGCATGTACCAACATGAATCTCGACTCATCAGTCCAGGCAACACTTTTCCACATGTCTAGGGTCCAGTGGCGATGTTCCCGCACCCATGCTAATCTTTGCACCAAGTGATGTACGGTCAGCAGCGGTACCCTCGTGGGACGATGGTTTCTGTACCCCATAGCGAGGAGATGGCTCTGGATGGTGTGACTGCTTACACGTTTTTGTGCACCAGCGTTAAATTGCCGAGTGATTTCTTGCACTGTGGCCCGTCTATCCGCTGTTACAACGCGTGCTAGCCGACGTTGACCCCCACGTAGCACAACCTAGCAATTTAACGTAGGCCCAACACTGAGCCGCCGTCTTTTATTCCCAAAAAACAATGGCTCAATGTTGGACTTACGTTAAATTGCCAGACTCTGCTACCTGGCCCGGCTCATCCACACGCTGTAGTGCACGGCAGTTGGCCCTTGCAGGGATGGTTTTACCGGATTCGATGTACTCACGTTTCACCCGTGACACAGTGGCTCGTGAAAGATGGAGTGGCCCATTCGTCGGGCCCCGATAATTTGGCCACGATCAAATGCGCTTAGATACTTCGTCCTACACATACTGCGTCCGACTCTTACTGATTCCTGTCGCATCACTCCTTATATTGTCGGATCGCTGCATACGTCATGTCGTTTCCGTTTACAGGGCCGCCCACAGCGCCACATATGCATAACGCCAGCTGTCTCCAATTTAATTGCTCTTTAGCGTAGAATCCAGTTTGATGTCAAATATATCAGTAGAGCTCTTGATACAATATTTTGCTACAAAATACACTCTTTGCAAAAAAAAAAAAAAAAAAAAAAACGAAGCACCCAGAGAAAGTCGCCCGATCCTGATGGAACTCCGCTTACAAGTACCCCAGGGCCGAATATGCAAATGATTAAAAAATAACAACCAATGAATAAATTGTCACCCGCCACCGCGCATACGAACTACGCAGCGAGGAGGGTATATCAAGAGCAAAGCTGGGACAATTGTGACAGCGAACTGCTGTTGCAATAACCTCCACGGACTGTGAGGCTGCCTCGACGTCGGATTCGGGCACAATACGAGCAACTGAATGATTTTGTACGAGGACGTATTATTGGACTGATATAAGCCGGTCGGTCAAGTCACCGCTTCACCAGCCATTTAGGTCAAAGCAACCGGAGGATGTTTGCACCAGTGGGTGGAAGAGGGCGATGACCCAACGGCACGCGGGGCAGTGGACGGCCGAGGGCAACCACAAAAACGCAAGGATCGTGCAATTGTGTGAGCCGCATGAACAGAACTGAATTCGTTTTTCTCAACCGCATCAGTGGCGATGTTGTGTTGTCTACAGGTACGGAAACGGCCATGATGCGACGTCTAGAGGCACAAAAGTGGCCATGTTGCGACGTGTAGAGGCACAGAAGTGGCCATGTTGCGACGTGTAGAGGCACAGAAGTGGCCATGTTGCGACGTGTAGAGGCACAGAAGTGGCCATGTTGCGACGTGTAGAGGCACAGAAGTGGCCATGTTGCGACGTCTAGAGGCACAAAAGTGGCCATGTTGCGACGTGTAGAGGCACAGAAGTGGCCATGTTGCGACGTCTAGAGGCACAAAAGTGGCCATGTTGCGACGTCTCGGCATGGACTCGACAAGGCACAGGAAGCGTTGGGAAGCCATACGGACGCATAATTGCGATGGAATGGATCCCGCTCCTATGATCTGATCTTTTACCCGATTTCGCCCATTTTCAATAGGGTTCGTCCCCTGGTGGTCCCCTACCACATACTAAAGTTTCATCGAAATCGAACCATTTTTACGCGAGTTATCGTGCAGTCAGGCGGACAAAGCTGGAACAAAAAACTCTTCTTCAACCTACAGTTGGAAAGCGTAAAAAGGAAACGAGTATCAAGTCTGTACCTTTTGCTCACAGTTCTTTAAAGACCCCTAATGTGTCACCAAAGGACTGTTTTGTCTTCGGACTGCTAAAAAGACCGCAGACCTAAAACAGTTACTGGACAATAGAAAGCAATGGAAGAGCAGTGGAATAAAATATCACTACTAATTTTAAGAAATGCCCTGTTATCTTGGTGTAGTTCCATAGTCCAGAAAAATGCTCTATGGGATAGAATATTTAACAAAGAAATAATTTAATTCTAACAATTAATTATATTGCTTGAAAATTGCTCTAAAAGTGTTTGGAATCCTCTGTAATTGCTTCGTGGAATGCGTATGCGTGTGTGAAATACCGACGTCTGAGTTAAAGTCTTCTGAAACGACCAAACATTGTGTGGAAGATAAATCGAAAGGAACAAAGAAAGGACTTGTGTACCCTGAATCAACAAAACCTCCTAACGTGGAACAAAAGATCAACAAAAGAACAAAAGATACGAAAGGAAGGCTCTTTCCTCCAAAATTGAAGAAACTATGAACGCTTTTCAATGGTTAGCCGCTTTTGCATTGCGTGAGAATCTGAGAAGAATCGCGGGGAAATTAATTATCGATGGAAAAAGTAATTTTCCAGGGATTTCAAAGATTCTATGTAAATGCCGTATTGTTGCTTAAATGTTCACACTGGCAAATCCTCAGGTGAAGAAAGAGACGGTCAATGAAATAAGCGATTACACCTTGTGCAATGGAAATTTCGAAGATGAATTTTGATGAATATAGACTTCAGACGTAGCTGCACAATAAAACTTAGTGACAAGTTAAAACTTTAATGAGATAAAAACACATACCCATTAGTTAAAATACCATTAGACCTTTCAAGGCTGCATCAGCCTCATCTTCAGATGGAAGAAATTACGTTGTGAAACACATATGGACACATATATATGTAGGAGTAAATTAGAGATGTTGCCACTCAAAGAAACATAAAGGTAATTGTAAACAAGAAAGATGACACCGATTTTTTTGGTGTAATGCGCACGTCTTTTGAATCCGTTCTGACGCATATGAAATCTATCAAAGCAATTCAAAGCCAATGGAACCGGTATGGAAAACACCAGTATCTGACTGAAAAAGAAGTTTTTCAATCGGGTTTTTAATCCCGCAGACATTGCTGTAAACAGAATCGTGAACTTACGTATTCTGGTTGCAGACTTGTGCGTTAAGAAAAATTTGAATTTATATGAGAAACATTTCGCAGCGGAAACGCTCTCCAACAAGGAAAGAATTTTTCAAATCAGATTCTTTGAAGCAGAGATATCGAAAAATATAAGATATGCATCTACGGCCCCCAGGAGGAAAAACCATGCATTATTTTAAGAATAAAGTATTCTCAAAAGGTTTTCGAAGTGAGCGGTATCGGTCCAAGAAAAAAAATATATTTAGTTAAGTTTTCAGGAGCTCAGATTTTGCTGCAAATATATCAGAAGCAGAAACTAACACTTATGCCCCCTGGTGGTAAAATCTTCTTTACCAGATATTAAAAAGTATATGAAAAACAGTTTCCACCAGGAGTTGTATGCGATACAAGAAGAATTTTTCAAATCGGAGTTTTAGAAGCAGAAATATCAGGGAAAACGCAATTTACCTATGCGTCCCCTAGCGGAAAGTTTATGAATTACTGAACATTTTGAATTTATATGAAACACATTTCGCATTTGAAACACTATCCAACAAAGAAGGAATTTTTCAAATCGGACTATTAGAAGCAGAGATATTGACAACAATAAGATAAACATCTACGCCCCTGGCGGAGAAATCATACAATATTTTAAGAAGAAAATATTCCTAAAAGGTTTGTCGACACTAGTAGTATTGGTCCGCAAAACGAATTTTTTCAAACGAGATTTTAGACACTCATATTTTGCTGCAATTACATCAGAAGCAGAAATTAAGGCTTACGCCCCTTAGTGGCCAAACCTTTTTATCCCAAAAATTAAAAACATATGCAAAGGACTTCCCATCAGCAGCTGTACCAGGTACAGAAAGAATTTTTCAAATCGGAGTTTTAGAAGCAGAGATATCGGGTAAAACGCAATTTACCTTTGTAGCGGAAAGTTTATGCTTTACATGAAAATTTTAAAATTATGTGGAAAACATGTCACACCGGCAACTCTATCGAATAAATAAAGAATTTTTCATTTTTCATATCGGATCATTAAAAACAGAGATATTGGCAAAAAGGAGATATACATCAACGCCCACTGGCGGAGAAACTATACAATATTTTAAGAAGAAAATATTCCAAAAAGGTCGTGAGTGGCATCGGTTCGAGAAAGAATTTTTTCAATCGAAATTTTAGAAGCTCGAAGTCTATGGCAAATGCATCAGAAATAAAAATGAACAGTTACGCCCCCTGGTGGCCAAAGTACTCTATACCAAAAATTTGAAATTGCGCTCTAAAATGAGAAATTATATGCAAAAGATTTTTCATCGGGAGCTGTATCCGCTGAAGAAAAGAATGTTTCAAATCGGAGTTTTAGAAGAAGATATATCGGGGAAAACGTAATTTAACTTTTACTCCCCCTAGTGGAAAATCTATGCATAACTTGAAAAAGTAACTATACCTAAAATACTCTTTGACAAAATCGGAATCAAAAGATAGTATGAAATAAAATGCATTTTGAATTCGACATCATCTGCATTTGCTCCCTCTAGCGGCGAAATTGTACATCATAAGAAAAAAGAAATGAAGGATCATCATTTTTCAAATCGGACTAATAGTTGTGGAGACAGGGTATCTACAGGAGGACGGACGGACGGACAAACCGATAACATAAGCACGATCTTTTTTTACAGAAGGCGTGCTAAAAATTTAGGTCATGACACCTAGGTACGAAGGTGAAATGAAATAAAGTCTGAGATCGATAGACTTGTGAGTAACGACAGTTAGTGACAAATATCATTTAGCAAAAGTTCCCATGCTTGATGAACAAAAGCATGTAGGTCTAATGATATTTTAACTAATATGTATGTGTTTTTATCTCATAAAAGTTTTAACTTATCACTAAGTTTTATTGTGTCATCCTGCAGCTACGGCTAAAGTCTACATTCATCTATTGGGTTGTCTGAAAAGTCATGACGTATTTTAGCCATGTTTTGCAAAGGTCATTTACTGATAGAAAGAACAAAGATCAATCAATGATATAATGCCCGTTTTGTTCGATAACCATTTGCCATCTTTCAGTGAGCTGCAGAATGCCTTGTTCATAGAAAGACCTGTCTTTCGTAGCGAAAAACTGTACAAGGTGCTGATTTACAGCCTCATCTGAATTGAACGTTATACCACGCAAGGACCGTTGAAGAGAGCGAAACAAGTGGAAGTCTGACGGCGCAAGGTCAGGCGAGTATGCTGGGTGTGGCAACACATCCCATCCAAGCTCCAATAATTTTTGGCAGGTGATCAAACTTGTGTGTGGTCTCGCGTTGTCGTGATGGAACACAACACCTTTACGATGAACGAGCTCTAGACGTTTCGGGATGATGGATTCGTTCATACTGTCCAATTTCCGACAGTACACATTCCAATTGATTGTTTGGTTCCGTGGTAGGAGCTCGAAAAGCACGACACCTTTAAAATCCCACCACACTGAGACCAGAACCTTCCGCTGATGAATGTCTGCTTTGGATGACGTTTGAGGCGAAGCAGCACGTCGGGACCAAGACCGTTTGCACAGCACATGAGTGTACACAATCCACTTTTCGTCACCAGTTATCGGTCGCTTCAAAAAAAAAAGGATCGTTTTCCTCACGTTTAATGAGCATATCGCAGATGTTTATACGCGCCGTCAATTGAGCTTCTTTGAGTTCATGAGGAACCCACGCATCGAGCTTGCTTACGTAGCCCAGCTTCTTCAGGTGGTCGTGAGCACTTGCATGATGGATGTGCAATGAGTCTGCAATCTCTCGTGTCGTGTAACGTGGGTTTGACTCGAGCAATGCCTTGATTTGGTCGTCATCAACCTCGGTGGGCCTCCCCGAAAAAGGAGCATCGTTGAGGTCAAAATCACCAGCACGGAATTTTGCGAACCACCGCTGGCACTGACGTTCTTGTAGAGCATTATCACCGTACACTTTACGCAACTTTTCACAAGCTTGACGAGCGTTCTTCCCTTTACGGAAGTAAAGCAGTAAAATATGGCGAAAATGCACAGTTTGGTCTTCCATCTTCAACTTGATGTCAAATCTCCGCAAATCAACCAAATCGCTCACTATTCCTTTTAGACTGCAGCTAGAACTGGCACCTGTCGAATGCCATTGCGATAACAGAGCTGCGCATGCCTCTAGTACTTCCAAAACCGCCCAACCGCCATCGTGTGCCAAAATACGTCATGACTTTTCCGACAACCTAATATATACTGCACGAAAATAATCTTCCTATTGCAAATTTGGAAGATGTGAATTCGTTTATTGGTGTAAATATGACATGGATGGTAAGTCAGATAATATCCGAAAACTTTTCGCAGTCCTATAGAGGGAATCGAAACCGCGTCTCCCGGATAACTCCAGAGTATGCTAACCACTACACGATCCAGAACGACCAAGTTTCAAGTTTAATTTGAATATAGCCATCACAGGATTCGCTAGTCCAAGCAACCGGCTTTCATATTTAGCGAATCTGGAGGTTAAAAATTCATTCCCGTGATTGCCCGGAGCCGCAGAATATCAATGAATGAAATACGGAATCACACCATTGTACGATACGAACTTGGAAGAAGTGAATCCATTTTTTTGGTGTAAATATAACGTGAACGTTAGGTCAGAAAGAATCAGAAAACTTGGAAATTTCGTCGTCGTGAAGCGGAAATCGAATCCGCATCTCCCGGATAGCTCCCAAGTACGCTAACCACTACACCATCCAAAACGACCTGTGATGGTTATATTCAAATTAACTGGAAACTTGAAACTTGGTCGTTCTGTGTGGTGTACTGGTTAGCATACTCGGACGCTATCTGGGAGACGTGGGTTCGATTACCGCTTCAGGACGACACTAAGTTTTCACGTTTTCTGATATTATCTGACTTAACATCCATGTCATATTTACACCAATAAACGGATTCACATCGTCCAAATTTGTATTAATAGAAATGGGTTCGGAGAAATTATAGTAGCACTAAGAATATCGGCTGGAAACGACAATTTCTATTTCTTACACACAAAGGGCATCAGGAAGCTAAGAAACTTTACAAGACAATAAGGTGCTCTGCACATTACGACATAACACCAGTTGTATCTTTATTAGCAGCAGGTCTTACAGGACGTTATAGTGGCTTCATGTCTCACCGGGAATCGAACCCAGACACATCTCGGACGAATGGTTATAAACCAGCGCTTAGACCGTTGCGCCACTGGTGTAGCCGCAAACGTCTGTACTTGCAGAATGAGGTGATTGGCTGCGGGTTTTTTTTTGAGTCATTATTCCTTTTAGTTGCAAAAGGACGAAATTCAAACTTATCCTGGTATGAATGGGAACTACACTATCTACCAACAAGTAATTGGACACCTGTGATAGCAAACGAAAACGAAGTTTATTCACCTTCAATAGTTGGTGGAGCCTCCACAAGCGGCGATTACAGCTGCGACCCTCCGGGGCATACTCTCAACCAGGCGTTGTACGACGGCTAGAGGTATTTTCTTCCACTCGGCTTGGAGAAGACAGGTAAGTTCTTCACCGATTTCGGACGGTGGGCGCACCCCTTAAGTCGACGCTCCAACTCGTCCCAGAGGTGCTCGATAGGGTTAAGGTCCGGTCTCTGCGCAGGCCAGTATATTCGATTAACCCTATTGTCACCATACCAAGCCATGTAGGACCTCGCAACATGACAGGTGGCATTGTCATCCTGAAAGCAACATGGGTCCACCCCGTAAAACTGCCACAACGTAGGAAGCGCATGGTCATCCAAAATGGTGCAGTAGGTCTCAGCATTGAGTCTACCATGAATTGCGACCAAGGGTCCCGTGCCATACCAGCAGAAACACCCCTACAGCATAATTCCACCGCCGCCGAACTTCACAGTTGGCACAATACATTCCGACTGGAGGCGTTCTCCAGGCAGACGCCAAACCCAGACCCTGCCATCCGAACGGTATAGGGTGAACCTTGATTCGTCGCTTCAGAGAACCTGTTTCCCCTGTTCAACAGTCCACTGTCGACGCTCTTTGCACCACGTTAGCCGATCAGCGCTATTGGACTTGGTGAGCAACGGCTTGTGGGCGGCAGCACGTCCATGATAACGGAGCAGACTGGCTTCGTTACGGATGGTATTCATCGAAAGAACACTCCCGGATCCCTGTTGAAACTCCTCGCAGATGTGGCTCATCGATTTGGTTCGGTTCTTCCTAATTTCTCTGGCCAGCACCCGTCGGTCTCTAACTCCCAGTTTTGTGGGTTGCCGGGTCGGGGCACATTCCGACAGTCACCTCTCATCTTCCACTTGCCAATGACGTAGGCCACTGTCGATTTTGAGTACTTCAACTCGCTGGATATGTCACGTATGGATCGGCCATTTCTGTGATACCCGACGATTACACCTTTCTCGAAATCAGAGAGCTCCGAACTGAGTGGCATCTCGCATGCGACTGGTTGCATTGTTGTTTCCCACACGATATTTAACGGCGGCGGCCGTGACGTGTATCAGGACCTCAGATATCGTCGATTGCAGGAGTGTCCAATTACTTCTTGGTAGAGAGTGTAGTTTTAAAGTTTTTAAGATTTGTCTGGTATACACAAAATTCGCATAGTTGCCTTCCCCCTACCCATACCGGACCCGCGGGTTAAGACGTTTTCCATCAAAATATGAGGAAGATAATGTGACGTACTACAAGGGTGAAGCACATGTCAAGACGACAAATCTACTGCGATACATTCCGTCGGTGTAGCTGAGTCGGTTAGAGTAGCTCACTCCGGAGTGAGGAGAAGCGTATTCGATCATCGTCCCCGATAAGTTTGTGTTATCACATTGGCGCCCGAACGTAAAACTGGATCTATTCGCAGTTGGATTCTTCGAAAAATGTGTGATGTTTGTTCCACAAATCGTCTGGAAATAATGAAAATTCCTGCTTTGCTTAAAAAACAAAAACGAAAAAAAAGCAACTCACTCTATGTACTGGCCGTAGAGTTCTTTGAAAAATGTGTGGTATCCAGAAACTGGCCGTTGAGTTCTTCGAAAAATGTGAGGTATCCAGAAACTGGCAGTTAAGTTCTTCGAAAAATGGGTGGCATCCAGAAACTGGCCGTTGAGTTCTTCGAAAAATGGGTGGTATCCAGAAACTGGCCGTTGAATTCTTCGAAAAATGGGTGGTATCCAGAAACTGGCCCTTGAGTTCTTCGAAAAATGCGTGGTATCCAGAAACTGGCCGTTGAGTTCTTCGAAAAATGTGAGGTATCCAGAAACTGGCAGTTAAGTTCTTCGACAAATGGGTGGCATCCAAAAACTGGCCGTTGAGTCCTTCGAAAAATGGGTGGTATCCAGAAACTGGCCCTTGAGTTCTTCGAAAAATGTGTGGTATCCATAAACTGGCCGTTGAGTTCTTCGAAAAATGTGAGGTATCCAGAAACTGGCCGTCGAGTTCTTCGAAAAATGTGAGATATCCATAAACTGGCCGTTGAGTTCTTCGAAAAATGTGAAGTATCCAAAAACTGGTCGTTGAGTTCTTCGAAAAATGGGTGGTATCCAGAAACTGGTCCTTGAGTTCTTCGAAAAATGTGTGGTATCCAGAAACTGGCCCTTGAGTTCTTCGAAAAATGTGAGGTATCCAGAAACTGGCCGTCGAGTTCTTCGAAAAATGTGAGGTATCCAGAAACTGGCCGTTGAGTTCTTCGAAAAATGTGTGGTATCCAGAAACTGGCAGTTAAGTTCTTCGAAAAATGGGTGGCATCCAGAAACTGGCCGTTGAGTTCTTCGAAAAATGGGTGGTATCCAGAAACTGGCCCTTGAGTTCTTCGAAAAATGTGTGGTATCCATAAACTGGCCGTTGAGTTCTTCGAAAAATGTGAGGTATCCAGAAACTGGCCGTTGAGTTCTTCGAAAAATGTGAGGTATCCATAAACTGGCCGTTGAGTTCTTCGAAAAATGTGAAGTATCCAAAAACTGGTCGTTGAGTTCTTCGAAAAATGGGTGGTATCCAGAAACTGGTCCTTGAGTTCTTCGAAAAATGTGTGGTATCCAGAAACTGGCCGTTGAGTTCTTCGAAAAATGTGAGGTATCCAGAAACTGGACGTTGAGTTCTTCGAAAAATGTGAGGTATCCAGAAACTGGCCGTTGAGTTCTTCGAAAAATGTGTGGTATCCAGAAACTGGCCGTTGAGTTCTTCGAAAAATGTGTGGTATCAAGAAACTGGCCATTGAGTTCTTTGAAAAATGGGAGGTATCCATAAACTGGCCGTTGAGGTCTTCGAAAAATATGTGGCATCCAGAAAACGGCCGTTGAGTTCGAAAAATGTGTGAATTCGGAAACGAAGACTCAATTCATGAAATGTCGTCACACCTCTTCACCAAGGCCTAAGAAGTTCAAGACCCAGAGATCAGAACAGAAAGTAATGGTGACTGTTGTTTTTGGGGGATGACAGGCTATCATTCTCCTTGATTTTGTAGAACGTGACAGTATCATTACCAGCGAGCGGTAGACTGAGACACTCAAAGAGCTTAGAGAAGCCATAAGAATAAGGAGACCGAACAACAACCTGAAAATGATCCACATTCACCATGACAATGCGAGACAACACACATCATTGCAACAAATTAAGCAATCAGCAATTTAGGGTGGTCTGTAGTACCCTATCCACCGTACAGCCCAGATCTTTGGTCCTCCGACTTCCGCCTGTTCAGTCCAATGAAGGACAGCCTCCGGGGACAACGATTTGATGACACCGACGAGGTGAAAGTGGCTGTGAAAAAAGTCGGTAGAGCAGTACACACTTGATATTTTTCAAAGAGGATTCTAGAGTTGATTTCAACGATGGCACAAATGCATCGCTTGTGATGGAGATTATGTTGAGTAGTACCTTTGTACAGAGAAAGAGCTACTCTACCAACATGTGCAATGTGAACGACCTCTGTCTGTTAAAAAAAAAAGTTATACACACTTTTGCATTACTTTCGGTACAACCCTCTTAGTAAGAAATAGTTGCATGACCTGTTCATTTGTTTCATATGCAAGTTTCCTTTGTGTAGCATCACTCAAAAACCAGCGTTTCTTTCTAGGTTCCTCTCTGAATTCTTTAACACTGAAATCTTTGTCTTGTAGGTTGCTAACTCACCTATATCTCCCGGCATTTAATGTATGGTTACTTCTCTCTCCGAGGACGTTATCCTACGACTGGCAAATGGGAAGCATTCCTCTCGTCTACACGCCATGGGATAAAAGAAACTTAGCTACCGTGTCGATTATTGTTACAATAGCTGTTCTTCTTATTCAAGCGCTGCTGGACGTGCAGGTAAGAAGAGGTAGGTTCTTCCAGTCCGAACTGTATTATTATGTACCTCGTAAAAGCCAGTATTCCCTTATAGATTTGCATTTTCCCCCTGTATGAGCGAAACGGAGAAACAGATGGACGAATATAACTTGCTGGGCAATTTATCAGATTCCATGTAAATGTGGACTTTCATATGTAAGACATATCTGCTGTGCCTTACGTTTCTTCCGGAAGGAAAACAAGACTTACTAAAGAAACTGTTAACTCAAGAAATCGTCTTGAGCTTTTGTCACGAAAATTGTAATAAATTTCGGTTTGAAAGCGCTGAACTCATTTAAAAAATCTCTTTCACCTGTCGAGCTTGATATTACGGAAATTTTATACAAATGTCGCAACTGTTCACGACCAGAGTTGGAAATGGGTCAAAAATATTAAGCACTGACCGAAGTTTTATCAGAATAATTCCAGGACAAGCCTCTAACGGTAACTGATAGCTCGGGTACAGTTGGCAAATTTTGAGTAAAGCTATTGCAAAAGCTAAGCTAATTAGGCGTTCATTATAACAAATTCTAAAAAAACGAACGTTTAAAATTTATGACTTCCAGAACAAAAGTACGAAACATTCAATATTATAACGAAATAAATTTCTCCGTCATTTTTGTCCCTGCCGGGGCTCGAACCCGGATCCACTCATTCCGGAATAAGTCACTCTACCAATTGAGCTACGCAGACGTTCGTTCTCGCTGCTATCTGCCTTTATGTCGTGTGCGTCCTGCTGGGCCGGCACGTCACATCTCTCCCCCCCCGAAAGAGGGCAGGGGGCATGGCCCACGGGTCAGTCGTGACCATGGATCGTTGAAGGCAGCCATCCGCTGTAGAACGTGCACTTGAGAACTCCCAGTCAATCTGGTGTGTGGAATGCAACGTCACACACGTATATTTTTCGAAGCGCTGCAGAAGGGATTCTCTGATTTTTTTCTATCTCGAGGTGTGAAATGAACATCACACCTTTGCGAGATTTTGAACGGCCGGGTCATCCGGAAAGTTCGGGCGCCATTATAACGAAGTAAATTTCTCCGTCATTTTTGTCCACGCCGGGGCTCGTACCCGGGTCCCCTAATTCCGGAATCAGTCGATCACTCTACCAATTGAGCTACGCAGACGTTCGTTCTGACTGCTATCTGCCTTTATGTCGTGTGCGTCTTGCTGGGCAGGCACGTCACAATATTTTCGCTCAAAATTGAATAATTTTTCAGTTTCTAACCGCTGGTTATTATAACGTGGACAGAGCGATATGCTCTTCTATTTGTATTCTTAAAAAGAAATGCCTAAAAATTATCTTGAACTACTTTCCTACACACCTTCATGTTGGTTGTCATCAGGTTTCATGTAAACAAGCGGAAAGACACACACAGATCGGGAACCACGTTTTTCATTTTGTATCGCGAAAGGCAGACACACACACAAACTTCCTTTTATAATTATAGATTAAGCAAGTGTTGAGCTAACAGACAGAATCTTCAAATTTCTTCGTTTTTCAATTCAAACCATTTTTTATATTAATGTTAGTGAGGTTACTTTCGTGAAACGGTTCAAGTAAAATGCCATCTGGTTTTAATTTAAATTCCTCAGCGACACGGAATAAAGGAAATCGGAAGGCGTCAAAAACTGAGCATGGCCGATGTCCAATCGCATGCCAAAAAAAATTGTGATCAGATGTGTCATGTCGTACCTATGCCCGAACAAATAATTGTCCCGAGTCTGGTATACAGAGTACGACGAAGTAAATTTCTCCATTTTTATGCCAGAGGCGAGATCGAGCCCAAAACTTTCGGCTCCGAAGCTCCGAGTGTTATCAACTATACTACACTTGCATGTTTTCTCACTGCTATCTGCCTTTATCTCATGTGTTTCCTGCGGGGCAGGCACGTTACAAGCTCCGAGTTCTACACACTATACAACACTGGCATGTGCTCTCACTGCTATCTGCCTTTATCTCATGTGTGACCTGCGGGGAAGTCACGTCACAAGCTCCGAGTGCTATCCACTATACTACACTGGCATGTGCTCACACTGCTATCTGCCTTTATCTCACGTGTGTCCTGCGGGGCAGGCGCGTCACAAGCTCCGAGTGCTATCCACTATACTACATTGGCATGTGCTCTCACTGCTATCTGCCTTTATCTCATGTGTCCTGCGGCGCAGGCACGTCACAAGCTTCGAGTGCTATCCACTATACTACACTGGCATGTGCTCACACTGCTATCTGCCTTTATCTCATGTGTGTCCTGCGGGGAAGGCACGTCACAAGCTCCGAGTGCTATCCACTATACTACACTGGCATGTGCTCACACTGCTATCTGCTTTTATCTCATGTGTGTCCTGCGGGGAAGGCACGTCACAAGCTCCGAGTGCTATCCACTGTACTACACTGGCATGTGCTCACACTGCTATTTGCCTTTATCTCATGTGTGTCCTGCGGGGAAGGCACGTCACAAGCTCCGAGTGCTATCCACTATACTACACTGGCATGTGCTCACACTGCTATCTGCCTTTATCTCATGTGTGTCCTGCGGGGCAGGCGCGTCACAAGCTCCGAGTGCTATCCACTATACTACATTGGCATGTGCTCTCACTGCTATCTGCCTTTATCTCATGTGTGTCCTGCGGGGCAGGCACGTCACAAGCTTCGAGTGCTATCCACTATACTACACTGGCATGTGCTCACACTGCTATCTGCCTTTATCTCATGTGTGTCCTGCGGGGAAGGCACGTCACAAGCTCCGAGTGCTATCCACCATACTACACTGGCATGTGCTCACACTGCTATCTGCCTTTATGTCATGTGTGTCCTGCGGCGAAGGCACGTCACAAGCTCCGAGTGCTATCCACTGTACTACACTGGCATGTGCTCACACTGCTATCTGCCTTTATCTCATGTGTGTCCTGCGGGAAAGGCACGTCACAAGCTCCGAGTGCTATCCACTATACTACACTGGCATATGCTCTCACTGCTATCTGCCTTTATCTCATGTGTGTCCTGCGGGGCAGGCACGTCACAAGCTTCGAGTGCTATCCACTATACTACACTGGCATGTGCTCACACTGCTATCTGCCTTTATCTCATGTGTGTCCTGCGGGGAAGGCACGTCACAAGCTCCGAGTGCTATCCACCATACTACACTGGCATGTGCTCTCACTGCTATCTGCTTTTATCCCATGTGTGTCTTGCGGCGCAGGCACGTCACAAGCTCCGAGTGCTATCCACTATACTACACTGGCATATGCTCTCACTGCTATCTGCCTTTATCTCACGTGCGTCCTGCGGGGCAGGCGCGTCATGAGACCGGATTGTTTCAATTATTTTTAAAATCGGTCAGTTGTTTAATGGTCATTATTTTTATATGACGCGACCAATCACCATGATACCAACCCCATGTCACTCACCATGTCCTTCCCTTTCTCTGTGGCAAGTGTCACCGCGATCGGCTGAAGATTTTAGGAGGAAATAGGTAACAAACGACCCCTCATCAAAATCAAGGAAACCCCCGAAAAATGCAAGTTTTTGGACGATTATTCCTCCATGACACGGAATTTCGGGAATCGGAAGGCGTTAAAACCTGACAATGTTCAATCGCATGTAAAAAATCACGATGATCGGATGTGTCATCTCGTACCTATATGTCGAAACAGCTAATTGTTTCGAATCTCATAAAGAAAGCTCAGCTCGGACTTCGGCTTCGCTTCGCTCAATGACCACATACGTAATAATGGGAATAACCACCCTTGGCCCGGATGACAGCGGCGAGACTGCGTGACAATGGACGCAATGAGGTTCCTGAAGGTTGTCCGAGGCACACGTGGCTATACGAACTGCGGAAGAGCACGAAGGTCCCGTAGATGACGTGGTTTCGGGTCAGAACGTCGTACCTCTCGATCGAAATAGTTTTAGAGGTGCTCTATGGAATTGAGGTCGGTCGATTTGGCAGGCCAAGGAAGAACGGAGAAATCTCTGTCGAGTTCCTGGCACCAGTCACGCACCCCGTTAGCGATGTGGCACGGCGCATTGTCGTTTTGGTAGACACCATCACCACCAGGGTAAACGTCCAAGATGAAAGGATTCATGAGGTCAGCTTGGATGGAGACGTAGCCTTGGCGTTACGGGACCCGTATATTGTTACCAACGGTTCCAAACTATACCAGAAAAACATCCCCCAGGCATGCACACTGCCACCTCCCGGCTCTTCTGTGGAGTAGAAACCTGGATTCGTGGCACAAGAGAACCCTTTTCCAATCTTCCAGTGTCCGATGACGGTAGTTCCATGCAAGTGTCGTTGCGGATTGACCTGAGTTAACATGGGCGCCTTGATGAAGAGTCGACTCTGGAGACCCATGCAAAATAGGATTCGCTCTGTAGTAAATTGCTGCACTATTGTGTGAATTACCCTTAACCAGTCGACTGAAGCGACGTTCACTTCTGGTGTCACCTACCCCAGAGGTGCCTTTGGGGTCCAAAGTTATGACGTCGGGAGGTACTCGGTGTGCCAGCAGTCCATTCTTGGTACACCCTTACTACAGCACCTCGTGAACAGCCCCGAAGTCTGCTGTTTCTAAGATGCTTCCACCCTTGGCGCGGTAGCCGATGATCATTCTTGGTACACCCATACTACAGCACCTCGCGAATAGCCCACGAAGTCTGCTGCTTCTGAGATGCTTCCACCCTTAGCGTGGTTGCCGATAATCATTCGTTGTAGCCGATAATCATTCTTGGTACACCCTTACTACAGCACCTCGCGAACAGCCCACGAAGTCTGCTGTTTCTGAGATACTTCCCCCCTTGGCGCGGTAGCCGCTAATCGTTCCTTGTAGCCTGTAATCATTCTTGGTACACCCTTACTACTGCACCTCGCGAACAGCCCACGAAGTCTGCTGCTTCTGAGATGCTTCCACCCTTGGCACGGTAGCCGATAATCATTCCTTGTAGCCGATAATCATTCTTGGTACACCATTACTCCAGCACCTCGCGAACAGCCCACGTAGTCTGCTGTCTCTGAGATGCTTCCACCCTTGGAGAGGTAGCCGATGATCATCCTTTTTTGAACATCGGTCAAATCAGTACCTCTGCCCATTGTGCTCACGTGACGCACTATGGCTCATCTGTCCAGGCCGGCCGCTTATATCTCCGTGTGGTCGACCTTGTCATTTCCGGGACCTCCGTGCTGTGCTGCATTCCTAATGGGCACGTGTGCCTCGACGTCGTCTCGCCGCTGTGTTCCGGACCAAGGGTGGTTATTTCCATTATTAGGTAGGTGGTCATATTATTCTGATAGGGGAGTGTACGATGCCCTGTGTGGTGAAAATCATAGCGTACTCTATCGAAAATGTGGGTTTAATATCAGTAACAGGGCTACTTATTCCCCAATCTTTTTTTCTTCCGGAAGTTACTTAGAATGTAAGATTTAAATACGGCATTTTTGCCATGCTAGAAAATAATCCAAATATTCATATGGAAACTTCAGCAGTCTTCGCAGTGAAACTTCGAATATTTCTGAAGGCTTTTTGTTTTCGTCGCGTGATCTATATGAATATTAGTGTAATTTTCAAACGAAAATTATACTAATGATAGATTTCAAAGCAAAATTGTATTTTAAAAGGATTGGTACCGCATGAATAATTGAATAATTAATTTTGGTTAGAGAATGTTTCCTGTATTCTTTGATGATAAGAATAAACAACAGCGGTTAAGTTAATTTTCTGTTTCCTTTGGGAACGTAATTTTAATATAGAGTAAATTTTAAGGTAATTATTGTTTGCGCTGTATTTTATATTATTTCCTTACCTCCATGGATTCTCCGAACACAGAGATCTTTGCGTTTACAGCTCTTGATATTTCGGTTTTTATTCTATGGTGCTGGTATAATGCAACTTCATTATTCATCCTTAATCCCGAATAGGGCCGTAGAAAAGTGATATGAAATCCAATATGCAAAAGGCTTGTGTTCCTTTAAACGACTTCGTTAACTTAGATAAGGTTTATATTATGCATGAATTATCTCTGTTTATCCCAGTGCTGTCTGAACTTCCAAAACAGCAGAACGAATTGATTTTTTTATTTCAGAGTTTTGAATTAATGAACGAGTTTCTCGATAGTGTATTTTGTTTGTGTTTTTAGAGGATGGCAGCTCCTATATATATATACGCATTTTATTCAAAAATGCTACGACAATGCAGATTAACATATTAGCCGCATTAATACATCCAGATAATACACATAATACATATAATTACCCACATTTCATCTTAGTAAAGTTTATAAAATTTTAGGAAAAGAAATCCGGAATTTTGAGTTCATGGAGCCGTTCAGGGTGAACTTATTAATGTAATGAACTCATTTGGGCCGCCCCGGTGGCGCAGTGGTCTAAGGCGCTGGCCTCTGATCATTCGTCCGTAAGGGGTCCGGGTTCGAATCCCGGTCAGGCATGGATGTTGTGTTCGTCTTACCCTTCCCTGGAACCAGTGACCCTAAATTAGGGACGGGCGACTGCTTATAGCCCACTGAGTTGCTCACGGTGGTCGTAAAACCTCCAAGCAAAAAAAAAAAAAGAACTCATTTGGTAGGGGCTAATAGTGTTTCTGATATTATAATGAGGCAGATTACGTTACATGACGCAATTTTGATGTCCGTTGCACCATTACACAACGTAACAAAAAATTTTTCTTTTTATTTGTTCCAGGGTACTAACTGTTACATTCTTTTTGTCTATTATACCTCAAAAGTATAAAAAATCCTATTATTCCCTACAAACGTTGCTTTTGTGACCACAACAGTGGTATCTTGAAATTAACCTGTTTTCCAGAACCTTCTAGATGGTTCAGTGCTGAATAGTAATTTCTGGAACTTTCTAGAACTCTTGAGAACCTTCAAGAACATTTTTTTTATTGGAGGTTTAACGACCACCGTGAGCAACTCAATGGGCTACAAGCAGTCAGTCGCCCGTCCCTAATTTAAGGTCACTGATTCCAGGGAAGGGAGAGAGCCAGTACCGTAAAGACAAACACAACATCCATGCCTCACCTGGATTCGAACTCGGACCCCTTTAGGACGAATAATCAGAGGCCATCGCTTAGACCACTGCACCTCCTAGAACTTTTCAGTGATTAAATAGTGGTTTGTACTGAAGTGTCAAAAGTTTTGGATACGTACCTAGCACTACTGCGAGGAATTATGGTCGGGGGAGCCATTACCTACGATGTCCGATCAGCTGTAGTAGTGGTACGTGGATCATTGCCGGGCCAGCGGTAAGTGGATGAGATCCTACGGCACCATGCGCTCTCATTCCTGGGCAGAATTCCAGGTGCGCTATACCAGCAGAATAATACCTGCCCGCACACGGCTAGAGTTGCCCAGGACCGCCTACGTCTTGCACAGACACTTCCATGGCCTTCCCGCTCATCGGGCATGTGTGGGACCAGTTGAAACACCGGCCGTAGCCGTACCGCTCTATCTGGGATTTGGAGCCCACCGTCCAACACGTGTGGGCTCGTTTGCCGCAGGACAACATCAGGCGTCTGTTCGCCTCCATGCCGGACCGTACTGCAGCATGGAGAGTTGCGACGCGCTATTGAAGATGACCGGACTGCGTGCCACAGAGTCCTGCAGCTCTGTTTCTGCCATCATGTGTATCATTCATCTGTATCATTACGTCCATAAAATAATTTCAGTTCAATCCGATGCTTCCTTCTTAGTGCGCAAATTTCATTGTCCGTGAGTATAAATAAATAAAATAAAATAAAATCTGACAGTTACATAAGAGCCATGGTGAGAAATGCTGAGAAATCCTGTTCTTTCTCTGCCGTTTCCATCTCTGCTGAAATAGGAAATGCTTGGAGTGGCTCGATTAGTACCATAACTCTCCGCAGACAGTTGCACAATGTGGATCACAAAAAATAAAATAAAATCTGACAGTTACATAAGGGCCCTGGTGAGAAATGCTAAGAAATCCTGTTCTTTCTCTGCCGTTTCCATCTCTGCTGAAGTAGAAAAATGCTTGGAGTGGCTCGATTAGTACCATAACTCTTCGCAGACAGTTGCACAATGTGGATCACAAAAAATAAAATAAAATCTGACAGTTACATAAGGGCCCTGGTGAGAAATGCTAAGAAATCCTGTTCTTTCTCTGCCGTTTCCATCTCTGCTGAAGTAGGAAATGCTTGGAGTTACTCGATTAGTACCATAACTCTCCGCAGACAGTTGCACAGTGTGGATCACAATAAATAAAATAAAATCTGACAGTTACATAAGGGCCCTGGTGAGAAATGCTAAGAAATCCTGTTCTTTCTCTGCCGTTTCCATCTTTGCTGAAGTAGAAAAATGCTTGGAGTGGCTCGATTAGTACCATAACTCTCCGCAGACAGTTTCACAATGTGGATCACAATAAATAAAATAAAATCTGACAGTTACATAAGGGCCCTGGTGAGAAATGCTAAGAAATCCTGTTCTTTCTCTGCCGTTTCCATCTCTGCTGAAGTAGGAAATGCTTGGAGTGGCTCGATTAGTACCATAACTCTCCGCAGACAGTTGCACAATGTGGATCACAAAAAATAAAATAAAATCTGACAGTTACATAAGGGCCCTGGTGAGAAATGCTAAGAAATCCTGTTCTTTCTCTGCCGTTTCCATCTCTGCTGAAGTAGGAAATGCTTGGAGTGGATCGATTAGTACCATAACTCTCCGCAGACAGTTGCACAATGTGGATCACAATAAATAAAATAAAATCTGACAGTTACATAAGGGCCCTGGTGAGAAATGCTAAGAAATCCTGTTCTTTCTCTGCCGTTTCCATCTCTGCTGAAGTAGAAAAATGCTTGGAGTAGCTCGATTAGTACCATAACTCTCCGCAGACAGTTGCACAATGTGGATCACAATAAATAAAATAAAATCTGACAGTTACATAAGGGCCCTGGTGAGAAATGCTAAGAAATCCTGTTCTTTCTCTGCCGTTTCCATCTCTGCTGAAGTAGAAAAATGCTTGGAGTGGCTCGATTAGTACCATAACTCTCCGCAGACAGTTGCACAATGTGGATCACAATAAATAAAATAAAATTTGACAGTTACATAAGGGCCCTGGTGAGAAATGCTAAGAAATCCTGTTCTTTCTCTGCCGTTTCCATCTCTGCTGAAGTAGAAAAATGCTTGGAGTGGCTCGATTAGTACCATAACTATCCGCAGACAGTTGCACAATGTGGATCACAATAAATAAAATAAAATCTGACAGTTACATAAGGGCCCTGGTGAGAAATGCTAAGAAATCCTGTTCTTTCTCTGCTGTTTCCATCTCTGCTGAAGTAGGAAATGCTTGGAGTGGCTCGATTAGTACCATAACTCTCCGCAGACAGTTGCACAATGTGGATCACAATAAATAAAATAAAATCTGACAGTTACATAAGGGCCCTGGTGAGAAATGCTAAGAAATCCTGTTCTTTCTCTGCCGTTTCCATCTCTGCTGAAGTAGAAAATGCTTGGAGTGGCTCGATTAGTACCATAACTCTCCGCAGACAGTTGAACAATGTGGATCACAATAAATAAAATAAAATCTGACAGTTACATAAGGGCCCTGGTGACAAATGCTAAGAAATCCTGTTCTTTCTCTGCCGTTTCCATCTCTGCTGAAGTAGAAAATGCTTGGAGTGGCTCGATTAGTACCATAACTCTCCGCAGACAGTTGCACAATGTGGATCACAATAAATAAAATAAAATCTGACAGTTACATAAGGGCCCTGGTGAGAAATGCTAAGAAATCCTGTTCTTTGTCTGCCGTTTCCATCTCTGCTGAAGTAGAAAATGCTTGGAGTGGCTCGATTAGTACCATAACTCTCCGCAGACAGTTGCACAGTGTGGATCACAATAAATAAAATAAAATCTGACAGTTACATAAGGGCCCTGGTGAGAAATGCTAAGAAATCCTGTTCTTTCTCTGCCGTTTCCATCTCTGCTGAAGTAGGAAATGCTTGGAGTGGCTCGATTAGTACCATAACTCTCCGCAGACAGTTGCACAATGTGGATCACAATAAATAAAATAAAATCTGACAGTTACATAAGGGCCCTGGTGAGAAATGCTAAGAAATCCTGTTCTTTCTCTGCCGTTTCCATCTCTGCTGAAGTAGGAAATGCTTGGAGTGGCTCGATTAGTACCATAACTCTCCGCAGACAGTTGCACAATGTGGATCACAATAAATAAAATAAAATCTGACAGTTACATAAGGGCCCTGGTGAGAAATGCTAAGAAATCCTGTTCTTTGTCTGCCGTTTCCATCTCTGCTGAAGTAGGAAATGCTTGGAGTGGCTCGATTAGTACCATAACTCTCCGCAGACAGTTGCACAATGTGGATCACAATAAATAAAATAAAATCTGACAGTTACATAAGGGCCCTGGTGAGAAATGCTAAGAAATCCTGTTCTTTGTCTGCCGTTTCCATCTCTGCTGAAGTAGAAAATGCTTGGAGTGGCTCGATTAGTACCATAACTATCCGTAGACAGTTGCACAATGTGGATCACAATAAATAAAATAAAATCTGACAGTTACATAAGGGCCCTGGTGAGAAATGCTAAGAAATCCTGTTCTTTGTCTGCCGTTTCCATCTCTGCTGAAATAGAAAATGCTTGGAGTGGCTCGATTAGTACCATAACTATCCGTAGACAGTTGCACAATGTGGATCACAATAAATAAAATAAAATCTGACAGTTACATAAGGGCCCTGGTGAGAAATGCTAAGAAATCCTGTTCTTTCTCTGCCGTTTCCATCTCTGCTGAAGTAGGAAATGCTTGGAGTGGCTCGATTAGTACCATAACTCTCCGCAGACAGTTGCACAATGTGGATCACAATAAATAAAATAAAATCTGACAGTTACATAAGGGCCCTGGTGAGAAATGCTAAGAAATCCTGTTCTTTGTCTGCCGTTTCCATCTCTGCTGAAGTAGAAAATGCTTGGAGTAGCTCGATTAGTACCATAACTCTCCGCAGACAGTTGCACAATGTGGATCACAAAAAATAAAATAAAATCTGACAGTTACATAAGGGCCCTGGTGAGAAATGCTAAGAAATCCTGTTCTTTGTCTGCCGTTTCCATCTCTGCTGAAGTAGAAAATGCTTGGAGTGGCTCGATTAGTACCATAACTATCCGCAGACAGTTGCACAATGTGGATCACAAAAAATAAAATAAAATCTGACAGTTACGTAAGGGCCCTGGTGAGAAATGCTAAGAAATCCTGTTCTTTGTCTGCCGTTTCCATCTCTGCTGAAGTAGAAAATGCTTGGAGTGGCTCGATTAGTACCATAACTATCCGCAGACAGTTGCACAATGTGGATCACAATAAATAAAATAAAATCTGACAGTTACATAAGGGCCCTGGTGAGAAATGCTAAGAAATCCTGTTCTTTCTCTGCCGTTTCCATCTCTGCTGAAGTAGGAAATGCTTGGAGTGGCTCGATTAGTACCATAACTCTCCGCAGACAGTTGCACAATGTGGATCACAATAAATAAAATAAAATCTGACAGTTACATAAGGGCCCTGGTGAGAAATGCTAAGAAATCCTGTTCTTTCTCTGCCGTTTCCATCTGCTGCTGAAGTAGGAAATGCTTGGAGTGGCTCGATTAGTACCATAACTCTCCGCAGATAGTTGCACAATGTGGATCACAATAAATAAAATAAAATCTGACAGTTACATAAGGGCCCTGGTGAGAAATGCTAAGAAATCCTGTTCTTTCTCTGCCGTTTCCATCTCTGCTGAAGTAGGAAATGCTTGGAGTGGCTCGATTAGTACCATAACTCTCCGCAGACAGTTGCACAATGTGGATCACAATAAATAAAATAAAATCTGACAGTTACATAAGGGCCCTGGTGAGAAATGCTAAGAAATCCTGTTCTTTCTCTGCCGTTTCCATCTCTGCTGAAGTAGAAAAATGCTTGGAGTGGCTCGATTAGTACCATAACTCTCCGCAGACAGTTGCACAATGTGGGTCATTATCGTAGAGCAGTAGAACACAAACGACACATCATTTCCATGACTGCAAAGCGCCTTTTGTAGAGGTGTGCCGATCCCCCCTACCCCTTCCCCGCATGGCGCGGAAGGGGTAGGGGGGATCGGTGTCTCCCGGTCGTTCGTGGACTGTGGGCGACTGGAAAGCCCTTCTTTGAAGTGATGAGTCACGCTTTTCGCTCTTCCAATCTGATGGGAGTGTTTCGATTTGGCGACATCAGGGCGAGCTGTTTTCGCTGCACTGTGTTCTTCCAACTGTTAAGTTCGGCGAAGGCTCCATCATTGTATGGAGTTGTTGTTCATCCACGGAACTCGGCCCGTTGGCTATTATACAACAAACCATGAACACTAAAGTATACCTCGACGTTCTGGATATTTCTGTCCAATTAACAATGTGGTAGTAATATGGAAATGACCGTTGTCTTTTCCAACACGATAGAGCTTACTGCTACACTGTGTGCAGGACTGGTTTCTTGAAAATGAAGTGGAATTGTTAAACTGACCATCTCAGAGTGCTGATCTCAATCCCATAGAACACCTGTAAGATGAACTGGATTAACAGATAGGAAATCGACCAAACGACCGTCTTCGCTCTCAACTCTGGCAGCAGCTTTGGCGAGCCATTCTTGTTGAGACCTATCAGAAATTGGTTGATAGTATGCCTCGACGTGTTTCTCCTGTCATAAAAGCAAAAGGCCGCCCCGGTGGCGCAGTGATCTCAGCGATGGCCTCTGGTCATTCGTCCGAAACATGGGTGTTGTGTTTATCATACGGCACTGGCTCTCTCCCTTACCTGGAACCAGGGACCCTAAATTAGGGAAAGGCGACTGCTTATGGCCCATTGAGCTGCTCACGGTGGTCGTTAAACCTCCAATCAAAATAAAAAAAAGCAAAAGGTGTACTGACTAACTATTAGTTGCTATAATAAACTATTTTGTCCCACAACATTGTGGTGCCTAACTGCTTTGGATAATTTAATGTACATTATTGCATTGATTTGTTTCTGCTTATCATTCTATTAGGCCTCTTCCTCAGTTGCATCGTTCTTATGTGTCCCTTTCTTGGCTTTATATCTGTTTTAATGATCCATCTCTGCACCGGACATTTTCAGAAACACCGTTTTCCTCGGACGGAAACACTTCTCCTTGCATGGGGGAAATCCCCAACCCCCAAACTTTTCTTTCAGGGGCTAGATCCAAACTTCCCTTGTGTCTTCTCTCCTTCCTGAGGAAATGCGCCGGCTACTAAATTACGTACCAAACCTCTAGTCCGGCCCACTCACTTTTATCCACCGTGAGAAATCCCCCATTAAAACCTTAAGATATTAGAATAGTTACGTCTTTTATATTCTCCCTACAAAGGATCCTGACGCCATAAAGTTATAAAGTCTTTGTCCATTCACTCACTGTGTCTGCGATAAAAGTTGAAACTCTAACAACAGTGGTGCTTTCCGGGAAACGTAGACGATTTTTGCTGGATTTTTTCCGTCTGACTAACATGGTTTGCTTAAAACTGGTGAAAAAAGTGAGCTTTTCAAAAATCTACCCCGAAGAGCTGACGGAAGAGCGAAGTGATTTTAATTTATAAGATATTCTAAAAGGCTATTAAAGTTTACTCTTCCTATAACGAGATTGCACCACACTGTCAGAAAAGGCTCTTTTTTGCAACTACACTGCTCAAAATAATTAGGATACCGCGTGACTTTGACAACATTATGAAAGCCAATCGTGTGATATCCAACCGAAGCGCAGCAAATGCAAGTCGAGTGTGACGTAGAGAGCAGAATCCTGCACATCCTTATGCAAATTAGCGTCTGTGACGTGTGACGTGTCTGCCCCGCAGGACGCACACGACATAAAGGCAGATAGCAGCGAGAACGAACGTCTGCGCAGCTCAGTTGATAAAGCGACTTGTTCCGGAATAAGTAGACTCGGGTTCGATCCCCGGCGTGGATCAAAAGTGACGGAGAAATTTACTTCGTTATAATGGCACCCGAACTTCCCGGATGACTCGGCTGTTAAAGATCTCGCAATGGTGGGATGTTCTTCCCACACCGCGAGATAGGAAAAATAAGAGAATTCCTTCTTCAGCGCTTCGAAAAATAAATGTGTGTGATGTTGCATTCCGCACACCAGATTGACTGGGAGTTCTCAAGTGTACGTTCAACAGCGGATGGCTGCCTGCAACGATTCATGGTCACGGCTGACCCGTGGGCCATGCCCCCGGCCCTCTTTCGGTAGGGGGAGATATGACGTGCCTGCCCCACAGGACGCACGCGACCTAAAGGCAGATAGCAACGAGAACAAACGTCTGCGTAGCTCAGTTGGTGGAGCGACTTGTTCCGGAATAAGTGGACTCGGGTTCGATCTCCGGCGTGGACCAAATGACGGAGAAATTTACTTCGTTATAGACGTTAGAATAGATAAATCACAGATTGGGATAAAAGCGAAGGTTTTCCGGGAGCGGCCTTAATTCCGCCGTGCTTATCGCAACATTTCGTTTTTAAAAGTCTACTGCTCAGACGATGTCTCAAGAACATGATTTACATGATGTGCAACTGACAGGCTGCAAGCAGGTTACACAGGCATTATGAGCAACTGACAGGCTGCAATGATGAGCAACTGACAGGCTGCAAGCAGGTTAGACAGGCATGATGAGCAACTGACAGGCAGATGAGCAATGATGAGCAACTGACAAGCATAATGAGCAACTGACAGACTGCAAGCAGTTAGACGGGCATTATGAGCAACTGACAGGCTGCAAGCAGGTTAAACAGGCATGATGAGCAACTGACAGGCATGATGAGCAATGATGAGCAACTGACAGACTGCATGAGCAGTTAGACAGGCATTAGGAGCAACTGACAGGCTGCAAGCAGGTTAAACAGGCATGATGAGCAACTGACAGGCTGCAAGCTGGTTAAACAGGCATGATGAGCAACTGACAGGCATGATGAGCAATGATGAGCAACTGACAGGCTGCAAGCAGGTTAGACAAGCATGATGAGCAATTGACAGGGTGATGAGCAATGATGAGCAACTGACAAGCATGATGAGCAATGATGAGCAACTGACAGGCTGCAAGCAGTTAGACAGGCATGATGAGCAACTGACAGGCTGATGAGCAATGATGAGCAACTGACAGGCTGCAAGCAGTTATACAGGCATGATGAGCAACTGACAGGCTGCAAGCAGGTTAGACACAGCTGGTGGTAGCAGAAGCCTTAGGCTCTCATAAAGTGTTATTTCCCTACTGTGGACTCAATTCCCGGATATGGTAAGTCTTCGAAGAAAGCAAGGTCGTCCATTAGTAACTACAGCAAGGGACTAAGGTTATCTATTGTTAACAGTCAGTCGGCACAGGTGGCAAAAATGCTGCTCAACTCCTGCCAGAGCTTCTTGTGTCAGCAGGATGCAGGTTGTCAATTCAAACAATCTGCAATCGCCTTCACCAAAGGTGGCCTTTATGCACGTAGACCAATGGTGTGGGTCCCTTAAACCGCACGCCACCCTACGGCTCGTAGAAACTGGGCTGAAGAACAACATGGTTCGAGATACGACGAGTGGAGTCGAGTTTTCATCTCTGACGAGTAAAGATTCAGACTGGAGTCTGACAATCGAGGAATTCTTATCTGGAAGGAACATCACACGAAATAACCTAACATTTATTCTGGGCTGGGAAACACCGTTGTTGGGGACACGACAAGTGGAGTCAAGTTCTGTTCTCTGACGAGTCGAGATTCAGTCTGGAGTCTGACAATTGACGAGTTCTTATCTGGAGGGAACCCAGCACACGAAACAACCTAACTTTTATTCTTGGCTGAGAAATACTGGGGACACGCCGAGTGGAGTCGTGTTGTCTTCTCTGACGGGTCGAGATGTCTGGAGTCTGACAATCGACGAGTTCCTGTCTGGGGGAACCCGGCACACGAAATAACCTAACTTTTATCCTGGGCTGAGAAACATCGTTGCTTGGGACACGACGAGTGGAGTCAAGTTATCTTCTCTGACGAGTCGTGATTCAGTCTGGAGTCTGACAATCGACGAGTTCTTATATAGAGGTAAACGAAACGAAATAACCCATCTTTTGCTCAGGAAACACCATATTACTGCTGGCATGAGCTTATGATATTGGGGAGGCATAAGTATCTGTAGACGTACAGACTTGTACTCATACAAAACGGCAGTCGGATGGCCCAGAGATATGATTTTCAGACCGATTTTCATGCGTGTGTTGCAGCATTCGTTCGTTCTCATGGACGACCATTCCCGATCTTATAGGGCTTGGCTAAGGCACACCATGCTTCAAGAAGAAGGAATCGAGAATATGGAGTAGTCAGCATGCTTCCCTGACTTATATCCAATTGAGCATGCCTGGAAGCACTTGGTAGACGCGCTGCAGCTCAGCCGTCACTTTCGTTCACTCTTCGTGTGCTGGAGACTGCCCGCATTGACGAGTAGTGAAGATGCCCTTAAAACCTCTTCGATAACTCCATCAATTCCATACCAAACAGGTGTGCAGTGGTCTTAGCCGTTCGAAGGCCCCCACTCACCCTAGTGAGGTCAGTTACCACCTGCAAAAAGGCATTTCCCCCTTATTGTACAGATATGCGTATTATTGTATAGTATATCGCATCATGTGGATTGAATGATAATATCGCATAAAAATTCGCTAATGTGTTTTTCTTAACCATATTACTAAATATTCTGTATCTTAAGCACACCGGACAAAAAATCAGTCACCCCTAACAAAAATGACAGTAGGAAGCTACCGGTGGGCACAGAGGGCGCCGTGATAACATTCGTGGGAGACAAATAGCACTGACGTGGTCTACAGGATCATTTCTGTCTCGTGCAGTGGTGAGGAGCAACGCGTGTGGATGCGACTGAGTGGCAGAAAGGAGCCATCGTGTTTGGCCGTGCCCAAGGACACGAATTGAATAAAGTTAGCCAATTTGATTATGTATCGAAGAGTACTGTCCAGCGGGTCTACAAATAGTGGTGTAGTTCGCAGTCCCCTGCAAATCGGCGACGTAACTGGGGCCTGAAAGCTGTTCTCACAAACCGGGACCGCCGCCATGTTTTACGCCTACTAACTGCAAATCGGTTTCAAACCAGGCAACAATTGCTCCAAACACTCGATGAAAGTCCACTCAAACCAGTTTCCGAAAGGACATTGCGACGCGAACTGCATGCGATGGACATCTGGAGCAGAGTACCACGGAAGAGGCCACTTTTCACAGCAAGTCACAAATTTGCACCTTATCAATGTCTCGGAGGCACCAAAACTTTACTGTGGAAGATTGAAAACGTGCAATTTAGTCTGATGAGTCTCGTTTCTGTTTGTACCCCAACGATGGGAGGCAACGAGTGCATCGAAGGCCCAATGAAGCTTTTATTCCTGATTGTGTCGAAGGTGTTGTTCAAGCTGGAGAGGGTTCTGTGATGCTTTAGGAATGTTTTTTGTACCACGAAATGGGTCCTCTGGTTGCAGTGACGATGAATTTGAATCAGCATACGTACCTCTGCATTCTAAATGACGAAGTGTTGCACTTTGCCCTACGTCTCCAGGAGCAGCATCACATTGCCACTATTGTCTTCCAAGACGACAATTGCCTTATGCACAAGGCTAGAACTAAAGTAGTGGCCAAAATTGTGGAAACCTTTTGGAAATGGTGTATTTTTGAGGTTTGATGGCTCATAACACCACTTATTTTTAGAGTAATACCATAAAATTACATATTAATGGAAAGATAATTTCACCAAGAATGTAATACAGTATTTTATGAAGGATTTTGTATTAGAACAGCAGTCATAAAGAAAAAAGTGAAACACACAGAAAAAATGAGATATACAAAAATTCTCACCATGTCAGTTAATACTTAATTTGATAACCTTTAGCGTTAATTACGACCTTAGATCGCCTTCCCATGGAGTGAAGCAGGTGTTTTAGTTCTGCAGCTGTTATAATGTGAAACCAAATTGAATTATTGCTTCTATTAATTGGGTTTTATTGCTGGGTTGCTTCTGACTAATAAGTTTCTTTAGTCGGCTCCATAGATTTTCGATGGGGTTAAGGTCTGGGCTATTCCCACGCCATTCCAGGAGTGGAAAATGATTATCTTGAAACAACTTTTTGCACACAGCAGGAACATGACATGGAGTTGAATCCTATTGAAATATAAATGCTTCATTATCTTGGAAAATATCACGTGCGGAAGTATTCAGTTTGAGCTCAAGTATTTCATTAATGTATTTTTGGCCATTTATATTCCCATTAATCATGCAAATTCTGCCCACACTTTTTGATGTCATACAACCCCAGATCATAACATTAACTGGGTGTTTCACGATACATGTAATGCAATCAGGATGCAAATCTTCTCCGATTCTTCTCCTTACTTATTTTACGCCATCACTACCAAACAAGGAGATTTTGGTCTCATCACTCCACATAAATTGTCCCATTGTCCCGCTGTCCACTTAACAACGGTTTTAGCCCAGGTTAATCTTTCCAACATGTGTCTGAGAGATAAGAATGGCTTTTTTCGTGGAATTCTAGCTTTTAGACCAAATTACTGCAGTCAGGGCAGAACAGTCCTTGCACTTAACTTTACATTGAGCTGCGCCTGTTCATCTTGTATACACCCAGATGATTTTCTTCTGTCACCTAGGCACAGTCTCATAATTCCTCTATCATTACTTGCTGTTGTGCACCTTTTCCTGCCTTTACTAATCTGGTTTTGTAGTGACTAAACCTCCTTATACCTTTTCAAAAATTTGGAAATGCCAACTTTGGTTAAGTTTCCACCAATGTTTCTTCTAATTTCTTCAAAACTAAAGTCTTGTTCACTTATTAGTATTATTTTACATCGCTTTCTGGGTAACCAGTCAACTCTTTGTGCCATTTCTTTAATTTTATTACGTTTTACAAGCTACCTAAATAAAAGAACACCAAAAAAAAAAAAAAAAAAAACAACCAACTTTATAGCAATCATATATCATACTGACAAATGCTCTCCTCTCAGCTCCAATACATGGCATCAATAGCTTAATCCTACTGTGACCTGATTGGCTCATTGTCAAAACAAGCTGACACCTGATTGGCTTTCTAAACACTCCTACCCATTGGCTGCATTCAAATGAAGGAAAGCTACTTCATCTCAACCTAAGCCAGTTAGGCTTCCTTTTTCTGATTATTTGGCTATTACTTTTCATAGAATACAAATAATTGAACAAACTTTGTTGTATTACATTTTGATGACATTATCGTTTCATTTATATATACTTTTATGGTATTACTCTAAAAAAAAAGTGGTGTTATGAGCCATCAAACCTCAAAGATACACTTTTTCCAAAAGGTTTCCACAATTTTGGCCACTCCTGTATGTCTGAGTGACACGACGAACAATCTCCTCGACTGGCCTGCGAAATCCCCAAATTTAAATCGTAATGAAAATCTGTAGGATCATTTGGAACAGAAGCTGAAACGCCGGAATACACACCGACGTATTCTGGCGGAACTTGGGGAACAATTACTGCACGAGTGGCTGCAAATCGATACGCCGGAATAGACATCCACGTATTCTGGAAGAAACTTGGGGAACAATTACTGCACGAGTGGCTGCAAATCGATACGTCGGAATAGACACCCAAGGTATTCTGGCGGAACTTGGGGAACAATTACTGCACGAGTGGCTGCAAATCGATACGCCGGAATAGACATCCACGTATTCTGGAAGAAACTTGGGGAACAATTACTGCACGAGTGGCTGCAAATCGATACATCGGAATAGACACCCAAGGTATTCTGGCGGAACTTGGGGAACAATTACTGCACGAGTGGCTGCAAATCGATACGCCGGAATAGACATCCACGTATTCTGGAACAAACTTGGGGAACAATTACTGCACGAGTGGCTGCAAATCGATACGCCGGAATAGACATCCACGTATTCTGGAAGAAACTTGGGGAACGAGTGGCTGCACGAGTGGCTGCAAATCGATACGCCGGAATAGACATCCACGTATTCTGGAAGAAACTTGGGGAACAATTACTGCACGAGTGGCTGCAAATCGATACGCCGGAATAGACATCCACGTATTCTGGAAGAAACTTGGGGAACAATTACTGCACGAGTGGCTGCAAATCGATACGTCGGAATAGACACCCAAGGTATTCTGGCGGAACTTGGGGAACAATTACTGCACGAGTGGCTGCAAATCGATACGCCGGAATAGACATCAACGTATTCCGGCGGAACTTGGGGAACAATTACTGCACGAGTGGCTGCAAGTCGATACGCCGGAATAGACACCCACGTATTCTGGCGGAACTTGGGGAACAATTACTGCACGAGTGGCTGCAAATCGATACGCCGGAATAGAAACCCACGTATTCCGGAGGAACCTGGGGGAACAATTTCTGCACGAGTGGCTGCAAATCGATACGCCGGAATAGACATCCACGTATTCCGGCTGAACTTGGGGAACAATTACTGCACGAGTGGCTGCAAGTCGATACGCCGGAATAGACACCCACGTATTCTGGCGGAACTTGGGGAACCATTACTGCACGAGTGGCTGCAAATCGATACGCCGGAATAGACATCCACGTATTCCGGTGGAACTTTGGGAACAATTACTGCACGAGTGGCTGCAAATCGATACGCCGGAATAGACACCCACGTATTCCGGCGGGACCTGGGAGAACAATTTCTGCACGAGTGGCTGCGAATCGATACGCCGGAAAAGACATCCACGTATTTCGGCGAAACTTCGGGAACAATTACTGCACGAGTGGCTGCAAATCGATAAGCCGGAATAGACACCCACGTATTCCGGCGGAACTTGGGGAACAATTAGTGCACGAGTGGCTGCAAGTCGATACGTCGGAATAGACACCCAAGGTATTCTGGCGGAACTTGGGGAACAATTACTGCACGAGTGACTGCAAATCGATACGTCGGAATAGACACTCAAGTTATTCTGGCGGAACTTGGGGGACAATTACTGCACGAGTGGCTGCAAATCGATACGCCGGAATCGACACCCACGTATTCTAGCGGAACTTGGGGAACAATTACTGCACGAGTGGCTGAAAATTGATACGCCGGAATCGACACCCACGTATTCTGGCGGAACTTGGGGAACAATTACTGCACGAGTGGCTGCAAATCGATACGCCGGAATCGACACCCACGTATTCTGGCGGAACTTGGGGAACAATTACTGCACGAGTGGCTAAAAATTGATACGCCGGAATCGACACCCACGTATTCTGGCGGAACTTGGGGAACAATTACTGCACGAGTGGCTGCAAATCGATACGCCGGAAAAGACATCCACGTATTTCGGCGGAACTTGGGGAACAATTACTGCACGAGTGGCTGCAAGTCTATACGTCGGAATAGACACCCAAGGTATTCTGGCGGAACTTGGGGAACAATTACTGCACGAGTGGCTGCAAATCGATACGTCGGAATAGACATCCAAGGTATTCTGGCGGAACTTGGGGAACAATTACTGCACGAGTGGCTGCAAATCGATACGCCGGAATAGACACCCACGTATTCCGGCGGAACTTGGGGAACAATTACTGCACGAGTTACTGCAAGTCGATACGTCGGAATAGACACCCAAGGTATTCTAGCGGAACTTGGGGAACAATTACTGCACGAGTGGCTGCAAATCGATACGCCGCAATCGACACCCACGTATTCTGGCGGAACTTGGGGAACAATTACTGCACGAGTGGCTGAAACTTGATACGCCGGAATCGACACCCACGTATTCTGGCGGAACTTGGGGAACAATTACTGCACGAGTGGCTGCAAATCGATACGCCGGAATATACATATACGTATACCGGCGGAACTTGGAGAACAATTACTGCACGAGTGGCTGCAGATCGATACGCCGGAATAGACATCCACGTATTCTGGAAGAAACTTGGGGAACAATTACTTCACGAGTGGCTGCAAATCGATACGTCGGAATAGACACCCAAGGTATTCTGGCGGAACTTGGGGAACAATTACTGCACGAGTGGCTGCAAATCGATACGCCGGAATCGACACCCACGTATTCTGGCGGAACTTGGGGAACAATTACTGCACGAGTGGCTGCAAATCGATACGCCGGAATAGACACCCACGTATTCCGGCGGAACTTGGGGAACAATTACTGCACGAGTGGCTGAAAGTCGATACGTCGGAACAGACACCCAAGGTATTCTGGCGGAACTTGGGGAACAATTACTGCACGAGTGGCTGCAAATCGATACGCCGGAATCGACACCCACGTATTCTGGCGGAACTTGGGGAACAATTACTGCACGAGTGGCCGCAAATCGATACGCCGGAATAGACATCCACGTATTCTGGAAGAAACTTGGGGAACAATTACTTCACGAGTGGCTGCAAATCGATACGCCGGAATAGACACCCAAGGTATTCTGGCGGAACTAGGGGAACAATTACTGCACGAGTGGCTGCAAATCGATACGCCGGAATAGACACCCAAGGTATTCTGGCAGAACTTGGGGAACCATTACTGCACGAGTGGCTGCAAATCGATACGCCGGAATAGACATCCACGTATTCCGGTGGAACTTGGGGAACAATTACTGCACGAGTGGCTGCAAATCGATACGCCGGAATAGACACCCACGTATTCCGGCGGGACCTGGGAGAACAATTTCTGCACGAGTGGCTGCGAATCGATACGCCGGAAAAGACATCCACGTATTTCGGCGAAACTTCGGGAACAATTACTGCACGAGTGGCTGCAAATCGATAAGCCGGAATAGACACCCACGTATTCCGGCGGAACTTGGGGAACAATTAGTGCACGAGTGGCTGCAAGTCGATACGTCGGAATAGACACCCAAGGTATTCTGGCGGAACTTGGGGAACAATTACTGCACGAGTGACTGCAAATCGATACGTCGGAATAGACACCAAAGGTATTCTGGCGGAACTTGGGGGACAATTACTGCACGAGTGGCTGCAAATCGATACGCCGGAATCGACACCCACGTATTCTAGCGGAACTTGGGGAACAATTACTGCACGAGTGGCTGAAAATTGATACGCCGGAATCGACACCCACGTATTCTGGCGGAACTTGGGGAACAATTACTGCACGAGTGGCTGCAAATCGATACGCCGGAATCGACACCCACGTATTCTGGCGGAACTTGGGGAACAATTACTGCACGAGTGGCTGAAAATTGATACGCAGGAATAGACATCCACGTATTTCGGCGAAACTTCGGGAACAATTACTGCACGAGTGGCTGCAAATCGATAAGCCGGAATAGACACCCACGTATTCCGGCGGAACTTGGGGAACAATTAGTGCACGAGTGGCTGCAAGTCGATACGTCGGAATAGACACCCAAGGTATTCTGGCGGAACTTGGGGAACAATTACTGCACGAGTGACTGCAAATCGATACGTCGGAATAGACACCCAAGGTATTCTGGCGGAACTTGGGGGACAATTACTGCACGAGTGGCTGCAAATCGATACGCCGGAATCGACACCCACGTATTCTAGCGGAACTTGGGGAACAATTACTGCACGAGTGGCTGAAAATTGATACGCCGGAATCGACACCCACGTATTCTGGCGGAACTTGGGGAACAATTACTGCACGAGTGGCTGCAAATCGATACGCCGGAATCGACACCCACGTATTCTGGCGGAACTTGGGGAACAATTACTGCACGAGTGGCTGAAAATTGATACGCAGGAATCGACACCCACGTATTCTGGCGGAACTTGGGGAACAATTACTGCACGAGTGCCTGCAAATCGATACGCCGGAAAAGACATCCACGTATTTCGGCGGAACTTGGGGAACAATTACTGCACGAGTGGCTGCAAGTCTATACGTCGGAATAGACACCCAAGGTATTCTGGCGGAATTTGGGGAACAATTACTGCACGAGTGGCTGCAAATCGATACGTCGGAATAGACACCCAAGGTATTCTGGCGGAACTTGGGGAACAATTACTGCACGAGTGGCTGCAAATCGATACGCCGGAATAGACACCCACGTATTCCGGCGGAACTTGGGGAACAATTACTGCACGAGTGGCTGCAAGTCGATACGTCGGAATAGACACCCAAGGTATTCTGGCGGAACTTGGGGAACAATTACTGCACGAGTGACTGCAAATCGATACGTCGGAATAGACACCCAAGGTATTCTGGCGGAACTTGGGGAACAATTACTGCACGAGTGGCTGAAAGTCGATACGTCGGAACAGACACCCAAGGTATTGTGGCGGAACTTGGGGAACAATTACTGCACGAGTGGCCGCAAATCGATACGCCGGAATAGACATCCACGTATTCTGGAAGAAACTTGGGGAACAATTACTTCACGAGTGGCTGCAAATCGATACGTCGGAATAGACACCCAAGGTATTTTGGCGGAACTTGGGGAACAATTACTGCATGAGTGGCTGCAAATCGATACGCCGGAATAGACACCCACGTATTCCGGCGGAACTTGGGGAACAATTTCTGCACGAGTGGCTGCAAATCGATACGCCGGAATAGACAACCAAGGTATTCTGGCGGAACTTGGGGAACAATTACTGCACGAGTGGCTGCAAATCGATACGCCGGAATCGACACCCACGTATTCTGGCGGAACTTGGGGAACAATTACTGTACGAGTGGCCGCAAATCGATACGCCGGAATAGACATCCACGTATTCTGGAAGAAACTTGGGGAACAATTACTTCACGAGTGGCTGCAAATCGATACGTCGGAATAGACACCCAAGGTATTTTGGCGGAACTTGGGGAACAATTACTGCATGAGTGGCTGCAAATCGATACGCCGGAATAGACACCCACGTATTCCGGCGGAACTTGGGGAACAATTTCTGCACGAGTGGCTGCAAATCGATACTCCGGAATAGACACCCAAGGTATTCTGGCGGAACTAGGGGAACAATTACTGCACGAGTGGCTGCAAATCGATACGCCGGAATAGACACCCAAGGTATTCTGGCAGAACTTGGGGAACTATTACTTCACGAGTGGCTGCAAATCGATACGTCGGAATAGACACCCAAGGTATTCTGGCGGAACTTGGGGAACAATTACTGCACGAGTGGCCGCAAATCGATACGCCGGAATAGACATCCACGTATTCCGGCTGAACTTGGGGAACAATTACTGCACGAGTGGCTGCAAGTCGATACGCCGGAATAGACACCCACGTATTCTGGCGGAACTTGGGGAACCATTACTGCACGAGTGGCTGCAAATCGATACGCCGGAATAGACATCCACGTATTCCGGTGGAACTTGGGGAACAATTACTGCACGAGTGGCTGCAAATCGATACGCCGGAATAGACACCCACGTATTCCGGCGGGACCTGGGAGAACAATTTCTGCACGAGTGGCTGCGAATCGATACGCCGGAAAAGACATCCACGTATTTCGGCGAAACTTCGGGAACAATTACTGCACGAGTGGCTGCAAATCGATAAGCCGGAATAGACACCCACGTATTCCGGCGGAACTTGGGGAACAATTAGTGCACGAGTGGCTGCAAGTCGATACGTCGGAATGGACACCCAAGGTATTCTGGCGGAACTTGGGGAACAATTACTGCACGAGTGACTGCAAATCGATACGTCGGAATAGACACCCAAGGTATTCTGGCGGAACTTGGGGGACAATTACTGCACGAGTGGCTGCAAATCGATACGCCGGAATCGACACCCACGTATTCTAGCGGAACTTGGGGAACAATTACTGCACGAGTGGCTGAAACTTGATACGCCGGAATCGACACCCACGTATTCTGGCGGAACTTGGGGAACAATTACTGCACGAGTGGCTGCAAATCGATACGCCGGAATCGACACCCACGTATTCTGGCGGAACTTGGGGAACAATTACTGCACGAGTGGCTGAAAATTGATACGCAGGAGTCGACACCCACGTATTCTGGCGGAACTTGGGGAACAATTACTGCACGAGTGCCTGCAAATCGATACGCCGGAAAAGACATCCACGTATTTCGGCGGAACTTGGGGAACAATTACTGCACGAGTGGCTGCAAGTCTATACGTCGGAATAGACACCCAAGGTATTCTGGCGGAATTTGGGGAACAATTACTGCACGAGTGGCTGCAAATCGATACGTCGGAATAGACACCCAAGGTATTCTGGCGGAACTTGGGGAACAATTACTGCACGAGTGGCTGCAAATCGATACGCCGGAATAGACACCCACGTATTCCGGCGGAACTTGGGGAACAATTACTGCACGAGTGGCTGCAAGTCGATACGTCGGAATAGACACCCAAGGTATTCTGGCGGAACTTGGGGAACAATTACTGCACGAGTGGCCGCAAATCGATACGCCGGAATAGACATCCACGTATTCCGGCTGAACTTGGGGAACAATTACTGCACGAGTGGCTGCAAGTCGATACGCCGGAATAGACACCCACGTATTCTGGCGGAACTTGGGGAACCATTACTGCACGAGTGGCTGCAAATCGATACGCCGGAATAGACATCCACGTATTCCGGTGGAACTTGGGGAACAATTACTGCACGAGTGGCTGCAAATCGATACGCCGGAATAGACACCCACGTATTCCGGCGGGACCTGGGAGAACAATTTCTGCACGAGTGGCTGCGAATCGATACGCCGGAAAAGACATCCACGTATTTCGGCGAAACTTCGGGAACAATTAATGCACGAGTGGCTGCAAATCGATAAGCCGGAATAGACACCCACGTATTCCGGCGGAACTTGGGGAACAATTAGTGCACGAGTGGCTGCAAGTCGATACGTCGGAATAGACACCCAAGGTATTCTGGCGGAACTTGGGGAACAATTACTGCACGAGTGACTGCAAATCGATACGTCGGAATAGACACCCAAGGTATTCTGGCGGAACTTGGGGGACAATTACTGCACGAGTGGCTGCAAATCGATACGCCGGAATCGACACCCACGTATTCTAGCGGAACTTGGGGAACAATTACTGCACGAGTGGCTGAAAATTGATACGCCGGAATCGACACCCACGTATTCTGGCGGAACTTGGGGAACAATTACTGCACGAGTGGCTGCAAATCGATACGCCGGAATCGACACCCACGTATTCTGGCGGAACTTGGGGAACAATTACTGCACGAGTGGCTGAAAATTGATACGCAGGAATCGACACCCACGTATTCTGGCGGAACTTGGGAACAATTACTGCACGAGTGCCTGCAAATCGATACGCCGGAAAAGACATCCACGTATTTCGGCGGAACTTGGGGAACAATTACTGCACGAGTGGCTGCAAGTCTATACGTCGGAATAGACACCCAAGGTATTCTGGCGGAATTTGGGGAACAATTACTGCACGAGTGGCTGCAAATCGATACGTCGGAATAGACACCCAAGGTATTCTGGCGGAACTTGGGGAACAATTACTGCACGAGTGGCTGCAAATCGATACGCCGGAATAGACACCCACGTATTCCGGCGGAACTTGGGGAACAATTACTGCACGAGTGGCTGCAAGTCGATACGTCGGAATAGACACCCAAGGTATTCTGGCGGAACTTGGGGAACAATTACTGCACGAGTGACTGCAAATCGATACGTCGGAATAGACACCCAAGGTATTCTGGCGGAACTTGGGGAACAATTACTGCACGAGTGGCTGAAAGTCGATACGTCGGAACAGACACCCAAGGTATTGTGGCGGAACTTGGGGAACAATTACTGCACGAGTGGCCGCAAATCGATACGCCGGAATAGACATCCACGTATTCTGGAAGAAACTTGGGGAACAATTACTTCACGAGTGGCTGCAAATCGATACGTCGGAATAGACACCCAAGGTATTTTGGCGGAACTTGGGGAACAATTACTGCATGAGTGGCTGCAAATCGATACGCCGGAATAGACACCCACGTATTCCGGCGGAAATTGGGGAACAATTTCTGCACGAGTGGCTGCAAATCGATACGCCGGAATAGACAACCAAGGTATTCTGGCGGAACTTGGGGAACAATTACTGCACGAGTGGCTGCAAATCGATACGCCGGAATCGACACCCACGTATTCTGGCGGAACTTGGGGAACAATTACTGTACGAGTGGCCGCAAATCGATACGCCGGAATAGACATCCACGTATTCTGGAAGAAACTTGGGGAACAATTACTTCACGAGTGGCTGCAAATCGATACGTCGGAATAGACACCCAAGGTATTTTGGCGGAACTTGGGGAACAATTACTGCATGAGTGGCTGCAAATCGATACGCCGGAATAGACACCCACGTATTCCGGCGGAACTTGGGGAACAATTTCTGCACGAGTGGCTGCAAATCGATACGCCGGAATAGACACCCAAGGTATTCTGGCGGAACTAGGGGAACAATTACTGCACGAGTGGCTGCAAATCGATACGCCGGAATAGACACCCAAGGTATTCTGGCAGAACTTGGGGAACTATTACTTCACGAGTGGCTGCAAATCGATACGTCGGAATAGACACCCAAGGTATTCTGGCGGAACTTGGGGAACAATTACTGCACGAGTGGCCGCAAATCGATACGCCGGAATAGACATCCACGTATTCCGGCTGAACTTGGGGAACAATTACTGCACGAGTGGCTGCAAGTCGATACGCCGGAATAGACACCCACGTATTCTGGCGGAACTTGGGGAACCATTACTGCACGAGTGGCTGCAAATCGATACGCCGGAATAGACATCCACGTATTCCGGTGGAACTTGGGGAACAATTACTGCACGAGTGGCTGCAAATCGATACGCCGGAATAGACACCCACGTATTCCGGCGGGACCTGGGAGAACAATTTCTGCACGAGTGGCTGCGAATCGATACGCCGGAAAAGACATCCACGTATTTCGGCGAAACTTCGGGAACAATTACTGCACGAGTGGCTGCAAATCGATAAGCCGGAATAGACACCCACGTATTCCGGCGGAACTTGGGGAACAATTAGTGCACGAGTGGCTGCAAGTCGATACGTCGGAATGGACACCCAAGGTATTCTGGCGGAACTTGGGGAACAATTACTGCACGAGTGACTGCAAATCGATACGTCGGAATAGACACCCAAGGTATTCTGGCGGAACTTGGGGGACAATTACTGCACGAGTGGCTGCAAATCGATACGCCGGAATCGACACCCACGTATTCTAGCGGAACTTGGGGAACAATTACTGCACGAGTGGCTGAAAATTGATACGCCGGAATCGACACCCACGTATTCTGGCGGAACTTGGGGAACAATTACTGCACGAGTGGCTGCAAATCGATACGCCGGAATCGACACCCACGTATTCTGGCGGAACTTGGGGAACAATTACTGCACGAGTGGCTGAAAATTGATACGCAGGAGTCGACACCCACGTATTCTGGCGGAACTTGGGGAACAATTACTGCACGAGTGCCTGCAAATCGATACGCCGGAAAAGACATCCACGTATTTCGGCGGAACTTGGGGAACAATTACTGCACGAGTGGCTGCAAGTCTATACGTCGGAATAGACACCCAAGGTATTCTGGCGGAATTTGGGGAACAATTACTGCACGAGTGGCTGCAAATCGATACGTCGGAATAGACACCCAAGGTATTCTGGCGGAACTTGGGGGACAATTACTGCACGAGTGGCTGCAAATCGATACGCCGCAATCGACACCCACGTATTCTGGCGGAACTTCTGGAACAATTACTGCACGAGTGGCTGAAAATGGATACGCCGGAATCGACATACACGTATTCTGGCGGAACTTGGGGAACAATTACTGCACGAGTGGCTGCAAATCGATACGCCGGAATCGACACCCACGTATTCTGGCGGAACTTGGGGAACAATTACTGCACGAGTTGCTGAAAATTGATACGCCGGAATCGACACCCACGTATTCTGGCGGAACTTGGGGAACAATTACTGCACGAGTGGCTGCAAATCGATACGCCGGAATATACATCCACGTATACCGGCGGAACTTGGAGAACAATTACTGCACGAGTGGCTGCAGATCGATACGCCGGAATAGACATCCACGTATTCTGGAAGAAACTTGGGGAACAATTACTTCACGAGTGGCTGCAAATCGATACGTCGGAATAGACACCCAAGGTATTCTGGCGGAACTTGGGGAACAATTACTGCACGAGTGGCTGCAAATCGATACGCCGGAATGGACACCCACGTATTCTGGCGGAACTTGGGGAACAATTACTGCACGAGTGGCTGCAAATCGATACGCCGTAAAAGACATCCACGTATTCCGGCGGAACTTGGGGAACAATTACTGCACGAGTGGCTGCAAGTCGATACGTCGTAATAGACACCCAAGGTATTCTGGCGGAACTTGGGGAACAATTACTGCACGAGTGGCTGCAAATCGATACGCCGGAATAGACACCCACGTATTCCGGCGGAACTTGGGGAACAATTACTGCACGAGTGGCTGCAAGTCGATACGTCGGAACAGACACCCAAGGTATTCTGGCGAAACTTGGGGAACAATTACTGCACGAGTGGCTGCAAATCGATACGCCGGAATAGACATCCACGTATTCTGGAAGAAACTTGGGGAACAATTACTGCACGAGTGGCTGCAAATCGATACGTCGGAATAGACACCCAAGGTATTCTGGCGGAACTTGGGGAACAATTACTGCACGAGTGGCTGCAAATCGATACGCCGGAATAGACATCCACGTATTCTGGAAGAAACTTGGGGAACAATTACTGCACGAGTGGCTGCAAATCGATACGCCGGAATAGACATCCACGTATTCTGGAAGAAACTTGGGGAACAATTACTGCACGAGTGGCTGCAAATCGATACGCCGGAATAGACATCCACGTATTCTGGAAGAAACTTGGGGAACAATTACTGCACGAGTGGCTGCAAATCGATACGCCGGAATAGACATCCACGTATTCTGGAAGAAACTTGGGGAACAATTACTGCACGAGTGGCTGCAAATCGATACGTCGGAATAGACACCCAAGGTATTCTGGCGGAACTTGGGGAACAATTACTGCACGAGTGGCTGCAAATCGATACGCCGGAATAGACATCAACGTATTCCGGCGGAACTTGGGGAACAATTACTGCACGAGTGGCTGCAAGTCGATACGCCGGACTAGACACCCACGTATTCTGGCGGAACTTGGGGAACAATTACTGCACGAGTGGCTGCAAATCGATACGCCGGAATAGAAACCCACGTATTCCGGCGGAACCTGGGGGAACAATTTCTGCACGAGTGGCTGCAAATCGATACGCCGGAATAGACATCCACGTATTCCTGCTGAACTTGGGGAACAATTATTGCACGAGTGGCTGCAAGTCGATACGCCGGAATAGACACCCACGTATTCTGGCGGAATTTGGGGAACCATTACTGCACGAGTGGCTGCAAATCGATACGCCGGAATAGACATCCACGTATTCCGGTGGAACTTTGGGAACAATTACTGCACGAGTGGCTGCAAATCGATACGCCGGAATAGACACCCACGTATTCCGGCGGGACCTGGGAGAACGATTTCTGCACGAGTGGCTGCGAATCGATACGCCGGAAAAGACATCCACGTATTTCGGCGAAACTTCGGGAACAATTACTGCACGAGTGGCTGCAAATCGATAAGCCGGAATAGACACCCACGTATTCCGGCGGAACTTGTGGAACAATTAGTGCACGAGTGGCTGCAAGTCGATACGTCGGAATAGACACCCAAGGTATTCTGGCGGAACTTGGGGAACAATTACTGCACGAGTGACTGCAAATCGATACGTCGGAATAGACACTCAAGTTATTCTGGCGGAACTTGGGGGACAATTACTGCACGAGTGGCTGCAAATCGATACGCCGGAATCGACACCCACGTATTCTAGCGGAACTTGGGGAACAATTACTGCACGAGTGGCTGAAAATTGATACGCCGGAATCGACACCCACGTATTCTGGCGGAACTTGGGGAACAATTACTGCACGAGTGGCTGCAAATCGATACGCCGGAATCGACACCCACGTATTCTGGCGGAACTTGGGGAACAATTACTGCACGAGTGGCTGAAAATTGATTCGCCGGAATCGCCACCAACGTATTCTGGCGGAACTTGGGGAACAATTACTGCACGAGTGGCTGCAAATCGATACGCCGGAAAAGACATCCACGTATTTCGGCGGAACTTGGGGAACAATTACTGCACGAGTGGCTGCAAGTCTATACTTCGGAATAGACACCCAAGGTATTCTGGCGGAACTTGGGGAACAATTACTGCACGAGTGGCTGCAAATCGATACGTCGGAATAGACATCCTAGGTATTCTGGCGGAACTTGGGGAACAATTACTGCACGAGTTACTGCAAGTCGATACGTCGGAATAGACACCCAAGGTATTCTGGCGGAACTTGGGGAACAATTACTGCACGAGTGGCTGCAAATCGATACGCCGCAATCGACACCCACGTATTCTGGCGGAACTTAGGGAACAATTACTGCACGAGTGGCTGAAAATTGATACGCCGGAATCGACACCCACGTATTCTGGCGGAACTTGGGGAACAATTACTGCACGAGTGGCTGCAAATCGATACGCCGGAATATACATATACGTATACCGGCGGAACTTGGAGAACAATTACTGCACGAGTGGCTGCAGATCGATACGCCGGAATAGACATCCACGTATTCTGGAAGAAACTTGGGGAACAATTACTTCACGAGTGGCTGCAAATCGATACGTCGGAATAGACACCCAAGGTATTCTGGCGGAACTTGGGGAACAATTACTGCACGAGTGGCTGCAAATCGATACGCCGGAATCGACACCCACGTATTCTGGCGGAACTTGGGGAACAATTACTGCACGAGTGGCTGCAAATCGATACGCCGGAATAGACACCCACGTATTCCGGCGGAACTTGGGGAACAATTACTGCACGAGTGGCTGCAAATCGATACGCCGGAATCGACACCCACGTATTCCGGTGGAACTTGGGGAACAATTACTGCACGAGTGGCTGCAAATCGATACGCCGGAATAGACACCCACGTATTCCGGCGGGACCTGGGAGAACAATTTCTGCACGAGTGGCTGCGAATCGATACGCCGGAAAAGACATCCACGTATTTCGGCGAAACTTCGGGAACAATTACTGCACGAGTGGCTGCAAATCGATAAGCCGGAATAGACACGCACGTATTCCGGCGGAACTTGGGGAACAATTAGTGCACGAGTGGCTGCAAGTCGATACGTCGGAATAGACACCCAAGGTATTCTGGCGGAACTTGGGGAACAATTACTGCACGAGTGACTGCAAATCGATACGTCGGAATAGACACCCAAGGTATTCTGGCGGAACTTGGGGGACAATTACTGCACGAGTGGCTGCAAATCGATACGCCGGAATCGACACCCACGTATTCTAGCGGAACTTGGGGAACAATTACTGCACGAGTGGCTGAAAATTGATACGCCGGAATCGACACCCACGTATTCTGGCGGAACTTGGGGAACAATTACTGCACGAGTGGCTGCAAATCGATACGCCGGAATCGACACCCACGTATTCTGGCGGAACTTGGGGAACAATTACTGCACGAGTGGCTGAAAATTGATACGCCGGAATCGACACCCACGTATTCTGGCGGAACTTGGGGAACAATTACTGCACGAGTGGCTGCAAATCGATACGCCGGAAAAGACATCCACGTATTTCGGCGGAACTTGGGGAACAATTACTGCACGAGTGGCTGCAAGTCTATACGTCGGAATAGACACCCAAGGTATTCTGGCGGAATTTGGTTAACAATTACTGCACGAGTGGCTGCAAATCGATACGTCGGAATAGACACCCAAGGTATTCTGGCGGAACTTGGGGAACAATTACTGCACGAGTGGCTGCAAATCGATACGCCGGAATAGACACCCACGTATTCCGGCGTAACTTGGGGAACAATTACTGCACGAGTGGCTGCAAGTCGATACGTCGGAATAGACACCCAAGGTATTCTGGCGGAACTTGGGGAACAATTACTGCACGAGTGACTGCAAATCGATACGTCGGAATAGACACCCTAGGTATTCTGGCGGAACTTGGGGACAATTACTGCACGAGTGGCTGCAAATCGATACGCCGCAATCGACACCCACGTATTCTGGCGGAACTTGGGGAACAATTACTGCACGAGTGGCTGAAAATGGATACGCCGGAATCGACATACACGTATTCTGGCGGAACTTGGGGAACAATTACTGCACGAGTGGCTGCAAATCGATACGCCGGAATCGACACCCACGTATTCTGGCGGAACTTGGGGAACAATTACTGCACGAGTTGCTGAAAATTGATACGCCGGAATCGACACCCACGTTTTCTGGCGGAACTTGGGGAACAATTACTGCACGAGTGGCTGCAAATCGATACGCCGGAATATACATCCACGTATACCGGCGGAACTTGGAGAACAATTACTGCACGAGTGGCTGCAGATCGATACGCCGGAATAGACATCCACGTATTCTGGAAGAAACTTGGGGAACAATTACTTCACGAGTGGCTGCAAATCGATACGTCGGAATAGACACCCAAGGTATTCTGGCGGAACTTGGGGAACAATTACTGCACGAGTGGCTGCAAATCGATACGCCGGAATGGACACCCACGTATTCTGGCGGAACTTGGGGAACAATTACTGCACGAGTGGCTGCAAATCGATACGCCGTAAAAGACATCCACGTATTCCGGCGGAACTTGGGGAACAATTACTGCACGAGTGGCTGCAAGTCGATACGTCGTAATAGACACCCAAGGTATTCTGGCGGAACTTGGGGAACAATTACTGCACGAGTGGCTGCAAATCGATACGCCGGAATAGACACCCACGTATTCCGGCGGAACTTGGGGAACAATTACTGCACGAGTGGCTGCAAGTCGATACGTCGGAACAGACACCCAAGGTATTCTGGCGAAACTTGGGGAACAATTACTGCACGAGTGGCTGCAAATCGATACGCCGGAATAGACATCCACGTATTCTGGAAGAAACTTGGGGAACAATTACTGCACGAGTGGCTGCAAATCGATACGTCGGAATAGACATCCAAGGTATTCTGGCGGAACTTGGGGAACAATTACTGCACGAGTGGCTGCAAATCGATACGCCGGAATAGACATCCACGTATTCTGGAAGAAACTTGGGGAACAATTACTGCACGAGTGGCTGCAAATCGATACGCCGGAATAGACATCCACGTATTCTGGAAGAAACTTGGGGAACAATTACTGCACGAGTGGCTGCAAATCGATACGCCGGAATAGACATCCACGTATTCTGGAAGAAACTTGGTTAACAATTACTGCACGAGTGGCTGCAAATCGATACGCCGGAATAGACATCCACGTATTCTGGAAGAAACTTGGGGAACAATTACTGCACGAGTGGCTGCAAATCGATACGTCGGAATAGACACCCAAGGTATTCTGGCGGAACTTGGGGAACAATTACTGCACGAGTGGCTGCAAATCGATACGCCGGAATAGACACCCACGTATTCCGGCGGAACTTGGGGAACAATTACTGCACGAGTGGCTGCAAGTCGATACGCCGGAATAGACACCCACGTATTCTGGCGGAACTTGGGGAACAATTACTGCACGAGTGGCTGCAAATCGATACGCCGGAATAGAAACCCACGTATTCCGGCGGAACCTGGGGAACAATTTCTGCACGAGTGGCTGCAAATCGATACGCCGGAATAGACATCCACGTATTCCGGCTGAACTTGGGGAACAATTACTGCACGAGTGGCTGCAAGTCGATACGCCGGAATAGACACCCACGTATTCTGGCGGAACTTGGGGAACCATTACTGCACGAGTGGCTGCAAATCGATACGCCGGAATAGACATCCACATATTCCGGTGGAACTTTGGGAACAATTACTGCACGAGTGGCTGCAAATCGATACGCCGGAATAGACACCCACGTATACCGGCGGGACCTGGGAGAACAATTTCTGCACGAGTGGCTGCGAATCGATACGCCGGAAAAGACATCCACGTATTTCGGCGAAACTTCGGGAACAATTACTGCACGAGTGGCTGCAAATCGATAAGCCGGAATAGACACCCACGTATTCCGGCGGAACTTGGGGAACAATTAGTGCACGAGTGGCTGCAAGTCGATACGTCGGAATAGACACCCAAGGTATTCTGGCGGAACTTGGGGAACAATTACTGCACGAGTGACTGCAAATCGATACGCCGGAATCGACACCCACGTATTCTAGCGGAACTTGGGGAACAATTACTGCACGAGTGGCTGAAAATTGATACGCCGGAATCGACACCCACGTATTCTGGCGGAACTTGGGGAACAATTACTGCACGAGTGGCTGCAAATCGATACGCCGGAATCGACACCCACGTATTCTGGCGGAACTTGGGGAACAATTACTGCACGAGTGGCTGAAAATTGATACGCCGGAATCGACACCCACGTATTCTGGCGGAACTTTAGGAACAATTACTGCACGAGTGGCTGCAAATCGATACGCCGGAAAAGACATCCACGTATTTCGGCGGAACTTGGGGAACAATTACTGCACGAGTGGCTGCAAGTCTATACGTCGGAATAGACACCCAAGGTATTCTGGCGGAATTTGGGGAACAATTACTGCACGAGTGGCTGCAAATCGATACGTCGGAATAGACACCCAAGGTATTCTGGCGGAACTTGGGGAACAATTACTGCACGAGTGGCTGCAAATCGATACGCCGGAATAGACACCCACGTATTCCGGCGGAACTTGGGGAACAATTACTGCACGAGTGGCTGCAAGTCGATACGTCGGAATAGACACCCAAGGTATTCTGGCGGAACTTGGGGAACAATTACTGCACGAGTGACTGCAAATCGATACGTCGGAATAGACACCCAAGGTATTCTGGCGGAACTTGGGGGACAATTACTGCACGAGTGGCTGCAAATCGATACGCCGCAATCGACACCCACGTATTCTGGCGGAACTTGGGGAACAATTACTGCACGAGTGGCTGAAAATGGATACGCCGGAATCGACATACACGTATTCTGGCGGAACTTGGGGAACAATTACTGCACGAGTGGCTGCAAATCGATACGCCGGAATCGACACCCACGTATTCTGGCGGAACTTGGGGAACAATTACTGCACGAGTTGCTGAAAATTGATACGCCGGAATCGACACCCACGTATTCTGGCGGAACTTGGGGAACAATTACTGCACGAGTGGCTGCAAATCGATACGCCGGAATATACATCCACGTATACCGGCGGAACTTGGAGAACAATTACTGCACGAGTGGCTGCAGATCGATACGCCGGAATAGACATCCACGTATTCTGGAAGAAACTTGGGGAACAATTACTTCACGAGTGGCTGCAAATCGATACGTCGGAATAGACACCCAAGGTATTCTGGCGGAACTTGGGGAACAATTACTGCACGAGTGGCTGCAAATCGATACGCCGGAATGGACACCCACGTATTCTGGCGGAACTTGGGAACAATTACTGCACGAGTGGCTGCAAATCGATACGCCGTAAAAGACATCCACGTATTCCGGCGGAACTTGGGGAACAATTACTGCACGAGTGGCTGCAAGTCGATACGTCGTAATAGACACCCAAGGTATTCTGGCGGAACTTGGGGAACAATTACTGCACGAGTGGCTGCAAATCGATACGTCGGAATAGACACCCACGTATTCCGGCGGAACTTGGGGAACAATTACTGCACGAGTGGCTGCAAGTCGATACGTCGGAACAGACACCCAAGGTATTCTGGCGAAACTTGGGGAACAATTACTGCACGAGTGGCTGCAAATCGATACGCCGGAATAGACATCCACGTATTCTGGAAGAAACTTGGGGAACAATTACTGCACGAGTGGCTGCAAATCGATACGTCGGAATATACACCCAAGGTATTCTGGCGGAACTTGGGGAACAATTACTGCACGAGTGGCTGCAAATCGATACGCCGGAATAGACATCCACGTATTCTGGAAGAAACTTGGGGAACAATTACTGCACGAGTGGCTGCAAATCGATACGCCGGAATAGACATCCACGTATTCTGGAAGAAACTTGGGGAACAATTACTGCACGAGTGGCTGCAAATCGATACGCCGGAATAGACATCCACGTATTCTGGAAGAAACTTGGGGAACAATTACTGCACGAGTGGCTGCAAATCGATACGCCGGAATAGACATCCACGTATTCTGGAAGAAACTTGGGGAACAATTACTGCACGAGTGGCTGCAAATCGATACGTCGTAATAGACACCCAAGGTATTCTGGCGGAACTTGGGGAACAATTACTGCACGAGTGGCTGCAAATCGATACGCCGGAATAGACACCCACGTATTCCGGCGGAACTTGGGGAACAATTACTGCACGAGTGGCTGCAAGTCGATACGCCGGAATAGACACCCACGTATTCTGGCGGAACTTGGGGAACCATTACTGCACGAGTGGCTGCAAATCGATACGCCGGAATAGACATCCACGTATTCCGGTGGAACTTTGGGAACAATTACTGCACGAGTGGCTGCAAATCGATACGCCGGAATAGACACCCACGTATTCCGGCGGGACCTGGGAGAACAATTTCTGCACGAGTGGCTGCGAATCGATACGCCGGAAAAGACATCCACGTATTTCGGCGAAACTTCGGGAACAATTACTGCACGAGTGGCTGCAAATCGATAAGCCGGAATAGACACCCACGTATTCCGGCGGAACTTGGGGAACAATTAGTGCACGAGTGGCTGCAAGTCGATACGTCGGAATAGACACCCAAGGTATTCTGGCGGAACTTGGGGAACAATTACTGCACGAGTGACTGCAAATCGATACGTCGGAATAGACACTCAAGTTATTCTGGCGGAACTTGGGGGACAATTACTGCACGAGTGGCTGCAAATCGATACGCCGGAATCGACACCCACGTATTCTAGCGGAACTTGGGGAACAATTACTGCACGAGTGGCTGAAAATTGATACGCCGGAATCGACACCCACGTATTCTGGCGGAACTTGACGAACAATTACTGCACGAGTGGCTGCAAATCGATACGCCGGAATCGACACCCACGTATTCTGGCGGAACTTAGGGAACAATTACTGCACGAGTGGCTGAAAATTGATACGCCGGAATCGACACCCACGTATTCTGGCGGAACTTGGGGAACAATTACTGCACGAGTGGCTGCAAATCGATACGCCGGAAAAGACATCCACGTATTTCGGCGGAACTTGGGGAACAATTACTGCACGAGTGGCTGCAAGTCTATACGTCGGAATAGACACCCAAGGTATTCTGGCGGAATTTGGGGAACAATTACTGCACGAGTGGCTGCAAATCGATACGTCGGAATAGACACCCAAGGTATTCTGGCGGAACTTGGGGAACAATTACTGCACTAGTGGCTGCAAATCGATACGCCGGAATAGACACCCACGTATTCCGGCGGAACTTGGGGAACAATTACTGCACGAGTGGCTGCAAGTCGATACGTCGGAATAGACACCCAAGGTATTCTGGCGGAACTTGGGGAACAATTACTGCACGAGTGACTGCAAATCGATACGTCGGAATAGACACCCAAGGTATTCTGGCGGAACTTGGGGGACAATTACTGCACGAGTGGCTGCAAATCGATACGCCGCAATCGACACCCACGTATTCTGGCGGAACTTGGGGAACAATTACTGCACGAGTGGCTGAAAATGGATACGCCGGAATCGACATACACGTATTCTGGCGGAACTTGGGGAACAATTACTGCACGAGTGGCTGCAAATCGATACGCCGGAATCGACACCCACGTATTCTGGCGGAACTTGGGGAACAATTACTGCACGAGTTGCTGAAAATTGATACGCCGGAATATACATTCACGTATACCGGCGGAACTTGGAGAACAATTACTGCACGAGTGGCTGCAGATCGATACGCCGGAATAGACATCCACGTATTCTGGAAGAAACTTGGGGAACAATTACTTCACGAGTGGCTGCAAATCGATACGTCGGAATAGACACCCAAGGTATTCTGGCGGAACTTGGGGAACAATTACTGCACGAGTGGCTGCAAATCGATACGCCGGAATGGACACCCACGTATTCTGGCGGAACTTGGGGAACAATTACTGCACGAGTGGCTGCAAATCGATACGCCGTAAAAGACATCCACGTATTCCTGCGGAACTTGGGGAACAATTACTGCACGAGTGGCTGCAAGTCGATACGTCGTAATAGACACCCAAGGTATTCTGGCGGAACTTGGGGAACAATTACTGCACGAGTGGCTGCAAATCGATACGCCAAAATAGACACCCACGTATTCCGGCGGAACTTGGGGAACAATTACTGCACGAGTGGCTGCAAGTCGATACGTCGGAACAGACACCCAAGGTATTCTGGCGAAACTTGGGGAACAATTACTGCACGAGTGGCTGCAAATCGATACGCCGGAATAGACATCCACGTATTCTGGAAGAAACTTGGGGAACAATTACTGCACGAGTGGCTGCAAATCGATACGTCGGAATAGACACCCAAGGTATTCTGGCGGAACTTGGGGAACAATTACTGCACGAGTGGCTGCAAATCGATACGCCGGAATAGACATCCACGTATTCTGGAAGAAACTTGGGGAACAATTACTGCACGAGTGGCTGCAAATCGATACGCCGGAATAGACATCCACGTATTCTGGAAGAAACTTGGGGAACAATTACTGCACGAGTGGCTGCAAATCGATACGCCGGAATAGACATCCACGTATTCTGGAAGAAACTTGGGGAACAATTACTGCACGAGTGGCTGCAAATCGATACGCCGGAATAGACATCCACGTATTCTGGAAGAAACTTGGGGAACAATTACTGCACGAGTGGCTGCAAATCGATACGTCGGAATAGACACCCAAGGTATTCTGGCGGAACTTGGGGAACAATTACTGCACGAGTGGCTGCAAATCGGTACGCCGGAATAGACACCCACGTATTCCGGCGGAACTTGGGGAACAATTACTGCACGAGTGGCTGAAAATTGATACGCCGGAATCGACACCCACGTATTCTGGCGGAACTTGGGGAACAATTACTGCACGAGTGGCTGCAAATCGATACGCCGGAATCGACACCCACGTATTCTGGCGGAACTTGGGGAACAATTACTGCACGAGTGGCTGAAAATTGATACGCCGGAATCGACACCCACGTATTCTGGCGGAACTTGGGGAACAATTACTGCACGAGTGGCTGCAAATCGATACGCCGGAAAAGACATCCACGTATTTCGGCGGAACTTGAGGAACAATTACTGCACGAGTGGCTGCAAGTCTATACGTCGGAATAGACACCCAAGGTATTCTGGCGGAATTTGGGGAACAATTACTGCACGAGTGGCTGCAAATCGATACGTCGGAATAGACACCCAAGGTATTCTGGCGGAACTTGGGAACAATTACTGCACTAGTGGCTGCAAATCGATACGCCGGAATAGACACCCACGTATTCCGGCGGAACTTGGGAACAATTAGTGCACGAGTGGCTGCAAGTCGATACGTCGGAATAGACACCCAAGGTATTCTGGCGGAACTTGGGGAACAATTACTGCACGAGTGACTGCAAATCGATACGTCGGAATAGACACCCAAGGTATTCTGGCGGAACTTGGGGGACAATTACTGCACGAGTGGCTGCAAATCGATACGCCGCAATCGACACCCACGTATTCTGGCGGAACTTGAGGGAACAATTACTGCACGAGTGGCTGAAAATGGATACGCCGGAATCGACATACACGTATTCTGGCGGAACTTGAGAACAATTACTGCACGAGTGGCTGCAAATCGATACGCCGGAATCGACAGCCACGTATTCTGGCGGAACTTGGGGAACAATTACTGCACGAGTTGCTGAAAATTGATACGCCGGAATCGACACCCACGTATTCTGGCGGAACTTGGGGAACAATTACTGCACGAGTGGCTGCAAATCGATACGCCGGAATATACATCCACGTATACCGGCGGAACTTGGAGAACAATTACTGCACGAGTGGCTGCAGATCGATACGCCGGAATAGACATCCACGTATTCTGGAAGAAACTTGGGGAACAATTACTTCACGAGTGGCTGCAAATCGATACGTCGGAATAGACACCCAAGGTATTCTGGCGGAACTTGGGGAACAATTACTGCACGAGTGGCTGCAAATCGATACGCCGGAATGGACACCCACGTATTCTGGCGGAACTTGGGGAACAATTACTGCACGAGTGGCTGCAAATCGATACGCCGTAAAAGACATCCACGTATTCCGGCGGAACTTGGGGAACAATTACTGCACGAGTGGCTGCAAGTCGATACGTCGTAATAGACACCCAAGGTATTCTGGCGGAACTTGGGGAACAATTACTGCACGAGTGGCTGCAAATCGATACGTCGGAATAGACATCCACGTATTCCGGCGGAACTTGGGGAACAATTACTGCACGAGTGGCTGCAAGTCGATACGTCGGAACAGACACCCAAGGTATTCTGGCGGAAACTTGGGGAACAATTACTGCACGAGTGGCTGCAAATCGATACGCCGGAATAGACATCCACGTATTCTGGAAGAAACTTGGGGAACAATTACTGCACGAGTGGCTGCAAATCGATACGTCGGAATATACACCCAAGGTATTCTGGCGGAACTTGGGGAACAATTACTGCACGAGTGGCTGCAAATCGATACGCCGGAATAGACATCCACGTATTCTGGAAGAAACTTGGGGAACAATTACTGCACGAGTGGCTGCAAATCGATACGCCGGAATAGACATCCACGTATTCTGGAAGAAACTTGGGGAACAATTACTGCACGAGTGGCTGCAAATCGATACGCCGGAATAGACATCCACGTATTCTGGAAGAAACTTGGGGAACAATTACTGCACGAGTGGCTGCAAATCGATACGCCGGAATAGACATCCACGTATTCTGGAAGAAACTTGGGGAACAATTACTGCACGAGTGGCTGCAAATCGATACGTCGTAATAGACACCCAAGGTATTCTGGCGGAACTTGGGGAACAATTACTGCACGAGTGGCTGCAAATCGATACGCCGGAATAGACACCCACGTATTCCGGCGGAACTTGGGAACAATTACTGCACGAGTGGCTGCAAGTCGATACGCCGGAATAGACACCCACGTATTCTGGCGGAACTTGGGGAACCATTACTGCACGAGTGGCTGCAAATCGATACGCCGGAATAGACATCCACGTATTCCGGTGGAACTTTGGGAACAATTACTGCACGAGTGGCTGCAAATCGATACGCCGGAATAGACACCCACGTATTCCGGCGGGACCTGGGAGAACAATTTCTGCACGAGTGGCTGCGAATCGATACGCCGGAAAAGACATCCACGTATTTCGGCGAAACTTCGGGAACAATTACTGCACGAGTGGCTGCAAATCGATAAGCCGGAATAGACACCCACGTATTCCGGCGGAACTTGGGGAACAATTAGTGCACGAGTGGCTGCAAGTCGATACGTCGGAATAGACACCCAAGGTATTCTGGCGGAACTTGGGGAACAATTACTGCACGAGTGACTGCAAATCGATACGTCGGAATAGACACTCAAGTTATTCTGGCGGAACTTGGGGGACAATTACTGCACGAGTGGCTGCAAATCGATACGCCGGAATCGACACCCACGTATTCTAGCGGAACTTGGGGAACAATTACTGCACGAGTGGCTGAAAATTGATACGCCGGAATCGACACCCACGTATTCTGGCGGAACTTGACGAACAATTACTGCACGAGTGGCTGCAAATCGATACGCCGGAATCGACACCCACGTATTCTGGCGGAACTTAGGGAACAATTACTGCACGAGTGGCTGAAAATTGATACGCCGGAATCGACACCCACGTATTCTGGCGGAACTTGGGGAACAATTACTGCACGAGTGGCTGCAAATCGATACGCCGGAAAAGACATCCACGTATTTCGGCGGAACTTGGGGAACAATTACTGCACGAGTGGCTGCAAGTCTATACGTCGGAATAGACACCCAAGGTATTCTGGCGGAATTTGGGGAACAATTACTGCACGAGTGGCTGCAAATCGATACGTCGGAATAGACACCCAAGGTATTCTGGCGGAACTTGGGGAACAATTACTGCACTAGTGGCTGCAAATCGATACGCCGGAATAGACACCCACGTATTCCGGCGGAACTTGGGGAACAATTACTGCACGAGTGGCTGCAAGTCGATACGTCGGAATAGACACCCAAGGTATTCTGGCGGAACTTGGGGAACAATTACTGCACGAGTGACTGCAAATCGATACGTCGGAATAGACACCCAAGGTATTCTGGCGGAACTTGGGGGACAATTACTGCACGAGTGGCTGCAAATCGATACGCCGCAATCGACACCCACGTATTCTGGCGGAACTTGGGGAACAATTACTGCACGAGTGGCTGAAAATGGATACGCCGGAATCGACATACACGTATTCTGGCGGAACTTGGGGAACAATTACTGCACGAGTGGCTGCAAATCGATACGCCGGAATCGACACCCACGTATTCTGGCGGAACTTGGGGAACAATTACTGCACGAGTTGCTGAAAATTGATACGCCGGAATATACATTCACGTATACCGGCGGAACTTGGAGAACAATTACTGCACGAGTGGCTGCAGATCGATACGCCGGAATAGACATCCACGTATTCTGGAAGAAACTTGGGGAACAATTACTTCACGAGTGGCTGCAAATCGATACGTCGGAATAGACACCCAAGGTATTCTGGCGGAACTTGGGGAACAATTACTGCACGAGTGGCTGCAAATCGATACGCCGGAATGGACACCCACGTATTCTGGCGGAACTTGGGGAACAATTACTGCACGAGTGGCTGCAAATCGATACGCCGTAAAAGACATCCACGTATTCCTGCGGAACTTGGGGAACAATTACTGCACGAGTGGCTGCAAGTCGATACGTCGTAATAGACACCCAAGGTATTCTGGCGGAACTTGGGGAACAATTACTGCACGAGTGGCTGCAAATCGATACGCCAAAATAGACACCCACGTATTCCGGCGGAACTTGGGGAACAATTACTGCACGAGTGGCTGCAAGTCGATACGTCGGAACAGACACCCAAGGTATTCTGGCGAAACTTGGGGAACAATTACTGCACGAGTGGCTGCAAATCGATACGCCGGAATAGACATCCACGTATTCTGGAAGAAACTTGGGGAACAATTACTGCACGAGTGGCTGCAAATCGATACGTCGGAATAGACACCCAAGGTATTCTGGCGGAACTTGGGGAACAATTACTGCACGAGTGGCTGCAAATCGATACGCCGGAATAGACATCCACGTATTCTGGAAGAAACTTGGGGAACAATTACTGCACGAGTGGCTGCAAATCGATACGCCGGAATAGACATCCACGTATTCTGGAAGAAACTTGGGGAACAATTACTGCACGAGTGGCTGCAAATCGATACGCCGGAATAGACATCCACGTATTCTGGAAGAAACTTGGGGAACAATTACTGCACGAGTGGCTGCAAATCGATACGCCGGAATAGACATCCACGTATTCTGGAAGAAACTTGGGGAACAATTACTGCACGAGTGGCTGCAAATCGATACGTCGGAATAGACACCCAAGGTATTCTGGCGGAACTTGGGGAACAATTACTGCACGAGTGGCTGCAAATCGGTACGCCGGAATAGACACCCACGTATTCCGGCGGAACTTGGGGAACAATTACTGCACGAGTGGCTGAAAATTGATACGCCGGAATCGACACCCACGTATTCTGGCGGAACTTGGGGAACAATTACTGCACGAGTGGCTGCAAATCGATACGCCGGAATCGACACCCACGTATTCTGGCGGAACTTGGGGAACAATTACTGCACGAGTGGCTGAAAATTGATACGCCGGAATCGACACCCACGTATTCTGGCGGAACTTGGGGAACAATTACTGCACGAGTGGCTGCAAATCGATACGCCGGAAAAGACATCCACGTATTTCGGCGGAACTTGGGGAACAATTACTGCACGAGTGGCTGCAAGTCTATACGTCGGAATAGACACCCAAGGTATTCTGGCGGAATTTGGGGAACAATTACTGCACGAGTGGCTGCAAATCGATACGTCGGAATAGACACCCAAGGTATTCTGGCGGAACTTGGGGAACAATTACTGCACTAGTGGCTGCAAATCGATACGCCGGAATAGACACCCACGTATTCCGGCGGAACTTGGGGAACAATTAGTGCACGAGTGGCTGCAAGTCGATACGTCGGAATAGACACCCAAGGTATTCTGGCGGAACTTGGGAACAATTACTGCACGAGTGACTGCAAATCGATACGTCGGAATAGACACCCAAGGTATTCTGGCGGAACTTGGGGGACAATTACTGCACGAGTGGCTGCAAATCGATACGCCGCAATCGACACCCACGTATTCTGGCGGAACTTGGGGAACAATTACTGCACGAGTGGCTGAAAATGGATACGCCGGAATCGACATACACGTATTCTGGCGGAACTTGGGGAACAATTACTGCACGAGTGGCTGCAAATCGATACGCCGGAATCGACAGCCACGTATTCTGGCGGAACTTGGGGAACAATTACTGCACGAGTTGCTGAAAATTGATACGCCGGAATCGACACCCACGTATTCTGGCAGAACTTGGGGAACAATTACTGCACGAGTGGCTGCAAATCGATACGCCGGAATATACATTCACGTATACCGGCGGAACTTGGAGAACAATTACTGCACGAGTGGCTGCAGATCGATACGCCGGAATAGACATCCACGTATTCTGGAAGAAACTTGGGGAACAATTACTTCACGAGTGGCTGCAAATCGATACGTCGGAATAGACACCCAAGGTATTCTGGCGGAACTTGGGGAACAATTACTGCACGAGTGGCTGCAAATCGATACGCCGGAATGGACACCCACGTATTCTGGCGGAACTTGGGGAACAATTACTGCACGAGTGGCTGCAAATCGATACGCCGTAAAAGACATCCACGTATTCCGGCGGAACTTGGGGAACAATTACTGCACGAGTGGCTGCAAGTCGATACGTCGTAATAGACACCCAAGGTATTCTGGCGGAACTTGGGGAACAATTACTGCACGAGTGGCTGCAAATCGATACGCCGGAATAGACATCCACGTATTCTGGAAGAAACTTGGGGAACAATTACTGCACGAGTGGCTGCAAATCGATACGTCGGAATAGACACCCAAGGTATTCTGGCGGAACTTGGGGAACAATTACTGCACGAGTGGCTGCAAATCGATACGCCGGAATAGACATCCACGTATTCTGGAAGAAACTTGGGGAACAATTACTGCACGAGTGGCTGCAAATCGATACGCCGGAATAGACATCCACGTATTCTGGAAGAAACTTGGGGAACAATTACTGCACGAGTGGCTGCAAATCGATACGCCGGAATAGACATCCACGTATTCTGGAAGAAACTTGGGGAACAATTACTGCACGAGTGGCTGCAAATCGATACGCCGGAATAGACATCCACGTATTCTGGAAGAAACTTGGGGAACAATTACTGCACGAGTGGCTGCAAATCGATACGTCGGAATAGACACCCAAGGTATTCTGGCGGAACTTGGGGAACAATTACTGCACGAGTGGCTGCAAATCGATACGCCGGAATAGACACCCACGTATTCCGGCGGAACTTGGGGAACAATTACTGCACGAGTGGCTGCAAGTCGATACGCCGGAATAGACACCCACGTATTCTGGCGGAACTTGGGGAACAATTACTGCACGAGTGGCTGCAAATCGATACGCCGGAATAGAAACCCACGTATTCCGGCGGAACCTGGGGGAACAATTTCTGCACGAGTGGCTGCAAATCGCTACGCCGGAATAGACATCCACGTATTCCGGCTGAACTTGGGGAACAATTACTGCACGAGTGGCTGCAAGTCGATACGCCGGAATAGACACCCACGTATTCTGGCGGAACTTGGGGAACCATTACTGCACGAGTGGCTGCAAATCGATACGCCGGAATAGACATCCACGTATTCCGGTGGAACTTTGGGAACAATTACTGCACGAGTGGCTGCAAATCGATACGCCGGAATAGACACCCACGTATTCCGGCGGGACCTGGGAGAACAATTTCTGCACGAGTGGCTGCGAATCGATACGCCGGAAAAGACATCCACGTATTTCGGCGAAACTTCGGGAACAATTACTGCACGAGTGGCTGCAAATCGATAAGCCGGAATAGACACCCACGTATTCCGGCGGAACTTGGGGAACAATTAGTGCACGAGTGGCTGCAAGTCGATACGTCGGAATAGACACCCAAGGTATTCTGGCGGAACTTGGGGAACAATTACTGCACGAGTGACTGCAAATCGATACGTCGGAATAGACACTCAAGTTATTCTGGCGGAACTTGGGGGACAATTACTGCACGAGTGGCTGCAAATCGATACGCCGGAATCGACACCCACGTATTCTAGCGGAACTTGGGGAACAATTACTGCACGAGTGGCTGCAAGTCGATACGCCGGAATAGACACCCACGTATTCTGGCGGAACTTGGGGAACAATTACTGCACGAGTGGCTGCAAATCGATACGCCGGAATAGAAACCCACGTATTCCGGCGGAACCTGGGGGAACAATTTCTGCACGAGTGGCTGCAAATCGATACGCCGGAATAGACATCCACGTATTCCGGCTGAACTTGGGGAACAATTACTGCACGAGTGGCTGCAAGTCGATACGCCGGAATAGACACCCACGTATTCTGGCGGAACTTGGGGAACCATTACTGCACGAGTGGCTGCAAATCGATACGCCGGAATAGACATCCACGTATTCCGGTGGAACTTTGGGAACAATTACTGCACGAGTGGCTGCAAATCGATACGCCGGAATAGACACCCACGTATTCCGGCGGGACCTGGGAGAACAATTTCTGCACGAGTGGCTGCGAATCGATACGCCGGAAAAGACATCCACGTATTTCGGCGAAACTTCGGGAACAATTACTGCACGAGTGGCTGCAAATCGATAAGCCGGAATAGACACCCACGTATTCCGGCGGAACTTGGGGAACAATTAGTGCACGAGTGGCTGCAAGTCGATACGTCGGAATAGACACCCAAGGTATTCTGGCGGAACTTGGGGAACAATTACTGCACGAGTGACTGCAAATCGATACGTCGGAATAGACACTCAAGTTATTCTGGCGGAACTTGGGGGACAATTACTGCACGAGTGGCTGCAAATCGATACGCCGGAATCGACACCCACGTATTCTAGCGGAACTTGGGGAACAATTACTGCACGAGTGGCTGAAAATTGATACGCCGGAATCGACACCCACGTATTCTGGCGGAACTTGGGGAACAATTACTGCACGAGTGGCTGCAAATCGATACGCCGGAATCGACACCCACGTATTCTGGCGGAACTTGGGGAACAATTACTGCACGAGTGGCTGAAAATTGATACGCCGGAATCGACACCCACGTATTCTGGCGGAACTTGGGGAACAATTACTGCACGAGTGGCTGCAAATCGATACGCCGGAAAAGACATCCACGTATTTCGGCGGAACTTGGGGAACAATTACTGCACGAGTGGCTGCAAGTCTATACGTCGGAATAGACACCCAAGGTATTCTGGCGGAATTTGGGGAACAATTACTGCACGAGTGGCTGCAAATCGATACGTCGGAATAGACACCCAAGGTATTCTGGCGGAACTTGGGGAACAATTACTGCACTAGTGGCTGCAAATCGATACGCCGGAATAGACACCCACGTATTCCGGCGGAACTTGGGGAACAATTACTGCACGAGTGGCTGCAAGTCGATACGTCGGAATAGACACCCAAGGTATTCTGGCGGAACTTGGGGAACAATTACTGCACGAGTGACTGCAAATCGATACGTCGGAATAGACACCCAAGGTATTCTGGCGGAACTTGGGGGACAATTACTGCACGAGTGGCTGCAAATCGATACGCCGCAATCGACACCCACGTATTCTGGCGGAACTTGGGGAACAATTACTGCACGAGTGGCTGAAAATGGATACGCCGGAATCGACATACACGTATTCTGGCGGAACTTGGGGAACAATTACTGCACGAGTGGCTGCAAATCGATACGCCGGAATCGACACCCACGTATTCTGGCGGAACTTGGGGAACAATTACTGCACGAGTTGCTGAAAATTGATACGCCGGAATCGACACCCACGTATTCTGGCAGAACTTGGGGAACAATTACTGCACGAGTGGCTGCAAATCGATACGCCGGAATATACATTCACGTATACCGGCGGAACTTGGAGAACAATTACTGCACGAGTGGCTGCAGATCGATACGCCGGAATAGACATCCACGTATTCTGGAAGAAACTTGGGGAACAATTACTTCACGAGTGGCTGCAAATCGATACGTCGGAATAGACACCCAAGGTATTCTGGCGGAACTTGGGGAACAATTACTGCACGAGTGGCTGCAAATCGATACGCCGGAATGGACACCCACGTATTCTGGCGGAACTTGGGGAACAATTACTGCACGAGTGGCTGCAAATCGATACGCCGTAAAAGACATCCACGTATTCCTGCGGAACTTGGGGAACAATTACTGCACGAGTGGCTGCAAGTCGATACGTCGTAATAGACACCCAAGGTATTCTGGCGGAACTTGGGGAATAATTACTGCACGAGTGGCTGCAAATCGATACGCCGGAATAGACACCCACGTATTCCGGCGGAACTTGGGGAACAATTACTGCACGAGTGGCTGCAAGTCGATACGTCGGAACAGACACCCAAGGTATTCTGGCGAAACTTGGGGAACAATTACTGCACGAGTGGCTGCAAATCGATACGCCGGAATAGACATCCACGTATTCTGGAAGAAACTTGGGGAACAATTACTGCACGAGTGGCTGCAAATCGATACGTCGGAATAGACACCCAAGGTATTCTGGCGGAACTTGGGGAACAATTACTGCACGAGTGGCTGCAAATCGATACGCCGGAATAGACATCCACGTATTCTGGAAGAAACTTGGGGAACAATTACTGCACGAGTGGCTGCAAATCGATACACCGGAATAGACATCCACGTATTCTGGAAGAAACTTGGGGAACAATTACTGCACGAGTGGCTGCAAATCGATACGCCGGAATAGACATCCACGTATTCTGGAAGAAACTTGGGGAACAATTACTGCACGAGTGGCTGCAAATCGATACGCCGGAATAGACATCCACGTATTCTGGAAGAAACTTGGGGAACAATTACTGCACGAGTGGCTGCAAATCGATACGTCGGAATAGACACCCAAGGTATTCTGGCGGAACTTGGGGAACAATTACTGCACGAGTGGCTGCAAATCGATACGCCGGAATAGACACCCACGTATTCCGGCGGAACTTGGGGAACAGTTACTGCACGAGTGGCTGAAAATTGATACGCCGGAATCGACACCCACGTATTCTGGCGGAACTTGGGGAACAATTACTGCACGAGTGGCTGCAAATCGATACGCCGGAATCGACACCCACGTATTCTGGCGGAACTTGGGGAACAATTACTGCACGAGTGGCTGAAAATTGATACGCCGGAATCGACACCCACGTATTCTGGCGGAACTTGGGGAACAATTACTGCACGAGTGGCTGCAAATCGATACGCCGGAAAAGACATCCACGTATTTCGGCGGAACTTGGGGAACAATTACTGCACGAGTGGCTGCAAGTCTATACGTCGGAATAGACACCCAAGGTATTCTGGCGGAATTTGGGGAACAATTACTGCACGAGTGGCTGCAAATCGATACGTCGGAATAGACACCCAAGGTATTCTGGCGGAACTTGGGGAACAATTACTGCACTAGTGGCTGCAAATCGATACGCCGGAATAGACACCCACGTATTCCGGCGGAACTTGGGGAACAATTACTGCACGAGTGGCTGCAAGTCGATACGTCGGAATAGACACCCAAGGTATTCTGGCGGAACTTGGGGAACAATTACTGCACGAGTGACTGCAAATCGATACGTCGGAATAGACACCCAAGGTATTCTGGCGGAACTTGGGGGACAATTACTGCACGAGTGGCTGCAAATCGATACGCCGCAATCGACACCCACGTATTCTGGCGGAACTTGGGGAACAATTACTGCACGAGTGGCTGAAAATGGATACGCCGGAATCGACATACACGTATTCTGGCGGAACTTGGGGAACAATTACTGCACGAGTGGCTGCAAATCGATACGCCGGAATCGACAGCCACGTATTCTGGCGGAACTTGGGGAACAATTACTGCACGAGTTGCTGAAAATTGATACGCCGGAATCGACACCCACGTATTCTGGCAGAACTTGGGGAACAATTACTGCACGAGTGGCTGCAAATCGATACGCCGGAATATACATTCACGTATACCGGCGGAACTTGGAGAACAATTACTGCACGAGTGGCTGCAGATCGATACGCCGGAATAGACATCCACGTATTCTGGAAGAAACTTGGGGAACAATTACTTCACGAGTGGCTGCAAATCGATACGTCGGAATAGACACCCAAGGTATTCTGGCGGAACTTGGGGAACAATTACTGCACGAGTGGCTGCAAATCGATACGCCGGAATGGACACCCACGTATTCTGGCGGAACTTGGGGAACAATTACTGCACGAGTGGCTGCAAATCGATACGCCGTAAAAGACATCCACGTATTCCGGCGGAACTTGGGGAACAATTACTGCACGAGTGGCTGCAAGTCGATACGTCGTAATAGACACCCAAGGTATTCTGGCGGAACTTGGGGAACAATTACTGCACGAGTGGCTGCAAATCGATACGCCGGAATAGACACCCACGTATTCCGGCGGAACTTGGGGAACAATTACTGCACGAGTGGCTGCAAGTCGATACGTCGGAACAGACACCCAAGGTATTCTGGCGAAACTTGGGGAACAATTACTGCACGAGTGGCTGCAAATCGATACGCCGGAATAGACATCCACGTATTCTGGAAGAAACTTGGGGAACAATTACTGCACGAGTGGCTGCAAATCGATACGTCGGAATAGACACCCAAGGTATTCTGGCGGAACTTGGGGAACAATTACTGCACGAGTGGCTGCAAATCGATACGCCGGAATAGACATCCACGTATTCTGGAAGAAACTTGGGGAACAATTACTGCACGAGTGGCTGCAAATCGATACGCCGGAATAGACATCCACGTATTCTGGAAGAAACTTGGGGAACAATTACTGCACGAGTGGCTGCAAATCGATACGCCGGAATAGACATCCACGTATTCTGGAAGAAACTTGGGGAACAATTACTGCACGAGTGGCTGCAAATCGATACGCCGGAATAGACATCCACGTATTCTGGAAGAAACTTGGGGAACAATTACTGCACGAGTGGCTGCAAATCGATACGTCGGAATAGACACCCAAGGTATTCTGGCGGAACTTGGGGAACAATTACTGCACGAGTGGCTGCAAATCGATACGCCGGAATAGACACCCACGTATTCCGGCGGAACTTGGGGAACAATTACTGCACGAGTGGCTGCAAGTCGATACGCCGGAATAGACACCCACGTATTCTGGCGGAACTTGGGGAACAATTACTGCACGAGTGGCTGCAAATCGATACGCCGGAATAGAAACCCACGTATTCCGGCGGAACCTGGGGGAACAATTTCTGCACGAGTGGCTGCAAATCGATACGCCGGAATAGACATCCACGTATTCCGGCTGAACTTGGGGAACAATTACTGCACGAGTGGCTGCAAGTCGATACGCCGGAATAGACACCCACGTATTCTGGCGGAACTTGGGGAACCATTACTGCACGAGTGGCTGCAAATCGATACGCCGGAATAGACATCCACGTATTCCGGTGGAACTTTGGGAACAATTACTGCACGAGTGGCTGCAAATCGATACGCCGGAATAGACACCCACGTATTCCGGCGGGACCTGGGAGAACAATTTCTGCACGAGTGGCTGCGAATCGATACGCCGGAAAAGACATCCACGTATTTGGGCGAAACTTCGGGAACAATTACTGCACGAGTGGCTGCAAATCGATAAGCCGGAATAGACACCCACGTATTCCGGCGGAACTTGGGGAACAATTAGTGCACGAGTGGCTGCAAGTCGATACGTCGGAATAGACACCCAAGGTATTCTGGCGGAACTTGGGGAACAATTACTGCACGAGTGACTGCAAATCGATACGTCGGAATAGACACTCAAGTTATTCTGGCGGAACTTGGGGGACAATTACTGCACGAGTGGCTGCAAATCGATACGCCGGAATCGACACCCACGTATTCTAGCGGAACTTGGGGAACAATTACTGCACGAGTGGCTGAAAATTGATACGCCGGAATCGACACCCACGTATTCTGGCGGAACTTGGGGAACAATTACTGCACGAGTGGCTGCAAATCGATACGCCGGAATCGACACCCACGTATTCTGGCGGAACTTGGGGAACAATTACTGCACGAGTGGCTGCAAATCGATACGCCGGAATCGACACCCACGTATTCTGGCGGAACTTGGGGAACAATTACTGCACGAGTGGCTGCAAATCGATACGCCGGAAAAGACATCCACGTATTTCGGCGGAACTTGGGGAACAATTACTGCACGAGTGGCTGCAAGTCTATACGTCGGAATAGACACCCAAGGTATTCTGGCGGAACTTGGGGAACAATTACTGCACGAGTGGCTGCAAATCGATACGTCGGAATAGACATCCAAGGTATTCTGGCGGAACTTGGGGAACAATTACTGCACGAGTGGCTGCAAATCGATACGCCGGAATAGACACCCACGTATTCCGGCGGAACTTGGGAACAGTTACTGCACGAGTTACTGCAAGTCGATACGTCGGAATAGACACCCAAGGTATTCTGGCGGAACTTGGGGAACAATTACTGCACGAGTGGCTGCAAATCGATACGCCGCAATCGACACCCACGTATTCTGGCGGAACTTAGGAAACAATTACTGCACGAGTGGCTGAAAATTGATACGCCGGAATCGACACCCACGTATTCTGGCGGAACTTGGGGAACAATTACTGCACGAGTGGCTGCAAATCGATACGCCGGAATATACATATACGTATACCGGCGGAACTTGGAGAACAATTACTGCACGAGTGGCTGCAGATCGATACGCCGGAATAGACATCCACGTATTCTGGAAGAAACTTGGGGAACAATTACTTCACGAGTGGCTGCAAATCGATACGTCGGAATAGACACCCAAGGTATTCTGGCGGAACTTGGGGAACAATTACTGCACGAGTGGCTGCAAATCGATACGCCGGAATCGACACCCACGTATTCTGGCGGAACTTGGGGAACAATTACTGCACGAGTGGCTGCAAATCGATACGCCGGAATAGACACCCACGTATTCCGGCGGAACTTGGGGAACAATTACTGCACGAGTGGCTGCAAATCGATACGCCGGAATCGACACCCACGTATTCCGGTGGAACTTGGGGAACAATTTCTGCACGAGTGGCTGCGAATCGATACGCCGGAAAAGACATCCACGTATTTCGGCGAAACTTCGGGAACAATTACTGCACGAGTGGCTGCAAATCGATAAGCCGGAATAGACACCCACGTATTCCGGCGGAACTTGGGGAACAATTAGTGCACGAGTGGCTGCAAGTCGATACGTCGGAATAGACACCCAAGGTATTCTGGCGGAACTTGGGGAACAATTACTGCACGAGTGACTGCAAATCGATACGTCGGAATAGACACCCAAGGTATTCTGGCGGAACTTGGGGGACAATTACTGCACGAGTGGCTGCAAATCGATACGCCGGAATCGACACCCACGTATTCTAGCGGAACTTGGGGAACAATTACTGCACGAGTGGCTGAAAATTGATACGCCGGAATCGACACCCACGTATTCTGGCGGAACTTGGGGAACAATTACTGCACGAGTGGCTGCAAATCGATACGCAGGAATCGACACCCACGTATTCTGGCGGAACTTGGGGAACAATTACTGCACGAGTGGCTGAAAATTGATACGCCGGAATCGACACCCACGTATTCTGGCGGAACTTGGGGAACAATTACTGCACGAGTGGCTGCAAATCGATACGCAGGAATATACATATACGTATACCGGCGGAACTTGGAGAACAATTACTGCACGAGTGGCTGCAGATCGATACGCCGGAATAGACATCCACGTATTCTGGAAGAAACTTGGGGAACAATTACTTCACGAGTGGCTGCAAATCGATACGTCGGAATAGACACCCAAGGTATTCTGGCGGAACTTGGGGAACAATTACTGCACGAGTGGCTGCAAATCGATACGCCGGAATCGACACCCACGTATTCTGGCGGAACTTGGGGAACAATTACTGCACGAGTGGCTGAAAATTGATACGCCGGAATCGACACCCACGTATTCTGGCGGAACTTGGGGAACAATTACTGCACGAGTGGCTGCAAATCGATACGCCGGAAAAGACATCCACGTATTTCGGCGGAACTTGAGAACAATTACTGCACGAGTGGCTGCAAGTCTATACGTCGGAATAGACACCCAAGGTATTCTGGCGGAATTTGGGGAACAATTACTGCACGAGTGGCTGCAAATCGATACGTCGGAATAGACACCCAAGGTATTCTGGCGGAACTTGGGGAACAATTACTGCACGAGTGGCTGCAAATCGATACGCCGGAATAGACACCCACGTATTCCGGCGGAACTTGGGGAACAATAACTGCACGAGTGGCTGCAAGTCGATACGTCGGAATAGACACCCAAGGTATTCTGGCGGAACTTGGGGAACAATTACTGCACGAGTGACTGCAAATCGATACGTCGGAATAGACACCCAAGGTGTTCTGGCGGAACTTGGGGGACAATTACTGCACGAGTGGCTGCAAATCGATACGCCGCAATCGACACCCACGTATTCTGGCGGAACTTGGGGAACAATTACTGCACGAGTGGCTGAAAATGGATACGCCGGAATCGACATACACGTATTCTGGCGGAACTTGGGGAACAATTACTGCACGAGTGGCTGCAAATCGATACGCCGGAATCGACACATACGTATTCTGGCGGAACTTGGGGAACAATTACTGCACGAGTTGCTGAAAATTGATACGCCGGAATCGACACCCACGTATTCTGGCGGAACTTGGGGAACAATTACTGCACGAGTGGCTGCAAATCGATACGCCGGAATATACATCCACGTATACCGGCGGAACTTGGAGAACAATTACTGCACGAGTGGCTGCAGATCGATACGCCGGAATAGACATCCACGTATTCTGGAAGAAACTTGGGGAACAATTACTTCACGAGTGGCTGCAAATCGATACGTCGGAATAGACACCCAAGGTATTCTGGCGGAACTTGGGGAACAATTACTGCACGAGTGGCTGCAAATCGATACGCCGGAATGGACACCCACGTATTCTGGCGGAACTTGGGGAACAATTACTGCACGAGTGGCTGCAAATCGATACGCCGTAAAAGACACCCAAGGTATTCTGGCGGAACTTGGGGAACAATTACTGCACGAGTGGCTGCAAATCGATACGCCGGAATAGACACCCACGTATTCCGGCGGAACTTAGGGAACAATTACTGCACGAGTGGCTGCAAATCGATACGCCGGAATAGACATCCACGTATTCTGGAAGAAACTTGGGGAACAATTACTGCACGAGTGGCTGCAAATCGATACGTCGGAATAGACACCCAAGGTATTCTGGCGGAACTTGGGGAACAATTACTGCACGAGTGGCTGCAAATCGATACGCCGGAATAGACATCCACGTATTCTGGAAGAAACTTGGGGAACAATTACTGCACGAGTGGCTGCAAATCGATACGCCGGAATAGACATCCACGTATTCTGGAAGAAACTTGGGGAACAATTACTGCACGAGTGGCTGCAAATCGATACGCCGGAATAGACATCCACGTATTCTGGAAGAAACTTGGGGAACAATTACTGCACGAGTGGCTGCAAATCGATACGCCGGAATAGACATCCACGTATTCTGGAAGAAACTTGGGGAACAATTACTGCACGAGTGGCTGCAAATCGATACGTCGGAATAGACACCCAAGGTATTCTGGTGGAACTTGGGGAACAATTACTGCACGAGTGGCTGCAAATCGATACGCCGGAATAGACATCAACGTATTCCGGCGGAACTTGGGGAACAATTACTGCACGAGTGGCTGCAAGTCGATACGCCGGAATAGACACCCACGTATTCTGGCGGAACTTGGGGAACAATTACTGCACGAGTGGCTGCAAATCGATACGCCGGAATAGAAACCCACGTATTCCGGAGGAACCTGGGGGAACAATTTCTGCACGAGTGGCTGCAAATCGATACGCCGGAATAGACATCCACGTATTCCGGCTGAACTTGGGGAACAATTACTGCACGAGTGGCTGCAAGTCGATACGCCGGAATAGACACCCACGTATTCTGGCGGAACTTGGGGAACCATTACTGCACGAGTGGCTGCAAATCGATACGCCGGAATAGACATCCACGTATTCCGGTGTAACTTTGGGAACAATTACTGCACGAGTGGCTGCAAATCGATACGCCGGAATAGACACCCACGTATTCCGGCGGGACCTGGGAGAACAATTTCTGAACGAGTGGCTGCGAATCGATACGCCGGAAAAGACATCCACGTATTTCGGCGAAACTTCGGGAACAATTACTGCACGAGTGGCTGCAAATCGATAAGCCGGAATAGACACCCACGTATTCCGGCGGAACTTGGGGAACAATTAGTGCACGAGTGGCTGCAAGTCGATACGTCGGAATAGACACCCAAGGTATTCTGGCGGAACTTGGGGAACAATTACTGCACGAGTGACTGCAAATCGATACGTCGGAATAGACACTCAAGTTATTCTGGCGGAACTTGGGGACAATTACTGCACGAGTGTTTGCAAATCGATACGCCGGAATCGACACCCACGTATTCTAGCGGAACTTGGGGAACAATTACTGCACGAGTGGCTGAAAATTGATACGCCGGAATCGACACCCACGTATTCTGGCTGAACTTGGGGAACAATTACTGCACGAGTGGCTGCAAATCGATACGCCGGAATCGACACCCACGTATTCTGGCGGAACTTGGGGAACAATTACTGCACGAGTGGCTGAAAATTGATACGCCGGAATCGACACCCACGTATTCTGGCGGAACTTGGGGAACAATTACTGCACGAGTGGCTGCAAATCGATACGCCGGAAAAGACATCCACGTATTTCGGCGGAACTTGGGGAACAATTACTGCACGAGTGGCTGCAAGTCTATACGTCGGAATAGACACCCAAGGTATTCTGGCGGAACTTGGGGAACAATTACTGCACGAGTGGCTGCAAATCGATACGTCGGAATAGACATCCAAGGTATTCTGGCGGAACTTGGGGAACAATTACTGCACGAGTGGCTGCAAATCGATACGCCGGAATAGACACCCACGTATTCCGGCGGAACTTGGGGAACAATTACTGCACGAGTTACTGCAAGTCGATACGTCGGAATAGACACCCAAGGTATTCTGGCGGAACTTGGGGAACAATTACTGCACGAGTGGCTGCAAATCGATACGCCGCAATCGACACCCACGTATTCTGGCGGAACTTGGGGAACAATTACTGCACGAGTGGCTGAAAATTGATACGCCGGAATCGACACCCACGTATTCTGGCGGAACTTGGGGAACAATTACTGCACGAGTGGCTGCAAATCGATACGCCGGAATATACATATACGTATACCGGCGGAACTTGGAGAACAATTACTGCACGAGTGGCTGCAGATCGATACGCCGGAATAGACATCCACGTATTCTGGAAGAAACTTGGGGAACAATTACTTCACGAGTGGCTGCAAATCGATACGTCGGAATAGACACCCAAGGTATTCTGGCGGAACTTGGGGAACAATTACTGCACGAGTGGCTGCAAATCGATACGCCGGAATCGACACCCACGTATTCTGGCGGAACTTGGGGAACAATTACTGCACGAGTGGCTGCAAATCGATACGCCGGAATAGACACCCACGTATTCCGGCGGAACTTGGGGAACAATTACTGCACGAGTGGCTGCAAGTCGATACGTCGGAACAGACACCCAAGGTATTCTGGCGGAACTTGGGGAACAATTACTGCACGAGTGGCTGCAAATCGATACGCCGGAATCGACACCCACGTATTCTGGCGGAACTTGGGGAACAATTACTGCACGAGTGGCCGCAAATCGATACGCCGGAATAGACATCCACGTATTCTGGAAGAAACTTGGGGAACAATTACTTCACGAGTGGCTGCAAATCGATACGTCGGAATAGACACCCAAGGTATTCCGGCGGAACTTGGGGAACAATTACTGCACGAGTGGCTGCAAGTCGATACGTCGGAATAGACACCCAAGGTATTCTGTCGGAACTTGGGGAACAATTACTGCACGAGTGACTGCAAATCGATACGTCGGAATAGAGACCCAAGGTATTCTGGCGGAACTTGGGGGACAATTACTGCACGAGTGGCTGCAAATCGATACGCCGGAATCGACACCCACGTATTCTGGCGGAACTTGGGGAACAATTACTGCACGAGTTGCTGAAAATTGATACGCCGGAATCGACACCCACGTATTCTGGCGGAACTTGGGGAACAATTACTGCACGAGTGGCTGCAAATCGATACGCCGGAATATACATCCACGTATACCGGCGGAACTTGGAGAACAATTACTGCACGAGTGGCTGCAGATCGATACGCCGGAATAGACATCCACGTATTCTGGAAGAAACTTGGGGAACAATTACTTCACGAGTGGCTGCAAATCGATACGTCGGAATAGACACCCAAGGTATTCTGGCGGAACTTGGGGAACAATTACTGCACGAGTGGCTGCAAATCGATACGCCGGAATGGACACCCACGTATTCTGGCGGAACTTGGGGAACAATTACTGCACGAGTGGCTGCAAATCGATACGCCGTAAAAGACATCCACGTATTCCGGCGGAACTTGGGGAACAATTACTGCACGAGTGGCTGCAAGTCGATACGTCGTAATAGACACCCAAGGTATTCTGGCGGAACTTGGCTAACAATTACTGCACGAGTGGCTGCAAATCGATACGCCGGAATAGACACCCACGTATTCCGGCGGAACTTGGGGAACAATTACTGCACGAGTGGCTGCAAGTCGATACGTCGGAACAGACACCCAAGGTATTCTGGCGAAACTTGGGGAACAATTACTGCACGAGTGGCTGCAAATCGATACGCCGGAATAGACATCCACGTATTCTGGAAGAAACTTGGGGAACAATTACTGCACGAGTGGCTGCAAATCGATACGTCGGAATAGACACCCAAGGTATTCTGGCGGAACTTGGGGAACAATTACTGCACGAGTGGCTGCAAATCGATACGCCGGAATAGACATCCACGTATTCTGGAAGAAACTTGGGGAACAATTACTGCACGAGTGGCTGCAAATCGATACGCCGGAATAGACATCCACGTATTCTGGAAGAAACTTGGGGAACAATTACTGCACGAGTATCTGCAAATCGATACGCCGGAATAGACATCCACGTATTCTGGAAGAAACTTGGGGAACAATTACTGCACGAGTGGCTGCAAATCGATACGTCGGAATAGACACCCAAGGTATTCTGGCGGAACTTGGGGAACAATTACTGCACGAGTGGCTGCAAATCGATACGCCGGAATAGACATCAACGTATTCCGGCGGAACTTGGGGAACAATTACTGCACGAGTGGCTGCAAGTCGATACGCCGGAATAGACACCCACGTATTCTGGCGGAACTTGGGGAACAATTACTGCACGAGTGGCTGCAAGTCGATACGCCGGAATAGACACCCACGTATTCTGGCGGAACTTGGGGAACCATTACTGCACGAGTGGCTGCAAATCGATACGCCGGAATAGACATCCACGTATTCCGGTGTAACTTTGGGAACAATTACTGCACGAGTGGCTGCAAATCGATACGCCGGAATAGACACCCACGTATTCCGGCGGGACCTGGGAGAACAATTTCTGAACGAGTGGCTGCGAATCGATACGCCGGAAAAGACATCCACGTATTTCGGCGAAACTTCGGGAACAATTACTGCACGAGTGGCTGCAAATCGATAAGCCGGAATAGACACCCACGTATTCCGGCGGAACTTGGGGAACAATTAGTGCACGAGTGGCTGCAAGTCGATACGTCGGAATAGACACCCAAGGTATTCTGGCGGAACTTGGGGAACAATTACTGCACGAGTGACTGCAAATCGATACGTCGGAATAGACACTCAAGTTATTCTGGCGGAACTTGGGGGACAATTACTGCACGAGTGTTTGCAAATCGATACGCCGGAATCGACACCCACGTATTCTAGCGGAACTTGGGGAACAATTACTGCACGAGTGGCTGAAAATTGATACGCCGGAATCGACACCCACGTATTCTGGCTGAACTTGGGGAACAATTACTGCACGAGTGGCTGCAAATCGATACGCCGGAATCGACACCCACGTATTCTGGCGGAACTTGGGGAACAATTACTGCACGAGTGGCTGAAAATTGATACGCCGGAATCGACACCCACGTATTCTGGCGGAACTTGGGGAACAATTACTGCACGAGTGGCTGCAAATCGATACGCCGGAAAAGACATCCACGTATTTCGGCGGAACTTGGGGAACAATTACTGCACGAGTGGCTGCAAGTCTATACGTCGGAATAGACACCCAAGGTATTCTGGCGGAACTTGGGGAACAATTACTGCACGAGTGGCTGCAAATCGATACGTCGGAATAGACATCCAAGGTATTCTGGCGGAACTTGGGGAACAATTACTGCACGAGTGGCTGCAAATCGATACGCCGGAATAGACACCCACGTATTCCGGCGGAACTTGGGGAACAATTACTGCACGAGTTACTGCAAGTCGATACGTCGGAATAGACACCCAAGGTATTCTGGCGGAACTTGGGGAACAATTACTGCACGAGTGGCTGCAAATCGAAACGCCGCAATCGACACCCACGTATTCTGGCGGAACTTGGGGAACAATTACTGCACGAGTGGCTGAAAATTGATACGCCGGAATCGACACCCACGTATTCTGGCGGAACTTGGGGAACAATTACTGCACGAGTGGCTGCAAATCGATACGCCGGAATATACATATACGTATACCGGCGGAACTTGGAGAACAATTACTGCACGAGTGGCTGCAGATCGATACGCCGGAATAGACATCCACGTATTCTGGAAGAAACTTGGGGAACAATTACTTCACGAGTGGCTGCAAATCGATACGTCGGAATAGACACCCAAGGTATTCTGGCGGAACTTGGGGAACAATTACTGCACGAGTGGCTGCAAATCGATACGCCGGAATCGACACCCACGTATTCTGGCGGAACTTGGGGAACAATTACTGCACGAGTGGCTGCAAATCGATACGCCGGAATAGACACCCACGTATTCCGGCGGAACTTGGGGAACAATTACTGCACGAGTGGCTGCAAGTCGATACGTCGGAACAGACACCCAAGGTATTCTGGCGGAACTTGGGGAACAATTACTGCACGAGTGGCTGCAAATCGATACGCCGGAATCGACACCCACGTATTCTGGCGGAACTTGGGGAACAATTACTGCACGAGTGGCCGCAAATCGATACGCCGGAATAGACATCCACGTATTCTGGAAGAAACTTGGGGAACAATTACTTCACGAGTGGCTGCAAATCGATACGTCGGAATAGACACCCAAGGTATTCCGGCGGAACTTGGGGAACAATTACTGCACGAGTGGCTGCAAGTCGATACGTCGGAATAGACACCCAAGGTATTCTGTCGGAACTTGGGGAACAATTACTGCACGAGTGACTGCAAATCGATACGTCGGAATAGAGACCCAAGGTATTCTGGCGGAACTTGGGGGACAATTACTGCACGAGTGGCTGCAAATCGATACGCCGGAATCGACACCCACGTATTCTGGCGGAACTTGGGGAACAATTACTGCACGAGTTGCTGAAAATTGATACGCCGGAATCGACACCCACGTATTCTGGCGGAACTTGGGGAACAATTACTGCACGAGTGGCTGCAAATCGATACGCCGGAATATACATCCACGTATACCGGCGGAACTTGGAGAACAATTACTGCACGAGTGGCTGCAGATCGATACGCCGGAATAGACATCCACGTATTCTGGAAGAAACTTGGGGAACAATTACTTCACGAGTGGCTGCAAATCGATACGTCGGAATAGACACCCAAGGTATTCTGGCGGAACTTGGGGAACAATTACTGCACGAGTGGCTGCAAATCGATACGCCGGAATGGACACCCACGTATTCTGGCGGAACTTGGGGAACAATTACTGCACGAGTGGCTGCAAATCGATAAGCCGTAAAAGACATCCACGTATTCCGGCGGAACTTGGGGAACAATTACTGCACGAGTGGCTGCAAGTCGATACGTCGTAATAGACACCCAAGGTATTCTGGCGGAACTTGGCTAACAATTACTGCACGAGTGGCTGCAAATCGATACGCCGGAATAGACACCCACGTATTCCGGCGGAACTTGGGGAACAATTACTGCACGAGTGGCTGCAAGTCGATACGTCGGAACAGACACCCAAGGTATTCTGGCGAAACTTGGGGAACAATTACTGCACGAGTGGCTGCAAATCGATACGCCGGAATAGACATCCACGTATTCTGGAAGAAACTTGGGGAACAATTACTGCACGAGTGGCTGCAAATCGATACGTCGGAATAGACACCCAAGGTATTCTGGCGGAACTTGGGGAACAATTACTGCACGAGTGGCTGCAAATCGATACGCCGGAATAGACATCCACGTATTCTGGAAGAAACTTGGGGAACAATTACTGCACGAGTGGCTGCAAATCGATACGCCGGAATAGACATCCACGTATTCTGGAAGAAACTTGGGGAACAATTACTGCACGAGTATCTGCAAATCGATACGCCGGAATAGACATCCACGTATTCTGGAAGAAACTTGGGGAACAATTACTGCACGAGTGGCTGCAAATCGATACGTCGGAATAGACACCCAAGGTATTCTGGCGGAACTTGGGGAACAATTACTGCACGAGTGGCTGCAAATCGATACGCCGGAATAGACATCAACGTATTCCGGCGGAACTTGGGGAACAATTACTGCACGAGTGGCTGCAAGTCGATACGCCGGAATAGACACCCACGTATTCTGGCGGAACTTGGGGAACAATTACTGCACGAGTGGCTGCAAATCGATACGCCGGAATAGAAACCCACGTATTCCGGCGGAACCTGGGGGAACAATTTCTGCACGAGTGGCTGCAAATCGATACGCCGGAATAGACATCCACGTATTCCGGCTGAACTTGGGGAACAATTACTGCACGAGTGGCTGCAAGTCGATACGCCGGAATAGACACCCACGTATTCTGGCGGAACTTGGGGAACCATTACTGCACGAGTGGCTGCAAATCGATACGCCGGAATAGACATCCACGTATTCCGGTGGAACTTTGGGAACAATTACTGCACGAGTGGCTGCAAATCGATACGCCGGAATAGACACCCACGTATTCCGGCGGGACCTGGAGAACAATTTCTGCACGAGTGGCTGCGAATCGATACGCCGGAAAAGACATCCACGTATTTCGGCGAAACTTCGGGAACAATTACTGCACGAGTGGCTGCAAATCGATAAGCCGGAATAGACACCCACGTATTCCGGCGGAACTTGGGGAACAATTAGTGCACGAGTGGCTGCAAGTCGATACGTCGGAATAGACACCCAAGGTATTCTGGCGGAACTTGGGGAACAATTACTGCACGAGTGACTGCAAATCGATACGTCGGAATAGACACTCAAGTTATTCTTGCGGAACTTGGGGGACAATTACTGCACGAGTGGCTGCAAATCGATACGCCGGAATCGACACCCACGTATTCTAGCGGAACTTGGGGAACAATTACTGCACGAGTGGCTGAAAATTGATACGCCGGAATCGACACCCACGTATTCTGGCGGAACTTGGGGAACAATTACTGCACGAGTGGCTGCAAATCGATACGCCGGAATCGACACCCACGTATTCTGGCGGAACTTGGGGAACAATTACTGCACGAGTGGCTGCAAATCGATACGCCGGAATAGACACCCACGTATTCCGGCGGAACTTGGGGAACAATTACTGCACGAGTTACTGCAAGTCGATACGTCGGAAAAGACATCCACGTATTTCGGCGGAACTTGGGGAACAATTACTGCACGAGTGGCTGCAAATCGATACGCCGGAATCGACACCCACGTATTCTGGCGGAACTTGGGGAACAATTACTGCACGAGTGGCTGAAATTTGATACGCCGGAATCGACACCCACGTATTCTGGCGGAACTTGGGGAACAATTACTGCACGAGTGGCTGCAAATCGATACGCCGGAAAAGACATCCACGTATTTCGGCGGAACTTGGGGAACAATTACTGCACGAGTGGCTGCAAGTCTATACGTCGGAATAGACACCCAAGGTATTCTGGCGGAACTTGGGGAACAATTACTGCACGAGTGGCTGCAAATCGATACGTCGGAATAGACATCCAAGGTATTCTGGCGGAACTTGGGGAACAATTACTGCACGAGTGGCTGCAAATCGATACGCCGGAATAGACATCAACGTATTCCGGCGGAACTTGGGGAACAATTACTGCACGAGTGGCTGCAAGTCGATACGCCGGAATAGACACCCACGTATTCTGGCGGAACTTGGGGAACAATTACTGCACGAGTGGCTGCAAATCGATACGCCGGCATAGAAACCCACGTATTCCGGCGGAACCTGGGGGAACAATTTCTGCACGAGTGGCTGCAAATCGATACGCCGGAATAGACATCCACGTATTCCGGCTGAACTTGGGGAACAATTACTGCACGAGTGGCTGCAAGTCGATACGCCGGAATAGACACCCACGTATTCTGGCGGAACTTGGGGAACCATTACTGCACGAGTGGCTGCAAATCGATACGCCGGAATAGACATCCACGTATTCCGGTGGAACTTTGGGACAATTACTGCACGAGTGGCTGCAAATCGATACGCGATACGCAATAGACACCAACAATTACTGCACGAGTGGCTGCAAATCGATACGCCGGAAAAGACATCCACGTATTTCGCGGAAAACTTCGGGAACAATTACTGCACGAGTGGCTGCAAATCGATAAGCCGGAATAGACACCCACGTATTCCGGCGGAACTTGGGGAACAATTACTGCACGAGTGGCTGCAAATCGATACGCCGGAATAGACACCCAAGGTATTCTGGCGGAACTTGGGGAACAATTACTGCACGAGTGACTGCAAATCGATAAGCCGGAATAGACACCCACGTATTCCGGCGGAACTTGGGGAACAATTACTGCACGAGTGGCTGCAAGTCGATACGTCGGAATAGACACCCACGGTATTCTGGCGGAACTTGGGGAACAATTACTGCACGAGTGACTGCAAATCGATACGCCGGAATAGACACCCAAGTTATTCTGGCGGAACTTGGGAACAATTACTGCACGAGTGGCTGCAAATCGATACGCCGGAATAGACACCCACGTATTCCGGCGGAACTTGGGGAACAATTACTGCACGAGTGGCTGCAAATCGATACGCCGGAATCGACATCCACGTATTCTGGCGGAACTTGGGGAACAATTACTGCACGAGTGGCTGCAAATCGATACGCCGGAATAGACACCCACGTATTCCGGCGGAACTTGGGGAACAATTACTGCACGAGTGGCTGCAAATCGATACGTCGGAATAGACACCCAAGGTATTCTGGCGGAACTTGGGGAACAATTACTGCACGAGTGGCTGCAAATCGATACGCCGGAATAGACACCCACGTATTCTGGCGGAACTTGGGGAACAATTACTGCACGAGTGGCTGCAAGTCGATACGCCGGAATAGACACCCACGTATTCTGGCGGAACTTGGGGAACAATTACTGCACGAGTGGCTGCAAATCGATACGCCGGAATAGACATCCCACGTATTTCGGCGGAACTTGGGGAACAATTACTGCACGAGTGGCTGCAAATCGATACGCCGGAATAGACACCCACGTATTCTGGCGGAACTTGGGGAACAATTACTGCACGAGTGGCTGCAAGTCGATACGTCGGAATAGACACCCACGGTATTCTGGCGGAACTTGGGGAACCATTACTGCATGAGTGGCTGCAAATCGATACGCCGGAATAGACATCCACGTATTCCGGTGGAACTTGGGAACAATTACTGCACGAGTGGCTGCAAATCGATACGCCGGAATAGACACCCACGTATTCCGGCGGGACCTGGAGAACAATTTCTGCACGAGTGGCTGCGAATCGATACGCCGGAAAAGACATCCACGTATTTCGGCGAAACTTCGGGAACAATTACTGCACGAGTGGCTGCAAATCGATACGCCGGAATAGACACCCACGTATTCCGGCGGAACTTGGGGAACAATTACTGCACGAGTTACTGCAAGTCGATACGTCGGAATAGACACCCAAGGTATTCTGGCGGAACTTGGGGAACAATTACTGCACGAGTGACTGCAAATCGATACGTCGGAATAGACACCCAAGGTATTCTGCGGAACTTGGGGGAACAATTACTGCACGAGTGGCTGCAAATCGATACGCCGCAATCGACACCCACGTATTCTGGCGGAACTTGGGGAACAATTACTGCACGAGTGGCTGAAAATTGATACGCCGGAATCGACACCCACGTATTCTGGCGGAACTTGGGGAACAATTACTGCACGAGGGGCTGCAAATCGATACGCCGGAATATACATATACGTATACCGGCGGAACTTGGAGAACAATTACTGCACGAGTGGCTGCAAATCGATACGCCGGAATAGACACCCACGTATTCCGGCGGAACTTGGGGAACAATTACTGCACGAGTGGCTGCAAGTCGATACGTCGGAACAGACACCCAAGGTATTCTGGCGGAACTTGGGGAACAATTACTGCACGAGTGGCTGCAAATCGATACGCCGGAATCGACACCCACGTATTCTGGCGGAACTTGGGGAACAATTACTGCACGAGTGGCCGCAAATCGATACGCCGGAATAGACACCCACGTATTCTGGCGGAAACTTGGGGAACAATTACTGCACGAGTGGCTGCAAATCGATACGCCGGAATAGACATCCACGTATTTTGGCGGAACTTGGGGAACAATTACTGCACGAGTGGCTGCAAATCGATACGTCGGAATAGACACCCAAGGTATTCTGGCGGAACTTGGGGAACAATTACTGCACGAGTGGCTGCAAATCGATACGCCGGAATAGACACCCAAGGTATTCTGGCGGAACTTGGGGAACAATTACTGCACGAGTGGCTGCAAATCGATACGCCGGAATAGACACCCAAGGTATTCTGGCGGAACTAGAACAATTACTGCACGAGTGGCTGCAAATCGATACGCCGGAATAGACACCCAAGGTATTCTGGCAGAACTTGGGAACTATTACTTCACGAGTGGCTGCAAATCGATACGTCGGAATAGACACCCACGGTATTCTGGCGGAACTTGGGGAACAATTACTGCACGAGTGGCCGCAAATCGATACGCCGGAATAGACATCCACGTATTCCGGCTGAACTTGGGGAACAATTACTGCACGAGTGGCTGCAAGTCGATACGCCGGAATAGACACCCACGTATTCTGGCGGAACTTGGGGAACCATTACTGCACGAGTGGCTGCAAATCGATACGCCGGAATAGACATCCACGTATTCCGGTGGAACTTGGGGAACAATTACTGCACGAGTGGCTGCAAATCGATACGCCGGAATAGACACCCACGTATTCCGGCGGGACCTGGGAGAACAATTTCTGCACGAGTGGCTGCGAATCGATACGCCGGAAAAGACATCCACGTATTTCGGCGAAACTTCGGGAACAATTACTGCACGAGTGGCTGCAAATCGATAAGCCGGAATAGACACCCACGTATTCCGGCGGAACTTGGGGAACAATTAGTGCACGAGTGACTGCAAATCGATACGTCGGAATAGACACCCAAGGTATTCTGGCGGAACTTGGGGGACAATTACTGCACGAGTGGCTGCAAATCGATACGCCGGAATCGACACCCACGTATTCTAGCGGAACTTGGGGAACAATTATTGCACGAGCGGCTGAAAATTGATACGCCGGAATCGACACCCACGTATTCTGGCGGAACTTGGGGAACAATTACTGCACGAGTGGCTGCAAATCGATACGCCGGAATCGACACCCACGTATTCTGGCGGAACTTGGGGAACAATTACTGCACGAGTGGCTGAAAATTGATACGCCGGAATCGACACCCACGTATTCTGGCGGAACTTGGGGAACAATTACTGCACGAGTGGCTGCAAATCGATACGCCGGAAAAGACATCCACGTATTTCGGCGGAACTTGGGGAACAATTACTGCACGAGTGGCTGCAAGTCTATACGTCGGAATAGACACCCAAGGTATTCTGGCGGAACTTGGGGAACAATTACTGCACGAGTGGCTGCAAATCGATACGTCGGAATAGACATCCAAGGTATTCTGGCGGAACTTGGGGAACAATTACTGCACGAGTGGCTGCAAATCGATACGCCGGAATAGACACCCACGTATTCCGGCGGAACTTGGGGAACAATTACTGCACGAGTTACTGCATGTCGATACGTCGGAATAGACACCCAAGGTATTCTGGCGGAACTTGGGGAACAATTACTGCACGAGTGGCTGCAAATCGATACGCCGCAATCGACACCCACGTATTCTGGCGGAACTTGGGGAACAATTACTGCACGAGTGGCTGAAAATTGATACGCCGGAATCGACACCCACGTATTCTGGCGGAACTTGGGGAACAATTACTGCACGAGTGGCTGCAAATCGATACGCCGGAATATACATATACGTATACCGGCGGAACTTGGAGAACAATTACTGCACGAGTGGCTGCAGATCGATACGCCGGAATAGACATCCACGTATTCTGGAAGAAACTTGGGGAACAATTACTTCACGAGTGGCTGCAAATCGATACGTCGGAATAGACACCCAAGGTATTCTGGCGGAACTTGGGGAACAATTACTGCACGAGTGGCTGCAAATCGATACGCCGGAATCGACACCCACGTATTCTGGCGGAACTTGGGGAACAATTACTGCACGAGTGGCTGCAAATCGATACGCCGGAATAGACACCCACGTATTCCGGCGGAACTTGAGGAACAATTACTGCACGAGTGGCTGCAAGTCGATACGTCGGAACAGACACCCAAGGTATTCTGGCGGAACTTGGGGAACAATTACTGCACGAGTGGCTGCAAATCGATACGCCGGAATCGACACCCACGTATTCTGGCGGAACTTGGGGAACAATTACTGCACGAGTGGCCGCAAATCGATACGCCGGAATAGACATCCACGTATTCTGGAAGAAACTTGGGGAACAATTACTTCACGAGTGGCTGCAAATCGATACGTCGGAATAGACACCCAAGGTATTTTGGCGGAACTTGGGGAACAATTACTGCATGAGTGGCTGCAAATCGATTCGCCGGAATAGACACCCACGTATTCCGGCGGAACTTGGGGAACAATTTCTGCACGAGTGGCTGCAAATCGATACGCCGGAATAGACACCCAAGGTATTCTGGCGGAACTAGAGGAACAATTACTGCACGAGTGGCTGCAAATCGATACGCCGGAATAGACACCCAAGGTATTCTGGCAGAACTTGGGGAACTATTACTTCACGAGTGGCTGCAAATCGATACGTCGGAATAGACACCCAAGGTATTCTGGCGGAACTTGGGGAACAATTACTGCACGAGTGGCCGCAAATCGATACGCCGGAATAGACATCCACGTATTCCGGCTGAACTTGGGGAACAATTACTGCACGAGTGGCTGCAAGTCGATACGCCGGAATAGACACCCACGTATTCTGGCGGAACTTGGGGAACCATTACTGCACGAGTGGCTGCAAATCGATACGCCGGAATAGACATCCACGTATTCCGGTGGAACTTGGGGAACAATTACTGCACGAGTGGCTGCAAATCGATACGCCGGAATAGACACCCACGTATTCCGGCGGGACCTGGGAGAACAATTTCTGCACGAGTGGCTGCGAATCGATACGCCGGAAAAGACATCCACGTATTTCGGCGAAACTTCGGGAACAATTACTGCACGAGTGGCTGCAAATCGATAAGCCGGAATAGACACCCACGTATTCCGGCGGAACTTGGGGAACAATTAGTGCACGAGTGGCTGCAAGTCGATACGTCGGAATAGACACCCAAGGTATTCTGGCGGAACTTGGGGAACAATTACTGCACGAGTGACTGCAAATCGATACGTCGGAATAGACACCCAAGGTATTCTGGCGGAACTTGGGGAACAATTACTGCACGAGCGGCTGCAAATTGATACGCCGGAATCGACACCCACGTATTCTGGCGGAACTTGGGGAACAATTACTGCACGAGTGGCTGCAAATCGATACGCCGGAATCGACACCCACGTATTCTAGCGGAACTTGGGGAACAATTACTGCACGAGCGGCTGAAAATTGATACGCCGGAATCGACACCCACGTATTCTGGCGGAACTTGGGGAACAATTACTGCACGAGTGGCTGCAAATCGATACGCCGGAATCGACACCCACGTATTCTGGCGGAACTTGTTGAACAATTACTGCACGAGTGGCTGCAAGTCGATACGTCGGAATAGACACCCAAGGTATTCTGGCGGAATTTGGGGAACAATTACTGCACGAGTGGCTGCAAATCGATACGTCGGAATAGACACCCAAGGTATTCTGGCGGAACTTGGGGAACAATTACTGCACGAGTGGCTGCAAATCGATACGCCGGAATAGACACCCACGTATTCCGGCGGAACTTGGGGAACAATTACTGCACGAGTGGCTGCAAGTCGATACGTCGGAATAGACACCCACGGTATTCTGGCGGAACTTGGGGAACAATTACTGCACGAGTGGCTGCAAATCGATACGCCGGAATAGACACCCACGTATTCTGGCGGAACTTGGGGAACAATTACTGCACGAGTGGCTGCAAATCGATACGCCGGAATCGACACCCACGTATTCTGGCGGAACTTGGGGAACAATTACTGCACGAGTGGCTGCAAATCGATACGCCGGAATCGACACCCACGTATTCTGGCGGAACTTGGGGAACAATTACTGCACGAGTGGCTGCAAATCGATACGCCGGAATCGACACCCACGTATTCTGGCGGAACTTGGGGAACAATTACTGCACGAGTGGCTGCAAATCGATACGCCGGAATAGACACCCACAGGTATTCTGGCGGAACTTGGGGAACAATTACTGCACGAGTGGCTGCAAATCGATACGCCGGAATAGACATCCACGGTATTCTGGCGGAACTTGGGGAACAATTACTGCACGAGTGGCTGCAAATCGATACGCCGGAATAGACACCCACGTATTCTGGCGGAAACTTGGGGAACAATTACTGCACGAGTGGCTGCAAATCGATACGCCGGAATCGACACCCACGGTATTCTGGCGGAACTTGGGGAACAATTACTGCACGAGTGGCTGCAAATCGATACGCCGGAATCGACACCCACGTATTCTGGCGGAACTTGGGGAACAATTACTGCACGAGTGGCTGCAAATCGATACGCCGTAATCGACACCCACGTATTCTGGCGGAACTTGGGGAACAATTACTGCACGAGTGGCTGCAAATCGATACGCCGGAATAGACACCCACGGTATACCGGCGGAACTTGGAGAACAATTACTGCACGAGTGGCTGCAGATCGATACGCCGGAATAGACACCCACGTATTCTGGCGGAAACTTGGGGAACAATTACTGCACGAGTGGCTGCAAATCGATACGTCGGAATAGACACCCAAGGTATTCTGGCGGAACTTGGGGAACAATTACTGCACGAGTGGCTGCAAATCGATACGCCGGAATAGACACCCACGTATTCTGGCGGAACTTGGGGAACAATTACTGCACGAGTGGCTGCAAATCGATACGCCGGAATAGACACCCACGTATTCTGGCGGAACTTGGGGAACAATTACTGCACGAGTGGCTGCAAATCGATACGTCGGAATAGACACCCAAGGTATTCTGGCGGAACTTGGGGAACAATTACTGCACGAGTGGCTGCAAATCGATACGCCGGAATAGACACCCACGGTATTCCGGCGGAACTTGGGGAACAATTACTGCACGAGTGGCCGCAAATCGATACGCCGGAATAGACAGCCACGTATTCCGGCGGAACTTGGGGAACAATTACTGCACGAGTGGCTGCAAGTCGATACGCCGGAATAGACACCCACGTATTCCGGCGGAACCTGGGGAACAATTTCTGCACGAGTGGCTGCAAATCGATACGCCGGAATAGACATCCACGTATTCCGGCGGAACTTGGGGAACAATTACTGCACGAGTGGCTGCAAGTCGATACGCCGGAATAGACACCCACGTATTCCGGCGGAACCTGGGGGAACAATTTCTGCACGAGTGGCTGCAAATCGATAAGCCGGAATCGACACCCACGTATTCTGGCGGAACTTGGGGAACAATAGCTGCACGAGTGGCTGCAAATCGATGTTCAATGCATTCACAGCATCGTGGAGTCTCTACCACTCTGGATCCATGCTGTTAAGTATCAAATCGAGAGACGCTGTTACCCGTTTTTAGGCAAGTTCTGCCAGGGGTGCCCAATTTTTTGTTCGGTGTGCTTATACAAAAATAATATTTTACGATCAACAACGTCAGTCTCACATAATTTTCCGTATTCTTTTGAGCAGTATATCATCACTTGGGGACAGACGGTATCGTCGCCCAGCATGTGCTGTTTTTTTTCACGTTATTAAAGTTTCTATTTGGTTGTCACATTTCCTTTCATTTCATTTTCCTTCCTTTTTTCTGAAAAGTAAATGTCTTACCTTATTTTTCCTTCCCTCATAGGTTCCTATACAACAGTTCTCTTAAAATATGCCGAGCAGATGCATAACACATTTAAAATTTCTCACCAGAAATCGATGCGATAATCAAAATTCGAAGATTTTTAACTACGAAAACGTACATCCGAAAAAAAAAACAGTAATTTAGTAGAAACATTTATTTCTGCATAATACCTCAAAACTACGTAATTCGAATAAAGCGAAATTAGAAGTTCGTAATAATGAGGGCCACGGGACTTAAAGCGCTAAATAAAGCACCAAAAAAAGAGAAAAAAATGCGAATTGTTCCTTAGGGTGATGATATATATTGTGAGTTTGGTCGAGCATTAATATCTCAGCTCCGTGATACATAGCATGTGAAATATACGCTTCTAATAAAACAGCAATCATTAATAAACAAGAACGCGTAATTATTCTGAATGAATTCTGCAGAGACGAGTTCGGAAAATCCTCTTCATCACGTTCTTTAGAAAGAGTAGTGTTTTCTCTCTTTTTTACGTTCCTTTTTTTTTAATCGTTATTTTCATGAGATGCCTCTCAATCTACACAGTCGAATACGCACAAAATAAAGAAACGCCTCTAAGAATTGATATTTTAATTTTCTTCTTTTTCACGTAGCAATTATAAATGCGAACTGTAGCCGTAGCAGATGGATGCACGACAAAAACACAGAACTTATGTATTCTCTTTGCCAATGAAGTAAGCATAAATGTACACCCATATTATGCACTTCCACCTATGCGTGCAGACGATGTCACCATTAGTGTGAGTCATATTGTGAAAATTCCATTTGAATGCGACAGCGAAATTCAAATATTCCTTTTCCTTACCGCTGTTTCTGATCCTTAATTACTTCACAAAACGTAAATGCTTTTTGGTGTTTCTTACATTTCCGTTTTCGTAAAACTGTTTAAAAAAATGCTGAAAATCTTCCAAATACGTGGAGACAACGTAATTAGACAAAGTCATCGCTCTTTTCGCGTTTTTCTTTAATTAACACAGAGCAACCGAAAAACTGTATTTCGACACCATTGGAATCGAACCCCATAACTCTCGATAACTAGCCGAGTGCGTTCGCTTCGCTACGGTGCCAACAATCCACGGAGCTATGTGTGGTTATCAGTCAGCATCTGACTTCACAAATCGAAAAACGTGGAAAGAGCAATGACTTTGTCTATTCACTATGTTTAAGAAAATACACTGGCGGAAGGTGAAAAAAAAACACCAAGAAAGAATTGGCGGACGATCATGAAATTTACATATGTTAATGGGGTCGAGTTGACGTAGGTGTGATGTTAATTTCGGGACCAACCGGTGAGCGCTCACGCCACAGCACGGCATAATATGCAAATTATCGTCGGTGGTATTTAAGGAGTACGGCGAAGTGAATGTAATCCGTCGTCGGCGTACGGACACGTGCGAAGACCCTGAACGAGGTACAATGACTAGACATGGAAGACGTGCAAGATTTCAGCAGTTATCGGACTTTGAGAGAGGTCGTCTAGTCGGACTCCGCGAGGCCGGGTGGTCGTATCGTCGTATTGCGGAGCGAATTGGGCGGGAAGTATCGGTGGTGGTACGATGGTGGCGTAGATGGTCCGAGGAACATTCCCACACGAGAAGACGTGGAATCGGGAGTCACAGACGGACTGATCAGCGGACCGATCGACGCATAAGAAGAGCGGCGTTGTCAAGCAGAACATCCACTGCGACGCAAATCCGAGCTGCCGTTGCACCTGAGGTGACTGTGCGAACAATCCGCAACCGTCTACTGGATGCAGGACTACGTGCAGGTGTGCCTCTGACTCCAGCCCACCGTCAGAAACGGCTGCACTGGTGTCGCCAAAGAAGTCTGCACTGGAGAACGCAATGGCGATCTGTCGTGTTCAGCGATGAAAGCAGATTCTGCTTGGGAGCCTCCGATGGCCGTATGCGTGTTCGCAGGCTGGGAACATCAGATCCATGGATCCTCGACTGACGTCTCGGGTGGAGTTGTGCACAAACCTGCAACAGGCATGGCTGGGGACATCAGATCCGTGGATCCTGGATTGACGTCTCGGACGGAGTTGTGGACAATGCTGCAACAGGCATGGCTGGGAACATCAGATCCGTGGATCCTGGACCGACGTCTCGGACGGAGTTGTAGACAATGCTGCAACAGGCATGGCTGGGAACATCAGAGCCGTGGATCCTGGACCGACGTCTCGGGCGGAGTTGTAGACAATGCTGCAACAGGCATGGCTGGGACCATCAGAGCCGTGGATCCTGGACCGACGTCTCAGGTGGAGTTGTAGACAATGCTGCAACAGGCATGGCTGGGAACATCAGATCCCTGGATCCTGGACCGACGTCTCGGGCGGAGTTGTGGACAATGCTGCAACAGGCATGGCTGGGAACATCAGATCGATGGATCCTGGACCGACGTCTCGGACGTGAGTTGTGGACAATGCTGCAACAGGCATGGCTGGGAACATCAGATCTGTGGATCCTGGACTGACGTCTCGGACGGAGTTGTAGACAATGCTGCAACAGGCATTGCTGGGAACATCAGATCCGTGGATCCTGGACCGACGTCTCGGGCGGAGTTGTAGACAATGCTGCAACAGGCATGGCTGGGAACATCAGATCCGTGGATCCTGGACCGACGTCTCGGGCGGAGTTGTGGACAATGCTGCAACAGGCATGGCTGGGAACATCAGATCTATAGATCCTGGACTGATGTCTCAGGTGGAGTTGTGGACAATGTTGCAAGAGTCATGGCTGGGAACATCAGATCCATGGATCCTGGACCGACGTCTCGGGTGGAGTTGTGGACAATGCTGCAACAGGCATGGCTGGGAACATCAGATCTATGGATCCTGGACTGATGTCTCAGGTGGAGTTGTGGACAATGTTGCAAGAGTCATGGCTGGGAACATCAGACCCATGGATCCTGGACCGACGTCTCGGGCGGAGTTGTGGATAATGCTGCAACAGGCATGGCTAAGAATATCAGGTCGATGGATTCTGGACTGACGTCTCGGGTGAGTTGTAGACAATGCTGCAAGAGGCATGGTTAGAAACATCAAATCCGTGGATCCTGGACCGACGTCTCGGGCGGAGTTGTGGACAATGCTGCAACAGGCATGGCTGGGAACATCAGATCCATGGATCCTGGATCGACGTATCGGGCGGAGTTGTTGACAATGCTGCAACAGGCATGGCTGGGAACATCATATCCATGGATCCTGGACTGATGTCTCAGGTGGAGTTGTGGACAATGCTGCAAGAGTCATGGCTGGGAACATCAGATCCATGGATCCTGGACCGACGTCTCTGGCGGAGTTGTGGACAATGCTGCAACACGCATGGCTGGGAACATCAGATCCATGGATCCTGGACCGACGTCTCGGGCTGAGTTGTGGACAATGCTGCAAGAGTCATGGCTGGGAACATCAGATCCATGGATCCTGGACCGACGTCTCCGGCGGAGTTGTAGACAATGCTGCAACAGGCATTGCTGGTGACATCAGATCCGTGGATCCTGGACCGACGTCTCGGGCGGAGTTGTGGACAATGCTGCAACAGGCATGGCTGGGAACATCAGATCCGTGGATCCTGGATTGACGTCTCAGGCGGAGTTGTGGACAATGCTGCAACAGGCATGGCTGGGAACATCAGATCCGTGGATCCTGGACCGACGTCTCGGACGGAGTTGTGGACAATGCTGCAACAGGCATGGCTGGGAACATCAGACCCGTGGATCCTGGACCGACGTCTCGGGCGGAGTTGTAGACAATGCTGCAACAGGCATGGCTGGGAACATCAGAGCCGTGGATCCTGGACCGACGTCTCGGGCGGAGTTGTAGACAATGCTGCAACAGGCATGGTTAGAAACATCAGATCCGTGGATCCTGGACCGACGTCTCGGACGGAGTTGTGGACAATGCTGCAACAGGCATGGCTGGGAACATCAGATCCGTGGATCCTAGATTGACGTCTGAGGCGGAGTTGTTGACAATGCTGTAACAGGAATGGCTGGGAACATCATATCTATAGATCCTGGACTGATGTCTCAGGTGGAGTTGTGGACAATGTTGCAAGAGTCATGGCTGGGAACATCAGATCCATGGATCCTGGACCGACGTCTCGGGCGGAGTTGTGGATAATGCTGCAACAGGCATGGCTGGGAATATCAGGTCGATGGATTCTGGACTAACGTCTCGGGTGAGTTGTGGACAATGCTGCAAGAGTCATGGCTAGGAACATCAAATCCATGGATCCTGGACTGACGTCTCCGGTGGAGTTGTAGACAATGCTGCAAGAGGGATTGCTGGTGACATCAGATCCGTGGATCCTGGACCGACGTCTCGGGCGGAGTTGTGGACAATGCTGCAACAGGCATGGCTGGGAACATCAGATCCATGGATCCTGGATTGACGTCTCAGGTGGAGTTGTTGACAATGCTGTAACAGGAATGGCTGGGAACATCAGATCTATAGATCCTGGACTGATGTCTCAGGTGGAGTTGTGGACAATGTTGCAAGAGTCATGGCTGGGAACATCAGATCCACGGTTCCTGGACTGACGTCTCGGGTGAAGTTGTGAACAATGCTGCAACAGGCATGACTGGGAACATCATATCTATGGATCCTGGACTGATGTCTCAGGTGGAGTTGTGGACAATGTTGCAAGAGTCATGGCTGGGAACATCAGACCCATGGATCCTGGACCGACGTCTCGGGCGGAGTTGTGGATAATGCTGCAACAGGCATGGCTAAGAATATCAGGTCGATGGATTCTGGACTGACGTCTCGGGTGGAGTTGTGGACAATGCTGCAAGAGTCATGGCTGGGAACATCAAATCCATGGATCCTGGACTGACGTCTCCGGTGGAGTTGTAGACAATGCTGCAAGAGGGATTGCTGGTGACATCAGATCCATGGATCCTGGATCGACGTATCGGGCGGAGTTGTGGACAATGCTGCAACAGGCATGGCTAGGAACATCTGTTCCATGGATCCTGGACTGATGTCTCGGGTGGAGTTGTAGACAATGCTGCGAGAGGTATGGCTGGTAACATTAGATCCGTGGATCCTGGACCGACGTCTCGGGCGGAGTTGTGGACAATGCTGCAACAGACATGGCTGGGAACATCAGATCCATGGATCCTGGATTGACGTCTCAGGCGGAGTTGTTGACAATGCTGTAACAGGAATGGCTGGGAACATCAGATCCATGGATCCTGGACTGACGTCGCGGGTGAGGTTGTGAACAATGCTGCAACAGACATGGCTGGGAACATCAGATCTATGGATTCTGGAGTGATGTCTCAAGTGGAGTTGTGGACAATGTTGCTAGAGTCATGGCTGGGAACATAGATCCATGGATCCTGGACCGATCCGTGGAGTTGTAGACAATGCTGCAAGAGGCCGAACATCAGTCTCGGGAGGAGGAGTTGTGAACAATGCTGCAACCGGCAAGGCTGGTATTACCTCCGAAAACCCACCGGCATGTGTTAGAGACGATGCTTCGACGTGTATAGGCGGTTATTCGCGCAAGAGGAGGACTGACACGCTATTAGGTAGGCTTTCTCTAATGTTTTGAGCATTGAATACACACTGGTGGACAAGAAGGAAACGTCTGATACCAACGAAATTTATACAGCATAATAACGGAATACAGAGGATAATGTGTTCAAAACATTATGGCAAAATACAGCTGTATTTGCTGGTAAACTGGAAAATCACATTTCCATGTAACATGGTTAGTACGAGGTTGAACCGTCATGAACTGCGTCACACTGTGCGATTCTGGCATGGAGTCTGTCGTGCAGATGTTGGATGTAAGTTTGGGGTATTGAGTTCCAAGCATCCTCAACCTGGACGCGTAAATCGGGGATGGTCATGGCAGACCGTGGAGATCGGATAAGTCGTTGTCCCATAAAATCCCACACGTGCTCAATGGGGGACAAATCCGGTGAACGTGCAGGCCATGGAAGTTGTCTCATACCCTGAAGTGCATGTTGCGTTGCACGTGCCGTGTGTGGGCGTGCGTTATCTTGCTGGAAAACACCACGATAAACCGACCTTACAAATGACACAACAACGGGCTGAATGATGATGCTGATGTAGGAGGTGCTGTTTAACGTACCAGGTACAAACACTAGTTGTGTACGGGAGCGATAGCTAATCGCTCCCCACACCAGGAGACCAGGTGTAGGCCCTGTGTGTCGCTGGTGGATGCAAGAAGGGTACCTTCCTTGAAGAAGCCATCTGGTTTATGCGCGAAAGTTTTGAAAACCTTGATTTTTATTCAACTCCAGTTTGTTCGGATATAGTTATACTATTTTAGATGTACATTGTGTTATTTAGCCAAATATGCTACAATATCGATACAGTGACAACAATGGATGATAGAAACGCATCATAAAGGTCTCTACGGAAGGGGCTCTTGTTTTTTTCTCTTTTCTTAAAGCGAATCGAGCACGATGCGCTGGTTTTGTTTTGTTTTAGGAAGGTAAGATTAACCCACAAGGCAAGTCACGTTATGACAGGTGCTCCATAAAGAACTGCTCAAAATCTTCTACTTAGCAGAATTACTTCGAGATTCATGACCTGAATAAAATAAAAAAATAAAAACAATAAATCCACAAAACATTAAATTTTATCGCTCGTTCGTTTCGAGGTCAAACAATCATGCCAGCGGACAACTTCAAACACTTCAGTAACAAAAATTAAGACGTCCCACCTCGTTGCTCTTAAAATATTTTGAGCCCATTTACATTGGTGAGTGGGACATTTCATTAAGTGCAACCTCAAGGAAGTTGATTAGCATTGAGTGGGGCTCGGCCGCTGAATGATACAAACAGAATGGCCAATGAAGACAACTGGCCAATGGAGACAACTGATCGGGGTTCGAACCCAGGCTTTTTTAACAGTTTTTATTCTACCGATGTCATATTCATAACGTTTACATGTCAAATCATGTTAATAATATTGCGCTTTTATTTAAACAGGAAATATTCATTCATAAGGACCGCGGCCTACGTACCTCGTAAAGAGTTGAGAAATGATCCGTTTAGTGCCTTTTACTAGGTTTTATAAAATGTTTACAAATACTAAATATCTAGGTTGTAACTTATAATCTTCTAAAAGGACCTGGGTGCTTTGTAAAGAGCTGAGAAATCATCCGATTAGTGCGTTTTATTAGGTTTTATAACATATTTTCAAATACAAATATCTAGGTCATAACATAAAATCTTCTAAAAAGGCCCGCGGCCTATGTGCATTTTAAAGAGCTGAGAAATGATCCTTTGAGGGCCTTTTATAAGGTTTTATAAAATGTTTACATACATACATACGTACATACATACATACATACACATCACTAAGCTGTTCTCAGAGATTCAGAGGTTAGCTCCAAAAAGAAATACAAACTTCCAGATGTTTTTACTTATTGTTGTCGTATCAAACTTCGCCATTTACAGCGATCTTGACATACAACTCGTGCTTCACTGATATCCATTACACGCCGTACACAAGATCTTTTATACTTCATACTCATTATTTTTTTCTCATGCAGACACTCCTGAATCTGATCCACCCATGTCTTCCTTGGCCTTCCTCTGCCTTTCCTTCCTGCCACTTGGGTTGAAAATATTTTCTTAGTAAGCATTTCATCACTCATTCTTTCAACATGGCCAAACCACCGAAGCATATTGGTCTCCACCTTGCTAACAACATTTTGCTTTACATCACACAACTGCAATACATCTTCATTCCTCACACAATCAGATCGTGTCTTGCCACAAACCCCACGTAAGTAACGCATTTCTCCAGCACACAAACGACTCCTATGTTTCTTCTGCAGTACCCAGGTTTCACTGCCATACATCAGAGTAGGAACAATTACTGTTTCATACACAGCCATGCGGGACTCTCTAGAGAACCCATCATTCCTGTGAAAACCTCCCAGAGCAGCTATGACTTTCAAAGAAGAATTCACTCGCCTACTGATTTCACCATCCAACTTGTTCTCTCTGTCAAACATGCTTCCTAAATACACAAACTCACTCACCTGGTCAATCATAGTGCCATTTATACTTACATTACATTCAGTGCTACCCATTCTTCTCTCAAACACCATAACTTTGGGTTTTCCCTTATTTATACTCAGTTTGAATTTCATGCAAACTTCGTGCATCCGAGTCAACATACTCTGCAACTCACGTTTGCTCTCTGCCAACAGGACAGTGTCATCAGCATACAGCAATCTGCACACACGGATATCACCAAGACATAAACCACTATTATCTATTTTGGCCTCATTACGCATGCATGCGTCCATAAATATATTAAACAGCCATGGTGACATTACACAACCTTGTCTAACTCCTGCATCAATGGAAAACCATTTTGATAAAACACCATTCACTCGTACACAAGCTCTACTACTAGCATACATGGCTTTTACACTATTAAGTAGATTCCCAGTAACACCATATTCATTCAATACCTTCCACAAAAGTATCCTATTCAATCGGTCGTAAGCTTTCTCTAAATCTATGAAGGCAGTAAAAACTTTCTTCCCAACAGCCAGATACTTTTCAATCATCATGCGTAATGCAAAAATCTGGTTAGTGCAGCCTTTACCAGGCATAAAACCACTCTGAACATCCCACACTTTCAATGATGTAAGACCCCGTACTTTTTCAATAACAACCTTACCAAACACTTTCCCTGGCACATTCAGTAAGCTAATACCACGATAGTTCTTGCATTCAGTCTAATCACCTTTTCCCTTATACAAAGGAACAATAATAGTTATTGCATTCAGTCTAATCACATTTTCCCTTATACAAAGGAACAATAATAGTTCTTGCATTCAGTCTAATCACCTTTTCCCTTATACAAGGAACAATAATAACAATAATCCCGAGGGACCATTCCTAACTCCCAGCACAACTGTCAAATTTCAGTTAACCAGTCAATTATAGAGTCACCACCATACTTCAACAGCTCTTCAGTTGTGCCATCAACTCCTGGAGCCTTACCATTCTGAAATGATTTTAGAGCTTTACACACTTCTTCTCTTGAGATCCCTCCTGTGCTTTCATCCCTCATTGTGAAATCATCTGCATCTGTCTCAGAATCATTTTTGCTCTCCTGATCTAATAACTCACGGAAGTATTCACCCCATCTTTCACTTAACTCATTGGACTCCCATATCATTTCCCCGATCTCATTCTTCACACAACTTACAACTTTGTTTCCCCTATTTTTCCTGAGTCTCATGTACTTCCAGAAGGACTTTCTATCTTTTCAAAAAGCCAGTTAATGCCTTTCCACTTTCTAATTCCTATCTTTTGCCTTACTGTGGCGAACCAGCTTAGCAGCTTCACACTTCTTACAGCGATATTCATCCACAGAGACTCTACCTTGCAACATCCTTAAGTAGGCTTCCTTCGTTTTCTTGCTTGGTGGAAAAGTGAGATTGCCTCATCAATCTCACTTTTCCACCAAGCATCACCTCTATTGTTACCCACTATTGTGGTGCCACAGACCTCTTTAGCAGCAGTGACAACACAGTTTTTAAAACATTCCCACTTCTTTTCTACATCCGTCTCACAAGATTTCAGAACCTTCAGTTGTTCTCTGAGTAAATCAGAGTACCGCTGATGATCTTCAAGGAGCCTATCAACCTTTCTTCTTTCTGTCCTAGGTCTCTTCCTATTCCTTTTCTTCCAACCAACATTAAGTTTCACTCGTGACACTACCAAGTAATGATCAGAACCAACATCCGCACCTTTTATCACACGGGTGTCAACAACTAAGTGTTTCAAACGCTGATCGTAAATAACAAAATCTATCACACTCTTTTGACCAAGAGTACGATTTTCCCCAAGTATATGCGTGGATATACTTGTGGTTGAAAAATGTATTAGATACACACAAACCATTCTCAATGCAGAGTTCAATTAATCTTTCACCATTATCATTCATACAAGGATCATTAAACTTACCCAGAACATTGTCAGAAATTGCATTCTGCACACCTACTCTAGCATTGATATCCCCTGCCATTATAACTTTTTCTTTAGCACCAAACTGGCTCAAAACAGCTTTTAGCTCATTCCAGAAATCTTCTTTCTTATCAGAAGGTTCCGAGTCACAAGGAGCATACACTACAACAATTACAATTCTCTGAAGTTTCACTTTCAAACGAATCCAGAGAATTCTCTCACTTATGCAACTATAATGAATCAAGTTGTTCTTCGCCTTTTACTAGGTTTTATAAAATGTTTACAAATACTAAATATCTAGGTTGTAACTTATAATCTTCTAAAAGGGCCTACGTGCTTTGTAAAGAGCTGAGAAATGGTCCGATTAGTGCGTTTTGTTAGGTTTTATAATATATTTTCAAATACAAATATCTAGGTCATAACATAAAATCTTCTAAAAAGGCCCGCGGCCTATGTGCATTTTAAAGAGCTGAGAAATGATCCTTTGAAGGCCTTTTATAAGGTTTTGTAAAATGTTTACAAATACCAAATATCTAGGTCGTAAGTTTATGTCTTACAAAAAGGTCTGAGGGGGAGGGGCGCTTTCCAAAAAGCTGAGAAATGCTTAATTGAGTGCCTTTTACCAGGTTTATGAAAAATTTTATAATTGCCAAATATACGGAAATTATCTTTAAAACGGATATAGAGACGAGAATAATTTAAATTATTATTCTTTTCTGAAAATTTAAAAAAGTTTACCGTTGGTAGGATCATACCATTGGACGAATCGGCGATGGACCAATCGTGCCATTGGACGAATAGGCATTGGTTTAATTAAAAAGCTTGCCGTTGGTAGGATGATACCATTAGACGAATCGGCGATGGACCAATTGTACCATTGGACGAATAGGCATTGGTTTAAATAAAAATGTTTGCAGCTTCGGTGGCTCAGTGGTCTAAGGCGCTGGCCTCTGATCATTCGTCCGTAAGGGGTCCGGGTTTGAATCCCGGTGAGGCATGGATGTTGTGTTTGTCTTACGGCACTGGTTCTCTCCCTTCCCTGGAACCAGTGACCCTAAATTAGGGACGGGCGACTGCTTATAGCCCATTGAGTTGCTCACGGTGGTCGTTAAACCTCCAATCAAAAAAAAAAATGTTTGCCGTTGGTAGGATGATACCATTAGACGAATCGGCGGTGGACCAATCGTACCATTGGACGAATAGGCATTGGTTTAATTAAAAAAGTTTGCCGTTTGTAGGATGATACCATTGGACGAATCGACGATGGATCAATCGTGCCATTGGACAAATAGGCATTGCTTTAATTAAAAAAGTTTACCGTTGGCAGGACGATACCATTAGACGAATCGGCGATGGATCAATCGTACCATTGGACAAATAGGCATTGCTTTAATTAAAAAAGTTTGCCGTTAGCGGGATGATACCATTAGACAAATCGGCGATGGACCAATCGTTTCATTGGACGAATAGGCATTGGTTTAATTAAAAAATTTACCGTTGGCAGGATGATACCATTAGACGAATCGGCGATGGACCAATCGTACCATTGGACGAATAGGCATTGGTTTAATTAAAAAACTTTGCCGTTGGTAGGATGATACCATTGAACGAATCGACGATGGACCAATCGTACCATTGGACGAATAGGCATTGTTTTAATTTAAAAAGTTTACCGTTGGCAGGATGATACCATTAGACGAATCGGTGATGGACCAATCGTACCATTGGACGAATAGGCATTGGATTAATCGTATGTTGCAGGAATAGTCCATTGGGCAAAACGGCAGTGGTTCAATTGTCCCTTTGAACGAATTGGCATTGGACCAATCGTAGTTGGATGAATTGTCTGGAACCGAAGAACCTTAGGGTTCCCAATGGCAACCGTATGAATGGTTTACTGCGAGTATCCTATCGAATCGCGTACCAACACCCAGAAAGCAAGCAGTGGCCCACACACCAATAGTGATTGAGGTCTAACGTACAATATCCAGGCATTTGGATTTGAGCCACTCCAGCAGTCAGCATTTCTCCCATTTCTAGTAGTTTTCTGTCTTTCAAAAAAGAACAAATGACCGCAAGTCCGTTTAAGCTTCACACTTATGGCTTTGCTAACACTTGTATGACATTTCTTCGGCGGTCACTTCATAGTAGGAAACGTTCGCGGAGAGAACTTCTTCGTTCACCACTTGCCGTGGAACATTTCCTAGTAACACACTTCGTCGAAAAACATTTCCCAGTTGGGAAATTTCCCTGAGAGAATTTCCTCGTTCACCCCTTGCCGTGGAATATTTCCTAGTATCACACTTCGTCGAAAAACATTTCCCAGTTGGAAAATTTCCCGGAGAGAACTTCTTCATTCACCCCTTGCCGTGGAACATTTCCTAGTATCACACTTCGTCGAAAAATATTTCCCAGTTGGAAAATTTCCCGGAGAGAACTTCCTCTTCACACCTTGCCGTGGAACATTTCCTAATATCACACTTCGTCGAAAAACATTCCCCAGTTGGAAAATTTCATGGAGAGGAATTTCTCTTTTACCACTTTCCAGTTGGAAAATTTCGCAGATAGACTGTTTCTTATACCACTCTCACGTGGAACACTTTCTAGTATGACGGCCTCTCGAAAAACACTTCTCCGTAGGATAATGTCCCGGAGACAATTTGCCGTGAAACACTTTCTGTTATTACAGCTCCTCGAAAAACACTTTCCAGTGCGCAAATTTCCTTTAGAGAACTTCCCGTGAAACACTTTATAATATGACGATTCGTCAAAAAACACTTTCAGATAAACAAATTTACCGGAGAGAACTTTCTCGTATAAACTTTCCCGTGGAACACTTCCAAGTATGACAGTTCTTCGAGGAACACTTCCCTGAGGCAAAATTCCCCAGATATAACTTCATCTCATAACACTCCCCGTGGACTCCTTCCGGCTAGCACAATTTGTAGACAAAATACTTCCTAGTAGAAAAATTTCCGGGAAAGAACTTCCTCCTAATATTATAATTCCCCGAAAAACACTTCTCAATATGAATATTTCTCTGCAGAAAACTTCATTGTGTACTACTTCATGTAGAACAGTTCCTTGGATGACAGTTCCTCGATAAACACTGTCCTATAATAAAATTTCTCAGGGAGAACTTCATCTTATACTTCTTCCGTTGAAACCCTACCCAGGACGACAGTTCGAAGAAAACCTACTTCCTAGTAGGAAAACTTCCCGAAAACAGCTTCCTCCAAGAATTATTCCTTGGAAACCACTTCCCAGTAGGAATATTTTCCGGACAAAACTTCCCCTCATGTATCACTTTCCCTGGAACGCTTTTTAATAAGAGAGCTCCCTGAAAAACACTTTCCAATAGGAAAGTTACCCCTGAGAGAACTTCTTCATATACCAACCACTTCATGTAGAAGAAATCTTAGTGTGAAAATATTTGGAGAAACACTTCCCAGTAGGAAAATTACCCCAGAGAGAACTTCTTCGTATACCAACCACTTCATGTAGAACAAATACTAGTATGACAGTTTTTGGAGAAACACTTCCCAGTAGGAAAATTACCCCGAAGAGAACTTCTTCGTATACCAACCACTTCATGTAGAAGAAATCTTAGTATGACAATTTTTGGAGAAACACTTTCCAGTAGGAAAATTACCCCGGAGAGAACTTCTTCGTTTACCAACCACTTCATGTAGAAGAAACCTGGTATGACAGTTTTTGGAGAAACACTTCCTACTAGGAAAATTACCCCGGAGAGAACTTTTTCGTTTCCAAACCACATCATGTAGAAGAAACCTGGTATGACAGTTTTTGCAGAAACACTTCCTACTAGGAAAATTACCCCGGAGAGAACTTTTTCGTATACCAACCACTTCACGTAGAAGAAATCCTAGTATGACAGTTTTTGGAGAAACACTTCCCAGAAGGAAAATTACCCCAGAGAGAACTTCTTCGTATACCAACCACTTCATGTAGAACAAATAATAGTATGACAGTTTTTGGAGAAACACTTCCCAGTAGGAAAATTACCCCGAAGAGAACTTCTTCGTATACCAACCAGTTCATGTAGAAGAAATCTTAGTATGACAATTTTTGGAGAAACACTTTCCAGTAGGAAAATTACCCCGGAGAGAACTTCTTCGTTTCCAAACCACATCATGTAGAAGAAACCTGGTATGACAGTTTTTGCAGAAACACTTCCCAGTAGGAAAATTACCCCAGAGAGAACTTCTTCGTATACCAACCACTTCATGTAGAACAAATACTTGTATGACAGTTTTTGGAGAAACACTTCCCAGTAGGAAAATTACCCCGAAGAGAACTTCTTCGTATACCAACCACTTCATGTAGAAGAAATCTTAGTATGACAATTTTTGGAGAAACACTTCCTCCTAGGAAAATTACCCCGGAGAGAACATTTTCGTTTACCAACCACATCATGTAGAAGAAACCTGGTATGACAGTTTTTGCAGAAACACTTCCCAGTAGAAAAATTACCCCAGAGAGAACTTCTTCGTATACCAACCACTTCATGTAGAACAAATACTAGTATGACAGTTTTTGGAGAAACACTTCCCAGTAGGAAAATTACCCCGGAGAGAACTTCTTCGTTTACTAACCACTTCATGTAGAAGAAACCTGGTATGACAGTTTTTGGAGAAACACTTCCTCCTAGGAAAATTACCCCGGAGAGAACATTTTCGTTTACCAACCACATCATGTAGAAGAAACCTGGTATGACAGTTTTTGGAGAAACACTTCCTAGTAGGAAATTTACCCCCGGAGAGAACTTTTTCGTATACCAACCACTTCACGTAGAAGAAATCCTAGTATGACTGTTTTTGTAGAAACACTTCACAGTAGGAAAATTACCCCGGAGAGAACTTCTTCGTATACCAACCACTTCACGTAGAAGAAATCATAGTATGACTGTTTTTGTAGAAACACTTCACAGTAGGAAAATTACCCCGGAGAGAACTTCTTCGTATACCAACCACTTCACGTAGAAGAAATCCTAGTATGACTGTTTTTGTAGAAGCACTTCACAGTAGAAAAATTACCCCGGAGAGAACTTCTTCGTATACCAACCACTTCACGTAGAAGAAATCATAGTATGACTGTTTTTGTAGAAACACTTCACAGTAGGAAAATTACCCCGGAGAGAACTTCTTCGTATACCAACCACTTCACGTAGAAGAAATCATAGTATGACTGTTTTTGTAGAAACACTTCACAGTAGGAAAATTACCCCGGAGAGAACGTATTCGTATACCAACCACTTCACGTAGAAGAAATCATAGTATGACTGTTTTTGTAGAAACACTTCGCAGTAGGAAAATTACCCCCGGAGAGAACTTCTTCGTATACCAACCACTTCACGTAGAAGAAATCCTAGTATGACTGTTTTTGTAGAAACACTTCACAGTAGGAAAGTTACCTCGGAGAGAACTTTTTCGTATACCAACCACTTCACGTAGAAGAAATCCTAGTATGACAGTTTTTGTAGAAACACTTCGCAGTAGGAAATTTACCCCGGAGAGAACTTCTTCGTATACCAACCACTTCACGTAGAAGAAATCCTAGTATGACTGTTTTTGTAGAAACACTTTGCAGTAGGAAAATTACCCCAGAGAGAACTTCTTCGTATACCAACCACTTCATGTAGAACAAATCCTAGTATGACAGTTTTTGGAGAAACACTTCCCAGTAGGAAAATTACCCCGGAGAGAACTTTTTCGTATACCAACCACTTTATGTAGAAGAAACCTGGTATGACAGTTTTTGGAGAAACACTTCCTAGTAGGAAATTTACCCCCGGAGAGAACTTTTTCGTATACCAACCACTTCACGTAGAAGAAATCCTAGTATGACTGTTTTTGTAGAAACACTTCACAGTAGGAAAATTACCCCGGAGAGAACTTCTTCGTATACCAACTACTTCACGTAGAAGAAATCATAGTATGACTGTTTTTGTAGAAACACTTCACAGTAGGAAAATTACCCCGGAGAGAACTTCTTCGTATACCAACCACTTCACGTAGAAGAAATCATAGTATGACTGTTTTTGTAGAAACACTTCACAGTAGGAAAATTACCCCGGAGAGAACTTCTTCGTATACCAACCACTTCACGTAGAAGAAATTCTAGTATGACTGTTTTTGTAGAAACACTTCGCAGTAGGAAAATTACCCCAGAGAGAACTTCTTCGTATACCAATCACTTCACGTAGAAGAAATCCTAGTATGACTGTTTTTGTAGAAACACTTCGCAGTAGGAAAATTACCCCAGAGAGAACTTCTTTGTATACCAACCACTTCATGTAGAACAAATCCTAGTATGACAGCTTTGGAGAAACACTTCCCAGTAGGAAAATTACCCCGGAGAGAACTTTTTTCGTATACCAACCACTTCATGTAGAACAAATCCTTGTATGACTGTTTTGGGGGAAACACTTCCCAGAACGAAAATTTCCCTGAGAGAACTTCCTCGTATACAAAGTCCTGTGGAACAAACATTTTCTGGTATTCTACTAATTATAAATTCCATTTTGCAGCGGAATTTATAATTCGTTACCTGCGTATACTCTCAGAAATTCCAATTTTCTTCTATTTAAATACAGAGTAAAGAAATTTCTCCCAAACAATTCCAATTTTTAGAGTAGAAGCAATATTTTGAGGGTGTAGCTATTCACTAAAATTTTTATATTTCACGATGAATCCTCTGTTACACAAAAACCTCGGTAAAATAAATGACATATTATTATTCAAACTAAACGTGCGAAAGACGGTCTTGGGTAAATCGACACTCCAGAGAAGGTAATTTATACACGGTAATAATTCCTTCCTTCATTGATCTTAGATATTCGGGAAAAGGATTGTAGAAAACTTTCTGAAATCACCCCAGAGGCTGTTTCCTGCAGATGTTACAGGTTAAGTGTTGGGTCGATCACTATTTCCAATAAATGGGTTTTCTCACCAAGACTAAATTTCTTGGCATATACATCCTCATTCTCCGGTCATGAAGAACACATTTTTATCAGCTTTCAGATAAATCTTTCGCTTCTATACACCACTGAAATATTTTCGAGTAAAAGATCAATAAAAACTTCATCTTACAGACTGCGAACGCATTGTTTTTAAATATTAGCATACAAATCAAGCGTTAATACTGGCAGTTCAGTTTTTCTTCTTCTCAGTTTGAGGTTCGATTTGTAGCTGGGCGATGGCAGCATGTGTTTCCTTGCATTTGTCTTTCTCTCTCTTACTAGAGTAGCCTTACTGGTCACCGTTTTCAGTGGTGTGCAAAAGTATTGAATCACACGTAAAAACCTTGAATTTTTAATTTTAACTCTTTTTTTGACTAACTAATTTTCATAGTTCTTTCATCGTTTATATGCCATTAGATGCAAAATTTAATGGAGATTTTAAAAATGTCTCAGTTTTTCCTGTAGCTAGTTCTGTTCTTAAGATATGACGTAAAATATGTGGTTTGAGAAACACATTGAAATTTTCGTCAGCTGCGTATCAGTTGTTGCAGCCAAAATGGTTCGATTTCGATGAAATTTTAGTATATAATAAGGGATCACCAGGGGAAGAACCCTATTGGAAATGGGGTCAAAGATCAGGACATAGGAGTGGGATCCATTCCATTGCTCTTATGCGTCATAACTTGCGTAAAAATGGTTCCATTTCGACGAAATGTTAGTATGTGGTAGGGGACCACCTGGGGAGAAACCCTGTTGAAAATGAGTGAAATGGAGTCAAAGGTCAGGACATAGAAGCGAGATCTCTTCCATTGCCCTTATGCGTCATAACTTATGTAAAAATGCTTCGATTGCGACAAAACGTCATCATGTTGTTCCGGAGGTACACTAAACCGGTTCTGTTGAACATCATCGAAATGGGGTCAAAGGTCAGGGCACAGGAGCGATATTTATTCTACAGCCATTATCCTCATAACTTGAGTAATAACTTGAGTAATGATTTCTGGTATGTTGGAAAGCGTATCATAATCAGTGCATTGCATGATTTTACTGACTTGTTACATTTAGGCGCCAATGTGAAAACAGGAATTTTTCGGTGGTGGAAATCGAAGCTGCGTCTCCTCGCTCCAGAGTAAGTTGCTCTAACCTACTAAGCTACACCGATGGAGTGTATCACTGCAGATTTGTCGTTTTGACACGTGGTTTGCATCTGTAGTAACTCACATCAGCTCTCTCTTAATTATTTTTCTTTTTTTTTGTTTTTCATTCTTTTTTTTTACTGAAGGAGGAAACTTTCGTTAACTTTAGACGATGTGTCGAACATACAGCATACATTTTCGGAGAACTCAAAGGCCAATAGATGCATTTTTACATTTGGGCGCGAATGTAAAAACAGGAATTTGTCGGTGAGGGAGATGGAAGCCGTATCTCCTCACTCCAGAGTGAGTTGATCTACACCGACAGATTGTCTCGCTGCTGGTTTGTCGCTTTAAACCTTTAACCAGCTGGAACGAATTAACTCGGGGTTAGCAAAATGAGTTGATATCAGGTCGAACGAAGGAATTCTCTCTTTAAGAAGTGGACCGAACGCAGCTGAAACGGGTGATCTAACTCATCAGAGAGCGCTGCATGTTTGAATAACTTGTTTCTACCCAGTGGCATGATGTCCGCGCCAAAGAAACTAATCTTTCGTCCTTCCCCATCGGGACTTCAGTCATGAAGCAGGGAATAAGGTACTAGAACAGAGAGAGATAGAGAACGAGAGAGAAAGACAGACAGAGTGAAAAGAGAAGGAGAGAGAGAAAGAGGAGGAGAGAGATAGAAATAGAGACAGAGAGAAAAAGAGAGAGAAAGAGGGGGAGAGGGACAGAGAGAGAGACAGACAGAGAGAAAAAGAAAGAGAGAAAGAGGGGAGAGAGATAGAGAGAGACCGACAGAGAGAAAAAGAAAGAGGGGAGAGAAATAGATAGACAGACCGAGAGAAAAAGAGAGAGAGGGGAGAGAGAGATAGAAAGAGACAGACAGAGATATGTAGAAAGAGATAGAGAGAAAAAGAAAGAGGGGAGGGAAATAGAGAGACAGACCGAGAGAAAAAGAGAGAGAGGGGAGAGAGAGATAGAAAGAGACAGACAGAGATATGTAGAAAGAGATAGAGAGAGACAGAGAAAGAGAGAAACAGAGTCAAAGAGAGAGAATTTACGAAAAGTGACAGGTTTGTGGTTGGTACTTCTCAGATGAGAAGTCAAAGAAATCGTTTTGCCACAGCTTTTGTAAATCCAGACCTCTATGAGAAGATATAGATCTGGGAAGCGCAGAAAAGTTTAGTCAGAATTTAGTCCAGATGCATCGGCCGCTCAAACGGTTAAAACATGTTTTCACTTCTGTATTACGTCATATCATCTCCCCCATTAAATTTTGTTTTTGAAGCGAAGCAGGAATTTTCATTATTTCCAGACGACGTGTGGAACAAATATCATGTTAGGTACAAATAAGTTTTCAAGAGATTTAAGACAACGCAACATGTAATTTGAGAGAAAACAACAATACCTTTACGAATCAAAATACGCGCTGTCATTATGTATCACCTTCCGCCATCGGTCGGGAAGCTGGCGGAATTCAGCCATGAAGAATACTTCGTCGTGTGATGCGATGAAGTCCTCAACCCATTTTTGCACTTCGTCACATGTCCGGAACCGTACAGCAGACAAACCATGTTGCATCGATCGGAACAAATGATAATCTGAAGGAGCTATGTCGGAACTATACTCCAAAACTTCCCAGCCAAGCGTGAATAACGTTTCCTTGACCGATTTCACGACATCCGGCCTAGCGTTGTCATGCAGTAAATTCACGGGACGTATTCCTTTGCCTGTGAATGGACGTTTCAGACAGATTTTCTGGTTTAATCGCAGCAATTGTTGCTTGTAGCGATCTGCAGTAAGAGTTTGACCTTGTTCCAATAGTTCATAATAGAGCATACCCTTCATATCCCACCAGGAGCACGGCAGAACTTTCTTGAGGTGAATATTACGCTTCAGTGTCGAAGTAGTTGCTTCACCGGGGTATACCCAGTGCTTTTTGTGTTTGAGATTGTCGTACGATATCCACTTTTAATCATCCGTCACGATTTTCCACAGGAAAAACTTTCTGTGTTGTTTATTCAACAGATTCAAACACTTAATGACACGCTCATCCTTGTTCCTCTGGCTCAGGTCACGTGGCGCCCATTTTCCTTCCTTCTGAATTTTTCCCATTGCGCGTAAATGATTGGAAATGGTTTGTTGAGTTATCCCCAGTTTTTCAGCCAGTTCTTTTTGCGTTTGAGACGATTCTTCATCCAGCAATGCTTGCAGTTGCTCATGTGCAACCTTCCGCTACGTTCTCGATCGCTAACATCAAAATCACCTGCTTTGAACCTTCTAAACCAAAACTCACAGGTGCTTTTCGATACAATGTTCTCCCCCAAAAAGAACAGATCGATGCACATGCTTTTGCAGCACTTTTTCCTTGATGAAATTCGTAACGAATGCAGTGTCGAATAAATGCAGTATCGCTTGCCACCTTTCATCTACCGATGTGCAAGTGCGTTTGACTGTCGGGCTATCTACTGTGTCATATTCTACCCTCTGGACCAGTTACGGTCACATGACAACATCGCAGGGGAATGTCGGATATGTAAATAAGCAATGTACGTCACACAAAAAACGCCTTTAAACTTATTTGTACACCTAATAATTTTTTTCCATTTTAACGTTCGGGCGCCAATGTGAAAACACAAACTTATCGGTGACTAAGATAGAATCGCGTCTCCTCGCTCCGGAGTGAGTTTCTCCAACCTATTAAGGAATACCTACGGAATGCGTCGCTTCAGATTTGTCGTCTTGACACGTGATTCATCTCTGTAGTACGTCATACAGGATCTACTTCTGGACTGGGGATCATGAAACTGTCGATAAAATGAATTCCCCTATACCTAGTCTTAGGGATTGTCCGTTAAAAGGCTGTCTTTGAATGAATGTTAGGGATCATCTTCTGCGATAGATGGCTCAAAAAATCACTCCTTGGGTGTGGGTTTATATCTTGAGGGACTGTCCCAGAAGTTGGCTTCAGCAAATCACTGCAGACCTCACCATATTCAGAATAGAAGCGGTCTCTCGTTGGCTCCACAATGAAAAGACAAAATACGCGCAGTTACGTTTTAACCAATGTCGCTATTTGGGGGTGGAGCTTAGTAGGTAGGCGGAGTGTCCGTAGCGCAAATTCAAAGGTCTGCTAATGTACACATTTTCTCTTCAAAAAATTAACGTACATTAAGAGTATTTATGGGAGACAAGATTGCAGTCTCACGTTTGGCCCCATTTAATTATTTCTATATGGCCTAGATAATTAAAAAAAATCAGACAGAAATGAGAGATTTAGTTTCTTCCAGACAGAAACACTACTAAGCTAACTCATAGCGCCATCTATCGCCCAAATTGAATACTTTTGTGTCAGATAAATTTAATTTTAAAAAATATTCTAACAATTTTTTCGGAATAATAACTGCGGCACATATTAGCTATAGGTCGTTTTTATTTGTGCTCAAAATTTCAAACAGTACAGAGTCTTTGAGAAAATGTGTACAAAAGAATTAACATTGCAGGTATAGGATAGAATTTCTCTTACGCTCCTTCAAAGACAGCCTTATAGGAGTTCTATGTACATTAATTGAAGCAGCGTTTGTTAATGGAGTTTCATATTTAAAAGTTTTAATGCCTTCATGCTTTCGTTATTGATGAACTAAAGACTTTTTTTTAATGTTTTTTCAGGGACGAGAAAGAAAAAAGTTATCCTTTCCTTGTCTTTGATGGTACTTCCTTTCCTTCCGGCATCTAACCTCCTCGTCACCGTAGGATTTGTAGTGGCGGAAAGAGTGCTGTACATTCCAAGGTGATCATTCGTCCTCAAAAAACTACCTTGTGTTAATATATGTAATGTACAACGGCCGTTCCATAAAAACTGAGAGAAAAATTACATAAAATGAAGAAATATAGGTACAGCAAAATATATGTCTTCCTTTCTCGAAGTATCTTCCCCCGGATGATATGAAACGGTCCCATCGTTCAGTCCACTTTTCAAAGCATGTGGCGAAGGCATTTTCTAGAAGCTGCTTTAGCGACCATTTGAATAACGTCAGCATCTGTGTTGAATATTGCACCACGGAACTTCTTCATTGTTGGAAACAACCAGAAATCGCACGAGGCGAGGTCAGGACTGTAGACTGGCTGTGGCATGATTTCAATACTGCATTTCGTAAGAAACTGTTGAACACAAGCAGCCGAATGTGGGCGGGCGTTATCATGGTGTAGGGTCCAGTTGACCACAAGTTCCGGTCGCTTAATCGATATGTGTCGTCGCAGACGCTTCAAGACTGAAATGTAATACTCAGCATTGACAGTAATTTGTGGAGGAACGGCATGCTGGTAGACTACAACCTTTAGGATCAAAGAAAATTATCATCATCAACTGACTTTCTTTGGCGGACCTTTTTCGGAGGAGACGAGCCTGTGTGTTTTTCAGACACTCGTTGCGCCCTTCGTGAGGGAGTCGGAATAGTAGACCCATGTTTCATCTGCAGTTATTACTATGTTTAAGAAGTCTGGTTCCCTTGCAGTCAGTTGTTTCCACTCATGACACACCTGAACTCTGGCTGACAATTGTTCTCTCGTCAAGTGAGGATGTACCCATCTGGAACACGCACGATACAGCAGTAATTTGTCGCGTGGAATTTGGAATGCCGACACTTTTGAAATATTAGTTCACGTCGCTATGCATTCGCGTGTCATTCGTGGATCTTCTTGCAGGATTTCTCAAACAGTGTTAAAGATACGCTCCGTAATAAAACTTTCAGGTCGACCAGGCATAGGAGCGAGTTCTGCCGACGAACGCCCTTTTTTGGTGCCATCTAAAAATCGTTGATTCACCCAAACATTTATCTTTGTACGCTTTTGTCATTAAAACAAATGTTTCTGAAACCGTAGCACAACGCATTTCACTTCTTAACTCTGAATCACTCACTTCCATAGCTGTAGGGCAAAAGGCAGACGTACCTTAAACAACCGCGCAATACAAAACCAGAATCGTCTTCCACGACTAATAACTGCTGTTAGATACCTCCTTAATTCAATTAGTCGTGTACGTGGTCATTTTCCCCCTTCAGACTGTTGTCAACTCAAAAAAGTACCCTCAGTTTTTGTAGCACTCCCTTTGTATTATAGTATATTTACTCCACTCAGTGCTCCTTTTTTTTTTATTATTTATTCCAGGTATTAACGACCATCGTAAGCAACTTCGTGGGCTATAAACTGTCGCCTGTTCTTAATTTATGGTTACTTCTCAAGAGAACCAGTGCCGTATAACAAACACAACATCTATGCCTCATCGGGATTCGAATCCGGACCCATCTCGGACGTAGGATCAGAAGCCAGCGCTTGGACCACTGTGCCACGTGGGCGGCAGTGGTCTTTGTAAAGGTAATGTTTAATGAACTACACTTAAGAAAAACATCTGAAATTGACGAGCCTCTTCTCGTTGTTGCTTTCGAGAATTAACGAACTGATACCCTTTTCAACAAAATGACGGGAGTAGCCAGTGAAAGAAGGCACGTGTCGTGAGCTGGCTTGGAGGGTATATAAGGTATGTGTAGACATTTGATAAACATATCACTCGTTGCTGTCGTGGATAAAAAGAGTGATTTATCAGATTTGCAAAAAAGGGATGATTATCGGCTTTCGGGACAAGGGTGGCAGTATCTCTACAACAGCACAGTTTGTGAACTGTTCGCGTGCTGCTGTGGTTAAAGTGTATCGTGATTGGAGAAATGCCACCATTGCGAATAAGCAACGTGGAAACTATGGAGCACCACGTGCCATTGATGTGAGAGGTGAACGTCGGCTGCGAAGGTGCGTGAGGGACGATCGACATGCTACAGTAGAGCAACTCAGCAGCCGAATGAACCAGTGGGATACCGGATATGTATCTAAAACAACAGTTCAGCGAACCCTGCTGCGTATGGGGCTCCGATGCAGACGGATGGTCACTGCACCAATGCTAACGACGGTGCATCGGCAGAAAGGGCTTACATTTTCACAGCAGTATTTGGAATTGGACCTCCTCTGATTGGCAGAGGATTGCCTTCTCTCATGACTCATGTTTTCTGCTTCATAGAACGGATGGACGTTGGTGTATAAGGCGAGAAACATCGGAGAACAAACACTCTTCAATCATTGCTGGAAGATCACAACCTGGTGAGGAAGCTTTATGGTCTGGGGAATGTTTTCGTGACATTCTCTGAGTCCACTCCTATCTAGGGAAGGCACTATAGACCGAATTCGTTATGAATCCATCCTTGAAGACCAAATACAGCCATACACGCTGATTGTCTTCCCTGGGGCGTATGGGATCTTCCAGCACGACAATGCGACGTGTCACACAGCTAGAAATTTCCGAGACTGGTTGGAAGAGCACAATGAAGAATTCAAAGTACTTCCTTTTCCCCTTAATTTCCCAAACGCAAACCCAATTGAGCATCTGTGAGACCACCTCGACCGTGCTGTACGGTCTACGGATCCTTCACCACGCACCCTCGAGCAGCTGTCAGATGCGCTGCAGTCAGCATGGTTCCACATACCTGTGAACACCTTCCAGCACCTTACTGATTCACTCCCAGCCCATCTAGCTGCTGTCCCCGCTGCACACGACGGTTACTCTCGATATTAGCTGGTGGTCACAATAATGTGACTAGACCGTGTGTATGTATATATGCACTGCTGGACAATTGCTAAGGACGGATCATAAACAGCTACATAGCGCATAAAAAAGTGAGTGTGGTTGGATGCCAAGTGAAATAAAATAATGTCAGAATGCCAGGACATTACAAGAAAGACAATTTATTGTGCTCTGAAATCCAGAAGGCTTTGGAACGTGTTCAAGGGACAAACAGGCCATTTTGTGCACAATACGTAAACGTGAAAAAATGCAATTACCGTCCGCAGGCGTTCCGGCGTAAGATGTCAATACGGGATATGGTCACCATGGAAGGCGATGCAAGATTCCACACAAGGTGCCATGCTTTGCACAACATTATCAAGCAGCTGTTGGGGTAATTTATCCCATTCCTCTGTCAGTGCACGTATGAGGGTATCCTTGTTTATTGGAGGGCATTGGCGACCAGCAAGACTCCTCCCCAAAGCATCCCACACATTTTCAATGGGATTCAGATCTGGAGAACGTGCTGGCCATACGAGGAATTGAATATCCTCGCTCTCAAGACACTCCTGGACAGCGACTGTTCGATGACATGTTGCGTTGTCGTCCATGAAAATGAATCTATCACCGACAGCACCACGGAACATGCGAACATCATTAATATATCGTTGGCCAGTCATAGTCCGAGTTGGAAGCACATAGAGGGACGTACGGCCATTGATCATGATGCCAGCCCATACCATGACACTACATGTCGGATATCGGTCCCTTTCCTGTATGTTTGCTGGACAATATGCAGAGACCACTATCACGCCAGATCAGTTGTCGTCGACAATCAGACGATAGACTGTATCTACTCTCATCTGAGAAGAGGACAGCAGACCAATCGTTATCAGTCCAATTGCGATGTTGATGGCACCATTGCAAACGGGCGGTACGGTGACGTCTGGACAACAGGACGGCGAGCGTATAGTCCTCTTTCATGCAAACGTCTGGCGACAGTTTTTCGGAAGATCCGCTTGCCAGTAGCAGCCATAAATTGATTTGCTACCTCACTAGCTGAGCTGCGCCGGTGCCTTTTTGTTGATAGCACTATGTACCGATCTTCTGCAGGTGTCGTACTGCGAACACGACCTCCCTCGTGACGTTTGCTACACTCTCCATTTGTTTGAAATGATTTCCAAAGCCTTGAAACCACACTGTGGCTGACGTCGAACTCCCTGGCAACATCTGTTATTTTTCGCCCTTCTTCAATCTTGCAAATAATACGGCCACGCGTAAAATCATCTAGGTGATGTCGGGAAGACATACTGAAAATTGCAAGTTCGTCAATTGATTCTTTCCCTTTCAACTTTGCGTTTGAACAACAACGGTCAATACGCGTCAAATCCTTTGTATCTCTTATCAGCGCTATGACGTCACGAACAAGTTCGGCAATCCAGAATTTGCATACGTACAACACGTCTTACTGTATCCCGCACTTATGCTAATTTCCACATTTTCCTGCCTTTCATTTTATGGTTGCTATCGTTGCTATTGTCATCCGTCCTTAGCAATTGTCCGGCAGTGTATATATATACAGGGTGATTCAGAACTAATTTGACAAACTTTAAGGAGTGGTAGAGCACACTGCAATAAACATTTTTTGTATAGGAATGTATGGGCGCAAGTGAGGCGTTGAGGCACAAACACAAGAAATAGACATGAAAGGAAACATAAATTGTTTACTTACAGCATCGTTGACAAGTGCTTCTTTACAGCAATGTTTACAATAATTGCTCAAAATTGCGTCCACCGACAGTAATACATGCGTGGTAGCGTCGACGGAGTGATTGGCATACAGTTTCAAAGATTTCAGGTATTTCTCGCACACGTGCAGAAGCAACGGATATTCGAGCGACGAGGTCCTCAACAGAGTCACCTGGAGTCTCGTAAATGAGGGTCTTCAGATGTCCCCATAAGAAGTAATCAAGGCTCGATAAATCGGGTGATCATGGTGGCCAACGGACTGGTCCACCACGGCCAAACCATCGCTCTCCCAAAAGTGGCATCCAGGTAATTGAGCATATTAATGCTGAAACGGACTGGCGTCCCATCATGCTGAAACCACAGTTTTTGTCGGACGGCCAGTGGTACATCTTGAAGCAATTCTGGTAAAACCTCTTCGGGAAAAATACGATGACATCTGCCATCGAGTTGCGTTGGTAGTAGATATGGGCCAAGCATTAAGTCGTTCACAATACCCACCCACACATTCACAGAGAAACATTCTTGGTACATGGACGCTGCCATGGATGTATTAATGTTGGTGGACTCAATTTTGAGCAATTATTGCAAACATTGCTGTAAAGAAGCACTTGCCAACGATGCTGTAAGTAAACAATATACACTGACGGAAAAAAATCCCAACACCAAGAAGGGGTTGTCTTAGATAAACGACAGTTGGTAGGCGGTGAGAGTACATCTGTAAGATGACGTCTATGCAAATTTAGCGCTCGGCGCATACGTGTGACGCTAGTAGCGCCCCTCTGAACATGCAAAGCAGGTTTGCTGTAAATACGCGCTGTAACGTTTGTGAGCGTTAGTTATCGTTGAGATTCGACGTAGGGTTTTGATGTTAGTGAAGAATGCCTTTAAGAAGACGAAGAAGCCATTATCAACAGCTCACGGAGTTTGAACGAGGTCGTGTAATAGGGCAACGAGAAGGTGGATTTTCTTTCCGCAATATTGCAGAAGGCCTTGGCAGGAATGTAGCCACTGTGCATGATTGTTGGCAGCGGTGGTCAAGGGAAGGTACTGCTTCAAGAAGAACGGGTTCCGGCAGGCCACGTAACACTACTGAGAGGGAAGACCGCCGTGTACGGCGTATGGCCGTGGCGCATCGCACCGCGTCTGCGGCAGCAATTCGAGCTGCAGTTGCCACCACAGTGACACAACAAACTGTTACAAATCGGTTACTTGAAGGACAGCTCCGAGCTAGACGCCCTGTAGCATGCATCCACTTACTACAAACCATTGCCGTTTGCGACGCCAGTGGTGTCAAGCTAGAGCTCATTGGAGGACTGAGTGGAGATCTGTTGTGTTTCCTGATGAAAGCCGGTTCTGCCTGGGTGCCAGTGATGGCCGTGTGTTGGTTAGAAGGAGGCCAGGTGAGCGCCTGCAATCAACCTGTCTGCGGCCGAGACACACTGGACCTACACCTGGAGTTACAGTCTGGAGAGCAATTTCCTATGACAGCAGCAGCACTCTCGTGGTTATCCCACGCACCCTGACGGCACAGTTGTACGTCGGTCTGGTGATTCAACCTGTTGTGCTGCCATTCATGAACAGCATTCCAGGGGGTGTTTTCCAACAGCATAACGCTCGTTCGCATACCGCTGTTGTAACCCAACATGCTCTACAGTATGTCGACATGTTGCCGTGGCCTGCTAGATCACCAGATCTTTCACCAATCGAGCCCGTATGGGACATCATTGGACGACAATTCCAGCGTCACCCCCAACCAGCATTAACCGTCCCTGTATTGATCGACCAAGTGCAGCAGGCATGGAACTCCATCCCACAAACTGACATCCAGCACCTGTACGGCACAATGCATAAACGTTTGCGTGCTTGCATTCAACATTCTGGCGGTTACACCGGTTATTAATGTACCAGCATTTCACATTTAAAATGGCTCTTCTCGCGCTTACAATAAGCTGTGATCTTCAAACCTTAATCGATTAAATATGTTAACTATACAAATATATTTCCGCCATTTCATTCCTCTACAACTATTTTTTCGTGGTGTTGAAATTTTTTTTCCGTCAGTGTATGTTTCCTTTCATGTCTATTTCTTGTGTTTTTGCCTCAACGCGTCACTTGCGCCCATACATTCCTAAACAAAAAATGTTTGTTGCAGAGTGCTCTACCACCCCTCGAAGTTTTTTCCATGAGTTCTGAATCACCCCGTATGAATCAACGTGGAAATACTTGTTGTAGAGTTTGCAGAAGCAGAAAGATTTTTCATCATCAACTCCTTTTTCAAGAAAATGCCACACAGGAAATGGACATGGATACATCCAAATGGGAAGACAAGTGAAATTGATTTTATTATGTGTAACACAAAATGCGTTATCGAAGACTGCAGGGTGCTAAACAAGTTCAACACAGGTAGTGACCATAAAATGATAAGATGTAAGATGCACCTCAATGCTAAATTCGAGCATGGCAAGCTCATAAGACAAACAAAATGTATTGACGTAACCAACCTTAAAAAAACATCATAATACCTTCAAGTTGGAACTGAGAAACAGATGCCCTGCTTTAGAGGGCCTAAAATCGGAAAAAGTGGATATTTCTGAAGTAAACAGGAACTCACCAAGGCTCTTATGGAAACAGCAACAAAAGTAGGTGGTACTAAGAAGTTACATATGAAGAAAATTTCAGGAAAAACAAAGATGTTGATGCAAAAGAGAAGGGAGATGAGGGCAAACAAAGACGTAACTTCCAAAGTGGAATATATAGAACTGTGCAAGACAGTACGAAAAAGTACCACTCAAGACATAAAGAAATTCAATTGTGAATTAGTGAGGAAAGCGATTGAAAACAACCAGAGCCTGAAGAGAGCAAAAGGACATCTAGGTAAAGGAAGAAAACAGATTATGGCTCTGAGAAAAGAAGATGGTACTGTAACAAGAAATAGAAGCGAAATTTTGACATGGGTGAAAGATTTCTTCTCAAAATTGTGTGAAAGGGATGAGACATCTGTTCCAAACATTACGACAGGTACCAATACCAAAATCCCTCCAGTTTTTCCTGCAGAAGTTTCACATGCAATTAAGATGATGAAGCGGGGGAAAGCTCCAGGAGAAGATGGAATTACTGTAGACGTCATACAAAAAGCAAGTGGAGAAATCGAAACAGTACTCGCCCAAATTTTCACTCCATGCCTTAATGAAGGGAAGATTCCTGAGGATTGGAACTACGCTACAATGATCCTGCTACATAAAAAATGCGACATTGAGGATCTCGGGAACTACAGACCTATCAGCTTCCTATCAGTGGTTTATAAAATCTTCACTAAAGTTCTTTCACACCGCTTGAAGGTGACACTGGACATGGCTCAACCGAGAGAACAAGCTGGATTCAGGAGTGGCTACAGCACAATAGATCATATCCATGTACTGTACTGAGACAACTAATTGAAATAACAAGAGAATATGAAATTCTATTATGAATGGCTTTTTATTGATTATGAAAAAGCCTTCGATTCCGTGAAACAATCAGCAGGTGCAATGGCTTTGAAATAATGCGGTATTGAAGATACGTACATTAACATTATTAAAAATATCTATGAAGATACAAGTGCAAAGGTTCTGATATTTGAGGTTACAGCGCAAATAAGAATTGGAAAAGGAGTGAGACAAGGTGACACCATATCTCCCAAGCTCTTTAATGCCACATTTCAAAATGTCTTTCAAACATTGGACTGGGAAAACAATGGGATAAAGATTAACGGAGATTATTTAACTCACTTTCGTTTTGCTGATGACGTAGTCATTTTTGCAACTACCCCTTCAGGGTTGCAGAATATGATCCAAGAACGTCCTAACAAGAATAAAGAAGTGAGATTAAAAATGAATTTTCAGGACATATTTCTTCATCGATGTGACCCTCACTTACAATGCTTTTACAAGAAAAGATCATTCATTGATTGATGGAGAAAAACTTGAAACAACCGATACCTGCATTTATCTTGGGCAGCAGATATCAAGGAAGGATCACTGATGAAGAAATTAATCATCATGTAAAACTTGGATGGAGAGCTTTTGAAAGAAACAGTACAATTTTTAAGAGCAGAATGCCAATATGTCTTATAAGGAAAGTTTAATCAATGCATACTGCCAGTGCTTACGTATGGAGCAGAGACATGGACCTTAACTAAAAAAGATATACAAAGACTGCAGACAACAAAAAGGAGCATGGAGGGATGCATGCTTGGTGTAACCAGGAAAGATAAGAAGAAGAATTTGTGGATAAGGAAAATGACAAGAGCGGGCGACATCACGACTAGAGTGAAATCACTGAAATGCCAATGGGCTAGACATGTTGCCAGAAGAACAGACCACCGATCAACAACCGAAATTTTAGACTGGATTTCAGGGGACAGAAAAAGACCTAGAAGAAGACTACATGGAAGATGGATGAATGAAATTTGAAAGCATGCCGAAATGACATGGAGGAGACAGGCTCAAAGCAGACGATATGGAAGAAACTTGGGGAGACCCTCATCTATCAGTGGATTGATAATGGTTGACAATGTTGACTAATGAATTCAAACACTTAACGTGGATCAGGAACACCAAACAGAAATCATTGCTCTTTCCACGTTAATAAGTGAGTCCCAGAAAAAATTCTCAATGGGAAAGACCCTGGGTTCGATTCCCGGTGGCGGCCAATGAGAAATTAACTGGAAGACCCTGGGTTCGATTCCCGGTGGCGGCCAATGAGAATTTAACTGGAAGAACCTGTGTTCGATTGCCGTTGGCGACCAATGTGAGTTTAACTGGAAAACCCTGGGTTCGATTCCCGGTGGCGGCCAACGTGAGTTTAACTGGAAGACTGGGTTCTATTCCCGGTGGCGGCCAATGAGAATTTAACTGGAAGAACCTGGGTTCGATTGCCGTTAGCGACCAATGTGAGTTTAACTGGAAAACCCTGGGTTCGATTTCCGGTGGCGGCCAATGTGAGTTTAACTGGAAGACCCTGGGTTCGATTCCCGGTGGCGGCCAATGAGAATTTAACTGGAAGACCCTGGGTTTGATTCCCTGTGACGGCCAATGAAAATTTCACTGGAAGAACCTGGGTTCGATTGCCGTTGGCGACCAATGTGAATTTAACTGGAAACCCTGGGTTCGATTCCCGGTGGCGGCCAATGAAAATTTAACTGGAAGACCCTGGGTTCGATTCCCGGTGACTGCCAATGAGAATTTAACTGTAACACCCTGGGTTCGATTCCCGGTGACTGCCAATGAGAATTTAGTTGGAAGACCCTAGGTTCGATTCCCGGTGACGGCCAATCAGAATTTAACTGGCAGACTCTGGGTTCGATTGCCGGTAGCGACCAATGTGAGTTTAACTGGAAACCCTGGGTTCGATTCCCGGTGGCGGCCAATGAAAATTTAACTGGAAGACCCTGGGTTCGATTCCCGGTGACGGCCAATGAGAATTTAACTGTAACACCCTGGGTTCGATTCCCGGTGACGGCCAATGAGAATTTAGTTGGAAGACCCTAGGTTCGATTCCAGGTGACGGCCAATCAGAATTTAACTGGCAGACTCTGGGTTCGATTGCCGGTAGCGACCAATGTGAGTTTAACTGGAAGACCTTGGATTCGATTCCCGGTGGTAGCCAATGAGAATTTAACTGGAAGACCCCGGGTTCGATTCCCGGTGGCGGCCAATAGGAATTTAACTGGAAGACCTGGGTTCGATTCCCGGTGGCAGCCAATGAGAATTTAGCTGGGAGTCCCTGGGTTCGATTCACGGTGGCGGCCAATGAGAATTTTCCCTCGACTCTCTTATAAACGTGGAAAGAGCGATTACTTCTGTTTGATGTTCCTGATCCACGTCAAATGTCTGTATTAATTATTCATTCGGCTTCTAATTATTTGTTCAGCTGCTGCTTTCCATCTTTGGTGAATCCCCAGCATTGTGCGGGGCTCCAAGAAGCAATCTTCCAATTGACTTGGCAGTTAGTCTGTGTGAGTCTGGAGGAATTCGAGGCCACTGTGGTGCAGTGGAAGCATATCCGGCGCGTAACTGGAAGACCCTGGGTTCGATTCCAGGTGGCGGCCAATAGAATTTTTTTAGAGACTCACTTATTAACATGGGAAAAGCGAGGATTTCTCTTTGGTGACAATGATGATGATGATGATTTGTGTGTGTGTGTGTGTGTGTGTGTGTGTGTGTGTGTGTGTGTGTGTGTGTGTGTGTGTGTGTGAGTGTCTGCATTAATCTGGTTAATATTATATTAAGAACAACTTCGATTGCTTCAATCGCCCCACTGCTTGTATTGTTTCCAGACATGTGATTGACCCATATAGTTTATAAGTGATCCTTCCGCAAGTTGTTCAATGTATGCTGAATTTTCTTACTTTAAATATACTGAGCTTTACCATAGTATCAATAAAAGAAAATGTTTTGCTAAGCTGGATTTTTCTCTACAGTTTAGGTTTCTGTCTCCTGATAAGTCATGGACTACAGCGACTTACTCAGAGGGGTCCAGTACTCGCATGGTTGTGCAGAATATGTGCTCTCTTGCTCATCGTCATATTTGTGCTCAAGACAGTCACTAGGAACAGCGCCTGGTCCTCAAGGGAAGCCCTGTTTAGGTAAATTAATATTAGTTATTATGATAAAGTAGAATGTGAATGATCATAGGGTTTAGAAAATTTACTGTAATCACAGATTCAAGAAAGATCTGGTCGTGGAATCTCCAAAACTTTACTTAAATTTATTACGGGTATGCAAAAGTTACCGAGGTTTTAAAAAGAAGGGAGACAGGAACAGTCAGGAAACCAATACGCGTTTATTTAACGAAATACACTGCCGGACAATTGCTAAGGACGGATGACAATAGCAACCATAAAATGGAAGGCAGGAAAATGTGGAAATTAGCATAAGTGCGGGATACAGTAAGACGTGTTGTGCGTATGCAAATTTTGGATTGCCCAACTTGTTCGTGACGTCATAGCGCTTATAAGAGATATAAAGGATTTGACGCGTATTGACCGTTGTTGTTCAAACGCAAAGTTGAAAGGGAAAGAATCAATTGACGAACTTGCAATTTTCAGTATGTCTTCCCGACATCACCTAGATGATTTTACGCGTGGCCGTATTATTGGCAAGATTGAAGAAGGGCGAAAAATAACAGATGTTGCCAGGGAGTTCGACGTCAGCCACAGTGTGGTTTCAAGGCTTTGGAAATCATTTCAAACAAATGGAGAGTGTAGCAAACGTCACGGGGGAGGTCGTGCTCGCAGTACGACACCTGCAGAAGATCGGTACATAGTGCTATCGGAAAAAAGAGACACCGGCGCAGCACAGCTAGTGAGGTAGCAAATCAGTTTATGGCTGCTACTGGCAAGCGGATCTCCCGAAAAACTGTCGCCAGACGTTTGCATGAAGGAGGACTATACGCCCGCCGTCCTGTTGTGTGCATCCCATTGTCCAGACGTCACCGTACCGCCCGTTCCATCAACATCGCAATTGGACTGATAACGACTGGTCTGCTGTCCTCTTTTCAGATGAGAGTAGATACAGGCTATCGTCTGATTGTCGACGACAACTGATCTGGCGTGATAGTGGTACTGCATATTGTCCAGCAACCATACAGGAAAGGGACCGATATCCGACATGTAGTGTCATGGTATGGGCTGGCATCATGATCAATGGCCGTACGTCCCTCTATGTGCTTTCAACTGGGACTATGACTGGCCAACGATACATTAATGATGTTCGCATGTTCCGTGGTGCTGTCGGTGATAGATTCATTTTCATGGACGACAACGCAACATGTCATCGAACAGTCGCTGTATATTAGTGTCTTGAGAGCGAGGATATTCAACGCCTCGTATGGCCAGCACGTTCTCCAGATCTGAATCCCATTGAAAATGTGTGGGATGCTTTGGGGAGGAGTCTTGCTGGTCGCCAATGCCCTCCAATAAACAAGGACACCCTCATCCGTGCACTGACAGAGGAATGGGATAAATTACCCCAACAGCTGCTTGATAATGTTGTGCAAAGCATGACACGACGTGTGGAATCTTGCATCCCTCTCGATGGTGGCCATATCCCGTATTAACATCTTACGCCGGAACGCCTGCGGACGGTAATTGCATTTTTTTCACGTTTACGTATTCTGCACAAAATGGCCTGTTTGTCCCTTGAACACGTTCCAAAGCCTTCTGGATTTCAAAGCACAATAAATTGTCTTTCTTGTAATGTCCTGGCATTCTGACATTATTTTATTTCACTTGGCATCCAACCACACTCACTTTTTTATGCGCTATATAGCTGTTAATGATCCGTCCTTAGCAATTGTCCAGCAGTGTATTAGCCGTTAGCGTCAATGACCTTTTGCCATTTTTATTGCAACAAATGAATGCCCCTGTGAAAAAGGACTCGATTTTTGAGCTTAAGGCTCTACGAGACTCGCCATCTTGTATTGCTGCCTTCCCTTATTAACCAACGGGTAAGCGTATTTCACAAATTGCTCGGGCAATTTTGCATATTGTGGAACACCGTTTGTGGCTAACGCAAGATATGTGATAAATAAAGAGTTCTCTGGTTTCAGAATTTTTATTGACCTTTCTTTTCATTTTTTATCTGCAGCAAAAGTCGTACCAAGGCGTCTTCCATTGTTTTATTAATTAATAAAAAATACTTAAAGAGTCCAAAATGAAAATCTGAAACCAGGGAACTCTTTATTTATCATATATCTTGCCTTAGCCACAAACAGTGTTCCAAAATGTGCAAAATTGCCCGAGCAATTTGTGAAATACGCTGCCCCGTTGGTCAACAAGAGAAGGCAGCAATACAAGATGGCGGATCTCGTAGAGCCTTAAGAACGCAGTGGCGAAATTTTCCACCTCTGCAACTGTGGTGAACAGCTGGACGGATAGTCTGAGGGTGCGATATCCGGGGAGTAAGCCGGGTGCTGTAAAACCTCCCAGTGTAACTGTTCAAGAGTTGATTTCGTGGTGGAACCGACATGTGGTCTGGCATTATCGTGTGACAGGATGACTGGGTGGCGTCCTATACCTGTCCAATGGCGTTTTTGCTGGATTGCGGCGTTCGGTTTGATAAACTGATCGCTATATCGTTCTGCAGTGATTGTTTCGCCCGGTTGCAACAGCTCGAAGTACATCACTCCGTGCATATTCCAACACACACACAACAACACCATTTCTCCGTGGATATCCTGTTTTGCTGTGGATGTTGATGGCTGGCCTGGGTCGATCTAGGATTTCTTACGTACGGGGTTGTCGCAATAGACCCATCTTTCATCCCCGGTGACAACCTTCTACAAGAAATTCTTCCCTTCTAACCTCTTCAGCAACGACATGCAGATGTACAATCGTTGACCAATATTACGCTCCGTTAAAGTATGCTGAACCCACTTACCAATCTTCTTTATCTTCCCGAAGACCTGTAAACGCCGCACCACCGTCGATTGAGCCACTTTCAAACGTTTCGCCAGTTGCGTGGACGATTGTGTGGCATCATCTTGCAACAGCGATTCCAGCTCCTCGTCTGCGAGTTCGTGAGATCTACCTGCCCGTGGCTTGTCTTCCAAGCTTAGATCTCCTTTCTTAAACCTGGTAAACCATCCCCGACACGTCCGCACACCCATAACTGTTTCGCCTGACATATTGAACAGTATGCTTCACTCGCACTTTTCCCTGAATTTCATCATGAATAAGAAACAGTGCCGCAAATGAACTTTATCGACCGCGATGCTTGTGTTCATGTACGAACTAACAGCACGGGTCGCCGGCCGGTTAGACTTCTACAGTGCCTGCTAGCGGGGACGGCAGGAACTTTTGCATACCCCCTAATATTAAATGTAGTTCACAGCGTCTTGAAAATCACAATATGGTAAATATTTGGCTGTGGCAGCTGAAATAGAAGGTTCCTGAGTAATACCGCTTACCGCCGTTCTGCTTGATTGGCGCTGTACAGTAAACGGGCACTTTTTGTTTGTTTGTTTGTTTGTTTTGGATGTTCAACGACCACCGTGAGCAACTCAATGAGCTATGTGCAGTCGCCCCGTCTCTAATTTTGGGTCACTGGTTCCAGGGAAGGGAGAGAGCCAGTGCCGTAAGACAAACACAATATCCATGCCTCACCGGGATTCGAGCCCTGAACCTTCCGGATGAATGTTCAGAAGCCATCACTTAGACCACTGCCCCCTCCGGGGGGGGGGCTAAATGGGCATGGTATACGTCACATGATACGTTGGACTGTGGACTATGCAATGGGATTTTTAGTTGTTAAGGGTTCCCTATCACTTTGTGCACATCCCTTTCGTCCTCAGAATAGATGGAATTCCGTGGAAATTTTCTGTTTTGACGTAATTTTTGTTACTAGGCAGAAAAACAAAAAGGTCAGCGGGCATTGTTTACAGACGATTTGTTTCCCTGTTTAAGTTTTCCGATTAAGATATAACGATTTTAAAATGTTACTTAAAGTAAAAACAGGAAGTGAGCATTGAAGAGTTTCTCATTATAACTGTTTTGTGTAGTACGATTGTGAAAACACAAAGTTGTCCGTGATGGAGATCGAACCCCCCCCCACCACCACCGGAGTAAGTTGCTCTCTGAACTGGAACGTAGCGCTGCAGATTTGTCGTCTTGACACGTGATTCACCTCTGCAGTACCTCACACGATGTCAATCACTGTGACATGAGTCAAAGTTCATTCCAATTGCCGTAAATGTGTTGAATTGAAGAGGAAAAGTTTATTCCCCCCCGCCAACTTTCTTTTTTATGTTAGAAGTCTGTATTTCCCTTCTATCGCAAATTCAGTCTACACTTTTTCGCCATTATACCTTTATGGATACAGACAAGTGGCGTATCTTTGGTCCAAGACTTGGGCACTTTTAACCCCCACCCCAACCCCCATCCCCCAACCCCAGTACTGTTTTTTAAAAATTGCGAAATTTATTTTTTAATTGTTAAGTAACAGATGCAAACAAATGTTTCTAAATTTTAGTTACGTGCTATTGCTAACATGATAACAAATAATTATGAGGATTAGGATTTGAACACTTATTTGTACATGAACTCCATTCTTCTTTCTTTTCGTGTGAACTTGAGTGTTACGTTTTTACAAAAAAATGTTTCTTCCGAGTACAGTTTCATATTTAAAAATAATGTTTTTTTTTTCTATTAACAAACCAGCCAAGTTGTTTAAATGTGCATGTCCTTGTGTGGCTCTAAGATACACTATCTACCAACAAGTACTTGGACACCCCTGCAATCGACGATATCTGCGGTCCCGATACAGGTCACGGCCGCCGCCGTTAAATATTGTGTGGGAAACAACAACACAACCAGTCGCATGCAAGATGCCACGCAGTTCGGAGCAATCTGATTTCGAGAGAGGTGTATTCGTCGGGTATCACAGAAATGGCCGATCCATACGTGACATATCCAGCGAGTTGAAGTACCCAAAATCGACAGTGGCCTACGTGATTGGCAAATGGAAGATGAGAGGTGACTGTCCGAATGTGCCCCGACCCGGCAGACCCACAAAGCTGGGAGTTAGAGACTGACGGGGGCTGGCCAGAGAAATTCGGAAGAACAGCACCAAATCGATGGGCCACATCCGCGAGGAGTTTCAACAGGCATCCGGGAGTGTTCTTTCGATGAATACCATCCGTAAGGAAGCCCATCTGCTCGGTTATCATGGGCGTGCTGCCGCCCACAAGCCTTTGATCACCAAGTCCAATAGCGCTGCTCAACTAACGTGGTGCAAAGATCGTCGACAGTGGACCGTTGTAAGTTGGAAACAGGTTCTCTGGAGCGACGAATCAAGGTTCACCCTCTACCGTTCGGATGGCAGGGTCTGGGTTTGGTGTCTGCCTGGAGAACGCCTCCTGCCGGAACGTATTGTGCGAATTGTGAAGTTCGTTGCCGGTGGAATTATGCTATGGGGGTGTTTCTCCTGGTATGGCACGAGACCCCTGGTCGCAATTCCTGGTAGACTCAACGCCAAGACCTACTGCACCATTTTGGATGACCATGCGCTTCCTACGTTGTGGCAGTTTTATGGGGTGGACCCGTGTTACTTTCAGGATGACAATGCCACCTGTCATGTTGCGAGGTCCACCATGGCTTGATATGGTGACAATGGTGGTAATCGAATGGACTGGCCTGCGCAGAGCCCGAACCTTAACCCTATCGAGCACCTCTGGGACGAGCGTCGACTTAAGGGGTGCCCCACCGTCCGAAATCGGTAAAGGAACTGACCTGTCTTCTCCAAGCCGAGTGGAAGAAAATACCGCTAGCCGTCGTACAACGCCTGGTTGAGAGTGTGCCCCGGAGAGTCGCAGCTGTAATCGCCGCTCGTGGAGGCTCCACCAACTATTGAAAGTGAATAAACTTCGTTTTTCTTTGCTATCACAGGTGTCAAATTACTTGTTGGTAGATAGTGTATATCTTGATTCTTTTTAATGCGGAAAAACGTCTTTTGGCAGTTGCAGTTGTTGATGGAAAGTTTCATTTTAGATCTGCTAATTTGTACACCTCAATAAACACTATGTCCAATTATTCAACTTTATGTAACAAGTAGTGTTTATTACTGATTTGTTTTGTATTCATCAAGGGAATAAAACCCCTGTGACGTACCTACCAGCAGGACGCACACGACATAAAGGCAGATAGGAATCAAAATGAACGTCTGCGTAGCTCAGTTGGTAGAGCGACTTGTTCCGGAATAAGCGGACTTGGGTTAGAATCCCGGCGTAGACCAAAAATGACGGAGAAATTTACTTCGTTATAATGGCGCCCGAACTATCCGGATGACCCGGCCGTTCAAAATCTCGCAATGGTGTGATGTTCTTTCCACACCGCGAGATAGGAAAAATAAGAGAATCCCTTCTCCAGCGCTTCGAAAAATAAATGTGTGTGGCGTTGCATTCCACACACCAGATTGACTGGGAGTTCTCAAGTGCACGTTCTACAGTGGATGGCTGCCTGCAACGAATCATGGTCGCGGCTGACCCGTGGGCCATGCCCCCGGCCCTCTTTCGGGGTGGGGGAGATGTGGCGTACCTGCCAGCAGGACGCATACGACATAAAGGCAGATAGGAATCAAAATGAACGTCTGCGTAGCTCAGTTGGTAGAGCGACTTGTTCCGGAATAAGCGGTTTCTGGTTCGAATCCCGGCGTAGACCAAAAATGACGGAGAAATTTACTTCGTTATACCCCTTCAGTTCATTTTTGAATCGAGCTGTATCAAAATTGAAGCATAGAGTTTTTTAAGTTCTGACAGTAGATGTTCAGGAAAGCTTTCACAAAATTTATCAAAACTGTTCAAAGCCACGAATTTAAGATATAATATCACTGATTTTAATTCATTGACACTTCACACAAGCTGAAACAACTCTGGCGAAACACGCGCTGGATGCATGGAGGGACTGAGGTAGTCCCAAGTCTTCTTTTTCGGAGCGAACCCTTAGCCAAAGCAATGGCGACTCACGAGCTCCGTAGCTCATTCATGTTGTCATGGAAACGCTAGCAGGTGATAGTATTGAAGCTCTTCGCATCAGAACAGCGAAGTCTCTCGAAGACCTACGTTATGTCGTTGATCATCGCTCGCCAGACTGATTCTCGTAATCAAAAGAAGCGAATCCGCTCTTGTTTTGTTTGTTTAGCACCGAAAGCATCGACATATCTTAATACCGTTGATAATTGACTTTTATTTGTGTATATTTAATTGACTTTTATTTGTGCATTCTATGGGCTTCGCAGCTAGCCTCGAATATATACCACTGATAGAGACATAAATCAAGCTGTTCTTTCCATGTAACACAACCACAGAAAATTGTTATTCGGTCACCGCTGGGGATCCGAATCCCAGATCTCTCGATATCTAGCCGAGCGCGTTAGCCTTACACCACGGTGGGCAATAATCCATTGCGCTATGTGTGTTTTTCTGTCAGCCTCTGACATCATAAATCCGCAAGATGGACTCAGCTACTGATACGTCTCCATCTGGTGGGCATTAACGGCACTGGCTCTGTATGAATTATAGATGTTAAATCCAAATGGCGATGGGCGAGATATTTGGAGGATTTTCACTTTGGATTTAACTGCTATAATACTGACAATAATTAATAATTGCCAGTGCCGTTAATGCCCACCAGATGGAGACTTTTCTGTAACTGAGCCCATCTTATGGATTTATGATGCCAAAAGCTGACAAAAAAACACACATAGCGCCGTGGATTGTTGGCCATCGTGGTGTAAGGCTAACGCGCTCGGCTAGATATCGAGAGATCTGGGATTCGGGTCCCTATCGGTGACCGGGTAACAATTTTTCAGTTGCCGTGTGTTGCTAAAACGTGGAAAGAGCGATGTCTTTGTTTATTCCCTGAAGTCACGTATTTGGAGAATTTTCATAAACTTTCGTATCAGGATAATATGACCACCACGGGAATCACTCTGTAACCCGCCCATGCGCGTTACAGAGTGCACGTGACAAGGTCGACAACACGGAGATAGAAGCTGGAGGCCAGGACAGATCAGCCATAGTGCGTTACGTGAGCAAAATTGGCAGAGGTCGTGATATGATGGATGTTCAAAGAGGAACGATCATCGGTTACCATGCCAAGGGTGGAACCATCTCAGAAACAGCAGACGTCGGGGGCAGTTTGGGAGGTGCTGTAGGTGTACCAAGAATGGACCGATTGCACACCGAGTACCTTCTAACGTCATAACTGGGGAGCCCCAAAGGCCATCAACCCCAGAGGAGAAAGTCGCCTCCGTCGACTGGTGAAGGGCAATCGACGCGCAACAGTGCAGCAGTTGTCCACGGAAATGAACGCTGGGGCACCCAGGTACATGCCCTTGATAAGAGTAGAGCGAAACCTGTTACGCATGGATCTTCGATGTCGACGCTACGTCAAGGCGCTTATGTTAACCCAGGTCCATCGGCAACGACGCCTGCAGTTCGCATGGGTCTATTGTCATTGGACAGTGGAAGAGTGGAAGAAGGTTGCCTTCTCTGACGAATCGAGATTTCTACTCCACAGAAGTGACGTGTTGTAGCTGATACCGCTAACACCAGGACACGCTTGCAGGTCCTTCTGGTGACAGTGTGCATGTCTGGGGAATGTTTTTCTTTTCTTTGTATGACCTGAGACCGCTGGTACCACAGGATGGGTCCCTGAACGCCAATGCCTACCTGTCCATCCTCGCTGATCACATGCATCCCTTCATGTTGGACGTTTACCCTGGTGGTGATGGTGTCTACTAGCAGGACAATGCGGCGTTCCACGTCGCAAAGAGGGTGCGTGACTGGTTCCAGGAACACGATGTCTTCGTTTTTTGCTTGACCGGCGAATCGCTCGACCTCAATCCCATAGAGCACTTGTGCGACTATTTCGATCGACAGGTTTGATGTGCCGACCCCCAAATACGTCATCTCCGGGACCTCCGTGCTCTGCTGCTGTCCGAATGGTCACGTGTGCCTCGGTGAACCTTCCAGGGCCTCATGTCCTCCATGCCACGCCGTCTCACCGCTGTCATCCGGGCCGAGGGTGGTTATTCCCATTATTAGGCAGGTGGTCGTATTATTCTGATACGACTGAGTATTTTTGAAACTCTAGAGAAAGCCTTCTCATTTCCATTAAGTTCATCTGTGAATTAATCGACATACCCAATTAACATGATATCAGCTTTCATCTTTTATTATCATTAAGATGATATTTCTTGAATTGCTCGGGATATTACCAAATATTAAGGCTGTCTTTGAATGAGTGTTAGGGTTCATCTTCTGCGATAGATGGCGCAAATTATCCCTCCTTGGGCGTGGCTTTTACGTCTTGAGGGACTGTCCCAGTAGTCGGCGTCAGCGAATCACTGCATACTTCGCTATATTCAGAGTGGAAGCGGACTCTTGTTGGCTCCACAATGAAAAAACAAAATACGCGCTGTTACGTTTTAACCAATGACGTTGTTTGGGAGTGGAGCTTAGTAGGTAGGTCTCAAATTCAAGGGTTCTCTGCTAATGTACACATTTTCTCTTCAAAAAATGAACGTACCGTAGGATTTGAGATGATTTATGGGAGACAAGTTTCCAGTCTCACTTTTGGCCCCATTCAATTATCTCTATTTGACCTAGATAATTAAAACAAAATCAGACAAAAATGAGAGATTTCGTTTCTTCCAGACAGAAACACTGCTAAGCTAACTTATAGCGCCATCTAGCGCCCAAATTGAAATACTTTCGAGTCAGATAAATAATTTTTTTTTAAAAAAGTACTTAGTATTTTTTCGGAGTAATAACTGTGTCACGTATTAGCTATAAGGTCGGTTTTATTTCTGCTCAAAATTTCAAACACTACAAAGTAATAGTCTTCGAGAAAATGTGTACAAAAGAATTTACATTGCAGATATAGGATAAAATTTCTTTTACACTCCTTCAAAGACAGCCTTAAATAAAGCTGGTTTTACGACGAAATTGCAAATCTTGAAGAAGAGTAGTTAGCTAATAAAGTGCACACATAGCATTCGTGATTAATTGGAAGGTCTATAAAAAGTATATTCTGAATAAACGTATACGAGGTGTGACAATTTAATTCCCGGAACAGCCGCGTAGTGTCGTCCTTGTCGCGAGTGGTACAAAATCACGTGACTGGGCGTGTTTCAAGTAGCGCATGCGTCAACAGCAGGCCAGTAGTTCCATTCGTGGGTGAGCGGTTTCGATAGCTATGCAAGTCTCTGTGTGAGTTTAGATGTAAAAATGAGTGACAGAATTTTAGAGCGGCGATTTAACATCAGATTCTGTCTGAAAATCAGTAAAAGCGTTACTAAAACTTTAAAGCTATCAATAGTAGCGTATGGTGAGGATTCTACGAAAAACTCAAATTTGTTTGAGAGGCATAAGAGCGGAGAAAGGACGCATGTCACGCTCGCAGTTCAAGACCGTGCTTGCCCTTTTTTTCAATCACAAGGAGATAGTCCATTACGCATTTATTAAATAGGGACGAACGGTCAACCATCAATGCTATTTAGATTGTCCATTACGCATTCATTAAATAGGGACGAACGGTCAACCATCAATGCTATTTAGTAGCGTCCAAAAGGTTGTGGGATTCAGTTCGAAGAAAAAGATTTAAACTGTGCCGGACAATGCCCTAAGCTAAGATGCTATTCGCGAATTCGTGGCTAAGAACCAATTACCAAATTGGATCATTCTCCCTATTCAGCTGATTTAGCCCTTTCTGATTTATGGCCCTCCCAAAAGAAAATAACAAAAAGAACTGCCGTAAAAACGAAGATTGTTAGGAATTTCTGACATCCAGCGTGAAGTAAAAAAGACACACAGCAGTATTCCGGAAAGAGAGTTCTAGGTATGTTTCCAGCAATGACAACAGCGTCTAACTAAATGCAAAGCCGCGGAAAGGGATTACTTCGAAGGTGACAAAGGAACTCAAGAGTATTCCTGAAACAGAGTTCCGGGTATGTTTCCAGCAATGGCAGCAGCGAGCAACTAAATGCATAGCCGCGGAAGGGGTTGGGTTGGATTATGATTGGAGGTTTAACGACCACAGTGAGCAACTCAATGAACTATAAGCAGTCGCCCGTCCCTAATCTAGGGTCACTGGTTCTAGGGAAGGAAGAGAGCCAGTGCCGTAAGACAAACACAACAACCATGCCTCACCGGGATTGGAACCCGTACCCTGTTCGAACGAATGATAAGAGGCCATCGCTTAGACCACCGCGGAAGGCGATTACTTCGAAAGTGACCAAGGAACTCAAGAGTTTTCCAGAAACAGAGTTCCGGGTATGTTTCCAGCAATGAAAAACAGCGTATAACTAAACGCATATCTGCGGAAGAGGATTATTTCGAAGGTGACAAAGGAACTCAAGAGTATTCCAGAAACAGAGTTCCAGGTATGTTTCCAGAAATGGGAACAGCGTCTAACTAAATGCATAGCTGCAAAAGAACATTAATCGAAGGTGACAAAAGAACTGAAGAGTATTCCAGAAACAGAGAAGAGTTCCAGGTATGTTTCCAGCAAAAGCAACAGCGTCTTACTAAATGCGCAGCTACGGAAGGGTATTATTTCGAAGGTGAGAAAGGAACTCAAGAGTATTCCGGAAACAAAGTTCTAGGTATGTTTCCAGCAATGACAACATCGTCTAGCTAAATGCACAGCTGTGGATGGGGAATTACTACGAAGGTGACATAGGTACTCATGAGTATTCCAGATACAGAGTTCCGGGTATGTTTCCAGCAATGGCAACAGCGTATAACTAAATCTACAGCAGCGAAAAGGGATTATATCGAAGCTAAAAGTAACAGGTAGTGCATATAGGTACACATTTTTGTCCTGCAAATGCATTCCGCAAACTAGAGGGCTACACCTGGAACGTTTTTGTTTTGCAAAAACAGTGATGTATTCAAAACTTTTCCTGCGATATGACGTTATGTAGACCAAACCATCGCTTACGAAATAACGTTACTCATTCTTTCTTTGCTTTCAGATCAGGCTTAGAATCTGTGCCGAATAACGCCAAAGTCCATTACAACTACGCCAACTTTCGGAAAGACGTGGGAGACAAAGGAACAGCCATTAAGCACTACAGGATGGCCTTGAGGTAAGACAGTCCATAATGTTTCGTTGTTTTTTCTCTGGAGCATCGATCAAATATCAGGTTATTTTAAAACTCCTGTGCATTCTCACGGTTATAAACAAACGTGCCTTGTGTTTGTGAAATACTGCATTGCCGAATCACGTGTCAAGACGACACGTGATTCGCCCATGTAGACACGGACGCGTGCCAAATTGGCTTGGCAGTTGTGCCTGTGAGTCTGGAGGAACTCGAGGCCGCTGTGGTGCAGTGGAAGCATATCCGGCATGTAACTGGAAGATCCTCGGTTCGATTCCCGGTGGCGGCCAATGATAATTTTTCCGTGACTCACTTAAAAACGTGGAAAGAGCGATGACTTCTGTTTGATGTTGAAGCACTTGAAAAGATAACGATGCACGTGATTCACCTCGTGTCATTCCGCCCGTGTAGCTTAGTTGGGAGAGCAACTTACTTCGGATTGAGGGGGCGCGGAATCGATCCCAATCACAGACAAATTTGTGTTTTCACTTGTTCACAAAGGAGCGCTTTTACAAAGTGTGAGTGAAAGTTTTGCAATATTTGGATTATTTTATGTCTTCATACGTACCTTTACGACGAAAGCTAACTAGCATTCAAAGTATAGGTCATCGTATTGCACCGGCTTTAGCCATTTGTATGCCAGTTCTTCGATTCAGCGAAGGTACCAGTTCTTGTCCATCGAGGCGAAGAACACCTTCACCCCAGCTTCCACCTCCTCCTGGTTGTTGAAGTGCCGCCCGAGTAGGAAGTCGGCCTTGGACCGGAACAAGTAATAATCCGACGGGGTAAGGTCCGGACTATATGCTGGGTGTGACATCAGTTCGATGTCCTCAAGTTTCTGGAGTTTTGTACGGGTCGTTCGCGCGGTATGAGGCCGGGCGTTGTCCTACTGTAGGAGAGCGCGCTTTCTGTTCAACAGTGCAATCGGGTATTTCTCCTCCAAAACGGCATACACGAGCTCCAGCTGTTCACAGTAGAGGTTGAAGTTTATGGTCCATCCGTCTGGAACAAATTCGTAATGGATTATCCCCTCAAAATTTCACCAGACGCAGAGCATCACATTACGCTCGAAGCGCCCTCTTTTGGCAACAACAAGTTCAGGAATCTGGTCCGGGCTCAACCATTAGCGTTGTGTGTCAGAATTACGGAAATTGACCCACGTTTCATCCCACGTAACAATTATCTTGATGAAAAATACATCGCGCGGGTTTTCTAGGACTTTCGTTCACACTTCAACTCGGAGGTTTGCTTCAGCTGGTGTTAGTTCGTTAGAGGCAATGCGCTAGCTCCTGTGGATCTTGCCGAACTCCTGGAGGTGACGATCCACGTTGGTCTGCGTTCTGGCCAGCTAGCCTGATAATCTCCGGGTGCTCGTTGTCGGATTTGCCTTTAGAGCCTGGTGCATGGCCTCCAAAACCACGGTACGCGGCTTATCTGACGTTGGCTGATCCTCCAGGTTTCTGTCACTTGACCAACATTTCTGGAACCATCTGCAAAATTTCTGGAACCATCTGGTTGCGGTGCTGTGGTCCACGTAACCTTCCCCTTTCGCGCGACAAATGTTTCGTGTCACTTGAGCAGCGTTATTACTAAAATTCGTAAAGCAAAAGTTCGCTAATTAGCCGGTTGTGGCTGTTCATCTTTTAGGCGTCCCAACCGCAGACAGAATGACGACATGCAATGCTGTTTACAGCAACGAATACCACTTTATATCCCTTTCGACTGACTCCAGTGCGCGACTTGAACTAGTTTAAACATGTGACATACTCGCCGCAGCACATGAGTTTATGCAAATACTTCAAAACTTTTGACTCATTTTTTGGTTGCGTACATACTGAGGAAAATTTGCTCAGAATGATTCTGTACTCAACCTTATAAATATTAGCCTAATGAAGCCGCCGGTCTTTGGCGATGAAAGCTAGCGTTCTAGTTTTTTAGTTTGCACTCTTACGATAATTAAACGGAAATCTGCATGCTCTTCTTGAAAAGATTATTGGTGTATTCATATCCCATTTTTTTAAAACCTTAATATCATTGCAGATGTTGTACATTCTTTCGTGGCAACGGTATTTTCCTCTAGAAGTGCCATCTTTCGGAAGAATAATGCACCATGTGGCACTATCCGGATTGTTTGATAATGGTTAGCTGAGCAGGAGGCAAAACTTTCAAGTGTTGCCCTGGTCTCCGAATTCCCCAGATATCAATCTCATCTGGCATCTGGGATTTGTGTTGAAACAGCAAACCCGATAAGAGGCGGCTCAAACACGTCACTCAGAAGCGTTAAAGGATCTTCGTGTTGGTACCAGATACCACAGGACAATTTTAGAAATCGTGTAGCGCCCGTGCTTTGCCGAGTAATACGCGACACGTGGAGGACCAACATTATTACTGGCAGGTAGTGCCAGTGTTTTGGCTGTTCGGTGTATGTGCACTCCTACAAATCTCCACCCCCCCCCTTTTTTTTTTACGCTGTCCAACAGTAGGTTGAAGAAGCGTATATGCTCAAGCTTTGTCCGTCCGCACAATAACTCGCGTAAAAATGGTTCGATTTCGATGAAAATTTATTTAGTATGTGGTAGGTGACCATCTGGGATGGAAGGAACCGTATTGAAAATAAACGAAATGGGGTCAAAGAGGGATCCATTTCATCTTTAAAGGGGGATAAAATGGAGTCAAAGAGGGATCCATTCCATCCCCCTTATGCGTCATAACTTACGTAAAAAATGCTTTGATTGCGACAAACCTTTGTCATGTTGTACCGGAGGTACACTGAACCGGTTCTGTTTAATATCATAGAAATGGGGTCAAAGGTCAGGACACAGGAGTCAGATTTCTTCCACAACCATTATCCTCATAACTTGACTAAAAATGATTTTATTGCGCAAAACTTTAGTATGTTTTTCCGGAGGTATACTGAACCAGTTCTGTTTAATATCACCGAAATGAGGTCAAAGGTCAGGTCACAAGAGCAAGATTTATACCACAACCATTATCCTCATAACTTGACTAAAAGTGCTTCTATTGCGACAAAATTCTAGTATGTTGTTGCGGAGGTATACTGAACCGATTCTGTTTAACATCATCGCATTGGGGTCAAAGGTCAGGACATAGGAGCGGGATCCATTCCATCGCCCTTATGCATCATAACTTACGTAAAAATGCTTCGATTGCAACAAAACTTTATAATTTTGTTCCGGAGGTAGACTGAACTGGTTCTGTTGAATATCATCGAAATGGGGTAAAAGGTCAGGGCATAGGAGCTAGATTTATTCCAGAGCCATTATCCTCATAACTTGAGTAATGATTTCTGGTATGTTGGAAAGCGTATCATAATCAATGTATTGCATGATTTTACTAAATTGTTTTAGTAAAATGAATGCTTTCCAAACTCTTGAAATTCGAGAGTCATTTATGACCAATTTTTGTCTGATCGGTTTGTATGTAAAGAGATTTGCACGCGCGAATTCCGAACTGCATTAGGGTTTAAGGTTGCGTATATACGCGGGATGTGTACATATTTTTAGAACTTTTTTAATGAGAAATTACAGAAAATAAAAGAAGTTCAAAGAATTGGAACTGTCAACAACATGTTACATGAACACGAAGAAACCTCTGCTGCAGTTAAATATCGTCTGCTAAGAAAATGGCGCACGTAAACAAGATATGATTAGAAGGTTATGTTTTGGATAAGAAATTAGAGAAAATAAAAGAATTGAAAGTGGCAACAGCGTGTTAGATGAACACGAAGGAAACATCTGCAGCAGTTAAATATCGTCTGCTAAGGAAATGGCGCACGTGAACAAGCTGTGGATAGAAGGTTATGTTTTTGCTCTTTAAGAAAAGAAATATTCGTATTCTGAAATTAACAAAAGTTGCGAAAATCATGGAATTAGCATTTCTAAAGGTAAAATAAGCAATATTATTAAAAATAGATGCGACAATCGTCAAACATTGCCTTTCACAGGAAAAAGAACACCGAGCGAATATCCAAAGAAAATACACTGCTGCCCACCCAAAATGCAACACCAGAAGGAAGCATCCGATTGGCCTTAAATTCGCAGCATGCGTCACCCGCGAGAAGACATGCAAACGATTAGCATTGGAGAGCATATGCAAATCATGTGCGCCCGGCACGCCACCGAGAAGCACTATAAGAAGAGAGCACAGAAGGCGGGGTGTAAGTAGTGAAAGTGTGTTGTGCTGCCGCACCTGTGCGTGGAAAGCTTCCTGATGCCTCGTCGCAGAATACGGCATTCATTCCAGAACGTTTCGGAGTTCGACAGAAGACGAACAGTGGCTTATCGCGACAGCGGTTTATCGTACCGAGACATCGGCGCCCGTGTGGGACGACATCCAGCCACAGTGAAGCGAGTATAGATTCGGTGGGTGCAGGAGAGATGGACGGACCGACGTGAGCGATTGCCGCAGCCGCGGCACACCACCGAACGAGAGGACCAGCATGTTGTGCGGCGGGCATTGACGGCTCGCACCGGCACATCACCAACGTTAGCGCAGGACTTAGGGTGTGTTGCGCAACAACCTGTGTCAGCACGTACCGTTCGACGTCGTCTGCAGGAGCGGGGACTTGTCGCACGGTGCCCATTGCTCCGTTTACCATTGACTTTACACCACCGGCGAGTGCGGAGGCAGTGTGCCGTTGAACGCCGCACCTGAACTACGGAATGGCACGACATTGTCTTCTCCGATGAATCCCGCTTCTTTCTGCAACACCACGATGGTCGGATCCGCGTGTGGAGGCACCGCGGCGAGAGACTGTATGACGCCTGCACTATGCATCGCCATACCGGTCCGTCGCCTGGCGTTATGGTTTGGGGCGCAATTGGATATGACACCCGCACCCCTCTGGTACGCATCGCCGGTACACTCAAGAGCCACCGCACCATCTCCGACGTTTTGCAGCCTGTAGTCCTCCCTTACCTGTAGGAGCCCGCGGCCACGTTTCAACAGGACAATGCCCGCCCGCACGTGGCACGCATCGTGCAACAATTTTTCACGGCCCACCAGGTGTCACTGCTGCCGTGGCCTGCCTGTTCTCCCGATATGTCGCCCATAGACACGTCTGGTCGCTGATCGGCAACCGAGTGGCCCGGCTAGCACCATCCGCGGCTACGCCTGACGAACTGTGGCAACGTGTGGAAGCAGCCTGGACCGACATACCCCAAGCTCACATCCAAAGCCTCTTTCGTTCGATGCTGCGGTGTGTAGCGGCCGTTATTGCCAGCCATGGGGGCCACACGAACTATTGATGTCTGCGTGTTCCGCAAGTCGCACGGGCCTGTAAGCTCAATCGTTTCATCTTTGTATCTGTTGTTATGTGTCCAGTAAATCTGGTTTTGCTATCTCGTGTCCTTCTTGGTGTTGCATTTTGGGTGGCCAGCAGTGTATATACTTTTGCAACTCTTTCAAAAGTAAGGTCTCTGGTCTCATAAGGAAATCCACCAACCAAAAAAGCAAACGCTAAGTCGTTAAGAATCTTTGTATCAACTGTAAAAAAACCCTTCTAAACGAAGATTTGAATCTGAAAAAACAAGAAAAAAAATATTCACCGCATTTTGCTAGGCTAGCTCAGATTTTATGGCAAATACATCAGAAGTAAATAGTAACACTTACGCCCTCTGGTGGCCAAAGTATTCTTTACCAAAAATTTGAAGTTATATGCAGAGGATCCATCAGGAGGGTGTATCCGTTGAAGAAAAATGTTTTCAAATCGGAGTTTTTGAAGAAGAGTTATCGGGAAAAATGTAATTTACGTTTACGCCCCTAGCAGAAAGTCTATGTGTAATTTGGAAAAGTAACTATACCTAAAATACTCTTCGACATAAATGGAATAGAAAGATAAAAGAATTTTTTCAATCGGTTGTTGAGAAGCACATATGTGGAATAAAACGTATTTTTGAATTCGACATCAAATGCATTTACGCCCTCTAGCGGCGAAATTGTACATCGTAAAATAAAACGAAATGAAGGATCATCATTCGCATATTTTAAGCTTCCGAATGCAAAAACAATTTTTCAGATCGGACTAATAGTTGCAGAGATATCGTGGGTACAGACGGACGGACAATCCGGTAACATAACCACGATCTTTTTGTACAAAATACGTGCTAAAAAATGTTGATTTACTATCGCAAAAGAGCAGAGAAAGACTTACAAACTTGGTTCGAAGAATCCATAGAAAGTTTCAGTAAAGGATTCACGATTATTTCTGGTTCTCGTACAATGGGAAAATAAAATTAACAAAGGTTTAAAAGAGCGTTAAAATCACTTCTACATATTACTAAGATAATGTTTTAACCCCGATATTTGGCCGCCCCGGTGGCGCAGTGGTCTAAGGCGTTGGCCTCTGATCATTCGTCCGAAGGGGTCCGGGTTCGAATCCCGGTGAGGCATGGATGTTGTGTTTGTCTTACGGCACTGGCTCTCTCCCTTCCCTGGAACCAGTGACCCTAAATTAGGGACGGGCGACTGCTTATAGCCCATTGAGTTGCTCACGGTGGTCGTTAAACCTCCAACCAAAAAAAAACAAACAAAAAAAACCCCGATATTTAAAGAGGAAATGCAATTCCTTTATCCACATAGCCTTCAAAGATTAGAGCTCCATCAGGATGAGGCTACCTGTTTTACATCCAAATCTACCTCTCGATTTCTTGAAAAATGATAAAAGAGACGGGCACATACCTTTTTCTCATATTCCTTTAAAGTCCCCTAATGTGTCACCAATGGACTCTTGTGCCTTCGGACTGTTAAAAGAGCGCAAACTTAAAACAATGATTGGAATATGGAAAGCAGTGGAAGACGAGTGGAATAAATACCATTGCCAATTTTATGTCTTGTTATCTTGAAAATCATGATGTAGGTTTACAGTCCAAAGAAAGGTCTATCAGACAGAACATTTAAGAAAGAAATAGTTTTTCATTAAACATTAATTATGTTGTTGGAAAATCGTTCTAAAGATGTGTCAACATCCTCTATTCTTGCGTATGAACCGATTGTAGTTCGGTTTATATTCGAGTATATGCACTATAAGTGTTTTATCAAACATCTTTCTGGTTACACCACACAGATCGATGTTATTCTTATTGTTCGGTTGCTTAAAACCGTGTTTTAGGGGAGAAGGCTTTTGTTTCTATTGTACACTCTATGTCAAAAAAATAGTTGCACCCAGAAGGACGTGTCGGATTGTAATCTTATTCGAGCGGATTGTGAAGGTTACCAGGAACGATAAATGATTAAACATTGAGACTGATATGGGCAATATTTATTGAGCTACATGCCAATAAGTAGTGCCTCTTAGTATGGTGCAGGGTTGGTTGGTTGGTTGTTTGGTTGGTTGGTTGGTGGATTTTCATCGGGCAAGGGCCATGTTTGGCCAAAGAGCGCCAGACACAAGACAATCAAACAAACAGTATTAAAACCGTAGTATAATGCTTAAAATCAGGCTGATTCAGTAAAAGTGAAAACTGAAAATGATGGAAGATGTAAAAACTAGATACGTTTAAAAAAGCCATTGTGTTTTAAAAATAAAAAGACAGCAAGTGTATCGCAGTGGTCATCTAGCAGCCTCTGCAGCGTAGTGACGTCCTCGTTTAACAAATGAGAATGAAAGAAGTGAAAACGAACGTTACGAAAACGAACACAGCCACAGAGAACATGAGTGACAGTGAATAAGCAATTGCACGTCTCGCACATCGGCGCAGTGTCGCCACACCGAAATATTCAGTGGGTGAAACGACAACGCCCAAGCACGTCTCACACATCGGCGCAGTGTCGCCACACAGCAAGATGCGGTGGGTGAAACGATAATGCCCAAGCACGTCTCACACATCGGCGCAGTGTCGCCACACAGAAAGATGCGGTGGGTGAAACGATAATGCCCAAGCACGTCTCACACATCGGCGCAGTGTCGCCTAACAGCAACATGCGGTGGGTGAAACCACAATGCCCAAGCACGTCTCACACATCGGCGCAGTGTCGCCACACAGCAAGATGCGGTGGGTGAAACGATAATGCCCAAGCACGTCTCACACATCGGCGCAGTGTCGCCACACAACAAGATGTGGTGGGTGAAACGATAATGACCAATGCGAAGACTCGCAAGAACAACTTCGTTTCTACAGTTCCAGCGACAGGATGGTCTCCAGACTCCAAGAATTGGTTTGATACGATGAAGTATATTTGCCACCTGTTGTTCCCACAGACCCTGCCACGTTGCGTGATATGATCGTGAACAATAAAGCGTAAATCACGATGAAACAGTGGCAAGGGTGTTACGACCAAAGAGGAAGCAGATCTAGCAGCTGCATCAGCACACTCGTTACCTGGAATTCCAACATGCCCAGGAATCATGTGGACACCGGCCTCGAGCAAAGAACGAAGAAGCTTTCGTACGTTGAAAAGGAAAGGACGGTCACTACAATCCAACGATGACACTGACTTTACAACACTTAAAGAATCAGTGTACTCCATAGCTCGTTGATGAGGGCCCGACTGAACATGCATAAGTGCAAGATACACAGCCTGCATCCCCGCTGAAAACACCGTGGCCTTGGTAGTAATGCGAGCAACAGAAACTTCATCAATACAGATGGCGGCGGATCCCACCACACCAGCCATCTTTGAGCCATTGGTGAAAATAAGAGCATAGCCTGCATTGACGTAACGGTGCTCAGCGTAGAGCTGCTGGTACACTGACGCAAGGGTTGAAGATTCATCATAAGATGTGAAAGTGGTATCAAGCATGACACCAAGGGATTTCCATGGAGGATTCTCAAAGCCCCTGGTCTCTCTCCAACAAGAGACAAGTTAGGTGGCCGAGCTACGGCTGACATACGAAGAAGACCAAATGTTGGAATACAAGAAGGCCGGTTCGCAAATAAATGAGCATGCAGGTGATAAAAAACTGCATTGTACAAAGGATGGTCTAGAAGAGATCGTAGTTTCAAGTAGAATTGAAGAGACAGGTGCAATATGGCGTAGGGCCGCCATGTTAGCTGATATAGCATGCCAGAGACGTCTCGGCATGGAGTTGTACAGGTTTCTAATGGTGTCCTACGATAAGCCATTCCACGCAGCTTGAATCTTCTCACACAGATCCTGCAGATTGTGCGATAGAGGTGGAGTGTATATTTTGCGTCCAATAGCATCCCACACATTTTCAATCGGAGATAGATCTGGCGATGCGGCTGGCCATGACAGATTGTCAGTGCCTTGAGGGCAAGATCTCGAGACAGCAGCAATATTCCAAGGAGCGTAATCCTGTTGGAAAATCGCACTGGAATGAGCGTCCAGAAAAGGAAGGACCACTGGTGGCAGGACGTCGTTAACGTAACTTCATTAAAGTGCCTGTAATGAACACCAAAGGTGATCGGGCTTCGTAGGCAATTGCATCCCACACCATGACACAAGGCCTTTTGAACATGTGACGCTCGACAAACAAACCGTTGATCTTGTAGCTGACCACGGTGCTTCCACACACGGATTCGTTGGTCGTCTCCTCCTAGCCAAAAGCGAGACTCGTCACTGAAGAACACCCGCTGCCATTCTGAGTGGCTCCGTGACAGTCTGGAACGACACCATTGCAGTCTTTGGCGACGATGCAATGGTGTTAAGGGCAGTCGTCGTAACGGTGTGCGTGCGTGTAGTCCTACGTCGTGCAGCCGTCTGCCAATGGTGCTGGCACTAATCGGACGATGCATGGAGGGCACCACCACTGCTCGCTGAATATCCGCAATTGGGGCTGTTGGGTCACTCCGTGCATGTCCGACAACCCGTCGGTCCTCTTTCTCCATGTTTTGTTTAGGTCTCCCAGACCCTTCCCGTCGCTGCTGCGTGCCTTGCTCTATCTACTGCCGCCCACAGCGTGCTATGGTGATATCCGCACGACCGGTATGACTCGCAATACGGCGATAAGACCATCCTGCTTCCCGGAGCCCGATGAACCGGCCGCTCTCGAACTCCTCCAACTACTCGAATTGCTTCCGAGCTTTTCCCCGAGGTATACTTCACTTGCAAAGGATGCAATCCACACGACAGCACGAGTGAGAAAGCCAAGCGCGGGCAACGGGACCATCTTATATACCCGGTCAGGTACACCATTTCGACCCCTCTTTGCTTGCGTGACATATGTGTACGAGCGTGATACTTGAATCATTTGCATGTCTCACTATGTCAAACCTACCTACCAATTTTCATACCTGTCGGTTGCTTCCTTCTGGGTGCAAATATTTGCTTTTTATGTAGAATGTATTTATGGCTTCATTTCAATAAATGGTAGTGGTTAGACTAGATTGAAATACACAGTGCGGCAAAGAATTTTCAAGACTGGGTCTGTAAAATGAAATAGAAACAATAAATTATAATTTGCTTTGGTTTGTTATTCAAAATAAGTCCCTCCGGCTTCAATACACTTGTTACAGCGATTTAATAATGATTCGAATGCCTGTTTCAGTTCACTTTACGGAATTGCTTCCAAAGCACGCGTCGAAGCTGATTGTATGGTCAAAATATCATCAAAATAACACCCTTTTAACGTCATTTTACGTTTTAGGAAAAAGAAAAGTCGCAGGGTGCTAAATCAGGCAAATACGGTGGATGATTAAACACAGAGACGTTATTTTTCGCCAAAAATCTACGAACAAGAAGTGAGGTGTGACTGGGTGCATTATCGTGCAACAAACACCAACTGTTTTCATCTCGATATTCTGGACAAATGCGACGAATTCTGCCCATCAAACACCTCAAAACATTTAAATAAAACTCACCAGCAATTGTTTGTTCACTTGGAACAAATTCTTTGTGGATAATGCCCTTACTGTCGAAAAATGTAATGACCATTGTTTTGATTTTCCATGGATTTTCTCTTGTTTTTTTTTTTTTTTTTTTTTTGGCTTGTGGGGAGTTTTTTACTTCCATTCCGCACTTTGTCGCTTTATTTTAGGATCATATTGAAAACACCATGTTTCATCACCTGTAACAATCTATTTTAAGAAGTTTGAATCATTTTCAGCGGCTGAAATGATGTCTCTGCAATGTGCACTTCTCCTTGATTTTTGTTCATTGGTTAACGTGTGTGGAACAAATTTAGCTCAGACTTTTGTTTTGCCCAAATCTTCATGCAGGATGGTTCGAATCGTTTCTTTGTTGATGTTTAAAGACTCTTCCATCATTCTTAGTGACGCACATCGATTGTGTGTCACGAAATCACGCACTTTTTCAATAATCTCAGGTGTCCTAGATGAACTTGGTCTTCCGTTATGCTTATCATCTTCTAGCGTATCTCTTCCGTCCAAAAAACGTTCGTACCACAGGACAACATTTGATCTACTTAAACAAAACTCACCGTAAAGTTGTTTCATCATTTGGTACGTTTCCGAGGCACTTTTACCAAGTTTTGCGTTAAATTTAATAACAGTCCTTTGTTCCATCTTAATAATTCAACATGAAAAAATTTTACTTCTCTAATGAACGGCCGTTTCGTTTGAGTTACTTTAACAACTGCGCAGTACTTTTGGTAGAAAGCAGGCAGATGGACACGGTTTATAACGCATTCGCGATTACACTGGTGGCGCCAACTTTGGCTGAAATCTAGCGACAGTCTTAAAAATTCTTTGACGCACTGTGTATGTCTTTTAAATGCAACTGACGAAGAAAAATATATATTGTTGCTTAAACAGAAAATTAGTGAGTCGTATGGGAGATCAAAGACTCCTCTTATGGTGATTCCCCAAAATAAATAATCTCTATTTACCCCTGAATGAATTCTGAGTTAAAACCAGTGAACATTATTGGAAAATTTTATAGAAACAAAGCTCGGGTTTTTGTTTGTTTCGAACATAGTGGTTTTCTGAGACAGATCTTTTACTTGTAATTTTTGCTCTAGATTTCAATTCGATCGCGTTATTGGTATTTCTGTCTGTGTCAGTTCTTCGAGCGTTTCTTGTGGAAAATACGGTATGTTTGCAAATGAAATCAATTCCATATATGTTTTCTTTCTCGGTGCGCCCTTTATCTCTTACTTTTACTTTGTTCTGCCCTTACGTTTCCCGCTTCATATTTTCTGCGTTCCGCAATAAACATTTTGCCATTGATCGGTATTGATTCGAATCCCTTTTAGCGTGTGGTTGAGAAAACACTGTCGTGAAAAATGGCTTTTTGGTGTTCAAGAGTGATTTGAAACAAATAATAAACATAAAAGCATTTACTTCTTCCCCCGAAACGTAAGATGCACGAATGAGAATTAGTTATAAGAACTGCTATTTAAAATTTCTGGAATCTCCTCTCTGAGCAGGTGCATGCAATACGGGCGTTAGCCAATAACCATTGCCAAAACTGAAATCAAAGAAATAATTTCAGTATGCACAGAAGTTCCCACCATTTTACAAAACAAAAACTTTTTTTATTTACGGAATGTTTTAATTCAATCTGTTGCGTGGACTCGATTACAATGGTCTAGAAATTATTTTTTGTCCTACAAGAAATTATACGTGATTTTAATTGTATTTTTAGCACTTCTTTTGTAAACAAGTTAGTAAAATCATGCAATGCATTGATTATGATACGCTTTCCAGCATACCAGAAATTATTACTCAAGTTATGAGGACAATGGCTGTGGAATAAATCTCGCTCCTGTGTCCTGACCTTGGACTCCATTTCGATGATATTCAACAGAACCGGTTCAGTACATCTCAAAAAAACATACTAAAGTTTTGTCGCAAAGAAGCTGTTTTACGGAAGTTATGAGAATAATGGCTGTGGAATAAATCTTGCTTTTGTGCAGTGACCTTTGACCCCATTTCGTTGATATTCAACAGAACCGATTCACTAAACCTCCGGAGCAACATGATAACGTTTTGTCGCAATCGAAACATTTTTAGGTAAGTTATGATGCACAAGGGCAATGGAATGGATCCCACTCCAGTGTCGTGACCTTTGAACCCCATTTCGCCCATTTTCAATAGGGTTCGTGCGCAGCTGGTTCCCTACCACATACTAAAATTTCATCGAAATCGAACCATATTTACGCATGTTATGACGCATAAAGGCAATGAAATGGATCCCCCATTTATGTCCTGACCTTTGACCCCATTCCTCCCATTTTCAATAGGTTTTGTTCCCAGGTGGTACCTTACCACATACCAAAATTTCATCGAAATTGAACCATTTTTACGCAAGTTATGACGCATAAGAGCAATGGAATGGATCCCGTTCCTATGTCCTGACCATTGACCCTGTTTCGCCCATTTTGAATAGCGTTCGTCCTCAGGTGGTCCCCTACCACATACTAAAATTTCGTCGAAATCGAACCATTTTCACGTGAGTTGTCGTGATAACGGACGGACAAAGCTGGAGCATATACGCTTTAAAAAAAGATCGTGCTTATGTTATCGGTTTGTCCGTCTGTCCGTCCGTCTGTACCCACGATATCTCTGCAACTATTAGTCTGATTTGAACATTTCTTTTTGCATTGGGAAGCTTGAAATGTGCGAATGATGATCCTTTATTTCGTTTTTTTACGATGTACAATTTCGCCGCTAGAGGGCGTAAATGCAGATGATGTCGAATTCAAAAACACGTTTTAATAAGGTGACAGTGGTACATTGGAATTAATGACGAAGTGTGAATTTGAATTATCTCAATAGGCACAATTGAATTAGATGGTTGCAAGTAGTTTAAAATCAGATGCCAATATATTTCAAAACTGTGTGGTACCGCTAAAACTAATTTGCGGTACAGATGACAGAGAATTAATCTTGCAAAATCCCACAACGTCTTCTCCTCGGTACTGTATGAGATTTGTTAAAGAATTCTCTGACATATTAACGAAGAAATAAAAATTATTTACAGACAAAAGTCAACACTTTGAAAGAAACGAAAATCGATGTAGAACCATGTCTATAAAACATACGATGACATTTACAATGACCGATTCCAAAGCATGTAATGCTGCCACCGACACTACATCAGCGATGAAATGTTACATCTGCGGAGCCATATCGAAAGAATTTTATAATTTATCAAAAAGAAGGGGAGCTCATGTATGCACATTGAAGTTTGATTTATCCATTTTACATGGTAGATTGCTGCCCATGTCACACAAACTGCCCGTCAAAAAATGGGAAACTAAAGTCCGAAAACAACAAATGTGTGGTTAAACAAAGAAAGTCGAACGTTCAAGACGAATTTAAAACCAAACTGGGCATTATTGTAGATATTCTCAATACCAAACGAAGATTTTTTTATCAATCCCGAGTTTTTGGCTTAAACAACGGGAATTTCTTTCACATACAACGTATTCAGTGTATCTTTAAAGCCAGTATACGCTGAAGAGCAATTGAATTAGAGACAGCTGGAGTTATGCAAATGTGGCGCTGTGGGCGGCCCTGTAAACGGAAACGACATGATGTATGCAGCGATCCGACAATATAAAGATTGATGCGACGGGAATCAGTAAGAGTTGGACGCAGTATGGGTAAAACGAAGGATCTAAGCGCATTTGATCGTGGGCAAATTCTCGGGGCCCGACGAATGGGTCACTCCATCTCGGAAGTCGTGCAGGCACTGGGATTTTCACGAGCCACTGTGTCACGGGTGCACCGTGAGTACATCGAATCCGATAAAACCATCCATGCAAGGGTTAACTGCCGTGGACAACAGCGTGTTGATGAGCGGAGTCATTGTCGGCTAGCTCGCATTGTAACAGCGGATAGACGGGCCACAGTGCAAGAAATCACTCGGAAATTTAACGCTGGTGCACAAAGACGTGTAAGTAACCACACCATCCAGAACCATCTCCTCGCTATGGGATACAGAAGCCATCGCCCCACGAGGGTACCGCTGCTGACCGCACATCACAGGGTGCAAAGATAAAGATGGGCGCGGGAACATCGCCCCTGGACTCTAAACATCTGGGAAAATGTTGCCTGGACTGATGAGTCGCGATTCACGTTGGTACATGCGGATGGCAGGATACGAGTACGGCGCAAACCACATGAAGCAATGGATCCTTCTTGACAGCAGGATACTCTTCAAGCTGGTGGGGGTGGCATTTTCGTCTGGGGATTGTTTACGTGGACTGAAATAGGACCCTTTTTAAGTGTGACATCGTCCATCACAGGTCAACGTTACCGGGATATCCTGAACAACCATTTGCTCCCGTTTGTGCGTCTTCAACATCCCACTGGGGACCTCATCCTGCAACAAGACAATGCAGCTCCCGAATTGTATCCGAATGGTTGGATGAACACTCCACCGACGTGACCTCGCTTCTTTGTCCAGCTGGGTCACCTGACCTCAATCCCATTGAGCACATTTGGGACGCCATCGAGAAAGATTTCCCACTCCATCAAATCTTCGTGAACTGTGGGAGCTTGTTCATGGGTCGTGGATCTGTATGTCTGTCCAACGCTTTCGGGGTCTTGTCGTGTCCATGCCGAGACGAATCGCCGCCGTCATCAGGGCGAAAGGTGCTACACGTTACTAGACAGGTATCTCTGATACAGTTGCTCTTCAATGTACAAAATAATTGCATTAAATATATTTTAGACTTTTCTAAAAGTGACCTAATTCCCTCCTTACTTCGTAAACTAATAAATTATCTCAATTAAATGCGATTAAAGTACAATAATAATTTTGGCCAACTTTTCGATGCAAATACCCCTCTGTGAAACGCGGCCGTAGATGATGATGCTGCTACTGACACTGTTATCCCTGTATCTGCATTTTCACCGCATGATCCTGTCCCTTATTCTATCATAGGATTTTTAGAGAATCCTCATTTTGCGTCGGATGCTGACTGTGTCTTGCACAGAACGTCCCTCTCCCGCGGCTTACGGGATTCTTCCTTTCCTTGGATTCGCTGTCGGACTGTCTGGCTTGCCAGTCGCTCGGATTCCGCTATCCTTACCACCCTTTGAAACAGAACTCTCCACAGTTCACTTTACCCTTTTAATTTGTGCCGTTTTCCGTTTGTGTTGGCAGGATCTCTTGTTAGTAGCCCTCACTCTTTCGATGACCCTGAAGTAGAGTTGGGCAGGAATACATTACAAAGTAATGAAAGTACACATTACAATCAACGTGTAGTGCATTACAAGGTAACGCTGAAGGTTCAGGTCCTGTTGTGAAGTAACAGGTAATGCATTACAAGGTAATCCCAAGTATGGTTTGCACAAGGTAATGGAATTAATCTATAATGCGTTACAACGCAGAGGATATGATTCAATTATTTAATAATGCCATTCAAACGCATGTGACGTATATTCTAAATTAACTTTCCTTTTTTTACGCTTTCCAACCGTAGGTTAAAGAAGCGTATATGCTCCAGCTTTTTCCGTCCGTCTATCCGTCCCTCTGTCCGTCCGTCCGTCTGCCTGTCGGCTCGATAACTCACGTAAAAATGGTTCGATTTCGATGAAATTTTAATATGTGGTAGGGGAAAACCAGGGGACGAACCCTATTGAAAATAGGTGAAGTGGGGTCAAAGTTCACACCATAAGAGCAGGATCCATTCAATTGCCCTTATGCGCCATAACTTGCGTAAATATGGTTCGATTTCGATGAAATTTTAGTATGTGGTAGGGGACCACCAGGGGACGAACCTTATTGAAAATGGGTGAAGTGGGGTCAAAGGTCACGCCATAAGAGCGGGATCCATTTCCTTGCCTTTATGCGTCATAACATGCGTAAACATGGTTCGATTTCGATGAAATTTCAGTATGTGGTAGGAAACTACCTGGGCACGAACCCTATTGAAAATTGGCAAATTGGGGTCAAAGTTCAGGCAGGGCATAAGAGCGGGATTTGTTTCATTGCCCTTATGCGTCATAACTTGCGTAAAAATGGTTCGATTTCGATGAAATTTTAATATTTAGTAAGGAACCACCTGGGGACGAACCCTATTGAAAATGGGCGAAATGGGGGTCAAAGGTCAGGGCATAAAGGTGGAATCCATTCCATTGCTTTTATGCGTCATAACATGCGTAAATACGGTTCGATTTTGATGAAATTTTAGTATGGGGTAGGGAACCACCTGGGCACGAACCCTATTGAAAATGGGCGAAATGGGGTTAAAGATCAGGCAGGACATAAGAGCGGAATTTGTTCCATTGCCCTTATGCGTCATAACTTGCGTAAAAATGGTTCGATTTCGATGAAATTTCAGTATGTGGTAGGGAGGCACTGGGGACGAACCCTATTGAAAATGGGAGAAATGGGGTCAAAGGTCAGGTCACTGGAGTGGGATCCATTCCATTGCTCTTGTGCATCATAACTTACCAAAAAATGTTTCAATTGCGACAAAACGTTATCATGTTGTTCCGGAAGTATAGTGAACCAGTTCTGTTGAATATCAACGAAATGGGGTCAAAGGTCATTGCACAAAAGCAAGATTTATTCCACAGCCATTATTCTCATAACTTGCGTAAAACTGCGTCTATTGCGACAAAACTTTAGTATGTCATTCTTGAGGAGTACTGAACCGGTTCTGTTGAATATCATCGAAATGGGGTCAAAGGTCAGGACACAGGAGCGAGATTTATTCCACAGCCATTATCCTCATAATTTGAGTAATAATTTCTAGTATGTTGGAAAGCGTATCACAATCAATGCATTGCATGATTTTACTAACTTGTTAGTTTCTTTCTCTATGTAAATTTTGAGTTTGTTCTCAGTTATACTTCACACTTAACGTGATATCTTCTCTCTTAAACGAATACTGTTGGCAACACATTTGAGGTCAGAATGAAGGTGACGTGTAACTGTTTGGAATAAGAACCATAGATAAAAATTACGATACAACAGTTGCTCGTGTGGGGTGTTGAATGTGGGGTGTTGATTTGTGTTAGAGATATGTTTTGTGATTTCTATACTATCCTGAAGTGCTATTATCTGTGTTGGAGAAATATAGCATCATTTACAGTAAGTTGACTTCTGTTTACATGTTTCGTCTGGCCGTTAAGGTTTAATTTAGGAACTATTTCATCGTATGGTTATGTTTTTAAAAAAACGTAAAAAGAGCGACAAAGGATCAGTACGAAAAGACCAATTACGTAATATGCAATGGAATTACTTGTTAATGAAATTACACAATTTGCAAATAATAATTACATACTAATAGTCTATAAAAATGTACGTGTGTCAACAAAAGTCAAGTCTAGAAAAGTCGGCCATGTAACGAGACAGAAAGAGACCGACGTGTGGTGTAGAAGCGGCAAGAATGGGTTAGAGGTTTGTGGAATGTTCCAGAATGATGGGAAGTTGGAGAGGTTTATGTAAATCAAGAATATTCCAGAAGGCTCAGGTCCTGTCGTGAAGTATATATGAAAGAGTCAGTCGCTCGCTAGTCCAGTGTCCGTATCGGACAAGTAATGGACAACAACATTTGATAAGTACGGCAAAAATATCAAGAATTTCTGTAATATTCGGCAGTGCACCCTCAGTTACTGAACTGTGAGTGTAGTGTTTGTGGCTATAGTGGGGTAATTATTTTGGACAGTGAAACGTATCTAATGGACGAGAATACTGTACTGGAGATGGACGAAATGAGTATCTCTAACCCAAATAAACATCCCATTCGTACTTACTTCATATGTATTATTTCGTTCAAATCACTTTACTTGCGGCAAAGACGGGGCAACTACTCATGTCATACATGTACAATCTCCAATACCTACATTCACGCATTTGAGTTATAAGGGGTGGAACAATTGGCAAATAACCTACACAACGTGTAAGGGTGTACTGGTTGCTGGTTTATTCACGTTGTATTGTTACCCATAAGTTATTGGGTAATTACTAACATATAGTTAACCCTTAACCATTACAATTATAATGGGTAACTGCTACACGTCATTACAATTACCGTGTAATTCAAATGACCAGTTCACCATTACCATGTAATGGTAACGCTAAGTTCTTGTTCCCATTACCATTACGCTGTAATGCATTATCGATTAATTCCATTACGATTTTTCCCAACTCTGCCCTGAAGTCCCTATCGAAACCTAGGCTAACTTCGCTATAAGACGATATAGGAGGGTTCATCAACGTTCCCGACCTTCGCTATAAGACGATATAGGAGGGTTCATCAACGTTCCCGACCTTCGCTACAAGACGATATAGGAGGGTTCATCAACGTTCCCGACCTTCGCTATAAGACGATATAGGAGGGTTCATCAACGTTCCCGACCTTCGCTATAAGACGATATAGGAGGGTTCATCAACGTTCCCGACCTTCGCTATAAGACGATATAGGAGGGTTCATCAACGTTCCCGACCTTCGCTATAAGACGATATAGGAGGGTTCATCAACGTTCCCGACCTTCGCTATAAGACAATATAGGAGGGTTCATCAACGTTCCCGACCTTCGCTATAAGACGATATAGCAGGGTTCATCAACGTTCCCGACCTTCGCTATAAGACGATATAGCAGGGTTCATCAACGTTCCCGACCTTCGCTATAAGACGATATAGGAGGGTTCATCAACGTTCCCGACCTTCGCTATAAGACGATATAGGAGGGTTCATCAACGTTCCCGACCTTCGCTATAAGACGATATAGGAGGGTTCATCAACGTTCCCGACCTTCGCTATAAGACGATATAGGAGGGTTCATCAACGTTCCCGACCTAAATGACCACAGCTTCTTGAATTTTCACTTCGTTATTCTGCTGATCTGTTTCTTGTGCATTGTAATACTGTTTAATATCTTAATGATTGAAAATTATGAACTTTTCATTGACGTTGACAGAGATGGTGCCTCTGCATGCAAGAATGAATGTTTGGAACATTTTATATACTTTTCGTAGATTGCGCTTATAGACTGCCGTTTGGGTGATTTTTCTTCCGCCTTGCTTCTCGTTGGCAGGTCTGGATACTAGAATGTACGGTGAATGTCAATTAGTTCTGATTTAGACATGCACTATCTTTTAGTTTACATAATTTTTGTCTTACTCTTTTGCCGCGGTGTTCCCAGTAGAACTACAATTACAGATCTTCCACGTTTGTACATATACCTACACCTGTTTATTTCAACTTGTTGTACCTATTTTAAATATTTCCCGCGTCGGGTACCGTGTACCTCTCCCGGATGCACATGTAAGTTTTTAGTGTCTATTAAAATAAAATAAACCTCCGATCAAAAAATAAAAAAAAGCCATTTCAGAGCCCTGGTAGATAAAGGGTTAACATTACTGCGATACCGTACACTGAAGTGCCAGTAAAACTGGTACACCAATCTAATACTTGGTAGGTCCCCTACGGGAGAGCAGGACTGCAGAAATACGACGGAGCATGGACTCCATTAGCTTCTGGAAATATGCTGTACGCAATGCACAGCATTCTTCCTGCAGAGCGTTCCACAACTCGGGTGTATTCCGAAGTCTCGGATTCATGTGTTCGATAGTGATAAATGTGTTCTATCACGTTCAGATCTGGGGACTTGGGTGGGACTAGCAACACCCCAAACTCAGATGAATGCTTCTCTAACCATAATGTGGCATCCCGACCCTTGTGTGGAGGTGCATTGTCCTGTTGGAACAGACCCAACCCATCAGCATGAATCCAGGACATGAACGGGTGTACCTCGTCAGAAAGGATGCGCACATAGCATTGGCCGGTCACAGACGTGTATAGACGTACCAGGGGTCCCAGTGAGGTCCAGCTAAACACACCCCATACCATTACGGACCCCCACCAGCTGGTTCAGTTCCCTGTTGACAGGCGGGATCCATGGCTTCATGGGGTTTTCGCCACACACGAATCCTTCCATCTGCCCGATACAGTTGGAAACCCGACTCGTCAGATCAAGCTACTTGTTTCTAGTCATCAAGTGCCCAGTGGCGGTGTTGCCGTGCCCAAGTGAGGCGCAGAACTCTGTGTCGTGCATTCATTAAGGGGACTCGAGTTGGGCGTTGCCTCCCAAAGCCCATATCGTGCAGGGTACATTGCACAGTCCGGACGCTGATGCTTATTGAGGCTCCAGCATTGAATTCTAATGTTACCTGCGAGAATGTTGCACGCCTATCGCGTGAAACGATTCTTGAAAGCCGACGATGGTCACGTTCACCAAATGTTTTTTTACGGCCACACTGGTATCGTAGGTTGGAGGTTTTGCCGGAATTCTTGTAGTCACGGTACACCCTTGCAATGGTCGTCCGTGAAAATCCGAACTTCGTTTCTACCTCCGAAATACTATGGCCTATCTCACGAGCGCCAACTATGACACCGCGTTGAAAATCGCTTAAATTGTTATTACTTGTCATTCTCATGCCGAAAACTAGCTCTGACAGCTGGCAAGGCTGTCTATCGCTTCATATACGCACTGCCGGACGCTACCGAGTACGGGCATAGTTCACGTTGCTATGTATTTTGCATAAGCTCGTCTGTACCAGTTTTTCTGGCACTTCAGTGTATAGAAGTGTAGATGTAGAAACTGCATGTCTTCGCTCAACATGAACAGCTGCACCAATTTCCTTTTTATCACAGTGTGCTTGTGATTGTATTATTATTTTTTATCTTTGCAGGTTATGGCCGACTCATGCTAGCACACATAACAACCTTGGCACTTTGGTTGACGACCAGGAAGAAGCCGAAAAGCATTTCCGGGAGGCGCTGAGAATCAATCCATGTCACGCAAAAGCTCATTACAATTTGGCCAACATTTACAGGTGAGACACCTCTACAATATTTAGAACATTAGTCAAGTGGTTCTGTTGTGTTCTAGAATATAATATTTAAATAGAATTTCGGTAAATTAATTAGCGCCGCCCCTGTCGCGTTGTGGTCTAAGTGATGGCTTTGGATCATTTGTCCAAGATGGGGTTCTGGTTCGAATACCAGTGAGGCATCGATGTTGTGTTCGTCTTACGGCCCTGCACCTCTCCCTTCCATGCCTGGTACCAATGGCCCTTAATTAGGGACGGGCAACTGCTTATAGCCCGGGCGACTGCTTATAGGTCTTTAAAGCTCCAATAAAAAAAATAGCCATGAGGTGTGGCTGAACAGAGCATAATCAATTTATGCAAATACACATGTAATGTGAGCCGCAGGGGTCTTAGCGATGGCTTCTGATCATTCGTCCGAAAGGGGTCCGGGTTCGAATCCCAGTGAGGCATGGATGCTGTGTTTGTCTTACGGCGCCGGCTCTCTCCTTTCCCTGGAACCAGTGGTCCTAAATTAGGGACGGGTGACTGCTTATAGAACATTGAGTTGCTAACGGTTGTCGTTAAACCGTCCATAGAAAAAAATGACATGGGAAATACTGAACATGGCTTTTTGTGAGACAAATACAACATCCATGCCTTACCGGGATTTGAACCCTGACCCATCTCGGAAGAGCGGTCTTAAATCAACGCATAGACCACAGCGCCATCGTGGCAACAAGCTGGTGTTGAACGTCCTTTTTCTTTGTTTTGTTTTTTATTGGAGGCTTAACGACCACCGTGAGCTAGTCAATGTGCTATAAGCAGTCGCCCGTACCTAATTTGGGGTCACTGGCTCCAGGGAAGGGAGAGAGCCAGTGCCGTAAGACAAACACAACATCCATTGATTGATTGAGTGGAGATTTAATGTCCACCGTGAGCAACTCAATGTGTTATAAGCAGTCGCCCGTACCTAATTTAGGGTCACTGGCTCCAGGGAAGGAAGAGAGCCAGTGCCGTAAGACAAACACAACATACATTGATTGATTGATTGAGTGGAGATTTAACGTCTACCGTGAGCAACTCAATGTGTTATAAGCAGTCGCCCGTCTCTAATTTACGGTCACTGGTTCAAGGTAAGGGAGAGAGCCAGTGCCGTAAGACAAACACAACATCCATTGATTGATTGAGTGGAGATTTAACGTCCACCGTGAGCAACTCAATGTGTTATAAGCAGTCGCCCGTACCTAATTTAGGGTCACTGGTTCCAAGAAAGGGAGAGAGCCAGTGCCGTAAGACAAACACAACATCCATGCCTCACCGGGATTCGAACCCGAGCCCCATTCGGACGAATGATCACAAGCCAGCGCTTAGACCACTGCGCCCTCGGGGTGGCCCCTGATTTGCATTCCGTACATCGACGCTGTATGCATTTGCCCGTAACATATGCAAATTTCGTGCAATTTGAACTATACTATCTACCAACAAGTAATTGGACACCCCTGCCATCGACGATATCTGCGGTCCTGATTCACGTCACGACCGCCGCCGTTAAATATCGTGTGTGAAGCAACAACGCAACCAGTCGCATGCAAGATGCCACGCAGTTCGGAGCTCTCTGATTTCGAGAAAGGTGTAATCGTCGGGTATCACAGAAATGGCCGATCCATACGTGACATATCCAGCGAGTTGAAGTACCCAAAATCGACAGTGGCCTACATGATTGGCAAGTGAAAGATGAGAGATGACTGTCGGAATGTGCCCTGACCCGGCAGACCCACAAAACTGGGAGTTAGAAACCGACGGGTGCTGGCCAGAGAAATTCGGAAGAACCGCACCAAATCGATGGGTCACATCCGCGAGGAGTTTCAACAGGCATCGGGAGTGTTCTTTCGATGAATACCATCCGTAAGGAAGCCCATCTGCTCGGTTATCATGGACGTGCTGCCGCCCACAAGCCTTTGATCACCAAGTCCAATAGCGCTGCTCGGCTAACGTAGTGCAAAGAATGTCGACAGTGGACCGTTAAACAGTGGAAATAGGTTCTATGGAGCGACGAATCAAGGTTCACCCTCTACAGTTCAGATGGCAGGGTCTGGGTTTGGCGTCTGCCTGGAGAGCGCCTTCTGCCGGAATGTATTGTGTCAACTGTGAAGTTCGGCGGCGGTGGAATTATGCTATGGGGGTGTTTCTCCTGGTATGGCACGGAACCCTTGGTCGCAATTCCTGGTATACTCAACGCCAAGACCTACTGCACCATTTTGGATGACCATGCGCTTCCTACGTTGCGGCAGTTTTACGGGGTGGACCCATGTTACTTTCAGGATGACAATGCCACCTGTCATGTTGCGAGCTCCACCATTGCTTGACATGGTGACAATGGCGTTAACCGAAAGGACTGTCCTGCGCAGAGCCCGGACTTTAACCCTATCGAGCACCTCTGGGACGAGTTGTATTTTCGACTTAAGGGGTGTCCCCACCGTCCGAAATCGGTGAAGGAACTTACCTGTCTTGTCCAAGCCGAGTGGAAGAAAGTACCACTAGCCGTCGTACAACGCTGGCTGAGAGTATGCCCCGGAGGATCGCAGCTGTAATCGCCGCTCGTGGAGGCTCCACCAACTAGTGAAGGTGAATAAACTTCGTTTTTCTTTGCTATCACAGGTGTCCAATTACTTGTTGGTAGATAGTGTATATTTCGCCCGATTATCGCGAGTTTTCGGTTTGTTGCTTAATGTATAGAAACCAGTGTAAATCTTCCACTTAACTTTTCTGTATGCTCATATTACGCACATCCTTTGTCATTAATAAAACAAAGGTCGATTTATTTGGATTTTTTCGGTTCTGCTCCCAATTAAAGTGTGTGTTGCAATATAGAAAAAGATGACTCAGAACTGGAGAGTCGCCCCGGTGGCGCAGTGGTCTAAGGCGCTGGCCACTGATCATTCGTCCGTAAGGGGTCCGGGTTCGAATCCCGGTCAGGCATGGATGTTATGTTTGTCTTACGGCACTGGCTCTCTCCCTTCCCTGGAACCAGTGACCCTAAATTAGGGACGGGCGTCTGCTTATAGCCCATTGAGTTGCTCACGGTGGTCGTTAAACCTCCAATCAAAAAAAAAAAAAATCATACGTCCGATATGGGTCCGGGTTCGAATCCCAGTAAAGCATGGATATTGTGTCTGTCTTACTGCCAGAGATGGAAACGGGTCAAATGGTCGACAATTTCTCGCGGGTCCAACGGCTCGGGTCAAGGTGTTCCTGACCAGATTTTGACCCGGTTTTATTCCCATTTTATTTTTGAAAAGGGAGAAACATATTCCAAAGAAAAATGCGCGTTGTGGAATTCTGTAATCGATACTGGTGAATAATGATTTGCCATGCAAAAATATTGTTGTCTCTTTCTTCCACCGACCGACGTCAGACACACCGACACCATATCGGGAAAAGATACTTCTTTTGCGTTCTTTTGCAGTGCGATTGTCCAGGGCAAGGTACAGGCAAACGCCATTCGCCTGCTTCTCAGCTGATTCACTCTCTCCGTGCGAAGTTCACTGTATGACTAAAAGTTACTTTTCCCATCGCATCTTTTACATTGAGCATTCAGAGGTTTTCGATTGATGTGCTAACATCGCGTTCCCATGACATGTCATGTCGAAATTAACTCCTTATTTGTTGATATGGATGGATTTAATATTAAGGAGATTGAGAAAGGCGTGGAGGCCAACAAATACGTGCTTGTTGAATACCACAAGGGGATAAATGAATGCTGAAAATTGTTTCGTCTCATTAAGGAACCGATGAATAATTCTGTGGTGTTTGGTTTTGCTTGTTGTTCAAAAAGTGGAAAGTGTATAATTACAAAGAAATATGTCTACGGTGCAATAAGAGATTATGGAACCAAAAATCTAACCGACCATATGAAAGTATGAGCACCTCCAAGACGTGGAAAGAGTGAGCAATCTAAATACATTGCAGTTTCCGTGTAACTTCCTTGAAAAAGCCATCTGGTTGATGTGCTAAAGCTTGGAAACGATAAGATGTCTATTTCCAACGGCAATAAATCGGACCACTAATACAGTGTTACTATTTACTACTTATTCAATGAAAATGATCAAAACGGTGTAAGACACTGAAAGTAAGAAAACAATAAAAAAAGCATCATGGGTGCAGATTTACGAAGGTAAAAACTAAAAAAACAAAAGAAAATACAGGAAGTCTCAGTTCTAATTGAGCCATCAGTTTGAAACGTATGAATAAAACTTGCAGATCGGAGAGTTGAAATGAGCTAGGTTTCAAAGCGTTTATTTAATTTGTTACAGCCAACACAAATGTATGGTATGAAGCGTAGCTTACGTAATTTTTACAAATAATGCGTGATACATTGCGAACACAAAGCATACCGATACACGAATTACCCCCCAAACGTGGTACTCTGTCTTCTTGGGCTTCTTACATTCCTCGTCACTTGCTCATGCCGCTCGTTTTGATTTTCTCCATTTTTGTTTGCGTTCATTCTGCGCATATTGTCGAAAATGATAACCCGTTCACACGAAAACTCATTTCAAAAACATTTAGTTTGAACCACTGCGATGTGTTCTTTATTTATTTGAATAGATCTCGTCGATAACTTTTAAACGATACCACGTACAATCGTTTTGCACTTACGGTTGCCCAGATAAACCGCGATGTTGTCAAAAGTGTTCACCGGTTCAGAAGAAAACAATTTTCAAAATGTTCAGTTTAAACCACTGCGAAAAATTCTTCCTATATTTGAATAGATCTCGTCGAGAGCTTTGAAACAATACCACGCACTGCCTTGTTGCGCACATGGTTATCGAGATAGACTGAGTGAAACGCGGCGGCACAACCCAGAAATATTGCATCATCCCCCAGCGTATACGGGGAGCGTCGCGCGCACGTTGTATTACGCAGTACGCGAAGTGGACTCCATGCTGTTTACGAATATGCTAACACGATCAGTGTGCTGCATGTACACTGCTGGCCACCCAAAATGCAACACCAAGAAGGACACGAGATAGCAAAGCCAGATATACTGGACACATAACAACAGATACAAAGATAAAACGATTGAGCTTACACGCGCGTGCGACTTGCGGAACACGCAGGCATCAATAGTTCGTGTGGCACCCATGGCTGGCAATAAAGGCCACTACACGCCGCGGCATCTAAAGAAAGAGGTTTTCGATGTGGGCTTGGGGTATGTCGCTCCAGGATGCTTCCACACGTTGCCACAGTTCATCAGGCGTAGCCGCGGGTGGTGCTTGCCGGGCCACTCTGTTGTCGATCAGCGACCAGACGTGTTCGATGGGCGACACATCGGGAGAACAGGCGGGCCACGGCAGCAGGGACACCTGGTTGGCCGTGAAGAATTGTTGCACGATGCGTGCCACGTGCGGGCGCTAATTGTCCTGTTGAAACGTGGCCGCTGACAGGTCCTGCAGGTAAGGCAGGGCTACAGGTTCCGAAACGTTGGAGATGGAGTGGTGGCTGTTGAGTGTGCCGGCGATGCGTACCATACGGGTGCGGGTATCATATCCTATTGCGCCCCAAACCATAACGCCAGGCGACGGACCGGTATGGCGATGCATAATGCAAGCGTCGTCATACAGTCTCCGCCGCGGTGACGCCACACGCGGATCCAACCAACGTGGTGTTGCAGGCAGAAGCGGGATTCGTCGGAGAAGACAATGTCGTACCATTCTACAGTCCAAGTACGGCGTTCAACGGCCCACTACCGCCTCTTTCGCCGGTGGTGTAACGTCAATGGTAATCGGAGTAATGGGCGCCGTGTGACAAGTCCCCGCTCCTGCAGACGACGTCGAACAGTACGTGCTGACACAGGTTGTTGCGCAACACATACTAAATCCTGCGCTAAGGTTCGGGATGTGGTGGTGCGAGCCGTCAATCCCCGCCGCACAACATGCCGGTCCTCTCGTTCTGTGGTGTGCCACGGCTACGGCAATCGCTCACGTCCGTCCGTCCCTCCTACACCCACCGAATCCATACTCGCCTGATTGTGGCTGGATGTCGTCCCACACGGGCGCCGATGTGTCGGTACGATAAATCGCTGTCGCGATAAGCCACTATTCGTCCTCTGTCGAACTCCGAAACGTGCTGGAATGACAGCCGTATTTTGCGATGAGGCATCAGGAAGCTTCCCACACACAGGCCCGGCAGCACAACATACTTCCACTACTTACACCCCGCCTTCTGTGCTCTCTTCTTATAGTGCTTCTCGGTGGCGTGCAGGGCGCACATGATTTGCATATGCTCTGCAATGCTAATCGTTTGCATGTCCTCTCGCGGGTGACGCATGCTGCGAATTTCAGGCCAATCGGATGCTTCCTTCTTGGTGTTACATTTTGGGTGGCGAGCAGGGTGTTTTTAACGCTATAATGATTTCAATTGGGACCGTTTTTTTTTCTTTCTTTTTTTTTTTGAATGAAGTCTTAACGACCACCGTGAACAACTCAAACGGTTATAAGCAGTCTCCCGTCCCTAATTTAGGGCCACTGGTTCCAGGGAAGGGAGAGAGCCAGGGCTGTAAGGCAAACACAACATCCAAACCTCACCATGATTCGAAAACGAACCCATCGCGGACGAATGGTCATAAGCCAGCGCTTAGACCACTGCCCTTCCGGGGAGACGGACCTTTTTTGTTACCGACGGTCGGCCATAAGTCGCACCATGCGATCCGCCGAGTTAGACTTAATCCTAAGTCAAAAGAAACCCTTTGTTAAAAGAATTACACGCGCAAAATAAACAACAAAATTTCAGCGACAGAGAAAAAGCAAACATTGCGTGTACACTAACTTCAGTCGTTCAGCAAATCAATTTTAGGACAAAGAAAAAGAGAAAAAGCAGCACAAAAGAAATTTATTAGATTGGCTAGAAGTGCGTGCTGGAAAAAAATCGGACATAGGCATTACAGAGAGGGGAGGAAAAAATCGTCTAGATTGAAGATCAAGTCGCAAATAAGGAAAAAGGCGAGGTAAACGTCGTAACAATGGAAACCTAGTTACTAAGTTTTCGAGAAAAACAGGTGTTGTGAAAAATATCAGAAGAATAAAAATAACGCCGTGGAAAAAGAATATCTTGGAAGTGCCACGTTAACACAAAAGGAAAGGAACATAAAAAAAAGTAGAAATAATTAAATTTTAATAACACCAAACTTCGGAGGAAATGTGGAGATTGCAGGCAAATAAGAGAGAACTAATGAAACTATAGGTACACGTGGGTATTTTAGTTAAATGGTGAAAAAAAACGGAATGCTATTCATGACAAAAATGAGGAAACGGAATTATTTTGAAAGCGGTTCCATGAATTCGTGCAGTTGATGAAAGCCTCCGGGGGGGGGGAGCAAAATATTGAAAGCAGAAAAACTATATACAGTCGTATCAGAAAACTATGACCACCTCCGAAATCACAGTATTTGTGTGATTGGAATCACACCAATCACATCCAACTGCCGCGTGGTCACGTGTGGGTCGGTCTGCACTATGGTCTTGGGAACAACCCTCGCCCTAAAAAATAAAAATCCCCCCCCCCGTTGGCTTATCACAAACGGGAAAACATACAAAACAACTTATGAAGCAACCAGAGCTACTACACCCCAGCCCCGATCTTTCTTGAGATAGACATTAAATAGTGTAAGCAAATAAAAAATATCACTCAGGCTGGATGCGGGTGGGGGTTACCAAAGGGTCTGATGGAATATAATGCTTGCAATCCGTGAACATATAGGGGTAAATTAAAGAAATATAAACTAATACAAATACCAAAGTGAAAATCCTCCAAATACAGTGAATAAACAAAGATATCGCTCTTTCCACGTTTAGCAATGCACAGAAAAATTGTTATTCGGCCGCCTTAACAATTTTTCGGTTGCTGTGCGTTGCTAAACGTGGAAAGAGCGATGACTTTGTTTATTTATTTAATACAAAAATACCGCCACTCCCAAACCTAATAATTCCCTCACAGTAAACAAAGGGTGGAAACAAATCTTATCTCTATCCCTCCACAATCCTAAAGGATTTATCGACCCTGTTTCATGAAGAAACACTAGATGAACAATAACTAACGCCGCTACAATGAAAAAAAAAAGAATGAAATGAAAAGCTCTTACACAAGGAACCGCAGACAAAAGATTTGCAATTACCGTCGCTGCCCAAAAAGGCATCTGCCCCCAAGGTAAAACGTACCCCAAGAAAGCTGCAGCTATACATAATACAATGAATTGTCACCCCTATCAACCAAGTTTTTTAAGCGATAAAATCCATAGTATAATCCACACCCGATATGAAAACATAGAAACAAATAAAAAAAAAAACATTCTAGCCCCATTAGAATGCAAAACCAGTGTTTCTTTCAGGCATACATCCAGGGGGCGAAGCCCTCCCGCAAACGACCATTCACCCCCCTGGAGACATTTTAGGTAACCGAACCAAATTTTAATAAATTCAGGCTATGATGACAATGGAAGTTTCGTTCCTTTTTATGCTACAAATATTTCTCCAATTATATATTTTTTTTAATATTTGTTCAAATGGTACTAGTTATAGTTTATTTTATTAAAAACTGTATTACGACGCATGGTATTATTCAAAATATAATAAGTAGACTAATCATACACAGTGCGTCAAAGAATTTTTAAGACTGGCGCTAGATTTCAGCCTACGGTGGCGCCACCAGTGTAAACGCGAATGCGTTATAAACCGTGACCATCTGCTTGCTTTCTGCCAAAAGTACTGCGCAGTTGTTAAAGTAACTCAAACGAAACGGCCGTTCATTAGAGAAGTGAAATTTTTTTCATATTGAATTATTAAGATGGAGCAAAGGGCTGTTATTAAATTTAACGCAAAACTTGGAAAAGTGCCTCGGAAACGTACCAAATGATGAAACAAGTTTACGGTGAGTTTTGTTTAAGTAGATCAAATGTTTCCCTGTGGCAAAAACGTTTCTTGTACGGAAGAGATACGCTAGAAGATGATAAGCATACCGGAAGACCAAGTTCATCTAGGACACCTGAGATTATTGAAAAAGTGCGTGATTTCGTGAAAAACAATCGATGTGCGTCACTAAGAATGATGGAAGAGTCAAAGAAACGATTCGAACCATCCTGCATGAAGATTTGGGCAAAACAAAAGTCTGTGCTAAATTTGTTCCACACACTTTAACCAATGAACAAAGATCAAGGAGAAGTGCACATTGCAGAGACATCATTTCAGCCGGTGAAAATGATTCAAACTTCTTAAAATCGATTGTTACAGGTGATGAAACATGGTGTATTCAATATGATCCTAAAACAAAGCGACAAAGTGCGGAATGGAAGTCAAAAAACTCACCACAAGCCAAAAAAACAAGAAAAGTTCCATCGAAAATCAAAACAATGCTCTCATTACATTCTTCGATAGTAAGGGTATTATCCACAAAGAATTTGTTCCTAGTGGACAAAGAATTACTGGTGAGTTTTATTTAAATGTTTTGAGGCGTTTGATGGGCAGAATTCGTCGCATTCGTCCAGAATATCGGGATGAAAACAGTTGGTGTTTGTTGCACGATAATGCACCCAGTCACACCTCACTTCTTGTTCGTAGATTTTTGGCGAAAAAAATAACATCTGTGTGTTGAATCATCCACCGTAATCGCCTGATTTAGCACCCTGCGACTTTTCTTTATTCCCAAAACTTAAAAGGGTGTTATTTTGGTAATATTTCGGCCATACAATCAGCTTCGACGCGTGCTTTGGAGGCAATTCCGCAAAGTGAACTGCAACAGTCATTCGAATCATTATTAAATCGCTGTACAAGTGTATTGAAGCCGGAGGGACTTATTTTGAATAACAAACCAAAACGAATTGTTATTTCATGTTTCTATTTCATTTTACAGACCCATTCTTAAAAATTCTTTGCCACACTGTGTAATTAGAAATTCTTACCTCTGAATGTCTTTATCAGAGTTGACAGTTCCCAGTCTTCTAACAATGCACTTACTTCGTAGTCAGCCATAATACAATACGAAATCGTAAGCGCAAAACGAGATTCTTCTTTTCAGTGGTAGTCTGGTAGTGCCCGTATGGAATAGCTATTAATCGCATGCGCTTTGTCGTAAGGTCGATGCCACCTCGATATACACTGGCGGAAAGTGAAAAAGAAAACCAAGAAGGAATTGGCGGACTATCATGAAATTTACATATGTTAATGGGGTCCAGTTTACGTAGGTGTGATGTTAATTTCGGGACCAACCGGTGAGCGCTTACGCCACAGCACGGCACAATATGCAAATTATCGTCGGTGGTATTTAAGGAGTACAGCGAAGTGAATGTAATCAGTCGTCGTCTTACGGACACGTGCGAAGACCCTGAAGAAGCTGCAATGCCTGGACATGGAAGACGTGTACGATTTCAGCAGTTATCGGACTTTGAGCGAGGTCGTCTAGTCGGACTCCGCAAGGCCGGTGGTCGTATCGTCGTAACGAGGAGCGAATTGGACGGGAAGTATCGGTGGTGGTATGATGGTGGCGTAGATGGTCCGAGGAACATTCTCACACGAGAAGACGTGGAACCGGGAGTCAAAGACGAACTGATGAGCGGACCGATCAACGCATGAGAAGAGCGGCGTTGTCAAGCAGAACATCCACTGCGACGCAAGTCCGAGCTGCCGTCGCACTTGAGGTGCCTCTACGAACAATCCGCAACCGTCTACTGGATGCAGGACTACGTGCACGTGTGCCTCTGGCATGTGTACCTCTCACTCCAGCCCACCGTCAGGTACGGCTGCAGTGGTGTCGCCAACGTCTGCACTGGAGAACGCAATGGCGATCTATCGTGTTCAGCGATGAAAGCAGATTCTGTTTGAGAGCCTCCGATGGCCGTATGCGTGTTCGCAGACGCAGAGGGGAGCGTCTCCACCCTTCTTGGATCCGCCAGCGACACAGGGCCTTCACCTGGTGTGGGGAGCGATCAGCTATCACTCCCGTACACAACTAGTGTTTGTACCGGGTACGTTAAACAGCACCTCTTACATCAACAACATCATTCAGCCCGTTGTTGTGCCATTTGTAAGGTCTGTCCATCGTGGTGTTTTTCAGCAAGATAACGCACGCCCACACACGGCACGTGCAACGCAGCATGTCCTTCAGTGTGTGAGATAACTTCCATGGCCTGCACATTCAGTGTGTGAGATAACTTCCATGGCCTGCACATTCACCGGATTTGTCCCCCATTGAGCACGTGTGGGATTTTATGGGACAACGACTTCTCCGGTCTCCACGGCCAGCCACGACCATCCCGGATTTACGCGTCCAGGTTGAGGATGCTTGGAACTCAATACCCCAAACTTACATCCAACATCTGTACGGCAGACTCAATGCCAGAATTGCACAGTGTGACGCAGTTCATGGCAGTTCAACCTCGTACTAACCATGTTACATAGAATTGTTATTTTTCAGTTTACCAGCAAATACAGCTGTATTTTTCCATAATGTTTTGATCACGTTATCCTCTGTATTCCGTTATTATAAATTTCGTTGGTATCAGACGTTTCCTTGTTGATGTTCTTTTTTCACTTTCTGCCAGTGTATTATAGTTTAATTAACAAAATGTAGCCAACAAAATAATTGTGTGTTGCCAACAAAACAATTCCGACGGAGTTTTGCTAAAGCAACAAAATAAATGGACAAAACAGTTCATCAAAATTATTTTGTTGTTTTAATCAAACTTTTTTCTCAGTGTACCTCCATATAGTTGAATTAACAAAATATAGTTAACAAAACAATTCCGAAGGAGTTTTGCCAAAGCAACAAAATAAATCGACAAAACAGCTCAACAAAATTATTTTGTTCTTTGAAATAAACCTTTTTCTCAGTGTGTGCGCAGTTTTCAGGCAAACCCTGTTGCCTCCGTATGGTTGATAAATGAGTTATAAAAACATGCTGTGTATTTTACCGGAGATATTGTAACAAAAATCGTCTTATTAATTGCCGTAGTATGTAATTTACGCCAAGAAATTCGGATTACTTTTATAGTTCTATTAATTTAAGGAATCAAAGATACTTTTCTTGTCGAAAACAAATAAATGGCAGTTGAAGGTTCCGTCACAATTATCTTCTGATTTCTGATCTCAATTCCTTTTAGTTAGAAAGCCAACTGCTACTCGCTGGTTTATTTGTCGCTGCGACATCTTGTGCAGTACATTAAAGTTTAAAGTATGCTAGTAGAGAAAAAGTTCTTAAATAAATTGCTTCTTTGCTCGGCGTTTATGCAGTGAAATCCTTCTTCCCCTCCACTTTCTGTTGTCGTCCATACTTCATCGAATTACCGTCGGAAACGTTTTATTTCTGAGCGTCGTAAAAGCAGCAACAGTTTCGGGAAACAGAATCCGTAATTGTAGTTGTTCATATTATCGTACGCACAATAATTCGCTGAAATATTTGACCCTTGCAAAACTCCCCTGTCTTTTGATCCGCTACAAAAATTCCTCACGCGTAGACCGTAAACCCCATTTAATACATAGAAGCCATCTCAACGACACCCTAAATTCCAAAAGGCCCCTTTTTGAGAAACATAAAAGTATGCAGCGAGGAACCCAAGCGTTGTTGTTCGTCATTTTCCTTCGCGAGAAAATTGGCCGTAAAAGTTTCGTATTGACAGCAAGTAATACCCCATTACCTATCGAAATAACTCTTCACCTGAGTCGCTGGAAACTTTTATGGTACAACCTATCTGATAACAAAACCCAGGAGAGTACGGTTGCACGGCAGTACAACAGGAATTCATTTAACGGCCAATAAGTTTATAGTCTGGGTAGCTCAGAGGAATTAAAAAGGTTTATATAAGATTTTCTGTAATTACTTTCTCAGTTCGGGATATAAAAAATGTATAAAAACTTCGTACATTCTACCCTGCTTTATGTTGATAATTGTCTTGCGATTTTCTTTAATGCTGCTGAGATTTTCAAAACTACCAATTTCTGCTTCCTAAAAATACAAAGAAAGTTTACACATTTTTAAAACGTTTTTGATAAGAAATTACGGAAAATAAAAGTTGTTATTTTTTTTTTTTTTTTTGGTTTGAGGTTTAACGACCACCGTGAGCAACTCAGTGGGCAATAAGCAGTCGCTCGTCTCTAATTTAGGGTCACTGGTTCCAGTGAAGAGAGAGAGCCTGTGCCGTAAGACCAACGCAACATCCATGCCTCACCGGGATTCGAACTCGGACCCCTTTCGGACGAATGATTAGAAGCTATCGCTTTAACCACTGCGTCTAAAAGAAGTTCAAAGGACTGAAATAGTCATAAATGTCTTCTTTGGATTTTTTTTTTGTGTTTTCTTTTTCCTGTTGAAACAATGCTGGGCGATTTCCCCCTCTATTGTACATGTAAACACTGAGCTCTCTTTCTCTCTCTGTGTCTCCGTGTCTCTCTTTCTCTCTCTCTCTCTCTCTCTCTCTCTCTCTCTCTCTCTCTCTGTCTCTCTTTCTCTCTGTATCTCTCTGTCTGGAACGCTTGACGTCACAGCAACGTCTGTATTGTTGCGCCATCACTTATGGATCAATTCGTGTGAGCTCTCAAGATGTCAAAGTAATTGTCTGGTTTATTTAAAAACACTGGATTATCAGTGATCACTTTTACAGGTCAAAGTGATCGCGTGCTGATTTAAAAACACTGGATTAACAGGGATCACTTTTAGAGGTCAAGGTGATCGCGTGCTAATTTAAAAACACTGGATTAACAGTGGCTCAAGTTCTATTTATCCGATCTACAATATTCGAATTGAATTCTTAATATCACGGCAAGTTGAGTATCCACTAGATCACATTGAGATACCAAGGTGATCGCGTGCTAATTTAAAAACATTGGATTATCAATGACTCGAGTTCTACTTATCCAATCTACGAATTCGAATGGATTCTTAATAGCGCGTCAAGTTGAGTTTGCACTCGATTACACAAAGATGTCAAGTTGATCGCGTGCTAATTCCAAAAACATTAGATCATCAATGGCTCGAGTTGTATTTATCCGATCTACGAAATTCGAAGGAATTCTTGATATCACAGCAGCCGCCCCGGTGGCACAGTGGTCTAAGCGATGGCCTCTGATCATTCGTCCGAACGGGGTCCGGGTTCGAATCCCGGTGAGGCATGGATGTTGTGTTTGTCTTACGGCACTGGCTCTCTCCCTTCCCTGGAACCAGCGACCCTAAATTAAGGACGGGCGACTGCTTATAGACCATTGAGTTGCTCACGGTGGTCGTTAAACCTCCAAAAAAAAAAAATATCACAGCAAGTTGAGTTTGCACACGATCACATTGGGGTGTCAAAGTGGTCGCATGCTAATTTAAAAACATTAGATTATCAATGATCGAGTTTTATTCATCCGATCTACAAAATTCGAATTGAATTCTTAATATTACAGAAAGTTGAGTTTGTATATTAATTGAATTTAGCCCAATTCGGAATATTAATTTTTACGCTTTAATTTTTTTTTTTTACTTTTTTGATTTAACTAATTTTCCGATTTCAGTGCTGATTATATTATGCATTTTGCAAAATATCGATCTATTTAAACGCCCTACCCTCATATAAAAACTGAAATCTTGAGATATCAAAGTGAGCAAAATTGCATCTAAAAGCAGGTGCCACCACATTAGCACATTGTCAAGAATTTAGAAGTGTGCCGGAGAAAATGTCATACAGGAAGTCGCATTATTTTGTATTAAAAGGTTCGGTATGAAGCCTCAAAGCAGACGTCGAATAGAACAGTCTAAAACAAGCTGTGAACAGAATAACAATTGTGCAGGAGAAAAAGTCATTTAATGCGAAATCTCAAAGCAAAAGTTACTAAGGTAAGTTTACACGAAAACAGATGTACTCTAAGGAAAATTGTTGAACATTAGTAAATACTTTACACAGAATGTTATTTATCACGAGGTTTTTTTGAAAAACGGAAGCCGGTGGCGCAGTGGTCTAAGTGCTGGCTTGTGGTCATTCGTCCGTGAAGGGGTCCGATAAAGATTAAAGTAAACCATCCACCCATATGCTCTACGTTAAAACCTGAAACGAGCTCGGATTCCCCTATGCAAAGTCAAATGGGGCTCAGTTAGTTTCCTCAAGGCACGAGACTATTCATATGCACAGTGCGTCAAAGAATTTTTAAGACTGGGTCTGTAAAATGAAATAGAAACAAGAATTTATGATTTGTTTCGGTTTGTTATTCAAAATAAGTCTCTCCGGCTTCAATACACTTGTTACATCGGTTTAATAATGACTTGAACGCCAGTTCCAGTTCACTTTGCGGAACTGCCTCCAAAGCACGCGTCGAAGCTGTTTGTATGGTCAAAATATCATAAAAAAATATCCTCTTAACGTCATTTTAAGTTTCGGGAACAAAGAAATGTCGCAGGGTGCTAAATCAGACGAATACGGTGGAGGATTCTACACACAGACGTTATTTTTCGCCAAAAATCTACGAACAAGAAATGAGGTGTGACTGGGTGCATTATCGTGCAACAAACACCAACTGTTTTCATCCCGATATTCTGGACGAATGCGACAAATTCTGCCCATCAAACGCCTCAAAACATTTAAATACAACTCACCAGTAATTCTTTGTCCACTTGGAACAAATTCTTTGTGGATAATACCCTTACTATCGAAGAATGTAATGAGCATTGTTTTGATTTTTGATGGAACTTTTCTTGTTTTTTTTTTTTTTTTTTGGCTTGTGGCGAGTTTTTTGACTTCCATTCCGCACTTTGTCGCTTTTTTTGGGGGATCATATTAAAAACACCATGTTTCATCACCTGTAACAATCGATTTTAAGAAGTTTGGATCATTTTCAGCGGCTGAAATGATGTCTCTGCAATGTGCACTTCTCCTTGATTTTTGTTCATGGTTAACGTGTGGTAAACAAATTTAGCACCGACTTTTGTTTTGCCCAAATCTTCCTGCAGGATGGTTCGAATCGTTTCTTTGTTGATGTTTAAAGACTCTTCCAGCATTCTTAGTGACGCACATCGATTGTTTGCCACGAAATCACGCACTTTTTCAATAATCTCAGGTGTCCTAGATGAACTTGGTCTTCCGGTATGCTTATCATCTTCTAGCGTATCTGTTCCGTCCAAAAAACGTTTGTGCCACAGAAAAACATTTGATCTACTTAAACAAAACTCACCGTAAACTTGTTTTATCATTTGGTACGTTTCCGAGGCACTTTTACCAAGTTTTGCGTTCAATTTAATAACAGCCCTTTGTTCCATCTTAATAATTCAACATGAAAAATTTTTTACTTCTCTAATGAACGCCCGTTTCATTTGAGTTACTTTAACAACTGCGCAGTACTTTTGGCAGAAAGCAAGCAGATGGTCAGGGTTTATAACGCATTCGCGATTACACTGGTGGCGCCACCGTAGGCTGAAATCTAGCGCCAGTCTTTAAAATTCTTTGACGCACTGTGTACATATAACTGGATCCATGCCTCACCGGGTTCGAATCCCGGTGAGGCGTGGATCTTCTGTTTGTCTTACGACACTGGCTCTCTCCCTTCCCTGGGACCAGTGACCCTAAATTGGGGACGGGCGACTGCTTATAGCTCATTCAGTTGCTCACGGTGATCGTTAAACCTTTAACCCTTTAACGACCATAACTCCCAAAACGCCCGTACATACAAACGACTGTAGCTGCCCGAAACGTTTGTCTACAGTGAGTTAGACCACCTACCCTTACATGTTCTTCAAATTTGCACGACCTATGAGAGATCAGCAGGAGTTGCTGTCACTCACCATTGTTATTAATAAACAAAAAAGTGAAACAAAAGACAGTTTCGGAGGTTATGGATTTTAGAGTGATACTAGATTTTTGGGTAATGGTCGTTAAAGGGTTAATAAAAAAAAACGGAAATAAATAGCGTATAATTTTCAGTTCTAACATAAATGAGTTCTTACTATCTACAGTGGCACCGGAAATTGAGTATACACCATTCGCTCTTTTCTTTAAAAGTCTAAAGAAATATTATTAAATCATTATTGAAAATTAATATTTATAGGAACGATAAAATAAACATTAAGAAATGTATTAGGCTAGAAAACAAATATGGTCTCTCTAATATTTTAATGACATAATTTGTCGAAGTTACAAATTGGAGTATACAGCTTGCATAATTTTTTAACAAAGGGAAAAAAATATGAACTAATATTTTGTTGCATATCCTTTTGCATGTAGAACGGCTTCCAAATGGCGTGGCATTGTGTTAACAAGAGTTTGTGTTGTTTCGCTGAATATTTTTACCCATTCTTCTCGTTAAAACTGTTTTTAACTGTTCCTTGCTCCTAACATCGTGTTTTTAAACCGATACTTCCAACTGGGACCAGAAATTCTCAATAACTTTCAGATATGAAGATTGCGATGGGGGTGTTCAATTGCATTTCACAATTAAAACAACAACCACACCTTAACTATTTTAGCTGTGTGCTTGGCGTCGTTATCTTGTTAAAACACAAAATTTGACTCTAAACCCAACTTTTGAGAACTTTGTTTTAAAGTATTCCTTAATATGTCTAAGTATTTCATTTTATCCATGGTTCCATCTATGAAAATAAAATTTCCCACACCTTTTGCCGACATGCAGCCCCCGCACTATAAAAGAAGAACAATGTAAGATATTTTATGTTACCTGTAGCAGAATTGTAGGGGAATGTTTCAAGTTTTTGTTTAGGGACAGTCACAGATGTTCTATGTGTGCACCCTTAGTCACAAGACACACATCGAGCCGGTAATCCATTTCCGCCCAAACGCGAGGTAAGATATCTGAATTTTGAGAAAGAAGCTGAAAATGGATGGAATCATTTTTAGGTTTTTTCTCAAAATTTTCCAGACAGTGGGTTGTGAAATCTGCACTTCACGACTCACCCTCCGCGTTGATTTTCCCGGGCTTCGTTGAATGGCGGTGCAAACACTATCGAGGACTTCTTCCAATACACGCGGTCGTCCAAGACTTTTAAGTTTGCACAAACAGCCCGTAGTTTAAAGTTTTTTATGCCAATTGTTGATAGATTTTCTGGTTGGAGGTTCTTTTCCGAATCGTGATCGAAAATGCCGCTGCACAACAGTTACAGATTCCGTTTTGCTCAATTCAAGAACACACAACTTCTTCTCCACTGCAGACGCTGCCATTTTGAATGACTAGTCACGTGACAAACGCGCTATCGCCTACGTCACTTTCCTCAGTAGCGGGACAGAAACTTTATGAGTACATCTACCTAACAGTTCGCAGTTGTGGTCCGTGTCTTCAACTGTTACTGTTTTACAGCATCTGGAAACTGCATACTTCTTTATGAATCATCCTGTATGATTTCTAGCGAATGCAATTCTTTTCTCCCGATTTACTTTGAAAATGAAAGGATTTATTTTAGCTATACGACCATTAAAACCTGCTTTTATGATTACTCTTCGAATTGTTTCTGCAGAAACAGGTCTTCCTATCGTTGTAGAAATATATGCAGCAATTTTTGCAGCACTCGCTATGGGATTTTCTTTTACTTCTCGAATGATTCGTCTCTGTCGTGGAACTGAGGATTCCCTTTCGTCCTGTTCCAGGGTTATTGGCAATATGTCCAAACTTTTTATACTTCTGGATACATTTTTGAACTCACCCGCGATTGCGTTGAACTGCCTTCGCAATTTCACGCAGAGACTTACCCTCTTCAGACATTCGAATCACAAGTTGCCGAGATTCAACTCTCGTTTCCGTTCTGGAGCTCATTCTGTTAATTGAAAATTGTATTTTCATTGAGATGTATTCGATTATTTCGTGCCGCCCCGGTTGTGCAGTGGCCTGAGCGCTGGTTTATGACAATCCGTCCGAGAAGGGTTCGGGTGCGAATCCCGGCGAGGCCTGGATGGTATAAGTGGCCCTAATTAGAGCCTGTTGCCAGACTCTGATTTAGGGCCTGTGTTTTCAGGAAAGGAGACTATCCATACTTTACTGTGGATTAGAATCTGGACCCTTCTCAGAAGAGTAGTTGAAAGCGAACACTGGGCCATATAGGAGTGTTTAGTGGCCATTATGACTGGTAGAGGGTGCTATACGCTGCCAACCCATCCTAATTTAGGGCTACTGGTTCCAGCAAAGGTAGGAAACTAGCGCCATGGAAGAAGAGCACCGCCCATGCGTCATCACAGATTCAAACCCAGACACATTTTTTGAGGGTGGCCAAGAACCAGCCTCTCTGGTTTAGGTTCTGTGGATCGAGGAAAGAGAAAGAGTCAGTGCTTCGAATTTTGGGCCTGTGGTTCCACCACCCATGCGTCATCAGAGACTCGAACCCAGACTCATTTTGTGTGTCTAGCCAATAATCAGTGCGTCTGATTTAGGGCCTGTGGTTCCAGGGAAGGGAGAGAGTCAGTGCCCCTAATTTAGTGCTTGTGGTTCCACCACCCATGAGTCATCAGAGACTGGAACCCAGACCCATTTTGTGTGTCTAGCCAAGAACCAGCGCCTCAGATTTAGGGCCTGTGGTTCCAGGGTAGGGAGAGAGTCAGTGCCTCTAATTTAAGGTCTGTGGTTCCATCACCCATGCGACATCAGAGACTCGAACCCAGACCCATTTTGTATATCTAGCCAATAATCAGCGCGTCTGATTTAGTGCCTGTGGTTCCAGGGAAGGGAGAGAGTCAGTGCTCTTAATTTAGGGCCTGTGGTTCTACCACCAATGCGTCACCAGAGACTCGAATCCAGACCAATTTTGTGTGTCTAGCCAATAATCAGCGAGTCTGATTTAGGGCCTGTGGTTGCAGGGAAGCGAGAGAGTCAGTGCCCCTAATTTAGGGCCTGTGGTTGCACCACCCATGCGTCATCAGAGACTGGAACTCATACCCATTTTGTGTAGCTAGCCAAGAATCAGCGCCTGCCGTCCCGGTGGAGCAGTGGTCTAAGCGATGGCTTCCGATCATTCGTCCGAGATGGGTCCGCGTTCGAATCCCGGTGAGGCATGGATGCTGTGTTTGTCTTTCAGTACTGGCTCTCTCCATTCCCTGGAACCAGTGTCCCTAAATTAGGGACGGGAGACTGCTTATAGCCCATTGAGTTGCTCACGATGGTCGTTAAACCTCCAATAAAAAAACACACAAAAAAAAACAGCGCCTCTAATTTAGGGTCTGTGGTTCAACTACCCATGCGTCATCTGAGACTGGAACCCAGACCCATTTTATGTGGCTCGCAAAGAACCGGCGCCTCTGACCTCATTATACTTTTGAATATTCTTTTACCTGCCAGCTAGTTTTTTGTGATTGTAAATGCAATGGAACTCAATGGAATTAAAATAAACTGAACACGGCAAATTACTAATGAGGTCTTCATTAGTATTCTTACTCAATATAATTATCGCAGCAATGAACAGTTCCTCAGTTACTGGGAAACCATAAAGCCGGTTAGCAGCACCCTAGGCATTTGATAAGTGCCACATCACTGCAGTTGTGTTCATCACGTGGGTGACGTCTGTAATGTCGAATGCAAATTAAATTGCATTAGAGAGAGTCCGCTTCGGCCGAATATCAGGACAGAAGCATGCAAAGAGGGCAGCATTCTCTTTGCATCATGATGATTCCAATTGCGTGAGAACCAGACATTTCTCACACGAGAAATCGGTTTTCACGTTTGGCCTCGGTCACGGCTGGTCAATTTGTCTGCATACGTCTCTTGACTATGGTCATCGATCACTGAAATTACTCGACCATCTTCAGGGCGTAAGACGTTGCTCTATCTTATTGTTTCTCATTCATGACGTAGGCAGAGTTTCTTTTTGCGAGATTTGAAGATCCTCCTCTCGGCTTTTCTTCAAATATTTCTGTTCAGTGGAAGATCCTTTAAAAATGTTTGCAGCTTTAAAGAAGAAAATAAATACACATACTTGCAAAAAGAATTACGAATCTTTATAATCAGACAGTCACGGAGAACAACCAACAATATACACTGAAGTGGTAAAAGTCATGGGATAGTAGGATGCAAATTTTTAACTGGCGCTGTTGTCGTATAAAGCTTAGACGCACGCCGCATTCTTTATCAGTTGCAAGGTGTAATATCGTGGTCCCCCCACCCCCGGTAATAAATAAGGGCGTCTTCCTGCCCCATTCTACCTCGCTTCCGTGTCACCTTCCTATCCGGCACTCTAGCCCAAACCTCCTAGCTTCTTATTTCTAAGGGTTGTTTAAGACCTGGGGTCAGACAATCCCTTCCTAAAATCCTTTACATATGATTTGATCTGATCTATGTTTCTACCTCGCTTCCGTGTCACTTTCCTATCGGTCACTCTAGCCCAAATCTCCTAGCTTCCTGTTTCTAACGGTTGTTTAAGACCTGGGGTGAGACACTCTCTTCCCAAAATCCTCTACATATGATTTGATCTGATCTATCTTTCAAATTTGTTTTCGTGTCACTTTCCTATCGGGCGCTCTAGCCCGAATTTTCTATCTTCCTATTTCAAAGGGATGTTTAAGACCTACGAACAGACACTCCCTTCCTAAAATCCTCTACATATGATTTGATCTGATCTATCTTTCTACCTCGCTTCCGTGTCACTTTCCTACCGGGCGCTCTAGCCCAAATCTCATAGCTTCTGATTTCTAAGGGTTGTTTAAGACCTGGGGTCAGACACACCCTTCCTAAAATCCTCTACATGTGATTTGATCTGATCTTTCTTGCTACCTCGATTCCGTGTCAATTTCCTATCTGGCACTCTAACCCAAATCTCCTAGCTTCCTATTTCTAAGGGTTGTTTAAAACCCGGGGTCAGACAATCCCTTCCTAAAATCCTCTACATATGATTTGATCTGATCTATGTTTCTACCTCGTTTCCGTGTCACTTTCCTATCGGTCACTCTAGCCCAAATCTCCTAACTTCCTGTTTCTAACGGTTGTTTAAGACCTGGGGTGAGACACTCTCTTCCCAAAATCCTCTACATATGATTTGATCTGATCTATCTTTCAAATTTGTTTTCGTGTCACTTTCCTATCGGGCGCTCTAGCCCGAATCTCCTATCTTCCTATTTCAAAGGGATGTTTAAGACCTAGGGTCAGACACTCCCTTCCTAAAATCCTCTACATATGATTTGATCTGATCTATCTTTCTAATTCGCTTCCGTGTCACTTTCCTACCGGGCGCTCTAGCCCAAATCTCATAGCTTCCTATTTCAAAGGGTTGTTTAAGACCTGGGGTCAGACACTCCCTTCCTAAAATCCTCTACATGTGATTTGATCTGATCTTTCTTGCTACCTCGATTCCGTGTCAATTTCCTATCTGGCACTCTAACCCAAATCTCCTAGCTTCCTATTTCTAAGGGTTGTTTAATACCTGGGGTCAGACAATCCCTTCCTAAAATCCTCTACATATGATTTGATCTGATCTATGTTTCTACCTCGTTTCCGTGTCACTTTCCTATCGGTCATTCTAGCCCAAATCTCCTAGCTTCCTGTTTCTAACGGTTGTTTAAGACCTGGGGTGAGACACTCTCTTCCCAAAATCCTCTACATATGATTTGATCTGATCTATCTTTCAAATTTGTTTTCGTGTCACTTTCCTATCGGGCGCTCTAGCCCGAATCTCCTATCTTCCTATTTCAAAGGGATGTTTAAGACCTAGGGTCAGACACTCCCTTCCTAAAATCATCTACATATGATTTGATCTGATCTATCTTTCTACCTCGCTTCCGTGTCACTTTCCTACCGGGCGCTCTAGCCCAAATCTCATAGCTTCCTATTTCAAAGGGTTGTTTAAGACCTGGGGTCAGACACTCCCTTCCTAAAATAATCTACATGTGATTTGATCTGATCTTTCTTGCTACCTCGATTCCGTGTCAATTTCCTATCTGGCACTCTAACCCAAATCTCCTAGCTTCCTATTTCTAAGGGTTGTTTAATACCTGGGGTCAGACAATCCCTTCCTAAAATCCTCTACATATGATTTGATCTGATCTATGTTTCTACCTTGCTTCCGTGTCACTTTCCTATCGGTCACTCTAGCCCAAATCTCCTAGCTTCCTATTTCTAACGGTTGTTTAAGACCTGGGGTGAGACACTCTCTTCCCAAAATCCTCTACATATGATTTGATCTGATCTATCTTTCAAATTTGTTTTCGTGTCACTTTCCTATCGGGCGCTCTAGCCCAAATCTCCTATCTTCCTATTTCTAAGGGATGTTTAAGACCTACGAACAGACACTCCCTTCCTAAAATCCTCTACATATGATTTGATCTGATCTATCTTTCTACCTCGCTTCCGTGTCACTTTCCTACCGGGCGCTCTAGCCCAAATCTCATAGCTTCTGATTTCAAAGGGTTGTTTAAGACCTGGGGTCAGACACTCCCTTCCTAAAATCCTCTACATATGATTTGATCTGATCTATCTTTTTACCACGCTTCCGTGTCACTTTCCTATCCGGCGCTCTAGCCCAAATCTCCAAGCTTCCTATTTCTAAGGGTTGTTTAAGACCTGGGGTAAGACATTCCTTTCCTAAAATCGTCTACATATGATTTGATCTGATCTTTCTTGCTACCTCGCTTCCGTGTCACTTTCCTATCGGTCACTTTAGCCCAAATCTCCTAGCTTCCTATTTCTAAGGGTTGTTTAAGACCTGGGGTCACTAACTCCCTTCCTAAAATCCTCTACATATGATTTGATCTGATCTATGTTTCTACCTCGTTTCCGTGTCACTTTCCTATCGGTCACTCTAGCCCAAATCTCCTAGCTTCCGATTTCTAAAGGTTGTTTAAGACCTGGGGTCAGACACTCCCTTCCAAAAATCCTCTACATATGATTTGATCTGATCTATCTTTCAAATTTGTTTTCGTGTCACTTTCCTATCGGGCGCTCTAGCCTAAATCTATCTTCCTATTTCTAAGGTGACTTAATGTGCCATCTCTCTCGACAAAATGATTGCCGGCTATATAATAGCACGCGATCACTTTTAGATGTCGAGGTGATCGCGTGCTAATTTTAAAACATTGGATTATTAATGACTCGAGTTCTGTTTTTCCGATCTACAAAAGTCGAATTGAGTTCTTAATATCACGGCAAGTTGCGTTTGTATATTAATTTCATTTAGCAGAATTCGAATACTAATTTGCACGCTTTAATTATTTTTAATTTTTCAATTTAACTAGCTTTTCGAGTTTAGTGCTGATTATGATATACATTTTGCAAAATATCGATCTATCTAAACGTCATAACCTACAATAAAAACTGAAATCTTGAGATGTCAAAGTGAGCAAGATTGCATCTAAAAGCAGATGTCGCCCCAGTAGCACATTGTCGGGAATTTAGATAGTTCCGATTTGTAATACCAGATGGCGCATTATTTTGTAGAAAGAGCTTCGGTATGAAGTTTCAAACTAATCGTCGAATAAGACAATCTAAAACAAGCCGTGAACGGATGCGTGCCGGAGAAAAAGTAATTTGACGCGAAAAATCACGATAAAATTCATTAAGGAAAATCATGAATGGAATACGGGATTACACCACACAATACAAATTTTGAAGATGACAATCCGTTTTTTGGTGTAAATATGACGAGGATGGTAAGTCAGATAATATCCGAATATTTGAAAATTCAGTCGTCCTGAAGTGGGAATCGAACCCGCGTCTACCAGATAGAGCCCGGGTATGCTAACCACTACACCACCCAGAACGACCAAGTCTCAAGTTTTCGATTGACTTGAATATAACCACCACACGATTCGCTGTAATGGTTATACGTAGTGCGATCGAAAAGTTCCGAGACTAGTTACGTAGCGCGCCACCAGATGGCAGCACGCGTTAGAGGGGCAGTGACCTTCACGAGTCATTGTGCCGAGTGGCGTCACTCTGTGTACAACTGGATCTGTGCTACACGATATTTGGTGACCACGTGCAGAACACAGCTGCAATTTCGGTATGGACTGCAAACTAGAGCAGCGAGCGAACATTAAATTCTGCGTCGAACTCGGCAAATCGGGAACGGAGACGCATGAAATGTTGCGACAGGCTTATGGCAATGAAGCAACGAGTCGTGCGAGGTGTTTTGAGTGGCACGCGCGCTTCAAGAGCGGCAGAACGGCACTGGAAGACGACGAGGGGTCAGGGCAACCGTCCACAAGCAACACCCCCCCGAAAATGTGGACAAAATTAGGGAACTGGTGCATGAGGATCGTCGGAGAACCATTCAAGACATTGCTACCATTTCAATGTGTCATACGGAACAGTGCAAGAAATTCTGACGTCGGTTTTGAACATGCACCACATTGCTGCAAAGTTTGTGCCAAAGATTCTGAACCCTGAACAGAAGGCGCTCCGTGTCGAACTCTGTCAAGATCTTCGTCAGTAGGTGGTCAATGAACTAACGTTATTGTAGCGCGTCTACGGTTACGATCAGGAGACCAAACAACAGTCGTCGCAGCGGAAGAGCCCAGCATCTCCACGACCGCAAAAGACCCGACATATCCGGAGCGCAAGCAAAAGCATGCTCATCGTGTTCTTCGACATTAGTGAGGTTGTGCACCGTAAATTCGTCCCCCAGGGCCAGACCGTCACCCCCTTTTTTTACAGCGATGTTCTGCGGCGTCTCATTGAGGATATTCGCCGCAAACGACCTGAAATGTGGCGCAGGGGCGATTTCCTGCTCCATCACGACAATGCAGCAGCTCACTTTGCGTTCGCAACACGCCAGTTCTGCAGCAGCAACAGCATGACTAACCTTCCTCACCCATCTTAGTCGCCGGATTTGACTCCTTGCGACTACTTTCTGTTCCCGAAGCTGAAGCTCATGGGTTGCCGTTTCGAAACCGTGGACGAGATCCAGCGTGAACCGCAGACGGTACTTGACGCGATTCGGGAACAGGACTTCCAGGGAGCGTTCTAACAGTGGCAAAAACGCTGGCAGCGGAGCCGATCATGATCACATGAACATATGTAGATGATTTTAGGAAGGGAGTGTCTGAACCCAGGTCTTAAACAACCCTTAGAAATAGGAAGCTAGGATATTTGGGCTAGAGTGCCCGATAGGAAAATGACATGGAAGCGAAGTAGAAAGGGGGAGGAAGACGCCCTTATTTATTACCGGGGGGGGGGGCAGTACCCGGGGTCCGACGGCTTAACGTGCCCATCTGACGCACGGCAGATATTTAGTGGATCGAGCGTTCGTACCTACCTGGGATCGAACCTGAGGTCCTTTCCGTGGCAGTCACGAACGTTGCCCACTAGGCCACCCGCGGCCCCTCTGTCAGCGGTGTATCGCTGCCCAAGGAGACTACTTTGAGGGAAAACAAAGCCAGGCTTAAGTAACGTAAGTACTATGTTGTATATCGGCTTAGTCTCGTAACCTTATGATTGGTAATGGGAACCTTTGAATGTTAATCGGAAACTTCAGACTTGGTCATTCTGGGTGGCGTAGTGAGTAAGCATACCCGGGCGCTATCTAGGAGACTCGGGTTCGATTTCAGCTCCAGGGCGACGACATTTTCAAGTTTTCGGATATTATCTGACTTACCATCCTTGTCATATTTACACCGAAAAACGGATTGCCGTCTTTAAAATGCATTAAGGTAAGTTTACACGAAAACAACTTTCCGAGTTTAGTGCTGATTATACACTGCTAGCCACACAAAATGCAACACCAAGAAGGAAGCATCCGATTGGCCTGAAATTCGCAGCATACGTCGCCCGCGAGAGGACATGCATTCGATTAGCATTGCAGGGTATATGCAAATCATGTGCACCTGGCACGCCACCGAGAAGCACTATAAGAAGGGTGCACAGAAGGCTGGGTGTAAGTAGTGGAAGTGTGTTTGTGCTGCCGGACCTGTAAGTGGAGAGCTTTCTGATGCCTCGTCGCAGAATACGGCAGACATTACAGCACGTTTCGGAGTTTGACAGACGACGAATAGTGGCTTATCGCGACAGCGGTTTATCGTACCGAGACATCGGCGCCCGTATGGGACGACATCCAGCCACAGTGAGGCGAGTTTGGACTCGGTGGGTGCAGGAGGAACGGACGGACCGACGTGAGCGATAGCCGCAGCCGCGGCATACCATCGAACGAGTGGACCGGCATGTTGTGCGGCGGGAATTGACGACTCGCACCGCCACATCACGAACGTTAGCGCAGGAATTGCGGTGTATTGCGCAACCACCTGTGTCAGCACGTACCTTTCGATGTCGTCTGTTGAAGCGGGGACTTGTCGCACGGCGCCCATTGCTCCGATTACCACTGACATTACACCACCGGCGAGTGCGGCGGCAGTGGGCCGTTGAACGCCGCACCTGGACTACGGAATGGCACGACATTGTTCTCTCCGACGACTCCCGCTTCTGCCTGCAACACCACGATGGTCCGATCCGCGTGTGGAGGAACCACGGCGAGAGACTGTATGACGCCTGCATTATGAATCGCCATACCAGTCCGTCGCCTGACGTTATGGTTTGGGGCGCAATTGGATATGACACACGCACCCCTCTGGTACGCATCGCCGGTACACTCAACAGCCACCGCTATATCTCCGACGTTTAGGAGCCTATAGTCCTCCCTAACGTGCAGGACCGCCCAGCAGCCACGTTTCAACAGGGCAATGCGCGCCCGCACGTGGCACGCATCGTGCAACAATTCTTCACGGCACACCAGGTGTCACTGCTGCCGTGGCCCGCCTGTTATCCCGTTAGGTCGCCCATCGAACACGTCTGGAAGCTGATCGGTAACCGAGTGGCCCGGCATGCACCACCCGTGATGAACTGTTGCAACGCTTGGAAGCATCCTGGAGCGACATACCATAAGCCCACATCCAACGCCTCTTTCGTTCGATGCCGCGGCGTGTAGCGGCCGTTATTGCCAGCCATGGGAAGGGGGGCACGAACTATTGATGTCTGCGTGTTCCGCAAGTCGCACGGGCCTGTAAACTCAGTCGCTTCATCTTTGTATGTGTTGTTATGTGTCCAGTAAATCTGGCTTTGCTATCTCGTGTCCTTCTTGGTGTTGCATTTTGGGTGGCCAGCAGTGTATTACACATTTTGCAAGATATCGATCTATCTAAATGCTCTAATCTACAACTGTTAAACAACAACAAAGATTCTACGTAGAATGTTATTTATCTCGAGGTCTTTTGGAAACGAAATAAATAGCATATAATTTTTAGTTGCAACATGAATGATTTCTTACTATATAAGATTTTACTATATTTCCTTACAGGAATCCGGCATCTTTTTGACTTGTTTTCAATCTGCTTCAATTGAAAATTTCATTCCGTCACAGGACGGGATCAATCCCCTATATATTAATATATATATTAATTCTATAAGGTTTTTTACCGTGAGTCTTATTTTGAGAGAACGGCTGAACGTAAAGATATGGTTCAGGTGTCAAAATAAAGGTCTTATCATGCAGATGTCTGAGTCGAAGAGAAAAATGAGATTGGGGCAACAGTTCGGACGTTGTGGGGTGGCGAAGTTCCCATGTAAAGTCTATGGGAGAAGCGTGCGTTTGGCATCGATCGCATGCGGTTGACTCACGCGCTGTTAAAGGTGGAAGCATGGAGGGACTGGGATAATCAAAAGCCCGAAGTCTTCTCTTTTCTGAGCAAACTGTTGCGCAAAGCATCGCTAGCAAGCATTCGTATCAAAGTTCTTCTCATCGGATCATCGAACACTCTCGAAGACCTGCTTGCGTTATGCCGTTGGACTGTGTGATGCCTATATACAATTTAATATTCATTCAATCCAGTTTATTCACGTAGGTAAGACGTTTCCCATTTTGTAAAGATGTAAATAAACAGTCCGTTGATCATTGTTAGTGAAAATATTTAGAATGTACATATTGAGTTGCGCCATCTATGTCTTCATTCTATAAGGTTTTTTACCGAAAGACCTATTTTGAGAGAACTGCTGAACGTACAAATATGGTTCAGGTCTTACTATGTGCCAGTAGATGAAAAAACTGAGATTGGGGCAACGGTTCGGGCAGGGCAGGGCGGGGCGGCGAAGTTCCCATATAAAGTCTATGGGAGAAGCGTGAGGCCCTTATATACATCAGGCGCCCAGTTCGGTTTCAGACCTGGTGTGTGCATGGTGTTCTATGATCAGTCCTAAAGTAAGTAAATACTTTATTGCATACTTACCCTTAACAGAATGTCTCTCCCGCAAACAAAAAAGAAAGAAAGCGTAAGAGCTTTACTCGAAGGCGTGAGCGATCAATGGGTAGCAACTACACTATCTACCAACAAGTAATTGGACACCCCTGCAATCGACGATATTTGCGGTCATGATACACGTCACGGCCGCCGCCGTTAAATATCGTGTGGAAAACAACAACGGAACCAGTCGCATGCAAGATGTCACGCAGATTGGAGCTCTCTGATTTGGAGAAAGATGTAATCGTCGGGTATCACATAAATGGCCGATCCATACGTGACATATCCAGCGAGTTGAAGTACCCAAAATCGACAGTGGCCTACGTGATTGGCAAGTGGAAGATGAGAGGTGACTGTCGGAATGTGCCCCGATCCGGCAGACCCACAAAACTTTGAGTTAGAGACCGACGGGTGCTGGCCAGAGAAATTCGGAAGAACCGCACCAAATCGATGGGCCACATCCGCGAGGAGTTTTAACAGGCATCCGGGAGTGTTCTTTCGATGAATACCATCCGTAAGGAAGCCCATATGCTCGGTTATCATGGACGTGCTGCCGCCCACAAGCCTTTGATCACCAAGTCCAATAGCGCTGCTCGGCTAACGTGGTGCAAAGAACGTTGACAGTGGACCGCTGAACAGTGGAAACAGGTTCTCTGAATCGACGAATCAAGGTTCACCCTATACCGTTGGAATGGCAGGGTCTGGGTTTGGCGTCTGCCTGGAGAACGCCTCCTGTCGGAATGTATTGTGCCAACTGTGAAGTTCGGCGGTTGTGGAATTATGCTATGGGGGTGTTTCTCCTGGTATGGCACGGCTCTCTTGGTCGCAATCCCGGTTAGACTCAACGCCGAGACCTACTGCACCATTTTGAATGACCATGCGCTTCCTACACTGTGGCAGTTTTACGGGGTGGACCCATGTTACTTTCAGGATGACAATGCCAATGCCACCTGTCATGTTGCGAGGTAAACCATGGCTTGGTATGGTGACAATGGGGTTAATCGAATGAACTGGCTTGCGCAGAGCCCGGACCTTAACCCTATGGAGCACCTCTGGGACGAGTTGGAGCGTCGACTTAAGGGGTGCCCCCACCGTCCGAAATCGGTGAAGGAACTGACCTTTCTTTTCCAAGCCGATTGGAAGAAAATACCGCTCCGTCGTACAACGCCTGGTTGAGAGTATGCCCCGGAGGGTCGTAGCTGTAATCGCCGCTCGTGGAGGCTCCACCAACTATTGAAGGTGAATAAACTTCGTTTTCCTTTGCTATCTCAGGTGTCCAATTACTTGTTTGTAGATAGTGTATATATCTCAGACAAGAGGGAAATGAAGGGTATTCACAACACGAATCTTATTCCAACATTTACAAACATAGTTGTGACTGAAGATGAGAGTGAAAGAGTGCGCTATCCAATTGAATTTTTGTACATGATCGAGATGATTGTACTTCTGCCTCGCATTTTACGACTGAAAAAGGGTGCAGTCGTGATCCTCATCACGAACCTGGCCGCCCCGGTGGCTCAGTGGTTTAAGCGCTGGCTTATGATGATTCGTTCGTGAAATGTCCGGGTTGGAATCCCGGTGAGGCATGGATGTTGTGTTTGTATTAAGGCACTGGCTCTCTCTCTCTCTCTCCCCTGGAACCAGTGGCCCTAAATTAGGGACGGGTGACTGCTCATAGCCCATTGAGTTTCTCACGGTGATCGTTAAACCTTCAGTAAAAAAAAAAAGGAAAGACACGAACCTGGACTATTGTCTTTATTGAAGTAGTTGAATGAATTTGTCAATCAAATAAAATTTACATTTGTTGTTTCATATCAGTTTATTCCGTTCGAAAAAAAAATGGAACCTACCCTCGATTCCGACGGGTTTCGTCTAGTATTTATTTAAAGCTTTAATATAACCGCCCTGTGACGGGCTATACACTAGTTTCTAATATTTTGTCTACTGAGTGTATTTAAAACGGATTTTTCTTACATTACAGCCATTGCTTTATGGGAGAAAACCGTGGTACATTTTCGCAAAGCGTAACTATTCCACCCGAAGAATGGCGACTAATTAATTAAATTGGACAAAATTGGCTTTTTCAGTCCAGTCCCGAAAACTCTCCAAATAATCATAGTTTGCTGCAATTTGCGCTAATGAAGTAATTTATTCCTAACAGAACGAACATCGGTATTCCATGCAATCGTGTACGAAATTGAATCACGGTTAATACAATTTGCATGACTTTGTTTCGGAAGACTATAAGTCAGTTGTGTCCTTTCTTGTTTTACAGTAAGCGAGGAGAATCGCAGCTGGCCGAAGCACTGCTTCTGAGAGCTATCCACTTGGACCCAGAATTCGTAGCAGCACTCTCAGCTCTGGCCTCATTATATGGAGATTCGCAACGGATCGAAGATGCAGAACGCTTGCACCTTTGGGCTGTTACTCTGGAACCAGAGAACGCCGATTCTCTCAATAACTATGGAACGTTTCTGGAGAAGTCAGGTGAGCACGTATCCCTTTTCTCTCAGCTGAAATAATTAGTAGGTTATGTGAAACGGTCTCCATAAAATGCGTATATTTTCCCTTTCTCATTCACTCAGTTGTGTTTGGAATAATGCTTTCAGTTTTCTTCAGCTGATCTTCACCTATCATTTATAACGTTGACATCGGGTTTATATAAAAACCGAAAAGGAATAACATTTTGGAGAAAGAAAAAATCAATACCTTGGCGGCCTCTGTGGCTCCAGAAATCCCCGCGAAGGGTCGATCAGAGGATCATCTTCTTCGACATATTTCGTTGCAAAATGAGAAACTTTTATATGGAAATAGCGTCCAAGTATTAAAAAAATAAATAGGGCTTTGAAAGAATCGTCGATTGCTGGTATACAATATAACCAGTTCGATTCTTTCATTATGAACACTAAAGAAATTCTGAAATTCACAAACCACTTTCTATGACTTCTTTCGTGAATTAACTAAGCATATCTCTGATGCAGCCTTTTCCATGAAATAACGAAAAAAAATAACCCCTGAATTTCACGGATTTTCCGGAAAATTCTGAATTTTTCTGAAACGTTTCCGAAGCTCTGTTCTTATATTGACGGTAAATTTCCGTTTTTAAGATGTGTTAACGGAAAATTCAGAATTTTTAGAAACGTTTCCGCACTGGGCTCTAATATTAAAGGTAAATTTCCGTTTTTAAGATGTGTTAACAGAAAATGTTGAATTTTCAGAATCCTTTCCACAATTTCTTTCGTGTATTGACGGCGAACTTCCGTTTTTAAGATGTGCTAACGGAAAATTCTGAATTTTCAGAAATCTGTCCGCAGCTGGGTTTTCATATTGGAAGTAAATTTCCGTTTTTAAGATCTGTTAACGGAAAATCGTGAATTTTCAGAAACCTTTCCGCAATTTCTTTCGTGTATTCACGGTAAACTGCCATTTTTAAGATGTGTTAACGGACAATTCTGAATTTTTAGGATTTTTTCCGCACTCGGTTCTCATATTGAAAAATAGATTTCCGTTTTTAAAAACTGTTAACGGAAAATCGTGAGTTTTTCGAAACCTTTCCGCAATTACTTTCGTGTATTGACTGTAAATTGCCAATTTTCAGATGTGTTAACGGAAAATTCTGAATTTTTAGAAACTTTCCCGCACTGGGTTCTTATATTGAAGGTAAATTTCCGTTTTTAAGATGTGTTAATAGAAAATTTTGAATTTTTTGAATCCTTTCCGCAATTTCTATCGCGTATTGACGGTGAATTGCCGTTTTTAAATATGTTAAAGGAAACTTTTGAATTTTTAGGAATCTTTCCGCAGCTCAGTTCTCGAATTGAAAGTAAATTTCCGTTTTTATAATCTGTTAACGGAAAATCGTGAAATTTCAGAAACCTCTACGCAATTTCTTTCGTGTACTGGCGGTAAATTGACGTTCCTAAGAAGTGTTAAAGGAGTGAAGAAAACTTTCCGGTAACAGAAGCGGTTCACGGGAATTCCAGAGGTTTCACAAACTGTAAAATTTCAAACGTCTGTTTAAGGATCTGATTTTAAAGTTTTGTAGCGAACTTTAAATTAGTTCTGTAGTGGCATTCGATATGTTGGATCGCATAAACCTTTGCTTATTGTGGCGCCGGATAAGAGCGGGAACACAAGTGGGGTAGAGGATATTCTTTCTCCTCTGCCCCATTTTGTGATCCCATTGTTGTTACCGTAAGAAACTGGGTACTTAAATTATTGTACAGGTTATTGTAGGGTGTCTGTGTAACTTTCTGTGGAGCTCTTAAGACAAATGCTATAATAACTATCAAGAACATATTTCATACGTAAGAGATTTGTGGAATAATACTGCAGATACAACAAGACGCCTTTAAAAATCTTATAGCGCCTATGCCTTGCAGCGTAACAGCTGCTTTGACGGCACGTGGAGGAACAACATCCTATTAGGCAGGTGGTCATAATGTTTTGGATCTTCGGTGTATATCCGGATAAGAGCTGTTTTGGTGGCACGTGGAGGACCAACATCATATTAGGCAGGTGGTCACAATGTTTTGGATCTTCGGTGTATATCCGGATAAGAGCTGTTTTGGTGGCACGTGGAGGATCAACATCCTAGTAGGCAGGTGGTCATAATGTTTTGGCTCTTCGGTGTATATCCGGATAAGAGGTGTTTTGGTGGCACGTGGAGGACCAACATCATATTACGCAGGTGGTCATAATGTTTTGGATCTTCGGTGTATATCCGGATAAGAGCTGTTTTGGTGGCACGTGGAGGACTAACATCCTATTAGGCAGGTGGTCATAATGTTTTGGCTCTTCGGTGTATATCCGGATAAGAGCTGTTTTGGTGGCACGTGGAGGACCAACATCATATTAGGCAGGTGGTCATAATGTTTTGGCTCTTCGGTGTATATCCGGATAAGAGCTGTTTTGGTGGCACGTGGAGGACCAACATCATATTAGGCAGGTGGTCATAATGTTTTGGCTGTTCGGTGTATATCCGGATAAGAGCTGTTTTGGTGGCACGTGGAGGACCAACATCATATTAGGCAGTTGGTCATAATGTTTTGGATCTTCGTTGTATATCCGGATAACAGCTGTTTTGCTGGCACGTGGAGGTCCAACATCCTATTAGGCAGGTGGTCATAATGTTTTGGATCTTGGGTGTATATCCGGATAAGAGCTGTTTTGGTGGCACGTGGAGGTCCAACATCATATTAGGCAGGTGGTCATAATGTTTTGGCTCTTCGGTGTATATCCGGATAAGAGCTGTTTTGGTGGCACGTGGAGGACCAACATCATATTAGGCAGGTGGTCATAATGTTTTGGCTGTTCGGTGTATATCCGGATAAGAGCTGTTTTGGTGGCACGTGGAGGACCAACATCATATTAGGCAGTTGGTCATAATGTTTTGAACTTCGTTGTATATCCGGATAACAGCTGTTTTGCTGGCACGTGGAGGTCCAACATCCTATTAGGCAGGTGGTCATAATGTTTTGGATCTTCGGTGTATATCCGGATAAGAGCTGTTTTGGTGGCACGTGGAGGACCAACATCATATTAATCAGTTGGTCATAATGTTTTGGATCTTTGTTGTATATCCGGATAACAGCTGTTTTGCTGGCACGTGGAGGTCCAACATCCTATTAGGCAGGTGGTCATAATGTTTTGGATCTCCGGTGTATATCCGGATAAGACCTGTTTTGGTGGCACGTGGAGGACCAACATCGTATTAGGCAGGTGGTCATAATGTTTTGGCTCTTCGGTGTATATCCGGATAAGAGCTGTTTTGGTGGCACGTGGAGGACCAACATCATATTAGGCAGTTGGTCATAATGTTTTGGATCTTCGTTGTATATCCGGATAACAGCTGTTTTGCTGGCACGTGGAGGTCCAACATCCTATTAGGCAGGTGGTCATAATGTTTTGGCTCTTCGGTGTATATCCGGATAACAGCTGTTTTGGTGGCACGTGGAGGACCAACATCCTATTAGGCAGGTGGTCACAATGTTTTGGATCTTCGGTGTATATCCGGATAAGAGCTGTTTTGGTGGCACGTGGAGGACCAACATCCTAGTAGGCAGGTGGTCATAATGTTTTGGCTCTTCGGTGTATATCCGGATAAGAGGTGTTTTGGTGGCACGTGGAGGACCAACATCATATTACGCAGGTGGTCATAATGTTTTGGATCTTGGGTGTATATCCGGATAAGAGCTGTTTTGGTGGCACGTGGAGGTCCAACATCATATTAGGCAGGTGGTCATAATGTTTTGGCTCTTCGGTGTATATCCGGATAAGAGCTGTTTTGGTGGCACGTGGAGGACCAACATCATATTAGGCAGGTGGTCATAATGTTTTGGCTGTTCGGTGTATATCCGGATAAGAGCTGTTTTGGTGGCACGTGGAGGACCAACATCATATTAGGCAGTTGGTCATAATGTTTTGATCTTCGTTGTCTATCCGTATAACAGCTGTTTTGCTGGCACGTGGAGGTCCAACATCCTATTAGGCAGGTGGTCATAATGTTTTGGATCTTCGGTGTATATCCGGGTAAGAGCTGTTTTGGTGGCACGTGGAGGACCAACATCATATTAATCAGTTGGTCATAATGTTTTAGATCTTTGTTGTATATCCGGATAAGAGCTGTTTTGCTGGCACGTGGAGGTCCAACATCCTATTAGGCAGGTGGTCATAATGTTTTGGATCTCCGGTGTATATCCGGATAAGACCTGTTTTGGTGGCACGTGGAGGACCAACATCGTATTAGGCAGGTGGTCATAATATTTTGGATCTGCGGTGTATATCCGGATAAGAGCTGTTTTGGTGGCACGTGGAGGACCAACATCCTATTAGGCAGGTTGTCATATTGTTTTGACTCTTCGGTGTATATCCGGGTAAGCGCTGTTTTGGTGGCACATGGAGGACCAACATGATATTAGGCAGGTGGTCATAATGTTTTGACTCTTCGATGTATATTGACCCTCAGAAATCTCCCGTTTAAGAATTATTATGTTAAAATGTGTTACACATACTGTAGTAATCAAAGTTTATAGGCTAAATAGTTTTTGTGCACTTTTCCATGAAATTTAACTCTGAGTGCCATATGGAAGATGGTAATTCTGAAAACAAACATTTTGAAAAGCTTTGAGAGCTTGGTTGAATCGCGATCTTGTCGCACCCAGCATAAAGCCTCGACCTGAGTAAACTCCAAAATATCAACTGTTTGAGGCGATTTCTTGGAGTAAACACTTCGTTAAACCAGCGACATCGTGTTCTTTATTTCTTTTTTGGAGGAAGGGGAGGTTAACAATCACCAGGAGAAACTCGGTGGATTTTAAGCAGTCGCCTGTCCCTGATTTTGGATTACTAGTTTCAGAGAAGGGTTAGAAACAATGCCTTATAACGAAAACATTATCTACGCCTCACCGGGATTCGAACCTCGAATCACCTCGAAGAAATATTCAAAAAACAGGGCTCAGACCACGGCGTCATCTGGGCGGCTGAATCAAAGGTACATGCTAGGATTTTTCATCTTGCAAAAAAATGGGTACAAATTCTTGTACACGATTATGCATATTTTTAAGTGTAAATATTGATTGTTACAAGACTCTGATTATATATATATATGTGTGTGTGTGTGTGTGTGTGTGTGTAGGTCTTCTGCTTATTCAGATAGACTAGCTACTTGTAATGACAATTCTGTCTCACAGATGGCGGCACAGTACGCTGTACATATCTACGTGCTATTTGCTGAGAAGAGACGACGCGCAGGGCAGAAGTTAGAGAGAGAGAGAGAGAGAGGGAGAGAGAGGAAGGAGAGCATCTCGTTGACAGTAGTTGTTTGTTGTGTGAAATGAATTCGTTTAAGTTGGTAATTATTGTTTTCGGTAGTTATGCTGTGTGTCCAAAGAAAACGTTGGCTGTAGTAGTCGCAGTGAGGAGATTGAATTCCTCTAGACGCCACTAGTTCTAAATAAATAAATATATATATATATATATATATATATATATATATATATATATATATATATATCATCATCATCATCATCATTGTCAACCATTATCAATCCACTGCTGGACGAAGGTCTCCCCAAGTTTCCTCCACAACGGTCTGTCTTGTGCCAGTCTCCTCCATGTCACTCCCACATACTTTCGAATTTCATCCACCCATCTTCCATGTGGTCTTCTTCTGGGTCTTTTCCTGTCCCTTAGAATCCAATCTAAAATTTCGGCGGTCCATTGATGGTCTGTCCTTCTGGCAGTATGTCCAGCCCATTGCCATTTCAGGGATTTAACTCCGATCATGATGTCTTCCACTCTTGTCATTTTTCGAATCCACGAGTTCCTCTTCTTATCTCTCCTGGTTACACAAAGCATGCACCTCTCCAAGCCGCTTTGAGTTGTATGCAGCCTTTGTATGTCTCTTTTAGTTAAGGTCCACGTCTCAGCACCATACGCAAGCACTGGAAGGATGCATTGATCAAACACTTTTCTTTTAAGATATAATGGCATATTGCTTTTGAAAAATTATGTTGTTTCTTCCAAAAGCTCTCCTGGCAAGTTTTATATGCCGATTAATTTCTTCATCAATGTGACCCTCACTTGATATCTGCTGTCCAAGATAAACGTACGTGTCTGTTATCTCCAACTTTTCTCCATCAATCGATAAATAACCTTTTCTTGTAAAAACATTGAACATCACTTTTGTCTTCTGAAAGTTCATTTTTAATCCCACTTCTTTACTCTTGTCAGCAAGTTCCTGGATCATACTCTGCAGCTCTGATGGGGTAGTTGCAAAAATGACTACGTCATCAGCAAAACGAAGGTTGGTTAGATAATCTCCATTAATCTTCATCCCTTTGTTTTCCCAGTTAAGTGATTGAAAGATATTTTCCAATGTGGCATTAAAGAGCTTCGGAGATATGGTTTCACCTTGTTTCACTCCTTTTCCAATTTTTATGTGTGTTGTATTTTCAAACAGCCGAATCTTTCCACTTGCATTTTCATAAATGTTATTAATAATACGCATCTTCAATACCACAGGATTTCAGAGCCATTGTAACTGCTGATGGTTTCACCGAATCAAAGGCTTTTTCATAATCGATAAAAGCCATGCACAATGGAAGTTCATATTCCCTCGCTCTTTCAATTAGTTCTCTCAGTACGTGGATATGATCTATTGTGCTGTAGTCACTCCTGAATCCAGCTTGTTCTCTCGGTTGAACCATGGCCAGTGTCCCCTTCAAGCGGTGTGAAAGAACTTTAGTGAAGATTTTATAAACCACTGATAGGACGCTGATAGGTCTGTAGTTCCTGAGATCCTCACTGTCACCTTTTTTATGTAGCAAGATCATTGTAGCGTTGTTCCAATCCTCAGGAATCTTCCCTTCATTAAGGCATCGAGTGAAAATTTGGGCGAGTACTGTTTCGATTTCTCCACTTGCTTCTTCTATGATGTCTACAGTAATTCCATCTTCTCCTGGAGCTTTCCTCCGCTTCATGTTCTTGATTGCATGAACAACTTCTGCTGGGAGGACTGGAAGACCTCTGGTACTGTTCATGATGTCTGGAATACATGTATAATCCCTTTCATATAATTTGGAGTAGAAATCTTTCACTCTTGTCAAAATTTCGCCTTTATTTCTTGTTACAGAACCATCTTCTTTTCTCAGTGAAATAATCTGTTTTCTTCCCTTACTGAGATGCCCCTTTGTTATCTTTAGTCTTTGGTTGTTTTCAATTGCTTTCCTTACTAGTTCACAGTTGAATTTCCTTACGTCTTCAGTAATACTTTTTCGTACTGTCTTGCGTAGCTCTATATATTCCACTTGGGAAGTCACATCTTCTTTCGTTGTCCTCATCTGTCTTCTTTTTTGCATCAACATTTTGGTTTTTCCTGATAATTTGCTCACATGCAACTTGTTCTTAGACCCAGCTAATTTTGTTGCTGTTTCCATAAGAGCTTTGGTTACTTTTCTGTTAACTTCAGAAATATCCACTTCTTCCGATGTTAGGCCTTCTAAAGCAGAGAATCTGTTCTTCAGTTCCAACTTGAAGGTATTATGGTGTTTTTAAGGTTGGTTATGTCAATAGATTTTGTTTGTCTTATGAGCTTGCCACGTTCAAGTTTGGTGTTGAGGTGCATCTTACATCTCACCAATCTATGGTCACTACCTGTGTTGAACTTGTTTAGCACACTGCAGTCTTCTATGACGAATTTTTTTGTTACACATAATAAAATGAATTTCACTTGTCGTTCCATTTGGATGTCTCCATGTCCATTTCCTGTGTGGCTTTTTCTTGAAAAAGGAGTTCAAGATGAAAAACCCTTCTGCCTCTGCAAACTCTTCGAGAGTATTTCCACGCTGGTTTCTGCAGCCGTGACCGAATTTACCTACTGAAGTTTCATTCTGTTGCCGTTAACCTATTTTTTCATTGAAATCTCCCATAATTATCTTCAAGTGCTGCTTACCTTTATTATTTAGATGACGAATTTCCTCATAAAATTCTTCAATTTCTTCTTCAGCATGACTTGTGGTGGGTGCATAAGTTTGAATAATCTGAGCCTGGTATCTTCCCGAGAGTTGGATAACGAGTCGTGCAGCTCTGTCAGAGGAACTTTCAACTTCTATTACTTTATCCTTCAGTTTCTTGTTTATTATAATACCAACCCCACTAGTTCTGCCAGTATCAGTCCCACGATAGTAGAAGAGATGTCCACTTTTCAGTTCAATGAGATTTTCTCCTTTTCTGCATACCTCACTTAGCCCAACGATGTCCCACTTGATCCTTTGTAGTTCCTCTTCCAATTCAAGAAGCCTTGAATCAGAAGATAGGGAGCGTCCATTATTCGTAGAAGGCGGGGTTGACATTTGTCAAGGAGAGGCTGTGATGTTACGCATCACCTGACCTTACATCCCATATATAATATATATATATACATATATATATACATATATATAACATCACAGCCATATATATTATATATATATATATAACATCACAGCCTCTCCTTGACAAATGTCAACCCCGCCTTATCGTGGTGCATCCTGTTCTCACTAAAAGGGCTCTGACGACCGCCAATAGCGGTACAACTATACCATCGGGATTAGAGGAAATGCTATCCCACACTCACCAACCCGCTTGGCCAGAGTGGTGAGTTATGGCCAAACCCCTCCAAAATGATTCCACAACTTAAATCTTGGCCCTCAGTCTCCGGCAGCTGGAATGTACCTGGCCAAGGCAGCGGCCAGTGCGACATGAAGGCAGAGGGTGATAAGAATCCCCGGAGGAGCGGACTAGGCTGCCATCTGATGCTGACCTTGGCTACGTATAATTGACGCTCCCTATCTTCTGATTCAAGGCTTCTTGAATTGGAAGAGGAACTACAAAGGATCAAGTAGGACATCGTCGGGCTACGTGAGGTAAGGAGAAAAGGAGAAGATATCATTGAACTGAAAAGTGGACATCTCTTCTACTATCGTGGGACAGATACTGGCAGAACTAGTGGTGTTGGATTTATAATAAACAAGAAACTGAAGGATAAAGTTGTAGAAGTTGAAAGTTCCTCTGACAGAGCTGCACGACTCGTTATCCAACTCTCGAGAAGATACCAGGCTCAGATTATTCAAACTTATGCACCCACCACAAGTCATCCTGAAGAAGAAATTGAAGAATTTTATGAGGAAATTCGTCACCTAAATAATAAAGGTAAGCAGCACTTGAAGATAAATATGGGAGATTTCAATGCAAACATAGGGCAACGGCAACAGAATGAAACTTCAGTAGGTAAATTCGGTCATGGCAACAGAAACCAGCGTGGAAATACTCTCGTAGAATTCGCAGAGGTAGAAGGGTTTTTCATCTTGAACTCCTTCTTCAAGAAAAAGCCACACAGGAAATGGACATGGAAACATCCAAATGGTACGACAAGTGAAATTGATTTTATTATGTGTAACAAAAAATTTGTCACTGAAGACCAGTGTGCTAAACAAGTTTAACACAAGTAGTGACCATAGATTGGTGAGATGTAAGATGCACCTCAACACTAAACTCGAACGGGGCAAGCTCATAAGACAAATAAAATCTATTGACATAACCGACCTTAAAAAACACCATAATACCTTCAAGTTGGAACTGAATAGAACATGTTCTCTGCTTTAGAAGGCATAACATCGGAGGAAGTGAATATTTCTGAAGTTAACAGAAAAGTAACCAAAGCTCTTATGGAAACAGCAACAAAATTAGCTTGGTCTAAGTACAAGTTGCATGTCAAAAAAATATCAGGAAAAACCAAAATGTTGCTGCAAAAAGAAGAGAGATGAGGATAACTAAAGAAGATGTGGCTTCCAAAGTGGAATATATAGAGCTATGCATGACAGTAAGAAAAAAGTATCACTGAAGACGTAAGAAAATTCAACTGTGAACTAGTGAGGAAAGCAATTGAAAACAACCAAAGCCTAAAGATAGCAAAGGGACATCTCATAAGGGAAGAAAACAGATTATGGCACTGAGAAAAGAAGATGGTTCTGTAACAAGAGATAGAGGCGAAATTTTGACAACACTGAAAGATTTCTACTCCAAACTATATGAAAGGGATGATACATACCCTCCAGACATCATGAAAGGTACCAGTACCAGAGTTCCTCCAGTCCTTCCAGCAGAAGTTGCACATGCAATCAAGAACATGAAGCGGAGAAAAGCTCCACGAGAAGATGGAATTACTGTAGACATCATACAAGAAGCAAGTTGAGAAATCGAAACAGTACTAGCCCAAATTTTCACTCGATGCCTTAATGAAGGGAAGATTCCTGAGGATTGGAACACCGCTACAATGATCCTGATACATAAAAAATGTGACATTGAGGATCTCGGGAACTACAGACCTATCAGCCTCCTATCAGTGGTTTATAAAATCTTCACTAAAGTTCTTTCACACCGCTTGAAAGTAACACTGGACATGGCTTAACCGAGAGAACAAGCTGGATTCAGGAGTGGCTACAGCACTATAGATCATATCCACGTACTGAGAGAACCAATTGAAAGAGCAAGGGAATATGAACTTCCATTGTGCATGGATTTTGTCGAATATGATAAGGCCTCTGATTCGGTGAAACCATCAGCAGTTACAATGGCTCTGAAATCCTGCGGTATTGAAGATGCATACATTAATATTATTAATAACATCTAAGAAAATGCAAGTGAAAAGAGTAGGTTATCTGAGAATACAGCACCCATAAAAATTGGAAAGGAAGAGTGACAAGGTGGCACTATATCTCCCAAACTCTTTAACGCCACATTGGAAAATATCTTTTAATCACTGAACTGGGAAAACAAAGGGATAAAGTTTAATGGAGATTATCTAACCCACCTTCAATTTGCTCATGACTTAGTCATTTTTGCAACTACCCCATTAGAGCTGCAGAGTATGATCTAGGAACTTGCTGACAATAGTAAAGAAGTGGGATTAAAAATGAACTTTCAGAAGACAAAAGTTATGTACAATGTTTTTACCAGAAATGAAGATTTATCGATTGACGGGGAAAAGCTGGAGATAACCAATACCTACATTTATCTTTCACAGCAGATATCAAGTGAGGGTCACATTTATAAAGAAATTATTCGGCGTATAAAACTTGCCTGGAGAGCGTTTGGAAAAAAACAGTATAATTTTCAAGAGCAAAACGTGTGGAAGCAGCCTGGACCGTCATACTCCAAGTCCACATCCAAAGTCTCTTTCGTTCGATGCCGCGGCGTGTAGCGGCCGTTATTGCCAGCCATGGGGGCCATACGAGCTATTGATGTTTGCGTGTTCCACAAGTCGCACGGGCATGTAAGCTTAATCGTTTCATCTTTTTATCTGTTGTTATGTGTCCAGTAAATCTGGCTTTGCTATCTCGTGTCCTTCTTGGTGTTGCATTTTGGGTGGCCAGCAGTGTATATATATATATCATCATCATCATTGTCAACCATTATAAATCCACTGCTGGATGAAAGTCTCGCCAAGTTTCTTTCACAACTGTCTTTCTTCTTCCTGCCTCCTCCATGTCCCTCCGGCATGCTTTCGAATTTGTTCCATCCAACTCCGATGATGTCTTGTTTTGGGTCTTTTCCTATTCTTCGAAATCCAATTTAAAATTTCGGTTGTACATCGGGCAACTCAATGGGCTATAAGCAGTCACCCGTCCCTAATTTAGGGCTTCTGGTTTCAGCGAAGGGAGAGAGCCGGTGCCGTAAGGAAACAAAACATCCATGCCTTACCAGGATTCGAACCCACACCGCCGCCCCGGTGTCCCAGTGGTCTAAGCGATGGCCTCTGATCATTCTTTCGAAAGGGGTCCGAGTTCGAATCCCGGTGAGGCATGGATGCTGTGCCTGTCTGACAGCACTGGCTCTCTCTCCCTTCTCTGGAACCAGCGACCCTAAATTAGGGACGGGCTACTGCTTATAGCCCGTTAAACTGCTCACAGTGGTCGTTAAACCTCCAATCGAAAAAAAAAAAAAAGAACCCTGACCCCTTTCAGACCAATGATCAGAAGCCATCGCTTAGACCACTGCCTCACCGGTCTGCTCGTTCTTGACAGACGTTGTGTTGGTGACAGCTCGTCCGGTACTCACCTGTTTCGTGCCCCGCCTGTGTACAGGTATACTGTGTACGTTTTGTGCTACTTTTCTGGCGATATCGTCCTTATACTTGTTCATATTCCATTATGGCAAGAGTTATTAGCAGTGGCAGACGATTCTGGTGTTGTTATTGCGCAGTTGTTTAAGGTACGTCTGCTTTTCGCCATAAAAGTTATAGAGGTGAATGATTCAGAGTTAAGAAGTGAAATGCGTTGTGCAATGAAATTTTGCTATCGTTTGGGTAAAACGGCTCCAGAAACAGTTGATTTAACCCTTTAACGACCAAGATCCAAAATTATTTTGTCACTCCAAACCCCATAATGCCCGAAACTGTATGTTGGTTCACTTCTTTGTTTAATAACAACAATAGTGACTGAGGGTGACTCCTGCTGATACCTCATAGGTCGAGAAAATTTGAAGCACAGGCAAGGGTAGGAAATCTGACCCACTCTAGGCAGGCGTTTCGGGCGGCTTTGGCCGTTTCTATGCACAGGCGTTTTAGGCGTTAAAGGGTTAATGAAGAAAAGCTTACAATATTAAATGTTTGGGTGATTCAATGATTTTTAGATGGCGCCATGATTTCAAAAAATGGCATTTATTGGCAGAACTCGAACTCGCTCCTAGGCCTGGTCGACCAAAAAAGTGTTGTTACAAGAGCGTATTGTTAACACTGTATAGGCAATCCTGCAAGAAGATCACCTAATGACGTGTGAAGACATAGCAGTGTCAACTAATATTTAACAAACGTCAACGTTCAGCATTCTACGCGACAAATTACTGCTGCATCGTGTGTGTTCCAGATGGGTACATCGTCAGCTGACGAGAGAGAAATTGTTAGCCGGAGTTCAGGTGTGTCATTTGTGGAAACAAATGATCGCAAAGGATCCAAACTTTCTAAACACAGTAATAACTGCCGATGAAACATGGGTCCACTATTTCGATCTACTCACGAAGCGGGCAACGGGTGTCTGGAAACACACAGGGTTGCCTCCTGCGAAAAACGTCCGCCAAACCAAATCATTTGGGAAGATGATGGCGATAATTTTCTTTAATCATAAAGGTGTAGTCTACCAGCATGCCGTTCGTTGACAAATTACTATCAATGATGAATATGCCATTTCAATTTTGAAGCGTCAGCGAAGACACATTCCAATTAAGCGACCGGAACTGGTGGGCAAGTGCACCCTACACCATGATAACGCCCGCCCGCCCGCAGCTGCATGTGTTCAATAGTTTCTTGCGAAATGCAGTACGGAAATCATGCCACAGCCTTCCTACAGTCCTGACCTCGCCCCGTGCGATTTCTGGATGTTTCCAACAATGAAGGAGAACTTCCGTAGCACAACATGCAATGCAGATGCTGACGTTATTCAAGCTGTACAGGGGTCGCTAAAGCAACTTCCACAAAATGCCTTCGCCACATGCTTTGAAAAGGGGACTGAAAGATGGGACCGTTGCATAACATCAGAAGGAAGATACTTTGAGAAAGAATAACATATATTTTGCTGTACGTATGTTTCTTCATTTTGTGTGATTTTACTCTCAGTTTTTATGGAACGGCCGTTGTATAAATCGTTCAGTTATCGTCTCAGACACCCGCACGTCTTTCGTTCCTACCTCAGGTGTGTTTCCAACTATACCCTATGGCTTGCCTGCCTCGCAGGACGCACATGAGATAAAGGCAGATAGCAGTGAGAGCACATGCCAGTGTAGTATAGTGGATAGCACTCGGAGCTTGTGACGTGCCTGCTCCGCAGGACACACCCATGAGATGAAAGGCAGATAGAAGTGTGAGCACATGCCAGTGTAGTATAGTGGATAGCACTCGGAGCTTGTGACGTGCCTGCCCCGCAGGACACATATGAGATGAAGGCAGATAGCAGTGAGAGCACATGCCAGTGTAGTATAGTGGATAGCACTCGGAGCTTGTGACGTGCTTGCTCCGCAGGACGCCCATGAGATAAAGGCAGATAGAAGTGTGAGCACATGCCAGTGTAGTATAGTGGATAGCACTCGGAGCTTGTGACGTGCCTGCCCCGCAGGACACATATGAGATGAAGGCAGATAGCAGTGAGAGCACATGTCAGTGTAGTATAGCGGATAGCACTCGGAGCTTGTGACGTGCTTGCCCCGCAGGACGCACATGAGATAAAAGCAGATAGCAGTAAGAGCACATGCCAGTGTAGTATAGTGGATAGCACTCGGAGCTTGTGACGTGCCTGCCCCGCAGGACACACATGAGATAAAGGCAGATAGCAGTGAGAGCACATGCCAGTGTAGTATAGTGGATAGCACTCGGAGCTTGTGACGTGCCTGCCCCGCAGGACACACATGAGATAAAGGCAGATAGCAGTAAGAGCACATGCCAGTGTAGTATAGTGGATAGCACTCGGAGCTTGTGACGTGCCTGCCCCGCAGGACACACAGGAGATAAAGGCAGATAGCAGTGAGAGCACATGCCAGTGTAGTATAGTGGATAGCACTCGGAGCTTGTGACGTGCTTGCCCCGCAGGACACACATGAGATAAAAGCAGATAGCAGTAAGAGCACATGCCAGTGTAGTATAGTGGATAGCACTCGGAGCTTGTGACGTGCCTGCCCCGCAGGACACACATGAGATAAAGGCAGATAGCAGTAAGAGCACATGCCAGTGTAGTATAGTGGATAGCACTCGGAGCTTGTGACGTGCCTGCCCCGCAGGACACACATGAGATAAAGGCAGACAGCAGTGAGGGCACATGCCAGTCTAGTATAGTGGATAGCACTCGGAGCTTGTGACGTGCCTGCCCCGCAGGACACACATGAGATAAAGGCAGATAGCAGTAAGAGCACATGCCAGTGTAGTATAGTGGATAGCACTTGGAGCTTGTGACGTGCCTGCCCCGCAGGACACATGAGATAAAGGCAGATAGCAGTGAGAGCACATGCCAGTGTAGTATAGTGGATAGCACTCGGAGCTTGTGACGTGCTTGCCCCGCAGGACGCACATGAGATAAAGGCAGACAGCAGTGAGAGCACATGCCAGTGTAGTATAGTGGATAGCACTCGGAGCTTGTGACGTGCCTGCCCCGCAGGACACATATGAGATGAAGGCAGATAGCAGTGAGAGCACATGCCAGTGTAGTATAGTGGATAGCACTCGGAGCTTGTGACGTGCTTGCCCCGCAGGACGCACATGAGATAAAAGCAGATAGCAGTAAGAGCACATGCCAGTGTAGTATAGTGGATAGCACTCGGAGCTTGTGACGTGCCTGCCCCGCAGGACACATATGAGATAAAGGCAGATAGCAGTGAGAGCACATGCCAGTGTAGTATAGTGGATAGCACTTGGAGCTTGTGACGTGCTTGCCCCGCAGGACGCACATGAGATAAAGGCAGATAGCAGTAAGAGCACATGCCAGTGTAGTATAGTGGATAGCACTCGGAGCTTGTGACGTGCTCGCCCCACAGGACACACATCAGATGAAGGCAGAAGCAGTAAGAGCACATGCCAGTGAAGTATAGTTGATAGCACTCGGAGCTCCGGAGCTGTGAGTTGTGGGTTCGAATTCCGCCCCTGGCATAAAAATGATGGAGAAATTTACTCGTCGTAACTCTTGCGAGAGAGAAGATATGACGTTAAATTTGATAAATGCTAAGGAGAACGACTTCAAATTTACATAGAGAAAGAAACTAAAAAGGGTAATTAAATTAGAGTATACGTCACATATTCTAAAAAATACTGACATTGTGAGACATCACACATCAGAAATACAAATCTTCGAAAATGTTTTCCACAATTTTGGCCACAAGTGTACTTTTGTATAACCCTGGTGAAAATTGCATCATTCGTAGCATCTTTCTGGTAGCTGCAAGGAGAAAAAAGATGACAACAAAAAAGCTAAATGTTGGTATCTCAACTTACATAACAGCAAACAGGTGACAATCTAATTTATGAAGTTCAAAGTAGACGTGTTGTTCGATGAAGTATTCTTTCGGAGGAATGCCATAACAGAAATTTCCGCCAGTGGATGTAATAATGTCTCTGTTCCCCGAAGGAAGAGGACAGAGCGTTAATATTGTAGTGAAACTTGGGGATATCATAGCCTTTGCGAATGAACCTATCTCCCTTAGATCTTCAGTGATCGATAGCAACCAGCTGATTTAATTATTGAGCTCTTCGGGTTATCGCTAAACCACCACTCACCCAAGCTCCTGGTCTCCGAGGACAAACTTGGAGCCTCTTGGCGCAAATGTTAGACCCAAAAGCAACCGTACTTGATAAGATTATGAAGACAAGAAGGCAAACATTTCTCTCACTTCTTGCGAAGACAGATACCGAAGAACTGAAAACTTGGAGCAATTCTTTTTCTCTGATGAACGTTTCTTTAACACGTAAAGCTCAAAGCCAAATAGTTTCGCCTACTCGAAATTAAAGAACACACTGTAAAAAGTTTCTGAAATTCACGAGGCATTTTCCGTGCTTGAACTAACGAAGAAAATTTCTGACACAACCCTTTCCCTGAAAGGACAGAAAAAACCAGGAATTTTACGGATTTTACGTACGCCAGAAAATTCTGAAGCATATTTCTGACGAAATTAACGAAACATTTTTCCGACAAAATTATAGAAGCATATTTCTGACAAAATTAACGAAGCATATTTCAGACAAAATTAAAGAACCATATTTCTGAGAAAATTAACGAAGCATATTTCCGACAAAATTAGAGAAGCGTATTTCTGACTAAAATAAACGAAGCATATTTCAGACAAAATTAAAGAAGCATATTTCTGAGAAAATTAAGGAAGCATATTTCTAACAAAATTAACGAATCATATTTCTGACGAAGTTAAAGAAGCATATTTTTGACAAAATTAAAGAAACTTATTTCCGATACAAACATTTTAGTGAAATGACGAAAAAAACCAGGAATTTTACGGATATTACGTTTGCCAGGAAAATGCTGAAGCATATTGCTGACAAAATTAAAGAAGCCTATTTCTGACAGAATTTAAGAAGCATATTTTCGACACAAGCATTTCAGTGAAATGACGAAAAAATCCAGGAATTTTAAGTACGCCAGGAAAATTCTGAAGCATATTTCTGACAAAATTAACGAAGCATATTTCCGACAAAATCAAATAAGCATATTTCCGATGAAAACATTTCATTGAAATGACAAAAAAAAAGGAATTTTACGGATTTTACGTACGCCAGGGAAATGCTCAGCACATTTCTGACAAAATTGACGAAGCATATTTCCGACAAAATAAGAGAAGCATATTTCCGCATATTCCTGACAAAATTAAAGAAGCATATTTCTGACAAAATTAAAGAAGCATATTTCTGACAAAATCAAAGAAGCATGTTTCCGATACAAACATTTCATTGAAAGGACGAAAAAACCAGGAATTTTATGGATTTTACGTACGCCAAGAAAACGATGAAGCATATTTCTGACAAAATTAACGAAGCATATTTCCGACAAAATTAGAGAAGCATATTTCTGACAAAATTAAAGAAGCATGTTCCTGACACAAACAGTTCCCTGAAATGACAGAAAAACCAGGAATTTTATGGATTTTACGTACGCCAGGAAAATTCTGAAGCCTATTTTCGACAACATTAGAGAAGCATAATTCTGAAAAAATTAAAGAAGCATATTTCAAACACAACCCTTTCCGTTAAATGACAGAAAAAACAAGATTTTTTTGGATTTTTTGAACGCCAGGAAAATTCTGAAGCATATTTCAGACAAAATCAAAGAAGCATATTTCCGACGCAAACATTTAATTGAAATGACAAAAAAAAACAGGAATTTTAGGGATTTTACGTACGCCATAATAATGCTCAAACATTTTTCTGACAAAATCGACGAAGCATATTTCCGGAAAATTCGAGGAGCATAATTATAACAAGATAAAAGAAGCATATTTCTGAGACAAACATTTCAGTGAAATGACGAAAAAAAAACAAACCTCAGGAATTTTACGGATTCTTCCAACGCTAGGAAAATTGTGAAGATTATTTCGGACAAAATTAGAGAAGCATATTTCTGACACGACACTTTCCGTCAAATGACAGAAAAAAATGAATTTTACGGAATTTACGTATGCCAGGAAAATTCTGAAGTATATTTCTGACAAAATTAACAAAGCATATTTCTGACAAAATTGAAGGAGCATAATTCTGACACAACACTTTTCGTGAAATCACAGAAAAACCAGGAATTTTACCTGTTTTACGTACGCTAGAAAAATTCTGAAACATATTTCTGACAAAATTAAGGAAGCATATTTCTGACAAAATTAAAGAAGCATATTTCTGACACAAACATTTCATTGAAATGACAGGAAAAACAAAGAATTTTACAGATTCTTCGTACGCCAGGAAAATCCTGAAGAATATTTCCGACAAAATTAGAGAAGCACAATTCTGAAAAAATTAAAGAAGCATATTTGTGACACAACCCTTTCCTTGAAATGACACAAAAACAAAAACAAGAATTTTACGGATTTTTCAAACGCCAGGAAAATTCTGAAGCATATTTCTGACAAAATCAACGAAGCATATTTCCGACACAAGCATTTCAGTGAAATGACGAAAAAACCAGGAATATTTTGCGGATTTTTCGAGCGCCAGAAAAATTCTGAAACATTATTCTGTCAAAATTAAAGAAGCATACAACGATGAGCCGCTACAGTATGACCGCCTACCTAATACGCAGTAGAACCCCCTTTAGCTCACAAAACAGCGGTCATTCGGCAAGGCAACGATTCGATGAGGTGGCGATAGGTATCCTGGGGTATCTGCTAACACATTGTCAACAACACCAGGTCCTAAAGTTTCTGTACATTTCGGGTGGTGGTGGTTTAGCGCGAACCCGCATTTCGCAGTCGAACCACAAATGTTTGATTGGGTTCATGTCAGGTGAATTTAGAGGGCAGGACATGAACAGAAAGTCGTCGTCATGTTCCTTGAACCTCTCCTTGACGATTCCGGCAGTACGGCATGGCGCATTATTCTGCTCGTAACGGCCATCACCGGCAGAAAGCACAATTACCACGAATGGGTGAACTGGTCCGCAACGATGTTCAGATACGTGACAGCTGTCAGGGATTGTACTATTGGGATAATGGGGCCTAAAGTGTCCCAAGAAAACATCACCCACAGCATAACACCTCCTCCGCCGGCCTGTTTCTGCAGTACTGTGCATCCATGGGCCATACTCTCCGTTGGAAAACGGCGTATCTGCGCTCGGATGTCCACGTGATACTTTAGGAATCTTGGTTGGTACGACTAGGCCACTTTTTTTCAATCATCCACGGTCCAATCTCGATGATCTTGTGCACATTTCATGCGTTGTTGGCGATGACGTGCAGTGAGCATAAAGACCCGGCTGGATATTTGACTACCCAGGCCCATACGCGGAAGGCTGCGACGAACTGTGTGCTGTGACACATTGCCCTGATCACCACTATTTATGCTACGGATGATTTGTCACACTGCGGCCTTGCGGTCACTGTGAACAATGCGCGACAGTCTCCGCTCCCCTCTGGCATCAGTCAGCTGCGGACGATACACGGCAAAACGACGGTTCGTCCTTTGGCCATCTGTGCACCATTTTGGATACGTACTCACTACAGCGGCACGTGAACAACCCACAAGCCGCGCCGTTTCCGAGATCGTATTTCCGACGCGCCGTGCCATCACAATTTGTCCTTTATCAAACTCCGATAAATCTGCAGTTTTTTCCCATTCTGACTCCGAACACCGGTCCTCGGGTTGTATACACTGAGTGGCCACTTTATTATGACCACCTGACAGTTGTAAGCAAATGAGCTATGGCTGCACGCTGTTGCCGCCAGAGGACGAGGCTAGTATAAAAAGGGAAAGCTAAGTGCTTGCGACAAAAGTAGAAGTGATTTTTGGGTGACGAGATGGGTAAAATAATGCGATTTGACAGACTTTCAACGTGGGATGATTGTATGAGCTCGGAGCCATTGAGCGAGTGTCACCGAAACCGCCGCATACGTGAAATGTTCCAGAGCAGCTGTTGTTAAAGTGTTTAAAGACTGAACTCTCAGCCAAAAAAAAAAATGGGTCTCTATGTGCAACGTGTGGACGTCATCGACTAGTGACTTCTCAGGCGGAACGGAGAGTGTCCAGACTGGTAACAGACAACAGAAGGGCAACAGTGCAGCAAATTACAGACCATCTTAATCAAGGATCCCCTCAAATGATCTCTGCACGCACCGTTCGCCGTACACTGCATCGAATGGTATATGGCAGACGAAGGCTTGTTCGAACACCTTTGCTGTCTGCAGTTAACAAGAGAAAACGTCTCCAGCTCGCACAGGAGCACAAGGATTGGACAGTCGATAATTGGAATCAAATTATGGGGTCTGATGAATCACGTTTTCAGTTGCACCATGCCGATGGCCGAGTGAGAATTTGGCGGAAACAGCACGAAAGCATGGACCCCAAATGCATTGCTACAACCCTTCAAGTTGGTGCAGGAAACGTTATGGTCTGGGGAATGTTTTCCTGGCATGCTTTGGGCCCTTTAATTCGTGTTGATAAACGTCTGACTGGCACATCATATCTAAACATCTTTGCGGACCAAGTGCTTCCTGTCATATGGATAGTTTATCCCATGGCAATGCCTACCTTTAACAAGATAATACGTCCTACCATAGTGCTCGTATTGTACAGAATTGGTTTCAGATACATGCCGGTGAGTTAACTTTGCTTAGGTGGCAACCACAATCTCCAGATCTCAACCCCATTGATAATTTGTGGGATGAAGTTGAACGAGCCATCAGACAGCTGGATCCACAACCCTGCAATCTCACACTATTGGAAAGTGTTATTCATCAAGCATGGTGTCAGATTCCACAAACCACCTATCAACATCTCGTGGAGTCCATGCCACGAAGAATCGACGCAGTATTTAAAGGCAACAGGTAACCCAACGAAGTACTGAGGGGGTGGTCATAATAAGGTGGCCACTCAGTGTGTATACTGCTCTGTGAACTTCACCTGCGCCACCGTTCTGTCTCCAGACGCGCTCATTTCACTAGGCTGGGAGAGGTAATAATGGAATGGTTCATCGGTGTATGCTATACGCACTGGAAGTCTTTTGGTGGTCTCTGCTAAAGCTGTAGAGCTTACAGAGGTTTCCATTGTTTGTTGACTTATTTGTTCTTGAAAAGTGAATCAATTGTGTTTTATAACCATGTCTAAATTGAGTTATAATGTGCAATGGTACTTAAAAACTTCGTTTATTAGGTGTAAATGTACAAGGTTTTCACCAACAGACGGGTGTCTCCATCAGTCTGTGTGCTTTCAACCATTCTTGGTGTATTTTTCCCAGTGCTATATACACTATCAACCAACAAGTAACTGTACACCCCTGCAATCGACGATATCTGCGGTCCTGATACACGTCACGGCCGCCGCCGTTAAATATCATGAGGGAAACAACAACGCAACCAGTCGCATGCAAGATGCCACGCAGTTCGGAGCTCTCTGGTTTCGAGAAAGGTGTAATCGTCGGGTATCACAGAAATGGCCGATCCATACGTGACATATCCAGCGAGTTGAAGTACCCAAAATCGACAGTGGCCTACGTGATTGGCAAGTGGAAGATGAGAGGTGACTGTCGGAATGTGGCCCGACCCGGCAGACCCGCAAAACTGGGAGTTAGAGACCGACGGGTGCTGGCTAGAGAAATTCCGAAGAACCGCACCAAATCGATGGACAACCTCCGCGAGGAGTTTCAACAGGCATCCGGGAGTGTTCTTCCGTTGAATAGCATCCGTAAGGAAGCCCATCTTCTCGGTTATCATGGACGTGCTGCCGCCCACAAGCCTTTGATCACCAAAGTCCAATAGCGCTGCTCGGCTAACGTGGTGCAAAGAACGTCGACAGTGGACCGTTGAACAGTGGAAACAGGTTCTCTGGAGCGACGAATCAAGGTTCACCCTCTACCGTTCGGATGGAAGGGTCTGGGTTTGGCGTCTGCCTGGAGAGCGCCTCCTGCCGGAATGTATTATGCCAACTGTGAAGTTCGGCGGAGGTGGAATTATGCTTTGGGGGTGTTTCTCCTGGTACGGCACGGGACCCTTGGCCGCAATTCCTGGTAGACTCAACGCCGAGACCAACTGCACCATTTTGGATGACCATGCGCTTCCTACGTTGTGGCAGTTTTACGGAGTGGACCCATGTTACTTTCAGGATGACAATGCCACCTGTCACGTTGCGAGGTCCACCATGGCTTGGTATATTGACAATGGGGTTAATCGAATGGACTGTCCTGCGCAGATCCCGGACCTTAACCCTAACGAGCACCTCTGGGACGAGTTGCAGCGTTGATATAAGGGGTGCCCCCACCGTCCGAAATCGGTGAAGGAACTGACCTGTCTTCTCCAAGCCGAGTGGAAGAAAATACCGCTAGCGTTGTACAACGCCTGGTTGAGAGTATGCCCCCGAGGGTCGCACCTGTAATTGCCGCTCGTGGAGGCCCCACCAACTATTAAAGGTGAATAAACTTCGTTTTCCTTTGCTATCATAGGTGTCCAATTACTTGTTGGTAGATAGTGTATTTTGGTTTACATTTATAATGATTTTGATTGTTTCTGGAGAAAATTGACTAAACTGTGTTTATATTTAGGAAGAGCAAGAGAAGCAATGGAACAATATGAGAAGGCCATGGCAGCTCAACCTAATCATACGGTAGCCATTTTGAATGTTGCCAGATCGCTAAGGACAAGGAAGCACAGCAGGAGAGCTGAAGAACTCTATAAGCGGTAAATACCTATTGTTCTTGACTTAACTTGCTTTAAAACAGTAATAACCGAGGTTTTTCTTATTTTCTTATGAGGAAAAGCCTAAGTTGCTGAGAAGAAGTTAACAATTTTTTTTTTTTTTTTTTTGAGGAATATCAGGTGCATAGAATTTATAGAAACAGTTTCAAAAATATACAGAGCGGCTCAAAGGTCCTGTTAAATTTTAAAACAAGTGAAGGTATTTCAGGGCAGTTTGGAACCAAAGCCTCAGCCAGTATAGACATTTTGTTTAATACGAAAAGCACCCCACACAGCACACAATATTTCGTATGTGTTGCAAATACGTAGTACTGAAAATTGAGACTTTTCAGATACGTTGCCCAACGTAACAGTAATGTTTCAGAAACCTTACGGTTACGTCAAAATGCCGTCAAACGTTGCATAACTTCGAAACATAACCGATACGTTGCAGTGAAATGTCTTTGTAACTTCAACATACCGACTTCATGTTACTGTTACGTATTTGAAAGATATTTGTGATATCATCATAGTACTGTTACGTATTTACTACGTTTAACATTATAGTTTTAATAAACTTTGTAAAATCACAAAAAAAGAAAAAAATATTACCCTCGACAGCTGTTTCAAAAGCAACAACAGTCGTATTACGAGTTGTTTACCTTTTCACAGGTTCAACGCAGTCCGGTGTCCATTGGGAACAGTGGCGGCGTTTATATATTGACAACAAAAGAAGTAAAAATCGGTCCCAAATGAGGGTGGCGAATTTCTATTATACACGTGGAGTAAATTATACACTATCTACCAACAAGTAATTGGACACCTGTGATAGCAAAGAAAAACGAAGTTTATTCACCTTCAATAGTTGTTGGAGCCTCCACGAGCGGCGATAACAGCTGGGGCATACTCTCAACCAGGCGTTGTACGACGGCTAGCGGTATTTTCTTCCACTCGGCTTGGAGAAGATAGCTCAGTTCCTTCACCGATTTCTGACGGTGGGGGCACCCCTTAAGTCGACGCTCCTACTCGTCCCAGAGGTTCTCGATAGGGTTAAGGTCCGGGCTCTGCGCAGGCCAGTCCATTCGATTAACCCCATTGTCACCATACCAAACCATGGTGGACCTCGCAACATGACAGGTGGCATTGTCATCCTGAAAGTAACATGGGTCCACCCCGTAAAACTGCAACAACGTAGGAAGTGCATGGTCATCCAAAATGGTGCAGTAGCTCTCGGCGTTGAGTCTACCAGGAATAGCGGCCAAGGGTCCTGTGCCATACCACGAGAAACACCCCCATACAGTTGGCACTATACATTCCGGCAGGAGGTGTTCTCGAGGCAGACGCCAAACCCAGACCCTGCCATCCGAACGGTAGAGGGTGAACCTTGATTCGTCGCTCCAGAGAACCTGTTTCCACTGTTCAACGATCCACTGTCGACGTTCTTTGCACCACGTTAGCCGAGCAGCGCTATTGGACTTGGTGATCAAAGGCTTGTGGGCTGCAGCACGTCCATGATAACCGAGCAGATGGGCTTCCTTACGGATGGTATTCATCGAAAGAACACTCCCGGATGCCTGTTGAAACTCCTCGTGGATGTGGCCCATCGATTTGGTGCGGTTCTTCCGAATTTCCCTGGCCAATACCCGTCGGTTTCTAACTCCCAGTTTTTTGGGTCTGCCGGGTCGGGGCATATTCCGACAGTCACCTCTCATCTTCCACTTGCCAATCACGTAGGCCACTGTCGATTTTGGGTACTTCAACTCTCTGGATATGTCACGTATGGATCGGCCGTTTCTGTGATACCCGACGATTACACCTTTCTCGAAATCAGAGAGCTCCGAACTGCGTGGCATCTTGCATGCGACTGGTTGCGTTGTTGTTTCCCACACGATATTTAACGGCGGCGGCCGTGACGTGTATCAGGACCGCAGATATCGTTGATTGCCGGGGTGTCCAATTACTGATTGGTAGATAGTGTATTTCAGCGAAAAAAAGATATAAAATCAAATTCGTCATTTCTCTAAATACCTACCAATATGAAATTTCTCAGCTTCAAGAAAAAATAAATGCCGGTTTAGTATACTAACAGAAAAGCACAGCCATCTACTTAGATTTTATAAAAAGCTTTTTAGAATTTAAAAATTATAATAATCAAAACAATTACTTACTCTCAGATGATCTTGAATCACACAGAAAAAAAAAAGAAGGATGTAACATTAAATCACCTAATTCTTATACGACAGTATCGCCAACGAATATCCCAGCTGCACGTAGAAATACGACTACGAGAGTGCTTCGGTGGAATTTCATAAATGCGCATGCGCATCCACGCTGTTGCCAAACCAAAAATCTTAAATATCGTTGGAAAGTAACCACTTTGCGTGAAGCCTATAAACGCGAGCGACGGGTGCCAGAGTGTGGGAAAGACGATGGTTTCAAATGCTATTGCATTGCATTGCATTGTGGGTTGACCGAATCGCCTTCTTTCGTAGCAAATGTTTCGAATTTCGAATCATAACTTGCCTCCGATATGAGAGAAAATGCTAAATTTATAAAATTCCTAATTATTTTGAAGCTCCTTCCCATTTTTATTTTAAATGGAAATACACGAACATTTGTGCGAATTCAAAACAAAATATTGGGTTGTCGGAAAATTCATGACGTATTTTGGCACCCTACGTCGATTGGGCAGTTTTGGAAGTACTAGAGTCATGCGCAGCTCTGTTATCGCTATGGCATTTGACAGGTACCAGTTCTAGATGCAATCTAAAAGGAATAGTGAGCGATTAGGTTGATTTGCGGAGATTTGACATCAAGTTGAAGATGGAAGACCAAATTGTGGATTTTAGCCATATTTAACTGTTTTACTTCCGTAAAGGGAAGAACGCGCGTCAAGCTTGTGAAAAGTTGCGTAAAGTGTACGGGGATAACGCTCTACAAGAACGTCAGTGCCAGCGGTGGTTCGCAAAACTCCGTGCTGGTGATTTTGACCTCAACGATGCTCCTCGGTCCGGGAGGCCAACCGAGGTTGATGACGACCAAATCAAGGCATTGCTCGAGTCAAACCCACATTACACGACACTAGAGATTGCAGACACATTGCACATCCATCATTCAAGCGTTCACGACCACCTAAAGGAGCTGGGATACGTAATCAAGCTCGATGTGTGAGTTCCTAATGAACTCAAAGAAGCTCAATTCATGGGGCGTATAAACATCTGCGATATGCTCAATAAACTTGAGGAAAACGATCCTTTTTTGAAGGGACTGATAACTGGCGACGAAAAGTGGATTGTGTACAACAATATGCTGTGCATACGGTCTTGGTTCCGATCTGCTGCTTCGCCTCAAAGGACATCCAAAGCAGACATTCATCAGCAGAAGGTTCTGTTCTCAGTGTGGTGGGATTTTAAAGGTGTGTTTTTCGAGCTCCTACCACGGAACCAAACAATCAATTCGAATGTGTACTGTCGGCAATTGGACAGTTTGAACGACTCCATCATCCAGAAACGTCCAGAGCTCGTTCATCTTAAAAGTGTTGTGTTCCATCACGATAACGCGAGACCACACACAAGTTTGATCACCCGCCAAAAATTATTGGAGCTTGGATGGGATGTGTTGCCACACCCAGCATACTTGTCTGACCTTGCGCCGTCAGATGTCCACTTGTTTCGCTCTCTTCAACAGTCCTTGCGTGGTATAAAGTTCAATTCAGATGAGGCTGTAAATCAGCACCTTGTACAGTTTTTCGCCACGAAAGACGAGGCATTCTGCAGCTCACTGAAAGATGGCAAAAGGTTATCGAACAAAACGGGCATTATATCATTGATTGATCTTTGTTCTTTTTATCAATAAATGGCATTTGCAAAATATGGCTAAAATACGTCATGAGTTTTCTGACAACTTAAATATAACATTAAAGTTCGAAACTTTACTCGTCTGTTCATTTCGGTTTAATATTAACACAGTTTCTGCAACCAAAATCCATACAATTCCAAAATACACCCATTGAAATTACATAGGTGTTATGTAAACAACGTCAAATTCCCACACCTGGCGGCTTCACGGTTAAGATAATCAGGGCATCTCCAGAAGTATTATTCTAACCCCCTTGATGAAGGTAGCAATTATGTACAATGGAAACCATAAAAGAGTAGTATCGGTGAATGTTATTTTTAACGTAACCGTAATGTACAAAGAGTCATGTTCCAAAATAAATGTTGCTGAAATGTAATTGCAGGACATCTCTGAAAGTGTAACGAAAATGAGAGATTGTAACATTATTGATACATATCTGAAACGTTTTGTGCTGTGTGGGCTCTGAACGCCCGTTTTTTTAGAAGAACTAGCAGTGGTAGCCTTAGAGAGGTCTCACTGTATGTGAATAAAAGTAGAAATTCTAAACTTTGTCCTTGTTTCGTTTCCATTTGATACCTTGCCAATGGGCTTGTATATAAATATAGATGCCTTACTTTCTGAACATCCTCTGTATATTATATCACGCGAAATGTGTATATGTCATCGATAAGAAAGGGATTTGACAGTCTTGATTCCCCGAAAAGAAATAACGTCAGAATTTCATCCCCTACTTTTTTTGCAGAAAAGGAAATAAGCATTCTGTTTCGTTTGTTAACTCTCGGACAATATACACGTACAAGAATATTTTGAATTGATTTTAATGTATTCGTCGTTGTACCAGATGCTCTTCACTAACAGGTTTAGCCATTCGACAAAACCGAAAGCCGGGATAGAATTCCATTTGTTCAAATTGGTTCCACAGTTATATTATTCAACCGCCCCTCTCGTTTTTCTGTCTCTTTTTGTGCATATGTGTTTTGCATCTTTTGATGAAGGATGGGAAATAAACCGATCTTTTCGTCCCTTTTTTTTTTTTTATCTTTTTCGGCTGTAAAAGAATTGGAATGAGATTGTGGCAAGAGTTTCGTTTTGTGCATATCTTGCAAGATGGAATTTTTTGCCAACACGGCGACATCTTTTTCTACTTTTTTTTTTTTTTTTTTTTTGAAACGGGAAGCTCTGAAATGAAAATCACAGAGAAAATCTCACCAGAGAACCCCCTCGACGTTTCTATCTTTGCAATACGGTTTTCTTTGTTTTCCTGGGAGAATATATAGAATTTCCGCTTTTGCGGTCACGGTTCAAGAAGATGCTTATCTGTGCAAACAGCGAATATCTCCGACGGTGCTTAAAGACGAAGAAGAATAATACGTGGCTATTTTTATTGCGCTCACTTTCGCCTCAAAATTTATTTGAACCTGATTTTTAGAATGTGAGTGCATAGCTGTTGCCTCTCGCTTTATTTTTCTGCTGCACGAAGGGGAAAAAATTGCTTTCAAGACCACGTTTCTACATTGCTGTCTATTAAAAGTTTTATTTTTTGTTAGGCTAAACGTTTTCCGTACCACCCTTAAAATTTGCAACCAGAAGAAAAGAATTAAAATATGCAAAGGGATTTCAGAAAGTAATGCCTCCATATTTTTATACAAGCCAAGTGGCAAGGTGTCAGATTGAAACAGAATAAGAACAAAGCTCGGAACTTCTGTCTGTTTTAATCACATATTTTATTTTTTCCACATAGCCCCCTTCCCCCGCTCGATACAAATAAGCCAACATTTAACAAGTTTTTTAATTCCGTCTCTGTAAAAATCTTAGATTGTTCTCAGAATCATTTCTTCGTAGCGGCTTGAACATCTTCCTCAGAGGTGAACTCAATTCCTTTCAAATGTCCCTTGAGAGCAGAAAACAACCTGAGGTCGGATGGTGCCAAATCTGAACTATAGGTGTAGAATGCTCCAACTTGAGACCTGGTGTAGGGTGCTCCAACTTGAAATCTGGTATAGGGTGCTCCAACTTGAAACCTGGTGTAGGGTTCTACAGGTGTAGGGTGCTCCAACTTGAGACCTGGAGTAGGGTGCTACAGGTGTAGGGTGCTCCAACTTGAAATCTGGTATAGGGTGCTCCAACTTGAAACCTGGTGTAGCGTTCTACAGGTGTAGGGTGCTCCAACTTGAAACCTGGTGTTGGGTGCTATAGGTGTATGGTGTAAGGTGCTATAGGTGTAGGGTGCTCCAAATTGAAACCTGGTATAGGGTGATATAGGTGTATGGTGCTCCAACTTGAAACCTGGTGTAGGGTGCTATAGGTGTATGGTGCTCCAACTTGAAACCTGGTGTAGGGTGCTATAGGTGTAGGGTGCTCCAACTTGAAACCTGGTGTAGGGTGATATAAGTGTATGGTGCTCCAACTTGAAACCTGGTGTAGGGTGCTCCAACTTGAAACCTGGTGTAGGGTGCTATTGGTGTATGGTGCTCCAACTTGAAACCTGGTGTAGGGTGCTATTGGTGTAGGGTGTTCCAACTTGAAACCTGGTGTACGGTGCTATTGGTGTAGGGTGCTCCAACTTGAAACCTGGTGTAGGGTGCTATTGGTGTAGGGTGCTCCAACTTGAAACCTGGTGCAGGGTGCTATAGGTGTAGGGTGCTCCAACTTGAAACCTGGTGTAGGGTGCTATAGGTGTAGGGTGCTCCAACTTGAAACCTGGTTTAGGGTGCTATAGGAGTAGGGTGCTCCAACTTGAAACCTGGTGTAGGGTGCTATAGGTGTAGGGTGCTCGAACTTGAAACCTCCCATTTTCTGTATGGCTTCTAAGTGAAAGCACTGGCGTGAGGTTTGGTGTTGTCGTGCTCCAATATCATTGGCTTCCCCCCTCCCTCACGCGGTTTATTCTTTGCTTTACCTTTTTTACGCTTTCCAACTGTAGGTTGAAGAAACATATATGCTCCAGCATTGTCCGTCCGTCTGTCTCTGTGCCTCTCCGCACGATAGCTTGCGTAAAAATGGTTAGATTTCGATGAAATTTCAGTAGCCGCTCCGGTGGCGCAGTGGTCTAAGGCGCTGGCCTCTGATCATTCGCCCGTAAGGGGTCCGGGTTCGAATCCCGGTCAGGCATGGATGTTGTGTTTGTCTTACGGCACTGGCTCTCTCCCTTTCCTGGAACCAGTGACCCTAAATTAGGGACGGGCGACTGCTTATAGCCCATTGAGTTGCTCACGGTGGTCGTTAAACCTCTAATCAAAAAAAAAAAAAAAAAGAAAGAAATTTCAGTATGTGGTAGGGGACGACCTGGAGACGAAACCTATTGATAATAAATGAAATAGGGTCAAAGGACCACCGCACGTATGCGTCATAACTTACGTAAAAATGCTTCGATTGCGACAAAACTTTATCATGTTGTTTCGAAGGTACACTGAACCGGTTCTGTTGAATACTATGAAAATGGGGTCAGAGCACGGGAACGAGATTTATTCCACAGCCATTATCCTCATAACTGGACTAAAAATTCTTCTATTGCGACAAAATTTTAGTATGTTGTTCCGGAGGTATGCTGAACCAATTTTGTTTAATATCATCGAAATGGGGTCAAAGATCAGGGCACAGGAACGAGATTTATTCCACAGCCATTGTCCTCATAACTTGACTAAAAATGTTTCAGAAAATCCTCTAAATACGTGGCGTCAGTGAATAAACAAATACTTCGCTCTTTCCACGTTTTTAGCAACACACTGCAACCGAAAAATTGTTATTCAGTTACCGCCTAGGAAATGAACTCTGGATAATCAATGCATTGCGTGATTCCCCGGCTGTGACCGAGTAACAATTTTTTCGGTTGCTGTGGTTGCTAAAAACGTGGAAAGAGCGATGTATTTGTTTATATTTAAAAACGCTTCTATTGCGACAAAGCTATGTTGTTCCGTTGGTATTCTGAACCGGTTCTGTTGAATATCATCGAAATGGGGTCAAAGGTCAGGACACAGGAGCGAGATTTATTCCACAGCTATTATCCTCATAACTTGAGTAATAAGTTGAGTAATAATTCCTGGTATGTTGGAAAGCATATCATAATCAATGCATTGCATGATTTTACTAACTTGCTATTGAATGATTTTACTAACTTGCTATTGAATGATTTTACTAACTTACATTCGCATCTCTTCGTTTATTTTCAAGTCAAGTCACCGCGTTCAAATTGTTGAAGCGTTCTATTATCCAGTTTGCAGAGTTTGCTCTCTACCTTCCTTGAAAGAGCCATCTCGTTGATGTGCGAAAGCTTAGAAACTTTGATTTTATCTACGCCAATAAATTCGGATAACCACTATAGTTATACTATCTTATGAACACACACTTTGTTGCATCCTAAAACGTTAACATTGTCATTGACACGATCTAAAATAATGTTCAGCTTGCCTTTAATGGTTCTCTGAGTTATTCTTCGATTTTTTTCTGACGAGCTCATCAACTTTTTGCCTGTTTGTAATGGTTCTCCGAGTTAGTCTTTGATTTTTTCTAAGGAACTCATCAGCTTTTGCCTGCTTGTAATAGATGTCTGATTTATTCTTCGATTTTTTCTGACGAGCTCATAAACGTTTTGCGTGTTTGTAATTGTTTTCTGAGTTATTTTTCGATTTTTCTGACGAGCACATCAACGTTTTGCTTGTTTGTAATGGTTCTCTGAGCCATTCTTCGTTTTTTCTGAGGAACTCATCAACTTTTTGCCTGCTTGTAATGGTTCTCTGAGTTATTCTTCGATTATTTCTGACGCGCTCATCAACTGTTTTGCCTGTTTGTTGTGGTTCTCTGAGTTATTCTTCGACTTTTCTGACGAGCTCATTAACTTTTTGCCTGTTTGTAATGGTTCTCTGAGTTAGTCTTCGATTTTTTCTGACGAGTTCATCAACTTTGTGCCTGTTTGTAATCGATGTCTGATTTATTCTTTGATTTTTTTCTGACGAGCTCATAAACCTTTTGCCTGTTTGTAATGGTTTTCTGAGTTACTCTTCGATTTTTTCTGACGAACTCATCAGCTTTTTGCCTGCTTGCAATGGTTCTCTGAGTTATTCTTCGATTTTTTCTGACGCGCTCATCAACTGTTTGTTTGTTTGTAATGATTCTTTGAGTTATTCTTCGATTTTTTTTCTAACGAGCTCACCAACTTTTTACCTGTTTGCAATGATTCTCTGAGCTATTCTTCGATTTTTTTCTGAGGGACTCATCAACATTTTGCCTGTTTATAATGGTTCTCTGAGTTGTTCGACTTTTCTGAGGAGCTCATCAACATTTTGCCTGCTTGTAATGGTTCTCTGAGTTAGTCTTCGATATTTTTTGACGAGCTCATCAACTTTTTGCCTTTTTTTAATGGTTCTCTGAGTTATTCTTCGATTTTTTCTGAGGAGCTCATCAACATTTTGCCTGTTTGTAACGGTTCTCTGTTGTTGTTCGATTTTTTCTGACGCGTTCATCAACTGTTTGTTTGCTTGTAATAGTTCTCTGAGTTATTCTTTGATTGTTTCTGACGAGCTCATCAACTTTTTCCCGGTTTGGATCGCAAGTTGCGGTTACGGTTCTCCCCCTTCGTGGATTATCTTTTACCACCAAGATTCTTGCACTGCCCTGTGTTTTTTTTACGCACGACGAACCGTGCTTACGTCCAAAGCTCCAAAACCATAAACTGCAGCTAATCTATACTTCGATTCACCCTAAGATGACACTGCAGCTTAAGATACAAGAGCCAACGCACTCACTGAGCCATCGGGGACGGCCCAGAGTTGTGTTCATCCGCGTCACTCCCCATTGTGTCCTACTGTTAGCAGCTGTCAATCAATTCTCCCATCAACTCATTGGCATCCTTTTCTCCCAAACACTGCATATCTACGCATGCGTGTGTTGGTCTAACTTTAAAACTTAATTTCTGAAAATATATCATTTTTAGATTTGTCTAAAATAACTATATATACTTATAAGCAAACAGACAATAAAAAGTATGATTCTGGGCAATAAATGCGTTGATTTTCACGGAAAATGTTGGGAACTACTTTTAGTCGCGGCGATAGGTTTCCCGTACCTTCCCCTTCAGTGTCATTTTAGGGTGAATCGAAGAAGTATAGTGTGAATGTCTCTTGAGGTACATTTTCATGTGTCAAAAACTCTATAACTCATCGTTGTCTGACCCCTTCCCCCCACCCCGACACAGTTTAAAGATAATCGACCATTTTAAACACAAATGAATACGAACATATAAATCTTCTATTATGCAGTAAAATGAAGTTAATGGCACAAAAATCGTTAGGCGTCTGATTGGTTGCTAGGCAACAATTCATGTGCGAGATACTTGCGCAGATGCATTATTTATCGAACTCATGTCGCAGAACATCCGATATACACCTAGGGGCGCACCCAAAAATTCGGAATGGGGGAGGCGTCCGGATCTGCAGGTAAAAGTGCTCATGTATGCGTACTTACGCGACGTGACTGTTATAATAAATGTTTTGATCTGCGAAAGAATTTCATGCATTTTATTCATGAATTATCCAGCTGCAAATGGTGTTTTCATTGCTGTTTCTGCTTTTAATAAAAATACATATTTCAGAAAAGGAGTTAATCACAAGTGCAATTATTTTATCTGTTGCTATATTATCGCTTCAGAGAATGTACACAGTGCGTCAAAGAATTTTTAAGACTGGGTCTGTAAAATGAAATAGAAACAAGAAATTATAATTTGTTTTGTTTTGTTATTCAAAATAAGTCTCTCCGGCTTCAATACACTTGTTACAGCGATTTCGTAATGATTCGAATGCCAGTTGCAGTTCACTTTGCGGAATTGCCTCAAAAGCACGCGTCGAAGCTGTTTGTTTGGTCGAAATATCATTAAAAAAACATCCTTTTAACGTCATTTTAAGCTTTGGGAACAAAGAAAAGTCGCAGGATGCTAAGTCGGACGAATACGGTGGATGAATCAACACACAGACGTTATTTTTCACCAAAAATCTACGAACAAAAAGTGAGGTGTGACTGGGTTCATTATCGTGCAACAAACACCAACTGTTTTCATCTCGATATTCTGGACGAATGCGACGAATTCTGCCCATCAAACGCCTCAAAATATTTAAATAAAACTCACCAGTAATTGTTTGTTCACTTGGAACAAATTCTTTGTGGATAATACCCTTACTATCGAAGAATGTAATGAGCATTGTTTTGATTTTCGATGGAACTTTTCTTGTTTTTTGGCTTCCATTCCGCACTTTGTCGCTTTGTTTTAGGATCATATTGAAAGCACCACGTTTCATCACCAGTCACAATCGATTTTCAGAAGTTTGGATCATTTCCAGCGGCTGAAATGGTGTTTCTGCAATGTGCACTTCTCCTTGATTTTTGTTCATTGGTTAACGTGTGTGGAACAAATTTAGTACAGACTTTTGTTTTGCACAAATCTTCATGCAGGATGGTTCGAATCATTTCTTTGTTGATGTTTAAAGACTCTTCCATTATTCTTAGTGACGCATATCGATTGTTTTCCACGAAATCACGCACTTTTTCAATAATCTCAGGTGTCCTAGATGAACTTGGTCTTCCAGTATGCTTATCATCTTTTGGCGTCTCTCTTCCGTCCAAAAAACGTTTGTGCCACAGGAAAACATTTGATCTACTTAAACAAAACTCACCGCAAACTTGTTTCATCATTTGGTACGTTTTGGAGGCACTTTTACCAAGTTTTGCGTTAAATTTCATAACAGCCCTTTGCTTCATCTTAATAATTCAACATGAACAAAAAATTACTTCCCTAATGAACGGCCGTTTTGTTTGAGTTACTTTAACAACTGCGTAGTACTTTTGGCAGAAAGCAAGCAGATGGTCTTGGTTTATAACGCATTCGCGATTACACTGGTGGCACCACCGTAGGCTGAAATCTAGCGCCAGTCTTAAAAATTCTTTAACGCACTGTGTATTTCAGTACAAATTCTATAATGCACAATTTCAGCAATATTGAAAATTGAAATTCACCAATTAGGAAAATTGGAGAACAATGAGAGGGTTAGGAGTCTTTCGCGTCAGACACCGATGGTGTTGGAATCATATTACAAAACACTTGGCCCCCGTAAGGGGGTGACGAGGTCCGGACCCGGGGAGCCCTCTTCCCTTAAATGCGCCTTTGTATACACCCTCATGCCAGATTATAAGATACATCTTGTGACTTACCACAGAGGTGTCAAGACGACAAATCTGCAGCGATACGTTCCGTCCGAGTAGCTTAATTGGGAGAGCAACTTACTCCGGACTGAGGGGGCGCGGCTCCCATATCAGTCACGGCAAAATTTGTGTTTGCCGCCCCGGTAGTGCAGTGGTTTAAGCGATGACCTCTGATCATTCGTCCGAAACGGGTCGGGGTTCGAATCCCGGTGAGGCATGGGTGTTGTGTTTCTATTACGGCACTGGCTCTCTCTCCCTTCCCTGGAACCAGTGACCCTAAATTAGGGACGGGCAACTGCTTAAAGCCCATTGAGTTGCTCACGGTGGTCGTTAAACTTCCAATAAAAAATAATATAAAAATAAAATTGTGTTTTCAAATTGGCGCCCGAACGTAAATATGGATGTATTGGACGTACGTTTCTTCGACAAATGTGTGATGTTTGTTCCACACATTAATGAAAGTTCCTTCTTCGCTTTCAAAGAAAAAATATAAAAACATTAAGAGGGTGATAATGTGATGTACTACAGAGGTAACGCACGTGACAAGATGACAAATCTGCAGCGATACATTCCGTCCGTGTAGCTTAGTTGGGAAAGCAACTTACTCCGGAGTGAGGGGCGCGCTTTCGATCCCGTCACGGACAAATTTGTGTTTTCACAATCTTCGCACTCTAAAAAAATAAGTGGAACCCTGTACAAATAGAAACAAGTATGTACATACACTGCTGGCCACACCAGCACCAAGATGGAAGCATCAGATCTGCCTGAAATTTGCGGCATGCGTCGCCCGCGAGAGGACACGCAAACAATTAGCATTGCAGGACATTTGCAAATCATTTGCGCCCGGCACGCCACCGAGAGGCACTATAAGAAGGGTGCACAGAAAGCTGGGTGTAAGTAGTCGAAGCGTGTTGTGCTGCCGGACCTGTGCGTGGGAAGCTTCCTGATGCCTCGTCGCAGAACACGGCAGTCATTCCAGCACGTTTCGGAGTTCGACAGAGGACGAATAGTGGCTTATCGCGACAGCGATTTATCGTACCGAGACATCGGCCCGTGTGGGACGACATCCAGCCTCAGTGAGGGGAGTATGGATTCGGTGGGTGCAGGAGGGACAGACGGACCGACGTGAGCGATTGCCGCAACCACGACACACCACCGAACGAGAGGGGGTCGGCATGTTGTGCGGCGTGCATTGACGGCTCGCACCGCCACATCACGAACGTTAGCGCAAGAATTAGGGTGTGTTGCGAAACAACCTGTGTCAGCACGTACCGTTCGACGTCGTCTGCAGGAGCGGGGACTTGTCGCACTGCGCAAATTGCTCCGATTACCATTGACGTTATACCACCGGCGCGTGCAGCGGCAGTGGGCCGTTGAACGCCGCACTTGGACTACGGAATAATACGAATTTGTCTTCTCCGACGAATCCCGCTTCTGTCTGCAACACCACGATGGTCGGATACGCGTGTGGCGGCACCGCGGCGAGAGACTGTATGACGCCTGCATTATGCATCGCCATACCGGTCCGTCACCTAGCGTTATGGTTTGGGGCGCATTCGGGTATGACGCTCGCAACCCTCTGGTACGCATCACCGGTACACTCAACAAACCACCGATACATCTCCGACGTTTTGGAGCCTGTAGTCCTCCCTTACCTGCAGGACCTGCCAGCGGACACGTATCAACAGGACAATGCGGCCACGCATCGTGCAACAATTCTTCACGATTCCAGGTGTCACTGCTGCCGTGGCCCGCCTGTTCTCCCGATATGTCGCTCATCGAACACGTCTGGTCGCTGATCGGCAACCGAGTGGGCCACTCGGTTGCCGATCAGCGACCAGGCCCGGCAAGCACCACCCGCGGCTACGCCCGATGAACTGTGGCAAAGTGTGGAAGTTGCCTGGACCAACATACCCCAAACCCACATCCAAAGACTATTTCGTTCGATGCCGTGGTGTGTAGCGGCCGTTATTGCCAGCCATGGGGGCCACACGACGTATTGATGTCTGCGTGTTCCGCAAGTCGCACGGGCCTGTAAACTCAATCGTTTTATCTTTGTATGTGTTGTTATGTGTCCAGTAAATCGAGATTTGCTATCTCGTGTCCTTCTTGGTGTTGCATTTTGGGTGGCCAGCAGTGTAGTAAAAAATAAAACAAATTCACGGTAGGTCGTCGATTTTTAACGAAATTTCCGTTTTGAAAATTGTTCATTCCTAACTTCAGTGGTTTGACCTATTTCCCGCAGTCAGTAATTCCTTCTTTTTTCTTCCAGACAAGTCATTTTGAATTTTGTGGGTCTTATGCCTAAATTTTCCAGAAACGTAGAATTAGACTTTTTCATCCCATATTGTTGCCTGACGTACGAACGAAATGAATCCATGCCCTTTGCTTCTGGTAAAGACCTCACCCGATACGAAGTGTGTTGACACGAATCACCTTCTGAAAAGTGTCCCACGATACCGTAAATTGTAATCATGCTTACTGAACATTGTCCCACAGTTCCGTAATACAGGGTTATTCAAAATGATTGCCACGAATACAAATGACAATTCCTGGTTTATGAACATAGATACAAAGATCACATTGTTGCGCAGAGCAATTGAATTAGAGATACCTATCTAGTAGCGTGTAGCGCCACCTTTCGTCCTGATGACGGCGGCATGGACTCGACAAGACACCGGAAGCGTTGGGAAGCCATACGGATCCACGACCCCTGAACAAGTTCCCACAGTTCACGAAGATTTGATGGAGGGGGTCAGAGCCTCGAACATCTCTCTCGATGGCATCCCAGATGTGCTCGATGGGATTGAGGTCAGGTGACCTAGCGGGCCAAGGAAGCGAGGTCATGTCGGTGGAGTTTTCATCCAACCATTTGGATACAATTCGGGAGCAGCATTGTCTTGTTGCAGGATGAGGTCCCTAATGGGATGTTGAAGACGCACAAACGGGAGCAAATGGTCATCCAGGATATCCCGGTAATGTTGACCTGTGAGGGACGATGTCACACGTACCAGGGGTCCCATTTCAGTCCACGTAAACAGTCCCCAGACGAGAATGCCACCCCCACCAGCTTGAAGAGTACCCTGCTGGCAAGAAGGATCCATCGTTTGATGTGATTTGCGCCGTACTCGTATCCTGCCATCTGCATGTACCAACGTGAATCTCGACTCATCACTGCAGGCAACATTTTGCCACATGTCTAGGGTCCAGTGGCGATGCTCCCGCGCCCATGCTAATCGCTGCACCCTGTGATGTGTGGTCAGCAGCGGTACCCTCGTGGGACGATGGCTTCTGTACTCCATAGCGATGAGATGGTTCTGGATGGTGTGGAGGTTTACATGTTTTTGGGCGCCAGCGTTAAACTGACAAGTGATTTCTTGCACTGTGGCCCGTCTATCCGATGTTACAATGCGAGCTAGCCGACGATGACCCCACTCATCCACACGCTGTTGTCCACGGCAGCTGGGTCTTGCAGGGATGGTTTTACCGGATTCGATGTAGTCACGGTTAACCCGTGACACAGTGGCTCGTGAAAATCCCAGGGCCTGCACGACTTCCGAGATGGATTGACCCATTCGTCGGGTCCCGACAATCCTTCGTCTTACCCATACTGCGTCCGACTCTTACTGATTTCCGTCGCATCACTCCTTATATTGTCGGATCGCTGCATACGTCATGTCGTTTCCTTTTACAGGGCCGCCCACAGCGCCACATTTGCATAACGCCAGCTGTCTCTAATTCAATTGCTCTTCAGTGTATACTGTACATGTGGGATATGGAGTGAGCCGCAAAAGACATGCGCAATAGAGCAAGGTGATGAACATCTAGAATTAAGCTGTTTTTAAAGCATTTAGAGCTCATTAGAATCAATATGTTGCAATATATTCTGTAATAATAATTTCTATGCGGTGGGCACAACATAGCGGCTATGATTGGCAATAATTATTAAACTCTCCGTGAGGAGGGTTAAATCTTTCGACGTCGGGGTGGTAAGAATGGTGGTTACTACTTACTTCCGTAAGGAGTAACCACCATTCTTACAGCGATGTCGCGGTTACTCCTTACTTCCGTAAGGAGTAACCGCGACATCGCTGTGGCAGATTACTTAGTCTTGATACATGAATACGGGAAAAGTATGATTCATAATGCTTCTTTGGGAATTTGGCGACTGCTAAGATTTTTCGTTTATCCGCCATTTCTGGCACGTCTTCTTTTTTCCATGAGCTGTTGTCATGATTTACTTTTTGCAGAAGTAAAGAAAAGAAAATTGTAAGTTTGACAAACGCATCATGTGTAATCGTATGCGAACTTTGTACTTGAGTTTCCTCCTTTTTTCCTATCCTTTCTTCTTTAAATGGACGATGTCATCGCTCTGTCCACGTTATTAAATTTTATAAACAACGCATAGCGACTGAAAAATTGTATTCCGGCACTGCTGGGATCGAACCCCAGAACTCTCGATAACTAGTCGAGTGCGTTCGAATTTACGCTACAGCGCCAACAATTCTCAGCGCAATGCGTGGTTTATCAGTCAGCATCTGACTACACGTTGGCGCTGTAGCGTAAATTCGAACGCACTCGACTAGTTATCGAGAGTTCTGGGGTTCGATCCCAGCAGTGCCGGAATGCAATTTTTCAGTCGCTATGCGTTGTTTAAAAAAAAAAAAATAACGTGGACAGAGCGATGACATCGTCCATTTACATTATCTCCACGTATTTGATATATATTAACCTTTCTTCTTTTTTTCTGAACCTTACTTTTCATTCTGCTTCCTTCCTACTCTACGCATTTTCGTCCCCCCCCCCTTTCTCTCTCTTACTCCCTGCATTTATTCATTTTTTTAAATTATCTGATTTATATTTCTTAGAGCCTTGGAAATTCAAGAAGATCCTCAAGTAATGGATAACTTAGGAATGTTCTACCTCAGCTCTGGCAGATACCACGAAGCAAGCTCTGTCTACGAAACCCTACTGCAGCGCTATCCACAACAGAACGATAGCAAAATACATTACGTAAGTACATTTTCAATACAGAAAACGTAACATCCGATAATCGTGTTGCCATTAATAAGTTATTGCAAATGATGTTCAATTTATAGATATCAAAAACTTCTCCAAAACAATCTACAATTCGTCAGTGGCGGTTCGCACCATTATTTTTTAGGAAATTGTATTATTGGGTTTTCGGGAAAGTCATGACGTATTTTGGCACCTGATGGCAGTTGGGCGGAATTTTGGAAGTACTAGAGGTATGCGCAGCTCTGTTATCGTTATGGCATTTGCAAGGTGCCAGTTCTAGCTGCAGTCTAAAAGGAATAGTGAGCGATTTGGTTGATTTGCGGAGATTTGACATCAAGTTGAAGATGGAAGACCAAACTGTGCATTTTCGCCATATTTTACTGTTTTACTTCCGTAAAGGGAAGAACGCGCGTCAAGCTCGTGAAAAGTTGCGTAAAGTGTACGGTAATAACGCTCTACAAGAACGTCAGTGCCAGCGGTGGTTCGCAAAATTCCATGGTAGTGATTTGGACCTCAACGATGTTTCTCGGTCTGGGAGGCCCACTGAGGTTGATGACGACCAAATCGAGGCATTGATCGAGTCAAACCAACGTTACACGATACGAGATATTGCAGACACATTGCACATCCATCATTCAAGCGTTCACGACCACCTGAAGAAGCTGGGATACGTAAGCAAGCTCGATTTGTGGGTTCCTCATGAACTCAAAGAAGCTCAATTGACGGCGCGTACAAACATCTGCGATATACTCATTAAACGTGAGGAAAAAGATCCTTTTTTGAAGTGACTGATAACTGGGGACGAAAAGTGGATTGTGTACAACAATGTGCTGCGCAAACGGTCTTGGTCCCGACGTGTTGCTTCGCCTCAAACGACATCCAAAGCAGACATTCATCAGCGGAAGGTTCTGGTCTCAGTGTGGTGGGATTTTAAAGGTGTCGTGTTTTTCGAGCTCCTACCACGGAACCAAACAATCAATCCGAATGTGTACTGTTGGCAATTGGACAGTTTGAACGAATCCATCATCCAGAAACGTCCAGAGCTCGTTCATCGTAAAGGTGCTGTGTTCTATCACGACAACGCGAGACCACACACAAAATTTGATCACCTTGCCAAAAATGTATTGAAGCTTGGGTGGGATGTGTTGCCACACCCAGCATACTCGATCTGACCTTGCGCCGTCAGACGTCCATTTGTTTCGCTCTCTTCAACAGTCCTTGCGTAGTATAACGTTCAATTCAGATGAGGCTGTAATTCAGCAACTTGTATAGTTTTTCGCCATGAAAGACAAGTCCTTCTGTGAACGAGGCATTCTGCAGCTCACTGAAAGATGGCAAAAGGTTATCGAACAAAACGAGCATTGTATCATTGATTGATCTTTGTTCTTTTTATCAATGAATGACCTTTGCAAAACATGGCTAAAATACGTCATGAATTTTCCGACAACTCAATAGGTTAACGAACAAATTTCCGATTACAAAAGGTTTCGTAAGTGCAAAAACTGCATTGGAAGCACAATAATTAATACGTTAGTTTGAGCTCTGAAAAGCCCCATTGCGACCACGAAAACACCTTCCGTTACAGAGGATGATTACGCACTTATAGAACATTTTTCGAGAAATATACGAGGGCTGAACAGAAAGTAATGCAAAAGTGGGCATAACGTTTCCATTAACTGACAGAGGTCGTTCAAATTACACATGCTGGTAGGATAACTGTTCCTCTATAGTAACCCCTCTTCTTCATTGCAGATAAAAAGTGGATTCCAATGAAGAAGCAACGTACCGTCATTGAGTTCTTGACGAAGGAATGGTGCTGGCTGTCCGACATCCACAGAAGGCTACAGAATGTTTACGAAGATGACATCATTGACAAGAGCAATGTGCACAGATGGATGAAGAAGTTTAGAGAAGGGGAAACCAGCATTGAAGACAAACCACGCAGTGGGAGACCATCATCTGCGACCACTGACACGAATCGTCAGCGAGCGGATGAATTGTTTTGCGCAGAGAGACGAGTCACAATCCGTGAGCTCATTGCACAACTGGATTGTGGTCACAATGCCATACAGAAGATGGTGAAAAACTTAGGGTATCGAAAAGTGTGCGCAAAGTTGTAGTTCACACCGATTTGAAGGAGAGAAGAGTCGAAGTCTGCTCTGATCTGCTGGAAGCGTTTGAAGCAAGTTAAGACACGTTTCTGTTCGATCTGGTGACGGGATGAAACGTGGACGTATCTTTACGATCCAGAAACGAAGAATCAATCCATGGAATGGCGTCACACCTCTTCACCAAGGCCTAAGAAGTTCAAGAGACAGAGGTCAGCGCAGAAGTCATGGTGACTGTTTTGTGGGATCACAGGGGTGTCATTCTCTTTGATTTCCTGGAACGTGGCCGTACCATGACCAGCGAGGGGTACATGGAGACACTCAAGAAGCTTAGAGAAGCCATAAGAAGGAAGAGACCGAACAAGAATCTGAAAAGGATGCACATTCACCATGACAATGCGAGACCACATACATCTTTACCAACAAATCAGGCGACCAGCAAATTAGGCTGTACGGTGGTCTCCCACCACCGTACAGGCCAGACAAAGAAATGGGCACCGCAATAAGGAAATGTAGGGGAGGGCAAAGACTAATTTTAGTTTCTCTTCCGAGTGTAATTTTTTAAGTATATAGCAACTATTACACCAGAAAATGTTGCTAAAAACGACAGCATTGCAATTTTCTCAAAAACTAAAGCACCTATTCCGACTTAAAGGGGATATTCTTCTACAGTTTTACAAACTACACAAAGAGACTAAGTATCGTTTTCCAGTTCCAGTTGGTTAGGAAGATAATTGCGGTGATATCTTTTGGAAGCTGTTTCTATGCCAAAAACGCAAAAATGTTGCTGAAAACTATAGCAGCGCTATTTTCTCAAAAACTAAAGCAGCTATTCCAAATTAAAGGGGATAGTCTTGTATAGTTCGAACTACACAAACTGGGCAAGTACCGTTTTCCAGTTCCAATTAGTAACAGAGATAATTACGATGGCATTTATCATTTTTATGCCTACGTATATAGTGATAAAATTATCTTGACATCCACAGATAACTCAGCATTTTTACACCGAATTTTCGTTTGTAATGAGCACTTCTTTTGAATCCCTTCTGACATGAATTAAATTTATCAAAGCTGTTCAAAGTCAATGGAACCGGTATGGAGAACAATAGTATTTGACCAAATAAGGACGTTTTTCAGTCGGATTTTTAAGCCTGCAGATATTGCTGTAAACGGAATCGTGAACTTACGCCCTCTGTTTATAGACTTGTGGGTTAGAAAAATTTGAAATTACATGAGAAACATTTCGTAGCGGAAACGCTTTCCAACAAAGAAATAATTTTTCAAATCGGACTCTTAGAAGCAGATATATCGACAAATATAAGATATGGATCCACGCATCCTGGCGGAAAAAATGTGCATTATTTTAAGAAGACAGTATTCTCAAAAAGTATTTTGATGTGAGCGGTATTGTTCCAGCAAAGAATTTTTTCGGTCGAGTTTTCAGGATCTCAGGTTTTTCTACAAATACATCAGAAACAGAAATTAACAAATATACCCGCTCCAAACCGTTCTTTACCAAAAATTAGAAATTATACGCGAAAGATTTCCCAACAGGTGGTGTATCCACTGAAGAAAATATTTTTCGAATCGGAGTTTTACATGTAGAGATATCGAGGAAAATGCAATTTACTTTACGCACCCTAGTGGGTAATCTGTACGAAACTTGAAAAAGTGTGTAGACCTAAAATACTCTTTGACATAAATGGATTCGAAAGGTAAAAGATTTTTTCAATCGGATGTTTAGCAGCAAATGTATGGAATAAAATGTATTTTGAATTCGATATCATCTGCTTTTACGCCCTCCAGTGGCAAAATTAGAATGGAGCAAAAAAAAAAAAAAACGAAGTAAAGGATCATTATTCTCACATTTGCAGCTTCCCAATGAAAAAATAACTTTTTAATCGGACTATTAGTTGCAGACATGTTGTGTCCGCAGACGGACAAATGGACAACCCGATAACATAAGAACGATATCTTTTTTTTACAAAAGACGTGCTAAAAACGTCATTTTTTTTCCGTGCCAAACAACAACTTAAAGTTTTAGAACAGTATAATTTTCTAACAACTTAGTAAAATCATGCAATACATTGATTATAATACGCTTTCCAACATACCAGAAATCATTACTCAAGTTATGAGGATAATGGCTGTGGAATAAATTTCGCCTCTGTGTCCTGACCTTTGACCCCATTTCGCTGATATTCAACAGAAACCGGTTCCATATATCTCCGGAACAATATACTAATGTTTTGTCTCAATAGAAGCATTTTTAGTCAAGTTAAGATGACAATGGCTGTGGAATAAATCTCGCTCCTGTGCCCTGACCTTTGACCCCATTTCAATGATATTCAACAGAACCGGAACAACATACTAAAGTTGTGTCGCTATCAAAGCATTTTTACGCAAGTTATGATGCATAAGGGCAATGGAATGGATCCTTTTCCTATGTCCTGACCTTTGACCCCATTTCTTCCATTTTCGATAGGGTTCATTGCCAGGTGGTTTCCTACCACATACTAAAATTTCATCGAAATCAACGAAACATTTTTACGAAGTTATAACGCATAAAGGCAATGGAATGGATCCCGCTTCTATGTCCTGAACTTTGACCCCATTTCATCGATTTTCACTAGGGGTCGTTCCTAGATTGTGCCTTACCACATACTAAAATTTCATCGAAATCGAACCAATTTTACATAAGTTATGACGCATAAGGGCAATGGAATGGATCCCCATCCTATGTACTGACCTTCGACCCCATTTCGTCTATTTTCAATTGATTTCATCTCCAAGTGGTTCTCTACCACATACTAAAATTTTATCGAAATCGAACCATTTTTACATACGTTATAACGCATAAGGGCAATGGAATGAATTCCCATCCTATGTCCTGACCTGTGACCCCATTTCGCCCATTTTCAATTGGTTACATCCCCAAGTGGTTCCCTAATACATACTAAAATTTCATCGAAATCGAACCATTTTTACGCGAGTTATCGTGCGGACGGACAGACAGACGGAGCATATACGCTTCTTCAACCTACGGTTGGAATGCGTAAAAAATGGGCAAACATTTTGGGCATCCTGTACCCAAAACAAGTAATATCCATGCCTTACGATCATACTGTCAAAGGATGATGCAGTACTTATCAGCACTGTCAGTACCAATGCTTGAATGCAACATTCCCTATTAAACATTCCAAGTACTTCGCATTTATCTGTAAGTTTGAAAGTTTCAAGGAGTTTTCAGAAAATTCGAAGACAAAATCTTGCATAATAGTTTTCCTTAAAGATGGTAGGGAAATGTTAGGTATTCGACACGAAAATCAGAGCTCTTCTATTTCTGGGTTGCGGAAAATCTACTGACAAACGGCTTTACACACTATTCTGTCCGAATGAATTTACACGAGACTTTGAGGTACCATTTCCAAGCTGTGTTATCAAGTTGAGCACAAAACCCCTTTAATTGATGACCAACTATTCAAGAGCAGGGCCTTTGGATTTCTGCTCGTTAATCCAACCGAGAGAACACTAATTAGCAAGTGTTTAGATGAAAGCGTGGCGTTCCTCTTCTCTCCTTACCCAGGTAGTGTATACCTCCTTTGATCGTTCTACTGCAAACAGGACGCTTAACAGGAGTAGAATATGTAGCTATCAAAGTGTGGGTCGAAAGAGATTGCTTCTTAGAACCAGAGAGATCTGAAATTAACGCTGTTCCTCGATGGCGGTATCTTTCGGTCAATGGCTTCCTTCGCGATTAAGTCCATGCGAGCTGATTTCCGCTGTGTAGCAGCACATACGCGTTGACGATCAAGAAAATACTGCTCTGCTGGTTCTAAGACTTTATTGGACGCTGCGCTTTGTGCTAGGAGAATGAATTGCATGGCCAATTCTAGGGAGAAATATGAAACTGGAAAACTTTGAAGCTTTATCGTTTCATCTTGCATGAATAACATCGGAATTAGGAAGCAGCTTTCTCTTTTGAAGTTTATAAATGTAGCTTAAATGAAAGGCGGACTGTTATTTTCAAATTTTATTTCCACGTGAACTTTTCGTTCTCTTACGAAGTCAAAAATAAATGAAAACTGCATTTTTGTTTACTTAGCTGCTTAATGAAATATTTAACTCCTTTGGATGAAATTAAAGATGTATTTTCCCTGTGTCGTCAATGCAAGAACAAAGGTTGCAGATGAATGTTGCCTATTCACATTGAAAGCCGAAACATTTTCTCTGTAATAGAGAAAGGAAGTCTGAAAGAGAAAGATTTAATAGGAAAATAAAAAAAATAGCGTAGAACCAGACAAAAGGGGACAGGGAGAAATATTTTAAAAAGAGGTAGAAATAAGAGATCGGAGAGCAAAGTAATGGGAGAACATTTTTAAAGAAAAGGACGAATTACAGGTCAATGAAATAAAATAGATAAAAGTAAATAAAGAAATAATTAAAAGGCAGAAATTGAGAGAATTGGACAGAGAAAAATATAAAAAAACTGAAATAACTAAAGAAAGAAAGAAAGAGGGGGACCCAGAGAGAGAGAGAGAGTAGAAGCGAAATAGAACAAATCGAATCGGGGAGAGAAGAGAGAGAGAGAGAGGAGCTGAAATAACTAAAGAGTGAAAGAAACAGTGTGAGACAAACAGAGGATAGAGGTGAGGAAAAAAAGGAAACTAATCAGGGAAAGGAGAGAAAGAGAAAGAAAGAAAGATATAGAGGAATTGAAGAACAACTAGAATGAAATAAACAGGGTGAGACAGAGAGAGAGAGAGAGAGTAGAGGTCAGAGAAAAGAAAACGGATCGGGGAAAGGAAAGAGAGGGAAAGATATAAAGAAACCGAAATAACTAAAGAGTGGAAAAATGAGGTTAGACAGAGAGAGACAGAGACAGAGAGAGAGAGAGAGAGAGAGAGAGAGTAGATGTTAGTAAGAAGAAAACGAATCGGGGAGAGGAAAGAAAAAGAAAGATTTATAGAGAAGAAAATGAATCGGGGAGAGGAAAGAGAGAGAAAGATTTAGAAAAACCGAAATAACTAAAGAGTGAAAAATTAGGAGGAGACAGAGAGATAATAGTTGTGAGAGGGAAGAAAACGAATCAGGAAAAGGAGAGAGAGAGAGACAAAGAGAACATAGAAGTACTGAAATAACTAAAGAGTGAACATAACAGAATGAGATAGTGGGAGAGAATAGATGTGAGAATGAAAAACACGAATCAGAGATAGGAGATCGTGAGAAAGATACAGCGAAACGAAAGAACTAAAAAACGAAAAATTAGGGTGGCACAGACAGAGAATAAAAGTGAGAGGAAAGAAAACAAATCAGGGACAGGAGAAAAAGAGAGAAAGGTGAGGAAGGAGAAAACGAATCGAGGAGTGGAGAGCGAGACGGAAAGATATATAAAACCCGAAACTACTAAAGAGTGAAAGAAATAGGGTGAAACAAAGAGAGGGTACCGGTGAGAGAGAAGGAAACGAAATGGGGAGAAGAGAGAGAAAGAACAGTATAGGGGAACTGAAATAACTAAATAGTGAAAGAAAGAGAGTAAAACGGAGACAGAGAGAAAGAAGAGGCGAGAGAGAAAAAACGAATCGGGGAAAGGAGAAAGAGCGAGTGAGGAACTGAAGCAACTAAAGAGTGAAGGAATTGAGTCAGACAGACATAGAGAGAGAGAGAAGAAACCGAATCCGGACAAGAGAGAAAAAAAGTAGTGAAAAAGAAGAGAGAAATAGAGAGCGGTGAAAAAAAAAAGAAATTGAAATAAACAGGGTGAAAAAAAGAAACGAAGAGAGGGAAACGGAAGAGGAAATGAACTCGATGTAAAAAGGTGAAGAAAAGAAACAGGAAAAGAAAGGCAAAGATAAAAAAAATTAAAAGAAAGAGAGAAAAAGTGAGAGAGAAGCTGACAGATGAGATAAGGAAAAAAAGTGATGCTTATATATATATATAATCATCATCATCAACCATTATCAATCCACTGCTGGACGAAGGTTTCCCCAAATATCTTCCACAACGGTCTGTCTTGTGCCAGTCTCCTCCATGTTACTCCCGCATACTTTCGAATTTCATCCACCCATCTCCCATGTGGTCTTCTTCTGGGTCGTTTCCTGTCCCTTGGAATCCAACCTAAAATTTCGGCTGTCCATCGATTCTCTGTTCTTCTGGCAGTATGTCCAGCCCATTGCCATTTCAGGGAATTTAACTCTGATCATGATGTCTTCCACTCTTGTCATTTTTCGGATCCACGAGTTCCTCTTCTTATCTCTCCTGATTGCACTGCACCAAGCATGCACCTCTCCATGGTACTTTGAGTAGTCTGCAGCCTTTGTATGTCTCTTTTAGTTAAGGTCCACGTCTCAGCACCATACGTAAGCACTGGAAGGATGCATTAATCAAACACTTTTCTTTGAAGACATACTGACATATTGCTCTTGAAAATTATGCTGTTTCTTCCAAAAGCTCTCCAGGCAAGTTTTATACGCCGATTAACTTCATCAATGTGACCCTCATTTGATATCTGCTGTCCAAGATAAACGTACGTATCTGTTATCTCCAGCTTTTCTCCATCAATCGATAAATCTTCATTTTTTGTAAAAGCATTGGACATCACTTTTGTCTTCTGAAAGTTCATTTTTAATCCCACTTCTTTACTCTTGTCAGCATGTTCCTGGATCATACTCTGCAGCTCTGATGGAGTAGTTGTAAAAATTACTACGTCATCAGCAAAACGAAAGTGAGTTAGATAATTTCCATTAACCTTTATCCCTTTGTTTTCCCAGTTCAGTGATTGAAAGACATTTTCCAATGTGGCATTAAAAAGCTTCGGAGATATGGTGTCACCTTGTCTCACTCCCTTTCCAATTTTTATGTGTGTTGTATTTTCAAACAGCCGAATCTTTGAACTTGCATTTTCATAGATGTTATTAATAATATTAATGTATGCATCTTCAATACCGCAGGATTTCAGGGCCATTGTAACTGCTGATGTTTTCACCGAATCAAAGGCTTTTTCATAATCCATAAAAGCCACGCACAATGGAAGTTCATATTCCCTCGCTCTTTCAATTAGTTCTCTCAGTACGTGGATATGATCTATTGTGCTGTAGCCACTCCTGAATCCAGCTTGTTCTCTCGGTTGAGCCATGTCCAGTGTTACGTTCAAACGGTGTGAAAGAATTTTAGTGAAGATTTTATAAACCACTGATAGGAGGCTTATAGGTCTGTAGTTCCTGAGATCCTCAATGTCACCTTTTTTATGTAGCAGGATCATTGTAGCGTTGTTCCAATCCTCCGGAATCTTCCCTTCATTAAGGCATCGAGTGAAAATTTGGGCGAGTACTGTTTTGGTTTCTCCACTTGCTTCTTGTACGATGTCTACAGTAATTCCATCTTCTCCTGGAGCTTTTAACCCCGCTTCATGTTCTTGATTGCATGTGGAACTTCTGCTGGGAGGACTGGATGAACACTGGTACTGGTACCTTTCATGATGTCTGGAGTACACTTATCATTTTTTTGATATAATTTGGAATAGAAATCTTTTACTCTTGTCAACATTTCGCCTCTATTTCTTGTTACAGAACCGTCTTCTTTTCTCAGTGCCACAATCTGTTTTCTTCCCTTACTGAGATGTCCCTTTGCTATCTTTAGGCTTTGGATGTTTTCAATTGCTTTCCTTACTAGTTCACAGTTGAATTTCCTTACGTCATCTGTGATACTTTTTCGTACTGTCTTGCATAGCTCTATATATTCCACTTTGGAAGTCGCATCTTCTTTAGTTGTCCTCATCTCTCTTCTTTTTGCTTCAACATTTTGGTTTTTCCTAAGAATTTTTCACATGCAACTTGTTCTTGGACCCAGCCAATTTTGTTGCTGTTTCCATAAGAGCTTTGGTTACTTTTCTGTTAATTTCAGAAATATCCACTTCTTCCGATGTTAGGCCTTCTAAAGCAGAGAATCTTTTTTTTAGTTCCAACTTAAAGGTATTATGGTGTTTTTTAAGGTTGTTATGTAAATACATTTTGTTTGTCTTATGAACTAGCCAAGTTCGAGTTTAGTGTTGAGGTGCATCTTACATCTCAACAATCTATGGTCACTACCTGTGTTGAACTTGTTTAGCACACTGCAGTCTTCTATGACGAATGTTTTGTTACACATAATAAAATGAATTTCACTTGTCCTATTTGGATGTCTCCATGTCCATTTCCTGTGTACGTTTTTCTTGAAAAAGGAGTTCAAGATGAAAAACCCTTCTGCCTCTGCAAACTCTACGAGTTTATTTCCACGCTGGTTTCTGTTGCCGTGACCGAATTTACCTACTGAAGTTTCATTCTGTTGCCGTTGCCTTATTTTCGCATTGAAATCTCCCATAATGATCTTTACGTGCTGCTTGCCTTTATTATTTAGATGACGAATTTCCTCATAAAATTCTTCAATTTCTTCTTCGGGATGACTTGTGGTGGGTGCATAAGTTTGAATAATCTGAGCCTAGTATCTTCTTGAGAGTTGGATAACACGTTGTGCAGCTCTGTCAGAGGAACGCTCAGTCTGTCTTCTCACTTCGTCTCATCACAACGCGGACAGACTGGTGCGTTATACGACCTTGGGAGATTCCGGAGTCAGTGAGCAAGGAGCTGATTGGCTATTTTCAAGGACAACTCTGCTGCATGTGCTTCCACTGCCGTTCTTCTGTAAACTTTGTTACGCTGAAGACAGAAACAGGGTTCTATTACGAGCAGCGTTCGACGGAGGCCATCCAAACGAGAGCGTTTTAGGTAATGTACGTGAGCGAAGGAATTTTGACAGGACACGTAGTGATCGCAGTAATACACGCGGCAACCTATCTTTCCGAAAAACTTTATTGGACGAAACTGGCATACATGAGCACAGCTAGGGTGCAATGAATATTGAGTGTGCGAAATGCCAGGCTTTGCATTTCACAAATGAGAAAGCTAATGGTCATTTTAATTCCTGATGTCATCTTTTGATACTTCGAAAGACCAAGCTTTCAATATTGATATCAGAAGCTTCCGATACTTCGAAAGATCATATCCAAAGCTTTCGATACTTCGAAAGATCGTATCAGAAGCTTTCGATACTTCAAAAGACCATACCGGAAGCTTTCCATAGATCATATCAGAAGCTTTCGATACTTCGAAAGATCGTATCAGAAGCTTTCGATACTTCAAAAGACCATACCGGAAGCTTTCCATAGATCATATCAGAAGCTTTCGATATTTCGAAAGATGATATGACAAGCCTTCGATACTTCGAAAGATCAGATAAGAAGCTTTCGATACTTTGAAAGAGGGCTGCAACACTTACTTCTGAACAAACGTAATTTTGTCCTATTCATCCGGAAATACAATAGTGCGGTGTCATTTGCTTCCCTTTCCGCCAGAGAAAATGAGATTTCAGGCAATGGCCCGTGCTGTTTCAAAATTCCAGAACAAATTCGCTGGTATATCTCGAATTTGTTACCACTTAGTGGTGAAAACCCTTTATACTGTCAACTGTACTTTCTAGATTCCTCGGCAGCTGCTGATATACGTATTGTTCGCAAATAAAACTATCGATATTGATAGATTCTTGCTAACAATCCTTACGCACAAGCATACAAGACTGCAAGCTGAGGGGATAGAACATGAACTAGGAGAGCACAATCTGGAGCTTGTGTTTAGTTGTTAATAGATTAACACATTCTCTATATCCCCTTACAAAATACATAAAGCATGAAAAAATGGTGGGATTTTATTACCACTTTCTTGAAAACTGTGAAAATTACTTCTTACTATTTATTATATTGGGGTTACAACGATTCAAATAACTAGTGATTAAAATTAATGTGATTGAAATCAACTACTTCTTACAATTATATTGGGGCTAAAACGATTGAAATAACTAGTGATTAAAATCAAAACGATTGAAATTAACTAGTGGTTAAATTTCACTAACTAAGCCGCCAAGCCACTAGTTAAATTTCAGTTGTTGTTTTTTGCGGATATGATATTGAAGTTCTGTAGCAAAACCAAGTAATATCTATAGCGCATCGCGTGTTAAGAAGGTCATTGTGGCGTCGCATTTTCGCGCTTTCTTAACTGATACACCTGGCATGCAAAGTAAACCTTTTCATTTAATTCATATCAGAAGCTTTCGATACTTCGAAAGACCACATTAGAAGCTTTCAATATTCATATCAGAAGCTTCCGATACTTCGAAAGATCGTATCTAAAGCGTTCGATACTTCGAAAGATCGTATCAGAAGCTTTCGATACTTCGAAAGACCACATTAGAAGCTTTCAATATGGATATCACAAGTTGCCGATACTTCGAAAGATCGTATCTAATGCTTTCGATACTTCGAAAGATCGTATCTAATGCTTTCGATACTTTGAAAGATCGTATCAGAAGCTTTCGATACTTCAAAAAACCATACCAGAAGCTTTCATCATATCAGAAGCTTTCGATATTTCGAAAGATGATATGACAAGCTTTCGATACTTCGAAAGATCAGATAAGAAGCTTTCGATACTTTGAAAGATCAGATAAGAAGCTTTCTATACTTCAAAGGATCTTATAGGAAGCTTTCGATACTTCGAAAGACCATATCAAAAGCTTACGGTACTTCGAAAAGTCATACCAGGAGCTTTCGATATTTCGAAAGATCAGATAAGAAGATTTCTATACTTCAAAGCATCTTATAGGAAGCTTTCGATACTTCGAAAGACCATATCAAAAGCTTTCGGTACTTCGAAAAGTCATACCAGGAGCTTTCGATATTTCGAAAGATCATATGACAAGCTTTCTGTATTTCCACAGATCATATGACAAGCTTTCGATACTTCGAAAGATCAGATAAGAAGCTTCCGATACTTCCAAAGATTTTATCAGAAGCTTTCGGTACCCCTAAAGGTCATATAAGAAACTTACGATACTTCGAAAGTTGATATCAGAAGCTCATGATACTTCGAAAGTTCATATGACAAACTTACGGTACTTCGAAAGATCATAACAAAAGCTTTCGATACTTCGAAAGATAAGATAAAAAGCTTTCCATACTTCGAAAGATCTTATCAGAAGGTTTCGGTACTTCGAAAGGTCATATCAGGGGCTCTCGATACTTCGAAAGATCACATCAGGAGTTTTCAATACTTTGAACTACAGTACGCACGGCGTACACAACATATAATTACATTTTCTTCTACTCGTAATTAACATGTTTTTATTTTAATGTGAATTACAATATTCACGTTACCTCCCTCCCCACCCCCTTATTTCCCGGACCTTGCCCCGTCCGACTTTCAACTCTTCCGGTTTTTTGTCGAATTTTCTCGCTAAGAAAAAATTTTCGTATGACGATGATCTGAAACGTGTATTTATGATTTCTTGAACTCCCTCTCGCCAGACTTCTATCGCTGTGAAATATTTCAACTCGTAAATCAGTGGAACAAAGTCATCAATTCCAATTGGGGCTACCTGGACGATTACGTGAATTGTTTTGTTCGATTTTTTAAGCTTGAAATACAGGCTTCGCTATTTTCCGTCTACTGTCCGGCTTTTCTTTACAACCTGTTATGAAGTTCAAATTTCGACCTGTAATCGCAAAGAGCATATAAATGAATTCCGCGTAACTGAATTGAAGAAGCAAAAAAAAAAAAAAAAAAAAAACCTGCAGTAAATTATTGGGGCTTACGCGGGATTACGTATAAATGTGAAAAACGTATAACTGAGCTCTCACCGTACTTCCCAGCTAACTTCAGGAAGAGAAAATGTGCGCATCTGTTGCAGGATCCCGTCCCAGATTTTTCAAGAATTACGATGGGAGGCTGCGTGTTTGTTTGTGGTGGCCATCTCATTGTCTTCCTCGCAAATTAAGCAGTAAGTATAGGTTCCCTTTAATTTATGCTTTAAGAATTTGAGATTCTCAGGATCAGTTTAAGCACATAAATATTCAAAGAGAAAAATTCTTAGGTGTTAAGCGGGCGGCGAAAAAAAAAATTATCGGCAAGTTCATGCTGAAAATAGTGAACGAAGAAGTGATGGTGTGATTATTACCGCGTTTGTTAGCACATGAAGAAAAACAACAACAATGAATTAATTACAACAGTGTTTTCAAACATAAAAGGAATTTCACCTGTATCCCTTTTTCTTCCCATTTTTTTTCTTTTGTTAACACCGGAGTTAAATTCGTCTTTCTTAATTTTTACAAACAAGTTGCTATTTTTCTTTTCTGGTTCGCGGATTTATAAATTAGTATGTACCGAAAGAGAAAGAGCGATAAAAAAAAAAAAAAAAAAAAAAAAAAAGAAACAACAATCCTTCTAAAAGCAATAAGGAATTTGTTTTATGTTTCCGTTTTCAGATGTGAAAACGACGCCCGAGCGTAATTTCACGTTGAGATGGTAATTAAAGGAAATTCACGTGCGATCAGCGGCGCGTGAATTGGGGGAGGGGGGGGGGCAGGGTTTTCCCGATCTTCGTTTTGTTAAACAAGAGAGCGAAAAATCTAATTAACTCGTGCCGAAATGCGTGAAAAACGTATAAGTGCGAGGGAATTTTTTAGAAAGGGAAACATCTGCTTTGAAAATTTGGTTTTTATCTTTTGGCAACTGTCAACATTCTAATGAGATAAAAACGCGTCCTTTTGATTTCTTTCTCTTCTTTGGAAATGAGATTAAGATCTTTAATGAAATAACAAGAAGGAAACTTGCAGTAGTTCTGATTGCTAAGTTTTCTCCAGATAGTCCATTGCGTTTACCCTGGAGGTTCGGCAGTTGAAGCTGTAATTTTTAACTGCTGCTATCAAGAATGCTTTAGTAGTGTTAGCCGGCCTCGGTGGCTCTTCGCCAAGCTTTTTACCCCAGAAATAAGAATGACGCAATTGTAATTCACCCCCTAAGAGAGCAAAGGAAAATATTTTATCTTCTGTTTCCTAAGAGGAAAGTCCCATTTGATCGTTCCACGCACAAAAAAAAAAAAAGGAAACAGTCGACGCATAAATAACGCGAACATCGTGACCGAAACCAAATTAACCTCTGCTTTTCCAAAATGTCACAATTCACAAATTTATTCATATTCTTTCTCTTCAGATATTTGTTAGGATTTTCTCTTTTGTCTGATATTAATATTTTCCCTATGTAACGCCAAATGTTTTTCCACTTCACTTTTAGCTCAACACTTTGGGGGAGCAGGAAAAGTAAAATAAATTATTTAAATTTCCTTCGTATTGAAAATCAAATTTCAGAGGAAACAAAGCTTGTCATATACTACGTGGAAAAAATCTCCGGACACCAGTGTTTTCTATACAATACTGTACTTATGGCAAAATCAATAAGGAATTGGCTCACTTTTAACAAAAATTACAATGGCATGAACTATGTTTAAAAAGATCTCCGGTCACCAGTGTTTTCTATACAATACTGCATTTATGGAAAAAATCAATCAGGAGTTGGCCCACTTATGGCCGCTATTCAATTGTCATACACTGCGTGAAAAAAATCTCCGGACACCAGCGTTTCCTATACAGTACTGCATGCTAAAATTACGTTGTCATACACTATGTGGAAAAAATCTCCGGACACCACTGTTTTTATACAGTACTGCATTTATGACAAAATCAATAACGAGTTGGCCCACTTTTGGCTACAATTACATTGTCATACACTAAGCGGAAAAAATCTCCGGACACTAGTGTTTCCTAAACAGTAACTGCATTTATGGCAAAATCAACAAGGAGTTGGCCCACTTTTGGCTAAAATTACGTTGTCATACACTATGTGGAAAAAATCTCCGGACACCAGTGTTTCCTATACAGTACTGCATTTACGGCAAAATCAACAAGGAGTTGGCCCACTTTTGGCTAAACTTACGTTGTCATACACTATGTGGAAAAAATATCCGGACACCAGTGTTTTTATACAGTACTGTATTTATGAAAAATCAATAACGAGTTGGCCCACTTTTGGCTAGAATTACATTGTCATACACTACGTGGAAAAAATCTCAGGACACCAGTGTTTCCTATACAGTACTGCATTTATGACAAAATCAATAACGCGTTGGCCCACTTTTGGCTACAATTACATTGTCATACACTACGTGGAAAAATCTCAGGACACCAGTGTTTCCTATACAGTACTGCATTTATGACAAAATCAATAACGAGTTGGCCCACTTTTGGCTACAAATACATTGTCATACACTACGTGGAAAAAATCTCAGGACACCAGTGTTTCCTATACAGTACTGCATTTATGACAAAATCAATAACGCGTTGGCCCACTTTTGGCTACAATTACATTGTCATATACTACGTGGAAAAAATCTCCGGACACCAGTGTTTCCTATACAGTACTGCATTTATGGCAAAATCAACAAGGAGTTGGCCCACTTTTTGGCTAAAATTACGTTGTCTGACACTATGTGGAAAAATTCTCCAGAGACCAGTGTTTCCTACACAATCCTGCATTTATGAAAAATCAATAAAGAGTTGGCCCACCTTTGGCCACAATTACATTGTGTAATCTCCTTGTCACACTTACAATGAGATTCTCGTAAGTAGTCGTAAGCATATTGTTCCATTCCTCCCTCAAAGCAGTGGTCAGTTCAATCAACCGGTTTTCACAATCGATAAAACATCCGGAAATAGAAACATCTACTCTGTTTCACCAGCAGCTGAAAGGCATGTTACGAAGATTAACAAATGACGCACGAAAAGTTTCTCATAGCACAAGGAAGGTATCACAGACAAATAGTTTTTCAAATCGAACAGTTAAAAGAAGAAATATAGAAGGAAACGTGATATAAGTCTACGTCTGCTAGCGGAAGAATTTTGCATAATAGGAACGTTGAAAATAGGCAAAACATATTCTGCATGGGAAAAGATATGCTAAGGAAAAATAACTTTTCAACTACGTCTCCCGAAAGCAGAGATACCGAGAGTAAAATGTTTCGACCTTTACGCCCCTTAGTGGGAAATCTTGGTATTATTTAAAAAGGACAAAACTCCATATCTCCATTGTAGAGAATGGCATACCGTAAAGAAGAAATTTCTCATTTGTGTTTTTAGATGCGGAAATGCCGCTTCTAACTAAAGTATACGAACATCACCTACCGACAGAACTGTGAACTACAAAACTACAAAATTCCTCATATACTAGCTGTGATGATGTAAAAATATTTAAAACAGGGAAAATGGAAAAAATCCAAAATGGGAGTTTGAACGCCATTTTTTCCCTGTAGGAATAAAAATGACTTCAGGCCTGCCATATTGTGTGCCCAGGGTCCCACGAAGAAGGGGGAAGGAAATTCTTTCCATGGTGAATTCCACGCTGAGGCAGAAATTCACAAAACATGGGGATGTCTTCCCAGCGCAGAAAGTTTCTAGCAGCTAGAGACAGCTGACGAGAACGAAGATGTTTACCCTATGACCTCTTGCTCCGAAGGCATGCGCTTTCGGGATTGGTTGTGCGAGGTCCGGGCTGCACAGGGCTGCAAAGGTTTGAGCGGGAAAAAGTTGTAACGAACTTTTGCGGGACATTTCTTGCTCGAATAGGAAGAGGACTGTCGTTTCGTAGTCGTCGCTCAAGAGATTAGAGCACTCGAGATGTACGCGAGGTAGTCGGCTGCGGCTGACTAGTTAACTAGTTAGGAGCCTACCTGCGGGTTAAAGCCACTAAGTTACATACATTGCATCACCTGCTGATAATTGGGTAGTAATACTAATCACATGCCAGACTGCGGTCAGCCAAGGAAATCCTCCACCTCAGAAATCCAGCCACCTGTGAAGAGCATAATTGCTATGTATAACAACTTCTTGATGCTATGTGCACACTCATAGTGCAAAACTGAACTGCGACTGAACTCTGACTGTGCTGTGAGATTGGTTTGTTCGACATCAAGAACCATCTACTGTATATCAAATGCATAATCGACGATTTAACAGCGGAGATCACTTTCCTGCTGTAAATAAACCTATACATATGGCTCAGCTCTAAGTCTGTCTCTACAAGTCATCTTTTCCTTCACCATGCCTCTGAGGAGCAACTCAACAGAGTAAGTTGACTGGGACAGAGATATCCTAGTCTGGTGGCAGCTAATTACCATACCGGAGTCAATTAATCAAACTCCAATCTACTCACGCAAAATATAAAGAACGAGTAATAAGCAACTATAGTAAAACCTACCAACCCCAAGGAAGATCACAATGAGTACGTACATGAATATACACTGAAGAGCAATTGAATTAGAGATACCTTTCTAGTAACGTGTAGCACCACCTTTCGTCCTGATGACGGCGGCGATTCGTCTCGGCATGGACTCGACAAGACACCGGAAGCGTTGGGAAGCCATACGGATCCACGACCCCTCAACAAGCTCCCACAGTTCACGAAGATTTGATGGAGGGAGGTCATCTCTCTCGATGGCATCCCAGATGTGCTCGATGGGATTGAGGTCAGGTGACTTAGCTAACCAAGGAAGCGAGGTCACGTCGGTGGAGTGTTCATCCAACCATTCAGATACAATTCGGGAGCTGCATTGTCTTGTTGCAAGACGAGGTCCCCAGTGGGATGTTAAAGACGCACAAACGTGAGCAAATGGTCGTCCAGGATATCCCGGTAACGTTGACTTGTGAGGGACGATGTCACACGTACCAGGGGTCCCATTTCAGTCCACGTAAACAGTCCCCAGACGAGAATGCCAACCCCACCAGCTTGAAGAGCACCCTGCTGGCAAGAAGGATTCATCGCTTCATGTGGTTTGCGTCGTACTCGTATCCTGCTATCCGCTTGTACCAACGTGAATCTCGACTCATCAGTCCAGGCAACATTTTCCCACATGTCTAGTGTCCAGTGGCGATGTTCCCGCGCCCATGCTAATCTTTGCACCCTGTGATGCGCGATCAGCAGCGGTACCCTCGTGGGACGATAGCTTCTGTACCCCATAGCGAGCAGATGGTTCTGGATGGTGTGGCTGCTTACACGTTTTTGTGCACCAGCGTTAAACTGACAAGTGATTTCTTGCACTGTGGCCAGTCTATCCGCTGTTACAATGCGAGCTAGCCGACGATGACCCCGCTCATCCACACGCTGTTGTTCACGGCAGTTGGGTCTTGCAGGGATGGTTTTACCGGATTCGATGTAGTCACGGTTAACCCGTGACACAGTGGCTCGTGAAAATCCCAGTGCGTGCACGACTTCCGAGATGGATTGACCCATTCGTCGGGTCCCAACAATTTGCCCACGATTAAATGCGCTTAGATCCTTCGTCTTACCCATACTGCGTCCGACTCTTACTGATTCCCGTCGCATGACTCCTTACATTGTCGGATCGCTGCATACGTCATGTCGTTTCCATTTACAGGGCCGCCCACAGCGTCACATTTGCATAACGCCAGCTGTCTCTAATTCAATTGCTCTTCAGTGTATATATATAAGTATGACAGCCTATACGAATATGACACTAACCTAAAGTGTTTTACAAGGTAAATGGCATCCAGTGTTGAAAGAAGTTTTTAAATCGCACATGTAGGAGCAGAGATATTGAGAAAAACAGATTAAGCCTTTGCTACCTCTAGTGGCAAAATTGAGCATTATGTTGGGAAGCAAATAGGCACACAGAGTTTGTATAGTTAGTAGTGTCTCACTGAAGAAAGAATTGTTTCAATCGGGTTTTTAGTCCTGAAGATATTGCTGTAAACGGAAACGTCAGCAGACTTGTGCGTTAAGAAAAATTTGAAATTATATGAGTAACATTTCGCATCGGAAAAGCTATGCAACGAAGAACGAGTTTTTCAAATCGGACTCTTAGAAGCAGAGAAATTATTTAAAATAATATATATATTAATATACACTATCTACCACCAAGTAATTGGAGAGCCGCGGATGGCTTAGTGGTTAGTGTTTCAGATTATCGATGCTGTGTCCCCAGGTTCTAGCCTGGGCTGATCTTTCAGAGATGGTGTGATTTACTAACAATCGCTGAATATCCGCCGTGCATCGGACGAGCACGTAAAGTGACGGCGCCCAGGCTGGACCCACTGGTTAAATGGGTATCCTTTCCTATGTCCTCCCTGAAATTCTCTCGCCCATCTATGTGCAATATCGTACTTGTACGGTGGCGCCATCTACTGTACTCTAATCTCACTACAAACTGTTCTGTCAAAAGTCGCTAGACTTGCTCTCATTCCTTTCGTTTCTGTGTCCTGCCCAAAAGGCGATCTCGCTGTAGGTGGCTGGGACCTAAACTCTACTCCCTGTGGACGGAAGTCCTACATGAAAATGACAAAAATTGTTGGACCAAGTAATTGGACACCTGTGATAGCAAAGGAAAACGAAGTTTATTCACCTTCAATAGTTGGTGGAGCCTCCACGAGCGGCGATTACAGCTGCGACCCTCCGGGGCATACTCTCAACCAGGCGTTGTACGACGGCTAGCGGTATTTTCTTAAACTCGGCTTGGAGAAGATGGGTCAGTTCCTTCACCGATTTCGGACGGTGGGGGCACACCTTACGTCGACGCTCCAACTTCTCCCAGAGGTGCTCGATAGGGTTAAGGTCCAGGCTCTGCGCAGGCCAGTCCATTCGATTAACCCCATTGTCACCATACCAAGCCATGGTGGACCTCGCAACATGACAGGTGGCATTGTCATCCTGAAAGTAACATGGGTCCACCCCGTAAATCTGCCACAACGTAGGAAGCGCATGGTCATCGGAAATGGTGCAGTAGGTCTCGGCGTTGAGTCTACCAGGAATTCCGACCAAGGGTCCCGTGCCATACCAGGAGAAACACCCCCATAGCATAATTCCACCGCCGCCGAACTTCACAGTTAGCACAATACATTCCGGCAGGAGGCGTTCTCCATGCAGACGCCAAACGCAGACCCTGCCATCCGAACGGTAGAGGGTGAACCTTGATTCGTCGCTCCAGAGAACCTGTTTCCACTGTTCAACGGTCCACTGTCGACGTTCTTTGCACCACGTTAGCCGTGCAGCGCTATTGGACTTGGTGATCAAAGGCTTGTGGGCGGCAGCAAGTCCTTGATAACCGAGCAGATGGGCTTCCTTACGGATGGTATTCATCGAAAGAACACTCCCGGATGTCTGTTAAAACTCCTCGCTGATGTGGCCCATCGATTTGGTGCGGTTCTTCTGAATTTCTCTGGCCATCACCCGTCGGTCTCTAACACCCAGTTTTGTGGGTCTGCCGGGTCGGGGAACATTCCGGTAGTCATCCCCCATCTTCCACTTGCCAATCACGTAGGCCACTGTCTATTTTGGGTACTTCAACGCTCTGTATATGTAACGTATGGATCGGCCATTTCTGTGGTACCCGACGATTACACCTTTCTCGAAATCAGAGAGCTCCGAAGTGCGTGGCATCTTACACGCGACTGTTTGCGTTGTTGTTTCCCACACGATATTTAACGGCGGCGGCCGTGAAGTGTATCAGGACCGCAGATATCGTCGATTGCAGGGGTGTCCAATTACTTGTTGGTAGATAGTGTATCTACTCCCCCTGGAGAAGAAACCATCATTATTTAAAGAAGAAAATATTCTTAATTTAGTCCACTTAATAGTCCACCGTTCACTTTGTACACATTCATTTCGTTTTCAGAATAGATGAAATGCCGTGGACAGTTTTCTGTTCTGTTGGAATTTTTGTTACTTGGCAGAAAGAAAAAAAAGTCAGCGTACATCGCTTGCATACACTCATTGTCGTAAAAATCCGCGCAGCAAAATAATCGTGCGATTAACGCGAAACTCGGCGAATAGCTACGGGGAAGGCTGACATGCAAACGACTAAAGTTTCGTGCGATTCCGCATATTCGCGCGTCCACGACCGACGCTGCAATCGCAATCCTTGAAGCTTATAAGGCGTCGCGCAGGGGATTCCACATTCATGCCGAAGTGTACGGTAAGAGTAAGGTGCGATCCCTGTGCAATAGACATTCTGAGGAGCCGCCGTAGACGTGCGTACGGGCAACGGACAGATTTTGAACGAGGCAGTATCGTCGGAATGAGAGAGGCAGGGTGGCCGGCGCACCGAATACTCGGCCGTCATTTGGGCAAGTCGGACAGTAAGGTGCGATCTTGTTGGGAGCAATAAACATGGGAAGGCACCCAGATACGGCGTACTGGCTCTGGACGACCGAGACACATCACCAGTACAGAGGACCGTGGGATCGTGAGAGCGGCAAGCACAGATGCAGCGACGTCCTTGTCCAATGTCCACAGACATTTGGCGGCTGTACAAGGGACTCTTGTGTCCGACAGAACCATTTCCAGACCCCTGGCAGATGCGAATCTCCACTCTCGGCGGCCCTTACGTTTTCTGCCATTAACATCTTACCATCGTCGGCTTCGATTGCAATGGTGTCAGCAGCGAGCAACGTGGAATGCTACGGACTGGCGACGTATAGTGTTAAGAGACGAATCCCGCTTCTATATGGGATTGGACGATCACCGTATCAGAGTGACCGCAGGTGATCGTTACTATCCCAACATCACTGTACAGCGGACAGTCGGACTTCCCTCGCACTGATCCGAAGGACTATGACAGCCCAGCGCTACGTACAGGATATCCTGGGGCCCAATGTGCTGCCTTTCCTGGCGGGGTGGCCCCGAGTCATTTTCTAACAAGATAACGCCCGTCCGCACACGGCTCGTGTTTTCCAGAACTGTCTACGTCATGCTTCGACACTTCCGTGGCCGTCCTGATCGCCTTATCTCTAGCCCATCGAGCACGTATGGGACCAGATGGGACGCCAGCTTTCTCCATATCCCAGTGCTCGTGTTTTAGAGCGTCAGTTGTAAGAAGTGTGAGCCATTCTGTCATAGAATAACATACGGCGTCTCTTTGACTCCATGCCGGACCATATCATCGCATCTATCCGAGCACGAGGCAGTCCGACGCAGGACTAACGCTGACCGAAATGTGTACCGTATGTCCGCGGCTAATCGTCTTGCTGCTGTGATATAGTAATCACTTCTGACCTTGATATGTATCATCTCACTACTAACATCTCATTTCAATCCGACGCCTCCTTCTTGGCGCGCGGATTTTTATGACAATGAGTGTAGAAAGGAATTGCGGAAGTTTTCTGAAAATTCATAATTTTCCGTTAACACATCTTAAAAACGGCAATTTACCGTCAACATGAGAAAGGAACTGCTGAAATGTTTCTGAAAATTCAGAATTTTCCGTTAACACATGCAAAAAACGGAAATTTACCGTGAATGTGTAAAAGAACTACAAAAAGATTTCTGAAAATTTGAAATTTTCCGTTAATACATCTGAAAAACGGCGATTTGCCGTTTAATACACGAAAGGAATTACGAAAAGATTTATGAAAATTCAGAATTTTCCGTTAACACATCTCAAAAACGGCAATTTACCGTCAATATAAGAAAGGAACTGCTGAAACGTTTCTAAAAATTCGGCATTTTCCGTTAATACACCTAAAAAACGGCAATTTTCTGCGAATACACGAAAGAACTGCAGAAGGATTTCTAAAAATTGGAAACTTTCCGTTAATATATCTGAAAAACGGCGATTTACCGTTAATATATAGGCAAGGCATTGTGGAAAGTTTTCTGAAAATTCGTAATTTTCCGTTAATACATCTGAAAAACGGCAATTTTCCGTGAATATACGAAAGAACTGCAGAAGGATTTCTAAAAATTGGAAATTTTCCGTTAATATATCTGAAAAACGGCGATTTACCGTTAATATATAGGAAAAGCATTGTGAAAAGTTTTCTGAAAATTCGGAATTTTCCGTTAATGCACCTAAAAAACGGCAATTTTCCGTGAATACACGAAAGAACTGCAGAAGGATTTCTAAAAATTGGAAATTTTCCGTTAATATATCTTAAAAACGGCGATTTACCGTTAATATATAAGCAAGGCACTGTGGAACGTTTTCGTAAAATTCGGAATTTTCCGTTAATACTTCTGAAAAACGGCAATTCCCCGTGTATATATACAAAAGAACTGCAGAAGGATTTCTAAAAATTGGAAATTTTCCGTTAATATATCTGAAAAACGGCAATTTACCGTTAATATATAGGAAAGGCATTGTGGAAAGTTTTCTGAAAATTCAGAATTTTCCTTGTGTACGAAAAATCCGTGAAATTCAGATTCCTTACCGTCATTTCACGGAAAAAGTTGCATCAAAAATATGCTTCGTTAATTCACGAAAGGAATCACGAAAGTGGCTCCTGGATTTCAAAATTTTTTTACAGTGATTATTATGACGAAATAAATTTCTATATCACTTTTATGCTAGGGGCACCAGAGCTCTGAGTGCTATACACTATACTACACTGTCATGTGCTCTCACTGCTATCTGCCTTTATCTCATGTGTGTCCTGCGGGGCAGGCACGTCACAGTATGTATTATTTCAAGCTCATTTCTTCCCATTTTCCTAACCTCAACTTAATTCATTCCAGGCGGTTAAAGGTTTAAAACGACCATTTTTTTTGTACTAGGTGAAAGTCAGCCAATAATGACTGGGGGGGGGGATAAGATATGTGGAGTAATATTTTAATAAGTAGGCACTTTTTTTTTTTTTGCTTGTGAACTTAGAATTGCGCAGTTGCAAATGTTAAAATGTTACGGCAGTTCGTGCGCAAAAGGACAAATAGTATTTTTTATTGTCTTTTTTTCTTTCGTTTTTCTTTCTTCTACAGATATTAAAAACAGAATATCTGGTTGTATTCTGCGAAAAAATAAAATTAGTTACGTTCTGAAAATTTCGTAGTTTAAGGAAAAAAATAAGTACCCATATGATATTTCTTTAGCATACGCATGAAATCATATAACACACTCTTACCTACTCTTTCGGAACCCTTAATATTTAGACTTAAATGAGAAAAGTAACCGGTTTAACAATCTAAAGTAATCACGCTAGGTTCGCAAAAAGGGTCTTAAAATTAAATTTCATACGATAGGATTTTAAATAAAAAAAAACTTTATGTCTATAGAACAAAATTCGTGCTGAGTAGTACAAATCCATGAAACACACCGTTTGAGCACGATACTAATGAAAAAACTTGAAGTGTTACTAAATAAAAAACATTTATTTACAGATTAAAAACACACTAATAAGTTAAAATTACGACAAGATCTTTCAAGGATTTCAAAGTCTCATCTTCAGGTCGAGTGCACAAAATGATCACGAACATGGGCAGTTATACAGTCAAAGGTAACCACAATACTATACGGCCTCGGAGATTTCGTACACGGTCTCTGGTGGCAACAGCTAGTCTCCGAGGCCGCAAAGTGTTGTGGTTACCTTTGACTGTATAAGTGCCCATGTTCGTGATCATTTTGTGCATTCAACCTGAAGATGGGGCTTTCGAAGCCTTGAAAGATCTTGTCGTCGTAATTTTAACTCTTTAGTGTGTTTTTAATCTGTAATCTTTTATTTAGTAACACTTTGAAATTTTTTTAAGTATTGTGCTTAGACAGCGTGTTTCATGGATTGAATCTGTATGTCGTTTATGAACGACAAAGTAGAACTACAATTCCTGACGTAACGTTTTCCTGTTTCTAAAGAGTTGCTACAAGGATTTCAATAGTGTGACGTAATGCATCTCTGACGCCATATTAGAATCATTTGGATAAGATGACATCACACCAGCAGCTGTGAAGAATTGGTTTTTGTTGCTATGGCAACAAAGCTAAGTGGTCGATCCGTGCGCTGTGTTGATTGGCTTTGTTTTAATGTTGTAAGAATCTTGCCTTGACATGGAGTGTCACACAAATACCGAAACGATGTTTCGGAAAACTGATGTGCTCCAAATGTTAATCATTAGACATTACGAAAATGAACATTACAAAAATAAAAAAGTATATTTTTGAGGCAGATTCAACAATTAAAACTGGAAAATACAAGGAGTCTCCAACAAAAATGGACAAACGTTCAGATACAAATTTTGAAGATGACAATCCGATTTTTGGCGTAAATGTGACAAGGATGGTAAGTCAAATAATATCCGAAAACTTGAAAATTTTCATCGTCCTGGAACGGGACTTAAACCCGCGTCTCCCAGAAAACGCCCGGGTATGCTAACCACTACACCACCCAGAACGAACAAGTTTCAAGTTTCCGATCAATTTGAATATAACCATCACAGGATTCGCTAATCGGAGCAACCGGCATTCATGTTTAGCGAATCTGGAGGTTAAGAATCTTATCCCGTGTTTGCCCGGAGAAGCAGATAAATCCGGTTGCTTCGATTAGCGAATCCTGTGATGGTTATATTCAAATTGATCGGAAACTTGAAACTTGTTCGTTCTGGGTGGTGTAGTGGTTAGCATACCCGGGCGTTTTCTGGGAGACGCGGGTTCGAGTCCCGCTCCAAGGACGATGAAAATTTTTAAGTTTTCGGATATTATCTGACTTACCATCCTTGTCACATTTACGCCAAAAATCGGATTGTCATCTTCAAAACTTGTATTATATGGCGTAATCCCGTATTTCTTTCATGAAACGTTCCGATGTTCATACAAATGAAATCATATATGTTTAGATAATGGTTAAGTTCTTCAAGAAAAAGAAATTCAAATTTAAGTTCTTACGCATCTAGAAAAAACCTAATTAAATTTGTGTATTCATTGCGTAGTATTTCGGGATTTACGTGCTGCATAATTTGTTTGCTCCTGTCCTGTTAATCGTTCGCGTGAGTGTTAAAATATTTTAAGCTTGTGTCGATTTCTACCACTAAATGGAGAAAAAAGTAAATCTTTTCTGGTTTCCTTTTTTTAGGCTCAAGTATTGATTCAACAGCGGAGTTATCAGCAAGCGGAAAACCTTCTCCTATCAGTTAAAGTTTCTGACGTCACCCAGACTCGCGATTCTTATCATCTACTGGCATCTCTCTACAGCCTTACGAACAGAACAGCGGAGGTGATCGATTTTAACTTTAGAACGTTCTTTAAACTTTATGTTTTTTCTTCTGTTCCTCAATAGCTCAGCATCTCGGTTTTTCGTTTTTCCATTAAAGTGTATGCCTTGCTTATTGTATTTAGCCATTTAAAGGACTTGAAAATCATACATACGTAGGGAACCAATTGGAATTTATTTAGATAGGAATTAAGGCACAGCAAGTTTTGGCACAGTTTGTGACTAAACAGCAATAATACTTTGGTGGACTGAACCGTTTTAAGAAAAAGTCCTATGCCGAAGTTCTGAAATCTTAATCTCAGGTGAAAAGATCTAACAACTGAAAGATCTAAACAAGACAAGCAAAAAAGAAAAAAATAGTCCTCCTGAACGAAGCTTAGTGTTGGGGACGAAACAATAGATCTCAAGACTTAGTGTCACGAAAAGAAGTTTAACAACCGAAGGAACTTTATTAAAAGAAAATAGCCCTTCTATACTAAAATGATGTTAACACATTTTTAGAACGATTTTCCAGCATTTTAAGTATCGTTTAGAGTAAAATTATTTCTTTCATAATTGTTCAATCTGATAGCCTTTCTCTGGACTATGAATCTACATCTAGATTTTCATATTAACATGGTATTTCTTAGAATTGGTAGTAGTATTTTATTCCACTCCTCTCCCCCTGCTTTTCACAGTCCTATCATTGTTTTAGGTCTGCGTTTAGAATGCGCTCTTTTTAGCAGTCCGAAGGCACAATAGTCCATCATGCGACTTTGAAGGAATATTAGAAAAATATATAAACTTAATACCCGTCTCTTGTTTTCATGTTTTGAAGAAATAGAGTGGAAGATTTAGATGTATGACTGCTATTCTGATGGAATTCTACTTTTTGAAATCTCTGTGGATAAAGGAATGGAATCTTCTCTTTGAATATATAGGTGTTAAAACATTATTTTGGTAATATGAAGAATTGATTTATTCTTTTCAAATTTTAACTTTAATTTCCCATTGTATAACAAACCAGCAATAATCATGAATCCTATAGTTGAGAAACGAATTTCTCAGAAGAAATAATTCTTCATTCACGCTATATCCAAGCAAAAACAGTCTTACTGTGTTGCCGCTGCCGAACCGTCAATAAAATGTCCGGGCGGCCATCAGAAGTGCCAGCAGTTCAGGCCAACAGCTAGCCAACAGTTGGCACCCCACCAGTTGTCATATGCCACAACAGGGCCATCAGTTATCTATCACAGGCAGTATCTGCCACAGGTGGCACTTCAGCGGCCCTGCAAGCACGTGCCAGAAATGATGGCTTGCCGAATCTTATCCGCCAATTTGCCGGTAGTAGCCATAAAAAAAAAAAATCAAGGATAACCGCACTTTCCCAAAGAAAAAGGTCGTCTCACGACCTTTTTCTCACATTTCTGCCTAGGCAAAGGCAGCTCAGCCATATGCCTAGACAATAGGTGGGATGTGAGAAAAAGGTGGCGTCTCACGACCTTTTTCTTACATCCCTGCCTAAGCAAAGGCAGCTCAGCCACATGTCTAGGTAAAAAGTGGGATGTGAGAAAAAGGTGGCGTCTCCGACCTTTTTCTCACATCCCTGCCTAAGTAAAGGCAGCTCAGCCACATGTCTAGGCAAAAGGTGGGATGTGAAAAACAGGTTGCGTCTCGCGACCTTTTTCTCACATCCCTGCCGAAGTAAAGGCAGCTCAGCCACATGCCTAGGCAAAAGGTGGGATGTGAGCAAAAGGTGGCGTCTCACGACCCTTTGCTCACATCCCTGCCTAAGTAAAGGCAGCTCAGCCACATGCCTAGGCAAAAGGTGGGATGTGAGAAAAAGGTGGCGTCTCACGACCTTTTTCTCACATCCCTGCCTAAGTAAAGGCAGCTCAGCCACATGTCTAGGCAAAAGGTGGGATACAGGTGGCGTCTCGCGACCTTTTTCTCACATCCCTGCCGAAGTAAAGGCAGCTCAGCCACATGCCTAGGCAAAAGGTGGGATGTGAGCAAAAGGTGGCGTCTCACGACCCTTTGCTCACATCCCTGCCTAAGTAAAGGCAGCTCAGCCACATGCCTAGGCGAAAGGTGGGATGTGAGAAAAATGTCGTGAGACGCTACAATGGTGCAGGAACAGCTACAACTAGCGCAAATCGGATGGTAATCAGATACGCAGGGTAATTGTAAACTCCTTCAACAAAACAAGAAGGGTGATAGTACACATCAAGACGAACAATATTTGCAATGGAACCTAGAGCCACATTCCACTCCTAGTGCCAGAAAAGAGTGAAGTTACATATCCACGTCGAGCCTTTAACAGTGAAATCAAAGAGGCATACCTAATTTATGAGTTGCACAATTCCAATCGCATCAGAGAAAGACTCAAAGGAGCTCCTCACACTGGCGTCAGAGGGCGCCGTTACACAGCCCACACCGGCGAATGAAGGACTGTCGAACCCTCTCGTAGATTCCCCGTGTGGTGTTGATCTTGTCCGCAGCAACAGCGATTCGCGCGACGAGGGAGTCCACAGGAGTCTCCTACACTAATGTTTTTGTGTGCCCCCAGAAGAAGAAGTCCAGTGGATTAAGGTCCAGGGATCGTGGAGGCCACGCCACAGGTTCACCAAGCGTCCATTCCACCGCCCGGGATATGTCGCATTTAGGAAGTATCGGGTCTCGGTGGCAAAGTGTGCTGGGGCCCCATCATGCATAAACCACACTTGTCCCTCCGTGTGGTGAGCCGGACATCCTGCAACAGACCGGGAAGCACTTGTTCCAGGAACACTCGCTACACTGCGCCGGTCAGACGCATACGTCAGTTCTCATGTGATGTTTGCACGGTCATAACGCTGAACGGGTTCGGCTGCGCTTTTAAATGTTTGCTCCTCATCGTCTACGCACGCGTTCAGAGCACCTGATTTGAATCTCGTGCTTCTCATGCACTGTTTGGAACTCCGTGTGTCTTCTGGACGTTTTTCGAACGTGCTCTTTTCTGGCACTAGGAGTGGAATGCGGCCCTAGGTTCCATTGCAAACAGTGTTCGTCTTGGTGTGCACTATCACACTTCTTGTTTTGTTGGAGTTTACAATCACCCTGGATAAGTTCAGTTGCTTGGAATTTCCTTGTCTTGGGTAGTGTAATTACTAGCATGCGAGATCGGGAATTGGGAGGTGTGGGTTCGATTCCTGCTCCAGGACATCAAATTTTTTCAAGTTTTCTGAAGGAAGTAAATACATGGAATACATTGAAAATATGCCAATAATCCGTGGAATATACCACTAGCCATAATTTGGTTATTGTGCGTATGTGAGGAGGCATACAACCAGCAGAATTATCAACCCTTTTCTCAAACTTTCTTTGGATACTTTGAACCAAGTTTGTAGTCTTTTTTTGCCCTTTTACGATAGCAAAATAGTACATTGGCCTTTTTTGTTACAGTCATAGGTTGAAGAAGCGCATATGCTCCAGCTTTGTCCGTCTGTTCGTCCGCACGATAATTCGCGTAAAAATGGTTCGATTTCTATGAAATCTTAGCATGTAGTAGGGGACAACCTGGGGATGAACCCTATTGAAAATGGACGAAATGCGGTCAAACGTCAACACATAGAAGCGATATCCATTCCATCGCCCTTATACGTCATAACTTACGTAAAAATGCTTCGATTGCGACAAAGCTTTATCATGTTGTTTTGGAGGTATACTAAACCAATTCTGCTGAATATCATCAAAATGGGGTTAAAAGTCTGGGTACAGGAGCGAGATTTATTCCACAGCCAATATCCTCATAACTTGACTAAAAATGCTTCAAAACTTCGACATGCATATATGTTGTTTCGGAGCTATATTGAACCAATTCTGTTGAATATGATCGAAATGGGGTCAAAGGTCAGGGCACTGGGGCGAGATTTATTCCACAGCCAATATCGCCGCCCCGGTGGCGCAGTGGTCTAAGCGATGGCCTCTGATCATTCGTCTGAATGGGGTCCGGGTTCGAATCCCGGTGAGGCATGGATGTTGTGCTTGTCTTACGGCACTGGTTCTCTCCCTTCCCTGGAACCAGTGACCCTAAATTAGGGATGGGCGACTGCTTATAGCCCATTGTGTTGCTCACGGTGGTCGTTAAACCTCCAATCAAAAAAAAAAAAAAAAAAAAAAAAAAAAACAGCCATTATCCTCATAACTTGACGAAAAATGCTTCAATTGCAACAAAAGTTTAGTACGTTGTTCCGGAGGCATGCTGAACCAATTCTGTTGAATATCATTAATATGGGGTCAAAGTTCAGGACACGGGAGCGGGATTCATTCCATTGCACTTATGCGTCATAACATGCTTCGATTACGACAAAACTTTATCATGTTGTTCTGGAGATATACTGAAGCAATTCTGTTAAATATAATCAAAATGGGTCAAACGTCAGGGCATAGGAGCGAGATTTATTAAACAGCCATTATCCTCATAACTTGACTAAAAATTCCTCTATTGCGACAAAACTTTAGTATGTTGTTTCGGAGGTATACCGGACCAATTCTGTGGAAAATCAACGAAATGGAGTCAAAGGTCATGGCAGAGGAGCAAGATTTATTCCACAGCCACTTTCCTCATAACTTGAGTAATGATTTCTGGTATCATAATCAATGCATTGCATAATTTTACTAACTTGTTCTTGTTGAAAGCAATTTTTGACAATTCCCCCTTCTATTATTAATAACATTGCTTACTTTACATCTAGAAATGCTAATTCCATGATTTTCGCAGCGTTTTTTAATTACAGAATACTAGAGGTAGGGCGAATCTTAAATTTTCTCGAATCCTTCATATAAGAATAATTATAAGAAAAAAAGGGGAAATAAAAGACTTCTACTAAAAATTAAAAGTTTTTAATTGAAGCAAAATTCGAAGACTGTGTTTAATGAAAAGCAAATACAAGAATACAGTTTTCGAAAAATATATCCATACTTATTAAGAAGATGCAAATGAAATTTATAATTTACATTTACTATATGAAGTACACAACTCGTAAGTCTTGAGGTTCATTTCCATTTTCTGAACATAATCTGACCAAAAACATATTTGAGTAACAATTCACATTTTTGACATTTTTCTTTGATAACAAAAAGTTTCAAACCGTTTTTAAATCAAAGCAAGAGTAGAAGTGGGGAAGAGTATTTCGAGAGTCAATGTAAATAAACACTAAACATGGGGCACTAAATTGAGTAAATTATTTCCAGAAAATTAACAAAAATCAAAAACATGTTTGTTTTAAGAGTTAATAAAAATACTAAACGCTGAACTCTTTCAGAGCAAATGCAAAAAAAAAATCAGAAACCTTTCATGGAGATTTCATGCTGTCAAAATTTCGAACAAATATCGCTGCACAACAAGCACCAAACGCCAAGTTTTTTAGGTTAAGATTCGAAAGATTCGAATGACGAAAAAACCTCAAAGATTCGTGTTCTCGAATCTTTTTCAAGATTCACGGGATTCGGGTATTCGAATGTTCTATCCCTAAAGGATACAAATATTCCTCTTCGCAAAGAGCAAAAATATAACTTTCTGCCCACAACTGGTTTACGTGGGACATTTTCTTGGCAGACGGTATTTAACTGGAGATATTTCGCCAAAATTTTCACTCGATGCCTTAATGAAGGGAAGATTCCTGAGAATTGGAACAATGCTACAATGATCCTGCTACATAAAAAAGGTGGCATTGAGGATCTCAGGAACTACAGACCTATCAGCCTCCTCTCATTGGTTTATAAAATCTGCACTAAAGTTTTTTCACACCGCTTGAAGGTAACACTGGACATGGCTCAACCGAGAGAACAAGCTGGATTCAGTAGAGGCTACAGCATTATAGATCATATCCACGTACTGAGAAAACTTATTGAAAGAGCGAGGGAATATGAACTTCCATTGTGCATGGCTTTTATCGATAATGAAAAAGCCTTTAATTCGGTGAAACCATCAGCAGTTACAATGGCTCTGAAAACCTGCGGTATTGAAGATGCATACATTAATATTATTAATAACATCTATGAAAATGCAAGTGCAAAGATTCGGCTATTTGAGAATACACCACCCATAAAGATTGGAAAGGGAGTGAGACAAGGTGACACCATATCACCGAAGCTCTTTAATGCGACATTGGAAAATGTCTTTCAATCACTGAACTGGGAAAACAAAGGGATAAAGATCAATGGAGATTATCTAACTCACCTTCGTTTTGCTGATGACGTAGTCATTTTTGCAACTACCCTATCAGAGCTGCAAAGTATGATCCAGGAACTTGCTGACAAGAGTAAAGAAGTGGGATTAAAAATGAACTTTCAGAAGACAAAAGTGATGTTCAATGCTTTTACAAGAAATGAAGATTTATCGATTGATGGAGAAAAGCTGCAGATAACAGACACGTACGTTTATCTTGGACAGCAGATATCAAGTGAGGGTCACATTGATGAAGAAATTAATCGGCGTACAAAACTTGCCTGGAGAGCTTTTGGAAGAAACAGCATAATTTTCAAGAGCAATATGCCATTATGTCTTAAAAGAAAAGTGTTTGATTAATGCATCCTTCCAGTGCTCACGTATGGTGCAGAGACGTGGGCATTAACTAAAAGAGACATACAAAGGCTGCAAACAACTCAAAGAGGCATGGAGAGATGCGTGTAGCCAGGAGAGATAAGAAGAGGAACTCGTGGATCCGGAAAATGACAAGAGTGGAAGACATCATGATCAGAGTAAAATTCTTGAAATGGCAATGGGCTGGGCATACTGCCAGAAAGACAGACCATCGATGGACAGCCGAAATTTTAGATTCGATTCCAAGGGACAGGAAAAGACCCAGAAGAAGACCACATGGGAGATGGGTGGATGAAATTTGAAAGTATGCGGGAGTGACATGGAGGAGACTGGCGCAAGACAGACAGTTGTGGAGGAAACTTGGGGAGACCTTCGTCCAGCAGTGGATTGATAATGGTTGTTGATGATGATGATGATTTCTTTCGTGTTCGTCTAACAGAGTATTGCCAGCTTCAATGTTTTTAACTTCTATTATGTTCTCTAATTCCTTATCAAACACATTTTAAAGATATGTGAGCATCCTCTGTAATTTAGCTTAAACAATAGATCTGCAACCTTAACGTTACTTAACGGGGTTTAAGAGCTGAAGAAAGAAAAAGATGTACCTCTTTTAGTACGGAGAACTGAACCAACAGATCTGAAATATCAATGGTACAGAAATATATTTAACTATTGAAGGAATTTCAAACGAATAAAGCGAAAAAAAAAATATCCCTCTATAGTATGCTTAACATGGGGATTGAACCACCAAATCTAGATTTTTGTCATCAGAAAAGGTTTTAAAAGAAGAAAGAAAATATAAAACATACAGTATATTAAAAACACAAAAATATACAAAGCTTAGTGTTTATATTGATATACGAACCTTAGTGTGTATATTGATATACGAACCTTAGTGTGTATATTGATATACGAACCTTAGTGTGTGGATTGAAATCATAGGTCTAAAATCAATGTTACTAAAAGAATTCTAAAAACAAGTCAGTAAAATCATGCAATGCATTGATTAGGATACGCTTTCCAACATACCAGAAATCATTACTCAAGTTATTACTCAAGTTACGAAGATAATGGCTTTAGAATAAATCTCTCTGCTATGCCCTGACCTTTGATCTCATTTCGATGATATTCAACAGAACCGGTTAAGTATGCTTCCGGAACAACATGGTAAAGTTTTTTGTCTCAATCGAAGCATTTTTACGTAAGTTATAACGCATAAGGGCGATGAAATGGATCCCGCTCCTATGTCCTGACCTTTGACTCCATTTCGCCCATTTTCAACAGAACTTGACCCTATGTCGTCCCCTACCCTATACTAAAATTTCATCGAAATCGAACCATTTTTACGCAAGTTATGACGCATGAGGCCAATGGAATGGATCCCGCTCCTATATCCTGACTTGTGACCCCATTTCGCACATTTTCAATAGGGCTCGTCCCCAGCTTGTCCCCTACCACATACTAAAATTTCATCGAAATCGAACCATTTTTACGCAAGTTATGACGCATGAGGGCAATGGAATGGATCCCGCTCCTATATCCTGACTTTTGACCCCATTTCGCACATTTTCAATAGGGCTCGTCCCCAGCTTGTCCCCTACCACATACTAAAATTTCATCGAAATCGTCCCCTACCATATACTAAAATTTCATCGAAATCGAACCATTTTTACGCAAGTTATGAAGCATGAGGGCAATGGAATGGATCCCGCTCCTATATCCTGACCTTTGACCCCATTTCGCCCATTTTCAATAGGGCTCGTCCCCAGCTTGTCCCCTACCACATACTAAAATTTCATCGAAATAGAACCATTTTTACGCGAGTTATCGTGCGGACAGACAGACGGATAAAGCTAGAGCATATACGCTTCCTCAACCTCTATTTGGAAAGCGTAAACAATAAAGCATCAAACTTAGCATGGGGATTGAGCTAATAGATCTGAAATCATAGTGTGAGATTAACAATTGAAAAAATGATTTTTACATGTCATTTCCAAAAACTCGTCTTACCTGAGTTGTTTTTCATTATCAAAAACCAACTGAGCGCTTGGCTATGCAGGTAACCTCGCGCATAAAAGACATTTTTTACTTGATTATTCGTGAATAATGAATTCCCAGGCGTCATGAATAGAGCTGTTACTTTTTTTCAACTGCAACACGGTGAGCGTTTCGTTTATCTTATGATGTTGTTTCAAGAAAAACACGTGGAAAACATCTTAGTGCGTGGGTTATTTTAAAAAAGAAACGAAACGAAAAAATACGTAGGGAAATTAATTTTCCGGCATGTAAGCCTCAAACTTCATTTCAACTTCGCAGCGGTAACAGACGGTTTTTCGTTTGTAGCGTTCTCGGAAAAGCGAGCTGAAAGGATGATAACTTGTTAGCATTCGAGCTAGAAGGAGTAGCACTTTAATTAAATGTGGATTGCGGATATTTTCAGAAAGTCATGGAGGATTACAGTTGTTTTCTTAATTGAAAAATATATGTGAAAGAGCGGAAGTTTTCACTTCGAACGAGCAAATGTAGATTTCTTTATGAAACAGAAGCATTGTTTTTTCATAGTGTCGATGACGTAAGCATTTCTTCATTACCCTTCGTGCCTCATGAGGAACTATCTTTCCTAGATGAACATGAGTTTGATTTGCGTGTAGGAATGCGAGGTGAATTAGAGAAAGGCAAATATTTCATTTGCAAGCAGAAATGAACAGGAGAACTTGTAAAAGGTTCACCGCAAAAATTTTCAGCATATTTCCCTTCTGGGAGAGCGGCCTTGCTTATGTTGAGCTAAGGCGGGAGATGATTAAAGGCGTGTACCTTCAAAATAACCCGGAAAAAATAACCCGCTTCGTAATAACCCTGTCAAAACAGCTCGGCATCTAAATAACCCAGCGTGAAAAAAACCCCGTAAAAAATAACCCTGTGTCATTATAACCACTCGGTTACAGTTATGGTACGTCAAAATAACCTGCGTCTTAATAACCCACGCCCTAATAACCAGCTTCAAAATAACCCAGCAATCTCAGTTTGCGAGTCAAAATGGAAAGAGGGGCGGGAACGAGCTCCAAAATCGAAGTAGGTCGTGTTTTTTCTTTGTGTTTTTTTATTGAAGGTTTAACGACCACCGTGAGCAACTCAATGAGCTATAAGCAGTCGCCCGTCCCTAATTTAGGATCACTGGTTCCAGGGAAGGGAGAGAGCCAGTGTCGTAAGACAAACACAACATCCATGCCTCACGGGATTCGAACCTGGACCCCTTTCAGACGAATGATCAGAGGCCTTCGCTTAGACCACTGCGCCACCGGGGCGGCTAGGTCGTATTGAGTAGATTTCAGTAGATCTCTACAAAATCGTAGTCATCAAATATAACTTTTTTTTTTTTCTTTTTTCTTTTCTTTTTTTTTTTGAAAACCAGGAAATTTAAAACCGTCATAATTTAGTCGCCAAATTTTGAGAACTTTAAAAATCAGGACCTTATTTCAGAGGCGTAACTAGAAATTTCTGCGCCTGGGACATACCTCCAAATATATTGCGCCCCGTCTGTCTTTCTGTTATGCATATATGCATGTATATCATCATCATTATGAAGGCTAACGCGCTCGGCTGAATATAGAGAGTTTCGGGGTTCGATTCCCTGACGGCGGCTGAAAAACAATTTTTCGGTTGTTGTGTGTTGCTTAACGTGGAAAGAGCGATGGATTTATTTATTCAACAGACGTATTTAGATGAATTTCACCATCAATCCACTGCTGCATGATGGTCCCCCTAATTTTTTCCAAAACTTTCTGTCTCGAGCCAGTCTCTTCCATGTCAAACTGACTGATTCTACTGCTTTTGCCAATTATTTCGACCTTTTGACCTTCAGTGGCACATTAAACGAACAGAATGAAGGTGGAAGCCGTGGATTGTATATTGTACAGGGTGATCCATTTAAACCAGTACCCTGAAAAAACCTTATTTTTTTACAAGGGATCGCGCAAGGAACTTCTTCTTTTTTTCAATAGAAGCAGCAACTCCTGGAGAATGAAAACAGCCACCGTGAAGAAGATTGTTAACTGTAACTCAGCTCGTGATTTGTTGGTTGTTGCGTTGTCATTCACTTGCGTGCATTCGGAGACATGCAGTACTCTGTTCCAGAGCGTGTTTTTTTTTAGTGAAATCGTATTGGGTAGCCAATTCTGTCATCAAAACGCAAAGAGCATTTTGAAGAGAGTTTGGAGTTCGAAAAGTGCCAAGCAAGTTAACAATTTTGTCCATGTCAAAAAAACTGGAGCAAACCGGTTCTCTTCTAAACGGTAGCGGTAGACATCACCCTCCGATGCCCCAAACGCGTGTAGACGATGTTCGGCAAAGTTTACTTCAATGTCAACACTAACGTTTATTGCCGCATATTCAATGAATTTGTGGAACAACTTGATGACATTGAATTGACAGAGGGCTACTTTCAGCAGGATGGCGATACCTGTCACACATCGAAAGTCTCAATGGAACTCATAACCAGCTTCTTTGATGACAGATATGGCATCCCCGATCTCCGGACTTAACTTCCCTGACTTTTTTACGGGCCTACTTAAAGGATAGAGTTTACAAAACCCATCCAAAAACATTGGATGCATTGCGTGAAACAATCACGACTGAAATTGGCAGTGTTACTGCTCGTACTCTACATGAGACATCACTGAATATGGTGCGGCGTGTTCAACTGTGTTTACAAGAAAATGGAGGACAATTCCAACATTTGCTTTGATAAAATGAGTTTCCAATACCACATGTATAATTCTCAACTTACTGTAGGATTTTGTTGTTATTTATAAAAAAGTTATAAGTAAATCACATGGTACTGGTTTAAATGGATCACCCTGTATTTGCAATGATGATCAAATAGTCCCCAGAGAATTCTCAACAATTTTTATGACATTATTTCTCTTACAACGTACGCACAATCATTTTTGAATGTGAGCAACTAATATCCGGTGGATATTTTTTGGAAAGAAATGTAAATTTTAATTTGCCAATGTACCTAAACCTGGCAAAGTATATTATAAACAAATTTATAAATCGGCAAATGACAAATTACGGCGTGAACAAACTGTAACAGAAACTAATGTAAAAGTTTCAATTCCAATGTTAATGAGATTGCATGCAGTGATTTGTGAGCCCTCTCTTGAGTGCGTCCAAGGCAGTCGCCCAGCTTGCCCCTCCCTAGTTGCGCTTCTGCTTATTTAATGCAAAGAAATGCTTTCTTCCCTCACCTTTGCCATGTTCCTTAAGTATAACTACACTATCTACCAACAAGTAATTGGACACCCCTGCAATCGACGATATCTGCGGTCCTGATACACGTCACGGCCGCCGCCGTTACATATAGTGTGGAAAAACAACAACGCAACCAGTCGCATGCAAGATGCCACGCAGTTCGGAGCTTTCTGATTTCGAGAAAGGTGTAATCGTCGGGTATCACAGAATTGGCCGATCCATACGTGACATATCCAGCGAGTTGAAGTACCCAAAATCGACAGTGGCCTACGTAATTGGCAAGTGGAACATGAGAGGTGACTGTCGGAATGTGCCCCGACACGGCAGACCCACAAAACTGGGAGTTAGAGACCGACGGCTGCTGGCCAGAGAAATTCGGAAGAACCGCACCAAATCGATGGGCCACATCCGCGAGGAGTTTCAACAAGCATCAGGGAGTGTTCTTTCGATGAATACCATCCGTAAGGAAGCCCATCTGCTCGGTTATCATGGACGTGCTGCCGCCCACAAGCCTTTGATCACCAAGACCAATAGCACTGCTCGGTTACCGTGGTGCAAAGAACGTCGACAGTGGACCGTTGAACAGTGGAAACAGGTTCTCTGGTGCGACAAATCAAGGTTCACCGTCTACCGTTCGGATGGCAGGGTCTGGGTTTGGCTTCTGCTTGGAGAACGCCTCCTGCCGGAATGTATTGTGCCAACTGTGAAGTTCGGCTGCGGTGGAATTATGCTATGGGGGTGTTTCTCCTAGTATGGCACGGGACCCTTGGTCGCAATTCCTGGTAGACTCAACGCCGAGACCTACTGAACCATTTTGGATGACCATGCGCTTCCTACGTTATGGCAGATTTACGGGGTGGACCCATGTTACTTTTAGGATGACAATGCCACCTGTCATGTTGCGAGGTCCACCATGGCTTGGTGTGGGGACAGTGGGGTTAATCGAATGGACTGGCCTGCGCAGAGCCCGGACCTTAACCATATCGAACTCCTCTGGGACGAATTCGAGCGTCGACTTAAGGGATTCCCCCACCGTCGGAAATCGGTGAAGGAACTGACCTGTCTTCTCCAAGCCGAGTGGAAGAAAATACCACAAGCCGTCGTACAACGCCAGGTTGAGAGTATGCCCCGGAGGGTCGCAGCTGTAATCGCCGCTCGTGGAGGCTCCACCAACTATTGAAGGTGAATAAACTTCGTTTTCCTTTGCTATCACAGGTGTCCAATTACTTGTTGGTAGATAGTGTATATTAACCGGTATTCCCTCCTTGGTTCGGTAAGACATTTTTTCCTGAGGATTTGGAATTTAATCGAATACTACAGAAAACCAACTGGAGTTAATGGTAGCCAAGCATGGTGCCGATTTGCAAGTCTCCCTCAAGAACGCCTCAAGTGGAAAACAATTAATTTTGGTTTTCGTTGACATTAGGAGAAACTAAAAAAAAAAAAACCGAGTTTTTCCAGATTTTAACTATGGCTTATTTTGGCGCCGGATTATTTTTCCCCCTGGTTATTTTACTTACGGATTATCGACGTTGGGTTGTTTTGACCCCGGGTTAATTTGACGCCAGGTTATTTTGACTTGGATATTTTGACTCGGGTTATTCTTTCCAGGTTATTTTGACATGTAATCATTGAAGGTCCAGCGAGTGGACAAAATAATGGCAACACCCATTACAGAGGACGCTCACACATTTTTAGAACGATTTTCCAGCAACATAATTAATGTTTAAATTAAAATTATTTATTTCTTAAATGTTCTACCTGAACATTTATTTCTTAAATGTTCTTCTCTGGACTATGAACCTACTTCTATATTTCCAAGATAACAGGGAATTTCTTAAAATTGGCAGTGGTATTTATATTTCACTCCTCGTCCATAGTCCAATCACTGTTCAGATCAAATCAGATCATACGTAGAGGATTTCAGGAAGGGAGTGCCTGATCCCAGGTCTTAAACAACCCTTTGAAATAGGAACCTAGGAGATTTGGGCTAGAATGCACGATCGGAAAGTGAAACAGAAGCAAGGTAGAAATGGGGAAGAAGACGCCCTGATTTATTACCGGGAGGCCAGTACCCGACGGCTTAACGGGCCCATCATATCAGATCAGATCATATGTAGCGGATTTCAGGAAGGGAGTGCCTGATCCCAGGTCTTAAACAACCCTTTGAAATAGGAAGTTAGATTTGGGCTAGAATGCACGATCGGAAAGTGAAACAGAAGCGAGGTAGAAATGGGGAAGAAGACGTTCTTATTTATTACCAGGAGGCCAGTACCCGACGGCTTAAGGGGCCCACCAGATCAGATCAGATCATATGTAGAGGATTTTAGGAAAGGAGCGCCTGATCCCAGGTCTTAAACAACCCTTTGAAATAGGAAGCTAAGAGATTTGGGCTAGAATGCACGATCAGAAAGTGAAACAGAAGCGAGGTAGAAATGGGGAAGAAGACGCCCTTATTTATTACCGGGAGGCCAGTACCTGACGGCTTAAGGGCCCATCAGATCAGCTCATATGTAGAGGATTTTAGGAAGGAAGTGTCTGATCCCAGGTCTTGAACAACCCTTTGAAATAGGAAGTTAGGGAGATTTGTGCCTGAGTGCCAGATAGGAAAGTGACACGGTAGCGAGGTAGTAAGCTGGAGGAAGACGCCCTTATTTATTACCGGGGGAAGGGGCAGTACCAGGGGTCCGACGGCTTAGCGTGCCCATCCGACGCACGGCGGATATTTAGTGCTTCGAGCGTTCGTACCTGCCTGGGATCGAACCATAGTCCAATCACTGTGGCAGTTACGAACGTTGACCACCAGTCCACCCGCGGTCCTCCTCCCTAAGTAACAGCTGCATTGCCTTTTTATCTACCGTTCTTATCCGGTCACACATACGTCACTTGTTCCGACCTCCGTGTGTTGCCAACATTATTCTCGTTTGAGGAAAAAGACATAACCTTATGGTTTGAAAATGTCTAAGAGAACAAACTCAAATTCTTATAGAAAAAGAAACTCAAAAGGAAAGTTAATACAGAATATACGTTACACTTTCGCCATTTGCAGGTAATCAGCCAGAAAGAAAGAGTGTGAATCGTCTCATTAGATGACTATACTCCAAATGACAAGGCTAAGGGGAAAGATGAAGGTATGGTAGGAAAGTGTTAGTACCTCTCCCGGACACGGACATCATGCCATTGGTTGAAAACAAGCGACTCAAACATCTTCTGTTTCCATTCGTTTCCTAGGTTCCTCGCCATAATATAGCTCTTTTAGCAGATAACTTATTAGAAAGGATTAGTGCCAATAATCTCCCTGACAGACCGCTCTGAATAACAAAGCGAAGACGAAAGATCCAAAGCATGATAGGTATGGGTTGGTCCCCCTGACAATCACATCATGCTACTGGGTAGAAACGAGTGCCTCAAACATGTTCCTTCTTTCGCCATTTGCTGGTACTCAGCCAGAAAGAAAGAGTGTCAATCGTCTTCTTAGATGACCACTCCAAATGACAATGCTAAGGGTAAAAACGAAAGCATGATGCGGAAGGGCTAGTCCCCCCTGACACGGACATAATGCAACTAGGTAGAAACAAGTGGCTCAAACATATTAACTTTCCTTTCTCAGGTTCGCTGCCATTGTTATAGGCCTTTTAGCAGGTAATCAGTGAAAAATGATTAGTCTCAATCATACCCGTAAATGACCATTTTGAAAAACAAGGCCAAGGAGAAATACCCAAGGCATGATAGAGAAGTGCTAGTGCCCCTGACACGGACATTATCTTTCTCTCTCTCTCTCTCTCACACACTCACTCTCTTTCTCTTCTTTTTTAGATTCGTCGCCATTGTTATAGCCCTTTTAGCAGGTAATCAGTTAGAAAGGATTAGTGTCAGTCATGCCCCTAAATGACCACTTTGAATAATAAAGCTAAGGGGAAAGACCCAAGACATGATAGGGAAGTGCTAGTCCCTCTGACACGGACATCACGACACTGGGTGAAAACAAGTGACTCAAATATCTTCTCTCTCATTTCTTAGGTTCTTTGCCATTGTTATTGCTCTTTTAGGAGATAATCAGTGAGAAACGATTAGTGTCAGTCATGCCGTAAATGACCACTTTGAATAACAAAGCTAAGACGAAAGACCCAAGGCTTGATAAGGGTGGACTACTATACCTGGCACTTACATCACGCTACAAGATGGAAACAAGTGACTCAAACATCTTTCTCAAGATCGTCGCCATAGTTACAGCCAAAGTAATCAATCAATAAGGGTTAGTGTGAATCATCCCCTTAAACCCTTAACGACCATAACCCAAAAATCTTGTATCACTCTAAATACACTGGTGTGCAAAAATTTAGGACGAAGAGGAGAAATTAGCATAACAGCGGAACGAGCAGGCAGAACGGACCGAAAAACCACTCAGGAGATAGACTAGGGTCCGGTACGGTAGGGTATGCGCATATATGCAGCATGACGTAGGGGGGGGAGTGTCGGAAGGGTGTAAAGCACACGGGCGGTGTACGCTCAGCAATTCAGTGAAAGCTATTGAACTGTGTACATCGGTTTGAACGACGTCGAGTTGCTGGCACCGTGTGATATGGCCAACAGGCAATCCAGTAGACAACATCTGGATGACTTTACCCGAGGTCGCGTCATTGGGAAGTGGGAAGAAGGTCGAAGTGTGACTAGTGTGGCCGAGGAGTTCGGAATCGCTCACAGCATCGTTTCACGAGCTTGGAGAGCATTTCAAACGACAGGAACAGCTGTCCGAGAGTTTAGCAGTGGTTGTCCACAAGCAACCACGGCGGTGAACGACCGGTATATTGTCCTACAGGCGAAAAGAGACAGACGGCAGACAGCGGGAGAAATCGCAAGGCACATGCAACAGAAAACTGGACGTCCGTTATCGCGTTTTAACGTGGCCAGGAGGCTGCACAAAGTTGGTGTATTTGCACGACGACCAGTACGGTGTGTGCCATTAACGCCAGCTCATCGGAGACGGCGGTTTCTGTGGTGCAAGGAACACAAGAACTGGACATATCAGCAATGGAGTAGAGTTCTCTTTACGGATGAGAGCCGATTTAGTCTGACGAGCGATTCTGGACATATACACATCTGGAGAGAGCAGGGAACACGCAAGCATACCTTCAACATCATCGAAAGGGACCGGTTTGCAGGTGGCGGAGGTCTCGTTTGGGGCGGTACCAGGCTTGGTAGCCGTACTGACCACCACATCTTCCAAGGAGGTTCAGTCATTGGTGTCCGCTATTGCACCGAGGTTCTCCTGCCTCACGTGCGTCTGTTTAGAGGTGCTGTGGGTCCTGAGCTCCTCTTCATGGACGACAACGCTACACCTCATCGTGCAGTGGCTGTTGCAGAGCTGTTGGAGAGTGAAAATATTCAACGCATGGATTGGCCCGCAAGGTCCCCGGACCTAAATCCAATCGAACACGTGTGGTACTTTCTCGGGAGACGCTTGGCAGCACGTCACCAGCCGCCAGCAACGCTTTCGCAGCTGCGATTGGCGCTACAAGAGGAATGGGCCGCGATGCCTCAACAGCTCCTTGACAACCTCGTCCTCAGCATGGAAAGACGTTGTAAATCCTGCAACGCAGTCAGGGTTGATCATACCCAGTACTAAAGACTGGATTTTTCTTGGTAGACGTTTCTGTCTTCTGTCCAGTTGTGCTCGAAGCTACCTTTTCAATAAAGTGCCTTTGTATCCCTTGGATTACTTGTTTGAACGGGTTTGCTCACTTGTCCCATATTCTTACATCTTGGGGATCTTATGGTATGATTTGAGTCGATGTGCAGAACTTTTGCACGACGTTACATTCGAAAAACCCTCTCGTCCTTAATTTTTGCACGCCAGTGTACCATAACGCACGAAATTTTCACCTGTTTCACTTCTTTGATTAGTAACAACACAAGTGATTGAGGGTGACTGTTGCTGACCTCTCATAGATCGAGAAAATTTGAAGAACAAGTAAGAGTAGGAAATCTGACTCCTTCTAGACCGGCGTTTCGGACGGACATAGCCGTTTGTACGTACGGGAATTTTGGGAGTTACGGTCGCTAAATGGTTAAATGATCACGTCCAATATCATAGCTAAGGGCAAATACCCAAGACATGATAGGGATGGGTTACTCTTCCTGACATTCACATCATGACACTGGGTAGAAACATGGCCCTGAAACACCTCCCTCATTCTTAGGTATGTCGCCAATAGTAGGCATTGAGCCAGAAGGAACTGGTGTCAATCGTTTCTTTAAATGACCCCTCCAAATGACAGCGAAGGGGAAAGCCGCAAGGCATGATAGGAAAGGGCTAATTCCCCATGGCACAGACATCACGCCACTGGGTAGACAGTGACTCAAATATCTCTTTCTTTTCTTAAGATGTTTTTTTATTTGATGGATTAACGATCACCGTGATTAACTCAATGGACTATAAACAGCCGCCCGTCCCTAATTTAGGGCCACTGATTCCAGATAAGGGAGAGAACAAGTGTCGTTAGACAAACAGGACATCCATGCCTCAGAAGCTTTCGAAGCCGGACGAATGGTCAGAAGCCAGTGCTTTGAAAACAGTACCACCGGGGCGGCCTTTACTTAGGTTCGTCAACGTTGTTATACAGTAGCGAACAAAAGTATTTGGCGAAACACTTTTTCGACCATAATTTTTTTCTGCTGGACCAAATCGGGTCATTTTGGGATATGATATGTGCTGATTCGTGGGTTACAATGCCGCGTAGTTTGTATTTCGCTCAGAGCGAATTTGTCGTTCGGAATGGGCCATATTCAAGAGTCGCCAATTATTACCGATTTGTTTGCTGCATGTACTAATGTTTTTCTTGTGATTTTTGTGGGTTTTGTGATGTGTAGTGGGATAATAAGTCAATCTTAGGTTTCCAGAAATGGGTAAAAAGGCGGAGATCCCTGTTGGAGCTTGCCAGGCGGCTGTGAACATGATGGAACCCGGTATGCGCGTCACCGACATTGCGAGGGCCCTGAAGATCCAACACCAGTCCATTTCAGCTATCCTGCAACGTTATAAGAAGACTGGGACCGTCGAGAACAGTCCGCGATGTGGTAGGCTTCGTTCCACTACGTTGCTTCAGGATAGACGCTTCCTCCGTCGATCTTGTGCTCATCCCACCTTGACTGCTGTGGACATCGCCACCGACTTCCGCGACAGCGACAACCTGAACGTCAGCCGAATGGCCATCTCCCGTCGTCTCATTGTTGATGGATTGAATGGAAGACGCAACGCCAAGAAACCACTCATCGGAGTCAAGAATCGACGAGCCAGAGTCGCGTTCGCGTGCCGTCATCAACACTGGACCGCCGCGGACTGGAGTAAGGTGCTTTTCACCAAGGAGATCAAGTTCAAGTTGTTGGGAAGTGGTGGCATACGATACACGTACGACGTCCGTGTGGCCAGAGATTCAACCCCTAGTTCCTTCAGCCGACTGTCAAGCACAGAGGAGGATCGCTCAGGGTTTACGGGGCCTTCTCTCGCACTGGAATGGGCCCCATCATGAAGATTGACGAAATAATGACCGGCCAGAGCTACACGAACATGCTTATCAACGATGTCTTCCCATGGGCAAACCAGAACATGCCACCCGGATGGATCATGCAGCAAGCACGCCTCCAGAGTAGCGAAGGCAGCCTTTCAGCAGCAACAGGATACACTTCTAGGCTGGCCAAGCCAATCTCCAGGCCTCAACCCCATCGAACACATATGCGAGGAGCTGGGGAGACGATGTGCGAAGAAAACTTGCCGGAATAGGGCCCAGAAGTTCGACCAGCTGTCTGCAGAATGGGCGCGAATTCCGCAGGTCACCGTCGAGAAGCTAGTGGACTCGAAGCCGGCGCCCGATGTGCAGCTGTTATTAAGTCTCGTGGTTATCCCACTAAGTATTAGTTATTGTTTTCTCGTACTTGGTTTCTGTTAAAGTTGCATTAAATGAATGTGATGCACACCTACTTTGTTGGTCAATTTGTACGATCTTTGCGATTAAGCTCGGTACCTGATCTGTGTTAAGGTTTCCGATTAAGCTCGGTACCTGATCTGTGTTAAGGTTTCCGATCCATCTGCATATGGGTCGTGTTTACAACTGAATAACACATATCATATCCCAAATTGACCCGATTTGGTCCAGAAGAAACAATATTATGGTCGAAAAAGTGTTTCGCCAAATACTTTTTTTGTTCGCTACTGTAACTACTTCAGTTGTTAATCAGTCAGAAAGTGTCCATCCTCCTCCAAATTGATGACTTGGAATCGAGATGCAAAGCATAGCTTCCTGGAGCCCAGGTTTTTTCCTTTAAAATGTTTTTTTCGGCCCACTTCTTAGACACCAAAAATATTCGTTCTAGATTCTTGCCGGCAGATTCCTTTAAAACCTATCACTCAATACTTATTCTCCATTTTACTCGGAAAAGGTCTTGAGATCGTCAGTGAGTTCACCATTTTTAGTGAGGAAGATGGCCTTCAAAGGGGTCTGGTACGATTCGTCCAATGCCGATTGGTCCAATGCCGATTCGTTCAATGGACAATTGGTCCAAAGGTACGATTCGCCCAATGGTACGATTGGTCCAATGCCGATTCGCCCAATGGTACGATTGGTCCAATGCCGATTTGTCCAATGGGACGATTGGTCCAATTCCGTCCTATCTGTCCGATGTGCTACTCGTGCTATAAAAGTCTCATCTGTTCTAATTCTATCTCCGATGTTATATGAAAGTACCGGTAGACCGAAGAATGTAAAATAATGTTACATTTCATACGTAATATTGAGGTTACAGATTTCTTTTTTTTTTTTTTTTTTTTGGATCGCGTTTTCTTGTTATACTGTCCTTGCTGCTGTATGAAGTTACTAATGTACGAGCCGTTCTATCAACTTCAATGTATCTCTTTTGCATGAAATAATAAAAAATACTAGTTTTCCGTTTCTGTTTGTAGAATGCAGTGGGGTTCCGCCAACTGCCCAATGGAAACAACTGGTCGGGGTTTGGACAGAGGCCTTTTCAACAGTTTATATTCTACCGATGTCATATTCATAACATTTACATATTAAATCAAGTTAATAGTATTGCGTTTTTACTTAAGCACGGAATATTAATTCATAGGCCTGCGGCCTAGGTTTTTTCAACAGTTTTTATTCTAGCGATGTCATATTCATAACGTTTACATATCAAATCAAGTTGATAATATTGAGCTTTTACTTAGGCACGAAATATTAATTCATAGGCTCTAGGCCTAGACCTTTTTAGGACTTTTTATTCTACCGATGTCATATTCATAACGTTTACATATTAAATCAAGTTAATAATATTGCGCTTTCACTTAAACACGAAATATTAATTCATAGGCCTGCGGCCTAGGTGCCTTACAAAGACCTCAGAAATGATACGATGAGTGCCTTTTATAAAGTTTTATAAAATGTTTACAAATACCAAATATCTAGGTTGTAACTTAAAATCTTCTAGAAAGGCCCGCGGCCTAGGTGCCTTGTAAAGACCTGAGAAATGATTCGATGAGTGCCTTTTATAAGGTTTTATAGAATGTTTACAAATACCAAATATCTAGGTTGTACAAATTTTGAAGATGACAATCCGATTTTTGGCGTAAATGTGACAAGGATGGTAAGTCAGATAATATCCGAAAACTTGAAAATTTTCATCGTCCTGGAGCGGGACTCGAACCCACGTCTCCCAGAAAACGCCCGGGTATGCTAACCACTACACCACCCAGAACGACCAAGTTTCAAGTTTCCGATCAATTTGAATTTAACCATCACAGGATTCGCTAGTCGAAGCAACCGGCATTCATGTTTAGCGAATCTGGATTTTAATAATCCTATCCCGTGATTGCCCGGAGAAGCAGATAAATCATGAAAGAAATACGGGATTACGCCATATAATACAAATTTTGAAGATGACAATCCGATTTTTGGAGTAAATGTGACAAGGATGGTAAGTCAGATAATATCGGAAAACATTGTATTATATGGCGTAATCCCGTATTTCTTTCATGATTTATCTGCTTCTCCGGGCAAACACGGGATAAGATTCTTAACCTCCAGATTCGCTAAACATGAATGCCGGTTGCTTCGACTAGCGAATCCTGTGATGGTTATATTCAAATTGATCGGAAACTTGAAATTTGGTCGTTCTGGGTGGTGTAGTGGTTAGCATACCCGGGCGTTTTCTGGGAGACGCGGGTTCGAGTCCCGCTCCAGGACGATGAAAATTTTCAAGTTTTCGGATATTATCTGACTTACCATCCTTGTCACATTTACGCCCAAAATCGGATTGTCATCTTCAAAATTTGTATTAGATGGCGTAATCCCGTATTTCTTTCATGATCTAGGTTGTAAATTGAAATCTTCTAAAAATGCCCGCGGCCTAGGTGCTTTTGCAAAACAGCTGAGAAATGCTCCATTGAGTGTCTTTTACCAGGTTTATGTAAAATGTTTACAATTACCAAATATACGGAAATTATCTTTCAAAAGAATATAAAGAGGAAAATAATTTAAGTTATTATTCCTTTCTGGAAAATAAAAAAAGTTTACCGTTGGTAAGATGATACCATTGGACGAATCGGCGTTGGACCAATCGTACCATTGGAGGAATCGGCATTGGACCAATCGTACCATTGGACGAATCGGACATTGGACCAATCGTACCATTGGACGAATCGGCATTGGACCAATCGTACCATTAGACGAATCGCACATTGGACGAATCGGACATTGGACCAATCGGCATTGGACCAATCATCCCTTTGGACGAATCGGCATTAGACCAATCGTACCATTGGACGAATCGGACATTGGACCAATCGTACCATTGGACGAATCGGCATTGGGCCAATCGTACCATTAGAAGAATCGGACATTGGACCAATCGGCATTGGACCAATCGTACCATTGGACGAATCGGCATTGGACCAATCGTACCATTGGACGAATCGGACATTGGACCAATCGGCATTGGACCAATCATCCCTTTGGACGAATCGGCATTGGACCAATCGTACCATTGGACGAATCGGCGTTGGACCAATCGTACCATTGGAGGAATCGGCATTGGACCAATCGTGGCATTGGACCAATCGTACCATTGGAGGAATCGGCGTTGGACCAATCGTACCATTGGACGAATCGGCATTGGACCAATCGTACCATTGGACGAATCGGACATTGGACCAATCGGCATTGGACCAATCATCCCTTTGGACGAATCGGCATTGGACCAATCGTACCATTGGACGAATCGGACATTGGACCAATCGTACCATTGGACGAATCGGCGTTGGACCAATCGTACCATTGGAGGAATCGGCATTGGACTAATCGTACCGTTGGAGGAATCGGCATTGGACCAATCGTACCATTGGACGAATCGGGCCATTGGACGAATCGGACATTGGACCAATCGGCATTGGACCAATCATCCCTTTGGACGAATCGGCATTGGACCAATCGTACCATTGGACGAATCGGCGTTGGACCAATCGTACCATTGGAGGAATCGGCATTGGACCAATCGTACCATTGGACCAATCGTACCATTGGAGGAATCGGCGTTGGGCCAATCGTACCATTGGACGAATCGGCATTGGACCAATCGTACCATTGGACGAATCGGACGTTGGACCAATCGTACCATTGGAGGAATCGGACATTGGACCAATCGGCATTGGACCAATCATCCCTTTGGACGAATCGGCAGGCGTTGGACCAATCGTACCATTGGAGGAATCGGCAGGCGTTGGACCAATCGTACCATTGGAGGAATCGGCATTGGACCAATCGTACCATTGGACGAATCGGACATTGGACCAATCATCCCTTTGGACGAATCGGCATTGGACCAATCGTACCATTGGACGAATCGGGCATTGGACCAATCGGCATCGGACCAATCGTCCCTTTGGACGAAACGTCCGGGACCGCCTTCAAAGTATTACATTGACTCTGCACCGATGAGTCATTACTATATGACCACCTGCCTAATAAGCTGTAAGACAATCTTTAGAGCACAAAACAGCGGCCACCCAGTGAGGCATCGATTCAATGAGGTGGCGATAAGTATCCTGTGGTACCATAATCTCCACAGCAGGTCTTTCAGTTCCCGTGCATACCAGGGTGATGATATTTATAACGTGCAAGATTTTCCACGACATCGAATCCGGGGCCCCACACTCCGGAGTGAGTAGCTCTCCTAACTGAGCTATACCGACATGTGCTCTCATTGCTATCTGCCTTTATCTCATGTGCGTTCTGCGGTGCAGGCACGTCACAGATGATTTAGCGCGAACCCGCTTTTCCAAGTCGAAACACAAATGTTCCATTGAGTTCATGTCAGGTAAATGTGGAGGCCAGGGCATTAACAGAACGTCAGCAGCATGTTCCTTGAACCGCTCCTTTACGATTCTGGCAGTGTGGCGTCAGAGCATTATCCTATTGGTAATCACCAGCTGGGAACATAGTTGCCATGAATGGGTGAACTTGGTCCGCAACGATGTTCAGATACGTGACTGCTGTCAGCGATTGCGCTGTTGGGACAATGGGGCCTAATGTGCCCCAAACAAAATATCGCCCACAGCATAACACCGATGACGCATGCCAGTTTCCGCCCAACAGTGCATCCAGGTGCCATAGCCTCCGTTGGTAATCGGCGTATCCGCGCTCGGCCGTCTACGTGATGCATCAGGAATCTTGATTCGTCAGACCAGGCCACTTTCTACCAATCATGCACTATCCAATCTAGATGATATTGGTCTCATTTCATGCGTTGTTGGCGATGATGTGCAGTGAACATAGGGATCCGGCTGGGTCTTCGGCTACGCAGGCCCATGCGCAGAAGGCTGCGATAAACTGTGTGCTGATTGGATTGGATTGAAGGTTTAACGACCACCGTGAGCAACTCAGTGGGCTATAAGCAGTCGCCCGTCCCTAATTTAGGGTCACTGGTTCCAAGGAAGGGAAAGAACCAGTGCCGTAAGGCAAACACAACATCCATGCCTCAACAGGATTCGAACCCGGACTCCTTTCGGACGAATGATCAGAGGCCATCGCTTAGACCACTACGCCACCGGGGCGGCAAACTGTGTGCTGTGACACTTTGCCCTGATGACCACTGACGTAGCTGCGTGTCATTTGTCGCACTGTGGCCCTGCGGTCGCTCTGAACAATGCGCGACAGTCACCGCGCATCTCTGGCATCAATGAGGTGCCGACGACGCACGGCTGGGCGACGGTACGTTGTTTTGGCCATCTGTACACCACTTTTGATACGTACTCACTACAGCGTCACGTGAACAACCCACGCGCCGTTTCCGAGATTGTTGTTCCGATGCGCCGTGCCATTACGATTTATCGTTTATCAAACTCAGATAAATCGGCAGCTTTTCCCATTCTGACTCCGAGCATTTTACTAACTGAAAGTCGGTCATCGGGTTGTATATATACTTCTCTGTGAACTTCACCTGAGCCACCATTCAGTCTCTAGGCACGCTCATTTCTCCAGGCTGAGAGTGGTTATAATCGAAGGGCTCCTCGGTGTATGTTGACTCTGAGCGTTCGGTTTGATGGACATGGAATATCTCGTTTAGCTGTGTTAGTACCTACAAAAGTGGTCCCAGGAGGAAAAAAACCACGAACCGTCGGCAATGTGGGGCTAACGGGTCATCGATGCTAAAGCTCAGTGAAGGCTGTCACGTATAGTACGAGCTGACCCAAGGATACTATGTTGCAACTTGCCAGTAATTCAAATGCTGGTGATGGGAATAATGAGTCACCACACACATACACTGCTGGACAATCGCTAAGGACGGATCATAAACGACTATATAGCGCATAAAAAAGTAAGTGTGGTTGGATGCCAAGTGAAATAAAATAATGTCAGAATGCCAGGACATTACAAGAAAGACGTGTGCTCTGAAATCCAGAAGGCTTTGGAACGTGTTCAAGGGACAAACAGGCCATTTTGTGCAGAATACGTAAACGTGAAAAAAATGCAATTACCGTCAGCAGGCGTTCCGGCGTAAGATGTCAATACGGGATATGGCCACCATGGAGGGCGATGCAAGATTCCACACGTCGTGTCATGCTTTGCACAACGTTATCAAGCAGCTGGTGGGGTAATTTATCCCATTCCTCTGTCAGTGCACGGATGAGGGTGTCCTTGTTTATTGGAGGGCATTGGCGACCAGCAACACTCCTCCCCAAAGCATCCCACACATTTTCAATGGGACTCAGATCTGGAGAACGTGCTGGCCATACAAGGCGTTGAATATCCTCGCTCTCAAGACACTTCTGGACAGCGACTGTTCGATGACATGTTGTGTTGTCGTCCATGAAAATGAATCTATCACCGACAGCACCACGGAACATGCGAACATGAGGTAGCAAAACATCATTAATGTATCGTTGGCCAGTCACAGTCCCAGTTGGAAGCACATAGAGGGACGTACGGCCATTGATCATGATGCCAGCCCATACCATGACACTACATGTCGGATATCGGTCCCTTTCCTGTATGTTTGCTGGACAATATGCATTACCACTATCACGCCAGATCAGTTGTCGTCGACAATCAGACGATAGACTGTATCTACTCTCATCTGAGAAGAGAACAGCAGACCAGTCGTTATCAGTCCAATTACGATGTTGATGGCACCATTGCAAACGGGTGGTACGGTGACGTCTGGACAATGGGATGCACACAACAGGACGGTGGGCGTATAGTCCTCCTTCATGCAAACGTCTGGCGACAGTTTTTCGGGAGATCCGCTTGCCAGTAGCAGCCATAAACTGATTTGCTACCTCACTAGCTGTGCTGCGCCGGTGTGTTTGTGTTGATAGCACTATGTACCGATTTTCTGCAGGTGTCGTACTGCGAACACGACCTCCCCCGTGACGTTTGTCACTCTCTCCATTAGCTTGAAATGATTTCCAAAGCCTTGAAACAACACTGTGGCTGACGTCGAACTCCCTGGCAACATCTGTTATTTTTCGCCCTTCTTCAATCTTGCCAATAATACGGCCACGCGTAAAATCATCTAGGTGATGTCGGGAAGACATACTGAAAATTGCAAGTTCGTCACTTGATTCTTTCCCTTTCAACTTTGCGTTTGAACAACAACGGTCAATACGCGTCAAATCCTTTATATCTCTTATCATCGCTATGACGTCACGAACAAGTTCGGCAATCCAAAATTTGCAAACGCACAACACGTCTTACTGTATCCCGCACTTATGCTAATTTCCACATTTTCCTGCCTTCCATTTTATGGTTGCTATCGTTGCTATTGTCATCCGTCCTTAGCAATTGTACAGCAGTGTAGTATATCAAACCCTGCTGGTAATTGGGCTGCCTAGCAGGGACGCGCCAAGCGGGGGTTCAATGGTTGCTAAGCACCCGGGCGCCAGATTCCGGGGGCGGAAGGACCCACAATCAATTTCTTCGTTTGATAAATCAATATCAGTGACGTGGGAGAAGTTATGAAAACGTTATACTGTGAGAAATCGTAACGCTAAGTGGAACGTTTACTGTTTTAGTAAAAATAACTCGTTTGTAATTCAACAGGAAACGTCTTGAAATCAGAGAAAAATTTTTACTCCGTAACAGATACCGCGGGCAAAGGATTGAAAATTCTATTTCTATTTTCTTTTTTTTTTAAATCTTGAAGTTTTCAGCATTCATGAATGCGTGGCCAGCGCTATGACGAATGGTTCCAATATGTAGGAAAAACACAATGGATTTCAAAAAACATAATTTGTCGACTTAAGACCCTTACGCATTTTATGTGCTTTGAGCGGCTCATACTTTAAATCTGGTCGTAAATGACGACGAAAAAATTTCCCTACAGATTGTGAACATTTTTATCATTGTTTAAGAAATATATGCTTACTCTTCTGAATTAATTACCTTATCGTTGGCAAACTTTCAAGAAAGTGCTTCCAGCGTTGACCGTAAAACAGGGTGGTAAAATATTATAGGATCGATGCAATACGGGTAACGAGCACTGGGATACAATTTCGATGTATTCCACGATATTAGATATTTTGGTTAGAATAGTTAAAGAGATGCCCGTCATGTTTAATATTACATGTATATATATCATTATCTTCCTCAACCATTATCAATTTTTCTGCTGGATGAAGGTCTCCCTAAGTTTCTTTCACAACAGTCTGTCTTGGACCAGTCTCCTCCATCTTACCCCAGCAAGCTTTCGAATTTCATCCACCCATCTCCCACGTGGTCTTCTTTTGGGGTTTTTCCTGTCCCTTAGAATCCAGTCTAAAATTTCGGTTCTCCATCGATGGTCAGTTCTCTTGGCAATATGTCCAGCCCATTACCATTTCAGGGATTTTACTCGGATGATAATGTCTTCCACTCTTATCATTTTCCTTACCCACAGGTTCATCATCTTATCTTGCTTAGTTATATATACTGTAAATGTGTGTGTGTGTGTGTGTGTGTGTGTGTGTGTGTGTGTGTGTGTGTGTCCATTGAGAAGCTGTAACATGTTTATCATCGTACATGACAAAACCTTTTTTTTTTTTTACCGGTAATGCACACTTTTGTGTTAATTGACAGAGAGAGAGAGGAAGCTGACTACTTTAATTATTCGCAGCGTCATCTGAACTACAGTTTTACAGATTTTTTTTTCTTCAGTTTTATATGAGACAGTAGTGTTTTATGGAAAATCGCAATTTATCGGAAATAAAAAAATAAAGTTGCTAAAAATATTTATTTCATGTAAAAGTGAATAAAAATTGAAAAATATTCTCGTACAAGGGGGCTGCAAATCTGAGCTTGCACCCGGGCGGCAAATGCCCTTGGCGCGCCCCTGCTACCTAGCCTCAGGCCACTGTTGGTGTCCATGCTAACAACGGTTCTCCGTCGAAAGCATCAAAACTTGATTCCGATATGATTAGAAGAAAAACGTATGGTCCGATGAATCTCATTTTCTGTTACACCTTCGGACGGACAGATATGTGTGCGTCCTTTACCTGGGAATGCTTCGGCAACAGGATAGATACATCGTGGGAGGAAACCATACCGGAGGAAACAGTGTAATGCTTTGGACAATGTTATGATGGAAAACCCTGGGTCGAGTCATTCATGTGCAAGAAACTATGACGCCTACCACCTACCTAAACATCATTGAAGACCAGAAACATACCCTCAAGGCAAGGATATTTCACACTAGTAGTGCTTCAGGGAAGCCTTGGGTTCAGACATTCATGTGCAGGAAATTTTGACGTCTACCACCTTCCTAAACATCATTTTAGACCAAGTACATCCATCCAAGGCAATGGTATTCGCCACTAGCAGTGCTACTGGGAAACCCTGGGTCCAGTCATTCATGTGCAAGAAACTATGACGCCTATCACCTACCTAAACATCATTGAAAATCAGGTACATCCCCTCAAGGCAACGATATTTCCCACTAGTACTGCCTCTGGGAAACCTTGGGTTCAGCCATTCACGTGCAGGAAATTATGACGTCTACCACCTTCCTAAACATCATTTTAGACCAAGTACATCCATCCAAGGCAACGGTATTCGCCACTAGCAGTGCTACTGGGAAACCCTGGGTCGAGTCATTCATGTGCAAGAAACTATGATCTCTACCACTTACCCAAACATGACTTCAGATAAGGAACATCATTTCATGGCAACGTTATTCTCTCAAGTAGTGCCTTCCTTCTGAAGGATAATGCTCCATGCCACACTTTCCGAACTGTTTGAGAATGGTTCACGGAACACGAGAAAGACTTCCAGGTATTTTTGTGGCCTCGAAATTCCCCCGACATCAACCCAATCGATCGTCTTTGGTTTGTGTTGGAACAGCAAATCCGATCCGCGATGTCTCAACCACGTTAGCTACAAGAGTTAAAGGATATGCTGGTAATATTTTGGTACCAGATACCACAAGACACCTTTAGAAATCTTGTAGCTTTGAATCCTTACCGGTAAAAGTTGTTTTGGTTGCACGTGAAGGACCAAGATCATATTAGGCGTGTGGCCAATATGTTTCAGATGTTCGGTGTATGTTCTCGTAGTCACGTTGAAAATACACTGACTATGAGTGCTTCGTTTTGTATACTGGGGAAAGTTTCTTTCAGTAGATTCAACTGATCATGCGTACTCATTTGTATATACTGAGAAAAGTTTGGTTTTATAATTGCTTCTTTTTCGTAAACATGGGAAAGTCGCAAAAATTGAGGAAGAGATATTCCTCAGAAATACATGGGAAATTCAGAAGGTCATTCATAGCAGTCACAATGGTGTACTGAATTGCCTGTAGTTTATTGGTCTCCATGAAGCATCTCCTCAGAAATCTTGTCAATTATATCAGCGTGTGATGGATAGCATGTTCGAACGAAAAATCGAGAGATGCGGATTGGATATCCGCTCCAGGCCGTTGTAATTTTCAAATTTTCTGAGGAGATATTAGTTGAGAACATTAAACTACAGGCAATTCAGTACACAATTCTGTTTGTTTTGAATAATCCTTGGGAAAGTCGTGCTCAAAATTTTGCCCTGATCATGAGTGCTCCTTGTAGAGTCTTGGAAGTGTTACATTCAAAATTTGACCCTGACAAGCAGTGCTCATTTTTTGTAGATTGGGGAAAGTCACGTTCAAAATGTTACATTGAACATGAGTGCACCTCTTTTTTGTACAGACCTGGAAAATATCTCCTTCGAAATGCCTACCATGAGTGCTTCTTTTCGCAAGCCAGGAAAAGTCAGGATCGGAATGTTTCACTAGACATGTTTGCTCCATTTTATAGACCTGAGAAAGTCGCATTAAAAATGTTACACACTGCCCGTTTTGATAGGGGAAGTCTTGCATAATGTTACACTGACTATGAGAGTTATTTTTCATAGACCTAGTATGATTATGTGACAAGTAAAGTACCTGGTCAGCGTCCATTAGAATTATTTTTAAAGAAAACTGTTATTCAAATTATTACACCGGCTGCCTTCGTAAATTTTATACAGTGCCTTCCTTCGGAAATATTATACCGACGATGATCACGATAAATTTGTCTAGGCAAGATAAAATGTAATTTCGTCTCTCTCTCTGTCTGTCTGTCTGTCTCTCTCTCTCTTTGTCTCTCTATATCTCTCTGTCTCTCTATATCTATCCCTTTTTCTCTCCCTTTTTCTCTGTCACTCTTCTTTAGCACTGTCATTCTTTCTCTGTTTATCTCCCACACTTTCTCTGTTTATCTCTCTCTTTATTTTTCCTTTTTCTTTGTCACTCTTGCTCTGTTTATCTCTGTCTCTTCCTGTCTCTCTTTCTCTGTTTATCTTTGTCTCTCTTTCTTTCTCCCTCTCTTTTTGTCTCTGTCTTTCTCTCTTTTTCTCTGTCACTTTTTCTGTGTTTATCTCTCTTTCTTTCTTTTTTCTTTTTCTCTGTCACTCTTTCTATGTTTATCTCTGTCTCTCTTTCTCTGTTTATCTCTGGCTCTGTCTTTTCCTCTCTCTCTTGCTCTCTCTCTCTCTCTCTCTCTCTCTCTCTCTCTCTCTTTTCCTGTCCCTTTCTCTCAATTCCTCTCTCTTTCTTCATTTATCTCTCTGCTATTCTTTCTATCCCTATACCTCTCTTTGTCTCTCTCTCTATCTCTTCCTCTTTCTCTCTCTTTTTCCTCTGTCACCCTTTCTCTCTTTACCTCTGTCATTCTTTCTCTGTTTATCTCTTTCTCTTTCTTTCTATTTTTTCTCTTACACTCTTGCTTTGTTTATCGCTGTTTATTTCTGTCTCTCTTTCTCTGTTTATTTTTGTATCTCTTCCTTTCTCACTCTCTTTTTCTATGTCACTTCTTGTGTGTTTATCTCTCTTTATTTCTCTTTTCTCTGTCTGTCCCTATCTGTCTCTGTCTGTCCCTCTTTCTTTCTCGTTTTCTTTGTCACTCTTTCTCTCTTTATCTCTATCACGCTTTCTCTGTTTATCTCTATCTCTTTCTGTCTCTTCTTTTTTTTCTCTCTCTCTCTCTTCCTCTCCCTTTCTCTCAATTCCTCTCTCTTTCTCCCTTTATCTCTTTCTCCTTCTTTCTATCTCTATTCCTCTCTCTCTCTCTCTCTCTCTCTCTTGCCCTTTTCTTTTTCCTTTATCTCTCTCGCCTTCTCTCTATCACCATTGCTCTCTCTTTCTCTCTCTCTCTCTCTCTCTCTTTCTCTCTCTCACACTCTTTCACTGTTTTTCTCTCTCTTTATTTCTAAAATAATAAAAAAACATTTAGTGTTTTTCCTAATTCCTTTTTATACCAGGTGAGCATACTGGCATTGATCAAATATCATAAGAAACGGAATATCATTATGAGAAAAGTGAACGCATTTGAATTAAATATGTCAATTGCAATTTTACTAAGTTGTGTTTTACTTTCGAATAAAAAAGAGTGGATACAATCACATTAATGCTTGTGCTTATATCGTAGGCTCTAGATTCCATTCTGAAAGCCCTGATTCTGTGCTCGGCAACGGAAATGTCCTGTGGGAGATATTACGCAGAACACGGAGATATTCTCAAAGACCTCAACGATTACGAATCTGCTGAAGAGGTACGTATATCTCCCGGGATTCCGGGAACAAAAATCTCCTGTTTGACTTTATCAGTAAACTTCCTGGGAACACAGAGAAATTTATTTTTTCTTTCTTTTTCATTTCGCATTATAAGTTTTCCGCAACTCTGCAAAGCTATCTTAATAGATTCACTCAATAGCAAAATTGTGCTTAAACGCGTATTTTGGCAGTTTGCCTAATACAAGAAAACAGTGGAACTAATTCGCTCTGAACATCGAGCATTATTTCATTTCGGAGGAATAATTTCACTGGGATCTTTCAACATGCGGAGACAGATTTTTTCATTTCAATATAAAGGACCTACCTTTATAAATGCAGTTATTTATAACTTAACGTCTACCACAGCTTTGCTTGAAATTATGGAAAACCTTCCTCAAGACTATGGTATTTTGTATGTCCTCCAATATTCCGCAAAATTCTATGGGGAACACAGAATTTTCTGTGCTTTCCAACATTCCAGTAGAAGGACCTATGGAATTTTCTAAAAAATGGGTCTGTTGGGACAATATTTCGCCAAACCTGAAGAACAGGGTGATTCACTCGAAACTAAACACTTAAATGAGATGGGGAATATACGATGAGCTTAAAACCCAAACGGAGCGTGTCTTTATTCCCTGACGAAGTAGTCGACATGCATTCCCTGTGAATAAAATGTCGCCCCGACAGCTGGGTGGGTGATTCACTCGGGACTCAACACTTAAATGAGATGGGGAATAACGATGAGCGTGAAACCCGAACGGAGTGGTTCTTTATTCCCTTACGAAGTAGTCGACATGCATTACCTGTGAATAAAATGTCGCCCCGACAGCTGGGTGGGTGATTCACTCGGGACTAAACACTTAAATGAGATGGGGAATATACTATGAGCGTGAAACTCGAACGGAGCGTTTCTTTATTCCCTGACGCAGTATTCGACATGCATTACTTGTGAATAAAATGTCTCCCCGTCAGCTGGGTGGGTGATTCACTCTGGACTAAACACTTAAATGAGATGGGGAATATACGATGAGCGTGAAACCCGAACGGAGCGTGTCTTTATTCCCTGACGAAGTAGTCGATATGCATTACCTGTGAATAAAATGTCTCCCCGACAGCTGGGTGGGTGATTCACTCGGTACTCAAACACTGAAATGAGATGGGGAAATAACGATGAGCGTGAAACCCGAACGGAGTGGTTCTTTATTCCCTGACGAAGTAGTCGACATACATTACTTGTGAATAAAATGTCTCCCCGACAGCTGGGTGGGTGATTCACTCGGGACTAAACACATAAATGAGATGGGGAAATATACTATGAGCTTGAAACTCGGACGGAGCGGTTCTTTATTCCCCAACAAAGTAGTCGACATGCATTACCTGTGAATAAAATGTCTCCCCGACAGCTGGGTGGGCGATTCACTCTGGGATTAAACACTTAAATGAGATGGAGAATATACGATGAGCGTGAAACCCGAACGGAGTGGTTCTTTATTCCCTTACGAAGTAGTCGACATGCATTACCTGTGAATAAAATGTCGCCCCGACAGCTGGGTAGGGTGATTCACTCGGGACTAAACACTTAAATGAGATGGGGAATATACGATGAGCGTGAAACCCAAACGGAGCGTGTCTTTATTCCCTGACGAAGTAGTCGACATGCATTCCCTGTGAATAAAATGTCGCCCCGACAGCTGGGTGGGTGATTCACTCGGGACTCAACACTTAAATGAGATGGGGAATAACGATGAGCGTGAAACCCGAACGGAGTGGTTCTTTATTTCCTTACGAAGTAGTCGACATGCATTACCTGTGAATAAAATGTCGCCCCGACAGCTGGGTGGGTGATTCACTCGGGACTAAACACTTAAATGAGATGGGGAATATACGATGAGCGTGAAACCCGAACGGAGCTTGTCTTTATTCCCTGACGAAGTAGTCGATATACATTACCTGTGAATAAAATGTCTCCCCGACAGCTGGGTGGGTGATTCACTCGGTACTAAACACTGAAATGAGATGGGGAATAACGATGAGCGTGAAACCCGAACGGAGCGTTTCTTTATTCCCTGACGAAGTATTCGACATACATTACTTGTGAATAAAAGGTCTCCCCGACAACTGGGTAGGTGATTCACTCGGGACTAAACACTTAAATGAGATGGGGAATATACGATGAGCGTGAAACTCGGACGGAGCGGTTTCTTTATTCCCCAACAAAGTAGTCGACATGCATTACTTGTGAATAAAATGTCTCCCCGACAGCTGGGTGGGCGATTCACTCGGGATTAAACACTTAAATGAGATGGAGAATATACGATGAGCGTGAAACCCGAACGGAGAGGTGTCTTTATTCCCTGACGAAGTAGTTGACATGCATTACTTGTGAATAAAATGCCTCCCCGACAGGTGGGTGGGTGATTCATTCGAGACTAAACACTTAAATGAGATGGGGAATATACGATGACCGTGAAACCCAAACGGAGCGGTTCTTTATTCTCTTACGAAGTAGCCGACATGCATTACATGTGAATAAAATGCCTCCCCGAAAGGTGGGTGGGTGATTCACTCGGGACTCAACACTTAAATGAGATGGGGAATATACGATGAGCGCGAAACCCGAACGGAGCGGTTCTTTATTCCCTGACGAAGTAGTTGACATGCATTACTTGTGAATAAAATGTCTCCCCGACAGCTGGGTGGGTGATTCACTCCGGACTAAACACTTAAATGAGATGGGGATTATACGATGAGCGTGAAACCCGAACAGAACGGTTCTTTATTCCCTGACAAAGTAGTCGACATGCATTACCTGTGAATAAAATGTCTCCCCAACAGTGTTCTAAAAATAACTGTGCACTAAAATTAGCACTTACCATGTCGAACTGGTTCTTTCAGGAGGTGTTGGAAATTTCCCGCCCAACGTTCAAACATGTCTGCACGTACTTCTTCATGTTCGTGAAGACCTTTCTCAGGGTATGTGGTATGATTTGTCGGATGTAGGTCGTTACTGCATGCAGCCTGTAGGTCTTAAAGTGTATGCGGATTACCTGCGTACATCTTCCCCTTCAGTGCTCCCACAGAAAAAAGTCATCTGTAAAGAAAATCACGGCCAGAATGTCCACACCTTCTTCAGACAAGAACCCTTGGAAGCACCTGTAGTATCGAACACGGGCCTCGTGGTCTTTTTCTTTCTCGTGTTGCACGACAGACGCTTTGCACAGGTTGAAACGCAACTTTCTTTTCAGAATATCGTGGGATGTCCTCTTTGGCACATTAGCTTGTTGTGACAGTCGCCTCCCGGACTTGTGTGGAGTCCTCTGGATCTTGTCCTGGATATCCTGTACGGTTTCCTCTCCTGTGGATGGCCTACCGGGGCGGGGTCATCCAGAACATTAAGTTTCCCGATACTTCGCTGTGAGCTGACGAACCGCATTACGGTGGGGGACGTATGCATTACGAAATTTCCTAGCCAACTGTTTTAGCACTTCGGCCGTGTACTTGTCGTCATGGCGAAAGACATGTTCCACCAAAAACACTCTCTGTTCAACCTTCAACATTATTTTTCTTGTGCCGAGATGAGTGATCAATCGACAGGTCTGCCTCCGTCCACCAAGCGCTCGAGAATGACCTTTGCTCGGAATGACGCCTCGGGGTGGAAGACATGTCTCCCTCCGTCGACCAAAGACTCGGGAATGACCTGTGCTCGGAATGTCACATCTGGATGGGGAATTACCTTCGCTCGGAATGACGCCTCGGGTTAGGAGACATGTCTGCCTCCGCCGACCAAGCACTCGGGAATGACCTTCGCTCGGAATGATGCCTTGGGATGGGAGACATGTCTGCCTGCGTCGACCAAGGTCTCGGAATGACGCCTCGGGGTAGGAGACATGTCTGCCTCCGTCGAACATGGGTTCGGGAATGACTTTCGCTCGGAGTGACGCCTCGGGGTAGGAGACATGTCTGCCTACGCCAACCAAGGGCTCTGGAATGACCTTAGCTCGGAATGATGCCTCGGGGTGGAAGACATGTCTGCCTCCGTCGACCAAAGGCTCGGGAATGACACCTCGGGGTAGGAGACATGTCTGCGCCTCCGTCGACCAAAGGCACGGGAAGGACTTTCACTCGGAATGACGCTTCGGGGTGGAAGACATGTCTGCCTGCGTCGACCAAGGGCTCAGGAATGGCCTTCGCTCGGAATGACGCCTCGGTGTGGAGAGACATGAAAGGTTACCAGACACAGAATATTTCCAAGTGACGGGTTCACTTCAACTGAAATTCCATTAAAAATTCCATTATACAGGGTGCCCCACTCGCTACAGTACCTGACATTTCTTTAATGATATTAACACCAATGAAGATATTGCAACGAAATTTGAAGTGGACTTACCTCATTTCGTGCGAAATGCGATGACATCACAACATGTGCTGGAAGTGGCCACCATTTGCGTCAAGACATCATTGAACCCGGCGCTCCATATTTTGCAAAGTCCTTGCCAGTACGTTCGCCATCACTGCCAGAATTGCTTAGGTGATGTTTGCTTTCAAGGCATCTATGGTTCGCGGTTTCTTTTGGTAAACTCCCCATTTTAGATATCCCCATAAAAGGTAATCAGTGGGCGTCAGATCGGGCGAGTGCGGTGGTCATAGATCTTTCAAAATGACGCGGTCGCCGAAAAAGGACTGAATTTCGGCCATACTGGTGAGCAATATCGCCCCATCATGCTGGTAATATCCAATGGAGAGTTCTTCGTCGTTCAATTGATTTACAAAGGTGTTGAAGATTTCCATATATGCAGCTGTTGTGATAGTTTTATCGATGAAGATGCGACCAGTTATGTGGCGCCGGGCCATCCCACACCAAACACCAATTTTCTGTGAATGAAGGTGTGTTTTTCGTGTATCGCGTAGGGATTTTGACAGGCCCAAATACGGGAATTTTGGGATTGACGTTTCCAGACAGGTGAAACCATGCCTCGTCCAAGACGAGCACAACGGCTGGCTGGCTGGCTGGCGGGCAGAGCCGGGTTCAATGCTGTCTGGACGCAAATGGTGGCCACTTCCAGCACATGTTGTGATGTCATCACATTTCGCACGAAATGAGGTAAGTCCACTTCAAATTTCGTTGCAATATCTTGATTGGTGTTAATATTATTAAAGAAATTTCAGTTTCTGAAGCGAGTGAACACCCTGTACAATTCGCACATTCAGTGCACATTCATTATTCGGACATCCCGTATAGAATATTTGTAGATGTGTTCGATATTAATGACAGGGCAGTGTACGTTCTTCCAGAGTATAAAAATACGAATTTGCTCTTGACTAGATATCACTTGAGAAATAAGATATTCAGCCAAACAGTATCTTGCACAAAAGCAGAGTTAATTTTTTATTTTGACTACAATATAAATAGTTAAACAGGCATTCCTTCCCGAGACATGATTGTGCATGAAATAGAAAATACATGTATATTAGATAGGCCTGGGATTACATGAAACTGCATGCTGATATAAAAACTGTTTTCTTTCTTTCTTTTTTTCTTTTTGAGGTTTAACGACCACCATGAGCAACTCAATGGGCTACAAGCAGTCGCCTGTCCCTAATTTAGGGCCACTTGTTCCAGGGAAGGAAGAGAACCAGCGCCGTTAGACAAACAAAACATCCATGCCTTACCGGGATTCGAACCCGGACCCATCTCGAACGAATGATCAGAAGCCATCGCTTAGACCACCGCGCCACCAGGGCAGCACACTTTTTCCAATCATCCGACGTCCAAATAGCAGGATGTTTGCTCCAGGCGAGTCTTTTGCGCCGATGAACCTAAGTTAGGAGAGGACGTCATCGAGATTGTCCGCTGTTACGGCCCGTACGTGCGACATGGTCATGACAGATGCTGTTCCAGGTTGAACCAGTACGAGTCTTCTGACACAGCACTCACCTCTCAAATCAGCCTTTCGCTGTCCTGCGTAGTTTTGCGGACGAGTCTTGTTTAACCATTTTCACTGCAGTCCTGATACGTTATAACTATGGCCGCTCGCGAGCAACCCTCCAGTTCAGCCGTTTGTGGGAGCTCGGAGAGTGGGTGCCTCAATTTCCCAATCTCAAAGTCCGTTGAATCCTTCCGTTTACCCATTACGCTCCGAATTTTACTACCTAATGTTCCACTCACACTTTACATGCGCTACGTCGGTCAACTAATCCGCCCTCTCGGAAATCACGTGGTGAACGGGCTGCATCAACTCTTGGTAAGGGTGATGATAGTTCAGTGAACACTCTGTGTAATGTATTTCGTTGGTCCGAATGAAATGTCCAGACCAGCACGCGTGGACGGCGAGAACGGAAAAGTAGGACAACTTACCTAGGCCAAATAATTCCCCTCGGCATCGACACATAGTTGCCATCTGTACGGCAAGGTCATGATCCCGGAACGAAAAAAGTCTTGTGGTTGGGACTCGGAGAAGTCATCAACTACACGCTGAACCTCGTTGTCTGTCGAAAACTGTTTTCCGGACAGGAGGTGATCCAGGCGACGAAACAGATGATAGTCTGTCGGAGACAAGTCCGGGTAATAGGCAGGATGAGACAGTACTAAAAGAAATCCGTCTTGTTGCACGATGATATTTATTCAGCTAAAAAATGAAATCTATATACAGTTTAAAAACACATGAGCACTTTCGGTGTCACATTGACACCTTCATCAGATGTAATTTCACCATGTGGCTACATGCTGGTCTTAAGTACGTGGAGTAGATGCATCATGGGAAAGGTAATGTCAATGTCACATGATATACCAGATAACAAGACAATCAAAAAAAAAAAAAAAAAAAAAAGGCATAGTTAGCCAATGATCACTTAACAGAAGCAATTGCTATTGTGCTGTCCTTCCCAACAAGATTGCTCCAAGGTTCAGGTAAAACATAAGGATAATAGTCATTATCTGTTAAGTGATCATTGGCTAACTATGCCTTTTTTTTTTTATTGTCTTGTTATCTGGTATATCATGTGACATTGACATTACCTTTCCCATGATGCATCTACTCCACGTACTTAAGACCAGCATGTAGCCACATGGTGAAATTACATCTGATGAAGGTGTCAATGTGACACCGAAAGTGCTCATGTGTTTTTAAACTGTATATAGATTTCATTTTTTAGCTAAATAAATATCATCGTGCAACAAGACGGATTTCTTTTAATACTAGTATTCATGCACGAATTATAGTTTCTACCATGAGACAGTACTTCATAGCCAAAGACACTTAGTGTCAGCATCGTTCGTTTTGCCACATGAGAGCGAGCGTTGTCCTGCAGCAGGAGAACACCGCGTCTATTGACCAAACTGGTTGTTTCTGCAGCAACTTCGGGTGCATCTGGTGTAATTCAGCACAATAACGTTCTGCAGTAATGGTTTGGCCACTTGCCAAGAAACTCCGATGAATTATCCCGGCTGTAAACCACCAGACAAGGAGCATCATCTTCTCGGTGTGTAGGGGTGGCTTAGGATGCTATCCAGCAGACTGTGCCTTGCTTAATCATTGTGAAGATCGTTTCCGATTATCATAAAGGACCCACTTCTCGTCGCAGGGGACGACTCGATGCAGTAGAGGTTCCTGTTTATTCCCGGCAAGCAGAGACGTGCAGACTTCCAAACGTTTAGTCTTGTTGGCAGTTGTCAACTCACGCGGCAGCCAGATGCCCAGCTTTTTGACCTTATCCACCGCAGCCAGACGCCAAACAACTGTCTTGTGGTGGACACCTACCTCTTCCGCTATCTCACGACACGTTTTTCGGGGGTCAGCTTCAACCACACGTAACAGAACATCGTCAAAGAAAGCAACAGGTCGGTAACCACACGTGCTTCGTTTTGCAGGTCCGTATCTCTGTTTCGAAACTTCACAAACCATCGCCAAGTGGTTCGTTAGTTAGCTGTATTCTCCCCAAACGCTTTGTAAACGTTTCGAGCGGCAATACCTGCAGAATGGCCCAATTTAAGTTCATACAGGAAGATGACTCTCAAATCTGGTGTCTGCATGTTTCTTTTGCAAGCCACGTGACGTCCAAACAAACCACGACTGAACCTTGTTCTTCACACACGTGCTAGCTATTTATAGTAACTCTGTGACGTAATAACCGCACCACCTGTGGGTGGTTCCATTCCGTTGTGGTGGGGGGACTGTCTTCACGCCGGACATTTCATTCGCACCAACCCAATAATATGGTACTTCTGAGATAAGAAGTGGAAAGGAATTGTTTTGCCATAGATATAGTAAAACTAGATGCTATACGAACTTTTCTGAATCAAATGAATCTGTATGCTGCATTTGTCATTTACGTTGAAACTAAATATGGAAAAGCCTGTCAGCCAAGTGTTCTGATATAGAAATTTGGATTCTCAGCTTTTGTTTTCTTAATGACAGTACAGGTTGATTCAAAACGGACTTTACAACTTTGTAAGCGTATAGAAATTTATATATTCAGAATACTTACAAAAACCTTGGAAGCGTTTATCTGCAAGGAAACACATCACACGTAGTGCCATAACACCGAATTTCGTAACCTCCAGCGGCGTGCATTTAAAAATGGCGGCTCTCACAGGCGCGGAGCGTGCTCGTCGTGTGTTTTGGTATGAAGAAACGAACTCCGTGACAACTGTTCAACGGAAATACGGCACACAGTATGGAAGGGACCCACACGCTAGACCTACAATTTACTCTTGGCATAAGATTTTTGTTGAGACTGGTTGTATTGTTCGCCATGAGAAATCCATGGTAACCTAGACTTTGGATGATTGGATACAGCGCAATTGGACCTTGGATGATTAGAGACGGGGCACCTCGATCTTGGATGACTGGAGACAGGGCACCAGGACCTTGGATGATTGGAGTCAGCGCACCTGGACCTTGGATGATTGGAGAGACGGTGGTTGGACCTTGGATGATTGGAGAGACGGCGGTTGGACCTGGGATGATTGGAGACAGCGCGCTTGGGACCTCAGATGATTGGAGACATGGCATCTGGACCTTGGTTGTTTGGAGACAGGGCACTTGGAACTTCGATTATTGGAGACAGGGCGCTTGGACCTTAGATGATTGGAGACAGGGCACGTGGAATTTGGATGATTGGAGACAGGGCACGTGGAATTTGGATGATTGGAGACAGGGCACGTGGAATTTGGATGATTGGAGACAGGTCATCTGGACCTTGGATGATTGGAGACATGGCTCCTGCACCTTGGTTGATTGTAGACAGGGCACTTGTACTTTGGATGATTGGAGACAGAGCGCTTGGAACTTGGTTGTTTGGAGACAGGGCACTTGGAACTTGGTTGTTTGGAGACATGGCTTCTGCACCTTGGTTGATTGTAGACAGGGCACTTCTACCTTGGATGATTGGAGACAGGGCATCTGGACCTTCGATGATTGGAGACAGAGCACGTGGAATTTGGATGATTGGAGCCAGTGCACCTGGACCTTGTATGATTGAAGACAGGTCAGCTGGACCTTGTATGATTGAATATAGGACACTTGGACCTTGGATGATTGAGACATACATTCAATGATTGGAGATATGGCACGTGGACCTTGGATGATTGGAGTCAGGGCACCTGGATCTTGGATGTTTACATACACGGCACCTGGACTTTGGATGATTGGAGTCAGGGTGATCTGGTCCGATATGTCCCATTTTCAGTTAGTTGGCGTAGACGGGAGTGTAGCGATCTACCGGGAACTGCAGGAAGCCATGGAACCAGCATAAGAAGAAGAAACTGTTTAGACTGGCGAAGGCTATATTATATTCTCAGGGGTGCTCAGTTGGTCCCTGTTGGGAGCTCCGGTGCATCGAGATGCGTCTCCGAGTGTTCAGCCCACGTCACGTGTTCAACCCTTTCAGACCATCTGCATCCACAGGGCAGTGAACTCTTGGAACGGGACAATTCGTACTGAGCTGTAGTGACTAGGAAAGCATTCTTCACGAGTTTCCACCCTGGATTAGCCTCTCTGTCCTCAGTATAAGAGTCCTATGGAGAATCTTTGAGATGCTGCAGAAAGGTCTTTTCGGGCTTTGAATCCTCCACCTAGGAATGTGATGGAGTTATGGACAGTGGTGCAGCAAGCATGGGTGAAGATACATATGGCATGGTTTCATGACGTAGTGAACTCAATGCCTCGTACAGTTACTGCTCTGATCCAGGCAAAAGGTGGGCCTACCCGTTTCTGGGAAGCTATCTCATGATTTCTGTTCACTCAATGTACAGTATGTACGTTATACAGGGTGCCCAGTAGAGTCCTTTCTCAGCCCCGTAACTTTCGAACGCCGAAAGTTATAGCCATAAAAGCGGTGTCTAGGTATGGTGAAGTGGATATGCGCTAAATAAATAAATACATCACTCTTTGCACGTTCCAGAAACACACAGCAACCGAAAAATTGTTTTTCAGCCGCCGCTGTGGAATTGAGCTACTAAACTCTCGATATCTAGCCGAGTGCATTACATTTACACCTCGGTGGCCAACAATCCACGGTGCTATGTGTATTTTTAAGTCAGCTTTTGACATCATAAATCCGTAAGATGGGCTCAGTTACTGAGACATCTCCATCTGGTGAGCATTAACGGCACGGGATTTATGATGTCAGAAGCTGACCATGGATTGTTGGCCACCGTGGTGTAAATGTAACGCACTCGGCTAGATATCGGGAGTTCTGAGGTTCAATTCCATAGAGGCGGCTGAAAAACAATTTTTCGGTTGCTGTGTGTTTCTGGAACGTGGAAAGAGCGATGTATTTATTTATTTACTGTCGCCACGTATTTGGAGGATTCTCACCCTGGCTGTACGCTATTCGATGAGACCGCTTACAGCTCCTCCTAGCGGCAAAGTCAGGAGTTAGCGTGCCGATCTCGAAAACTATACAAGATACGGGAAAATAATCCATTACGAAGTTGTAGGCAGCATCGATTTAGTACAAAAAGACACCTTGCACGCGTGAATGCTAAGAATAAAACGTGTTCAACGCTCGTTCGTTTGTTCGCGATGTCGTCGAACACTGTTACGTCACGAAACGCGTCAGAAGGAAGCAGTTAGTAGTCAGTAGGCACATTTACCGTCGGTGCTCAATGTGCTCTCCGTCGGCCACAATACACATTTGGACTCTAGATTGAATCTCACGCTGCACATTTTGCAGCATGTCAGGTGACACGCTGGAACAAGAATCAGTTATACGGCGTCGAAGGTCCTGCAACGTTGTCGGAGCCTGCACGCTCACCGGAGCTCACCCCATTTGACTTCTTTCAGTGGGGGCTACCTCAAAGAGCAGGTGTATAAGACCGCTAACGACAATGTTGCGGGACCTTCGACGCCGTATAACTGATGATTGTTCCAGCGTGTCACCTGACATGCTGCAAAATGTTCAGCGTGAGACTCAATCTGGAGTCCAAATGCGTATTGTGGCTGACGGAGAGCACATTGAGCACCGACGGTAAATGTGCCTAGTGACAACTAATTGCTCCTTTTTGACGCGTTTCGTGACGCAACAGTGTTCGACGACATCGCGAACAAACAAACGAGCGTTGTACGCGCTATACACTGTAAAAAAATTTACTGTAGATTTTACGGTTTTTAAACCGTTTTCCAGGGTGCCAACACAAAACCGTAAAATCTACAGTTTTATGCCGTGTTGGAGCAAAGCTATAGCTTTTCTCCAACACAATCAACACATTCGTTCCAGCCAAATTTTTGTGTTTTCGTGATTATTTGGACTGTGACTCGCTCCAGCCAAATTCTGTGCTGTTTTTTTCATTAAATGCATTGTTGGATCAAAGCTATAGTTTTGCTCCAACACGGCATAAAACTGTAGATTTTACGGTTTTGTGTTGTCAACCTGGAAAACGGTTTAAACCCGTAAAATCTACAGTAATTTTTTTTTTTACAGTGTATTCTTAGCGTTCATGTGCGCAAGGTGTCTTTTCGAATTAAATCGACGATGCTCTACAGCTTTGTACTTGACTATTTTTCTGTATCTTGTATAGTTTTTGAGATCTGCACGCCAACTCCTGATTTTGCCGCTAGGAGGCGCTGTAAGCGGTCTCATCGAATAGCGCATAGCAACTTTACTATACCTAGACACCGTTTTAATGGCTATAGCTGTTGGCGTTCGAAAGTAACGGGGCTATGAAAGGACTTTACTAGGGAACCCTGTATAATCGATATATTATTTTATACTTGAGATAAATGTGTTAAAATATTTTGAGTTTCGAAAATGTTATTGCTTTGAACATTTCAGAGTTACAAAATGGCCCTGGATTTGGATCCGAAACTTGCTAGAGCTCATTTAAACTTAGCAGTCATTTACCATATTAGGGTGAGTATCTTTTATTCTATTACAAGTGTCATATAATACTTTTTTTATTTATCTTACCGTAGCTAACACAATTTATAACCTGATTACCGCAGTAGAAACACAGGAGGTGTTAGTATACTTAATATACGCGTTACTTATAGAGGGTGCGTGTTAGAACCCATGCTGAACATGTGTAATGTGAAGTAAAATGTTATTAGTAGAGTGGAGACAATTATTTTGAGAGGTGGTTTCTTCACGTTGAAACAACGAACGAATTATATTGTCCATACAGTCGAATCCGACTCTTGGCCATTCTATATACTGCTACCCTCCATACCTCCCGATCTTGGACTCTCTACCTCACCTATGCGATGTCCAGCGCAGCGCGTTCTTGGTCGTCTTTGTCTTTTTGTTCCCTCCCCCATTCCAAGCATCATTTCTTTCTCGAAGCGATCCGATCGCATCACATGACCAAAGTTAAGTGAGTTGTGGATTGGTTATCTTTCCGAGAAGTGACATTTCTGGTTTGATGCGCTCCAGAACCTCATTGTTAGTAACCCTTGCTGTCCATTGTATCCTTAACAATCTTCTAAAGCACCAAATCTCAAATGCATCAATCCTTCTGCGGTCAGCTTTTTTCACGGTCAAGCTTTCACCCCCATAAGCTATATTGAGAAAAGTCGCCGGACACCCCTTCGAAAGCAACTGAACGGATTCACTGCGTTGTTAAGATGCGCAGTACAGCTGCAAACGGTATAAAAACAAGCCTGCAGCTGACCGCGATCATATCGCACTGTGAGGTTGAGTGAAAATATCCCGGAACTGACTTTGAGAAAGGAAAGATAATTGTGTGCTATATTAGTGGATTGTCCATACGAGAATCCGAGAGGCGTTTAAACATACCTAAGTCAACTGTCTTTGATGTACTGAATAAGTGGAAGACACATGGCGTGCCTCAAGTAGCAAAACATACTGGCAGACCAAAGAAAATCAGTGATAGAGGACGTCGAAGCCTCAGGAGAGTCGGTACAGCTAATCGACGGAGTACTTACTGCACAAAACCTCGGTACGTACACGTAGCATTCGCAGAGATCTTGATAGCATTTTTTTCGTCGTCGAGCGGCTGCTCATAAGCCTTCCATCTCCACTCGGAATGCTACTCGTCGTTTAGCATGGTGTAAAGTACATTTATCGTAGACCATAGATCAATGAAAACGGGTCCTATGGACTGATGAATCCACACGCACGATTCATCAGTTGCATGGCCGTGTGTGGGTAGGGCGGCAGCCGAAGGGACGCTATTTACCACAGTGTACTGTTCCTACGGTCAAGTTTGGAGCTGGCCAGTGTACTCGTGTGGGCGTGTTTTACGTGGTATGGTCCCGGCCCATTGCTTATCGTGGACAAACCTGTTGACCAGCGCGTCTACCTTGATATTCTGGACAATTATGCCCTACAAGCTCTGTTGCAATACTATGGAACCGAGCCTTGTTGGTATAATGCACCGAGCCAGCAGGATAATGCTCCGAGCCATAAAACAAGGACTGTTACAGCATGTAATTCCGTATAGTGTGTGGACTGGCCAGTACAGAGCCCTGATCGTGATCCCATAGAGCACGTATGGGATGAAAAAGAGTGCCGCATAAGAAATTCGGAACCAAGGCTTACTATTAAGCAACAGTTCGTGGCAGCATTATGTTCTGAATGAAAGCGCATACCAATCGCTATGTTCCAAAACCTTGTCGAAAACATGTCTCGAAGGACCAGTGCATGCATTAAGGATAAAGGTGGACCGACACCGTACTAATGTATGCCAATAAACGCTATTTTGTGCATTTCTTCTAGGTGTCCGGTGACTTTTGTCAATATAGTGTATGTTGCTATGAGAAACACAATGTGCAAGAGTAGGGGACCTTCGGCCTTCAAGCCCGACCTTTTTCAGCGAATCCAAATGTTCCACGACAACTTCTGCAACGTGCACGAGAAATGCTTTCTGGCTTTTCAACCACTTATTGCTGCTCATCTAAATTCTCCTACCTAACCCAAATCAAGACCCCCTAAGGTAACAAATGACGGATACACATCCAGAGGATCAGCAAAAACTGCGGATCTCCATGTTGCAACTAAAAACTCAAATGCTTTTCAACAAAAAGCAGTCACAAGGAAATCATTAAAAGGTAAATTAAGTTTAGAATTAACATTTTTTTTTTCATTTTTTTAAAGTTAGTTAGCACATAGAAAGATTGAAAATCATCTAAATACGTGGCGTCAGTTGAATAAATAAATCCATCGCTCTTTCCACGTTAAGCAACGCACAGCAACCGAAAAATTGTTTTTCAACCACCGTCGGGGAATCGAATCCCGAATCTCTCGATATCTAGCCGAGCGCGTTAGCCTTGCACCACAGCGGCCAACAATTCGCGGCGCTATGCATGTTTTTCTTTTTCAGTCAGCATCATCATCATCATAATTGTCAACCATTATCAATCCACTGCTGGACGAAGGTCTCCCTAAGTTTCTCCCACAACGGTTTGTCTTGTGCCAGTCTCCTCCACGTCACTCCCGCATATTTTCGAATTTCATCCACCAATCTCCCATGTGGTCTTCTTCTGGGTCTTTTCCTGTCTCTTGGAATCCAATCTAAAATTTCGGATGTCCATCGATGGTCTGTCCTTCTGGCAGTATGTCCAGCCCATTGCCATTTCAGGGATTCAACTCTGATCATGATGTCATCCACTCTTGCCATTTTTCGGATCCACGAGTTCCTCTTCTTATCTCTCCTGATTACACAAAGCATGCACCTCTCCAAGCTGCTTTGAGTTGTCTGCAGCCTCTGCATGTATCTTTTAGTTAAGGTCCACGTCTCTGCACCATACGTAAGCAATGGAAGGATGCATGGATCAAACACTTTTCTTTTAAGACATAATGGCAATATTGCTCTTGAAAATTATGCTGTTTCTTCCAAAAGCTGTCCAGGCAAGTTTTATACGTCGATTAATTTCTTCATCAATGTGACCCTCACTTGATATCTGCTGTCCACGATAAGCGCACGTGTCTGTTATCTCCAGCTTTTCTCCATCAATCAATAAATCTTCATTTCTTGTAAAAGCATTGAACATCACTTTTGTCTTCTGAAAGTTCATTTTTAATCCCACTTCTTTACTTTTGTCAGCAAGTTCCTGGATCATACTCTGCAGCTTTGATGGGGTAGTTTCAAAAATGACCACGTCATCAGCAAAACGAAGGGGAGTTAGATAATCTCCATTAATCTTTATCCCTTTGTTTTCTCAGTTCAGTGATTGAAAGACATTTTCCAATGTGGCATTAAAGAGCTTCGGAGATATGGTGTCTCTTTTCGAATTTTTATGTGTGTTGTATTTTCAAACAGCCGAATGTTTGCACTTGCAGTTTCATAGATGTTATTAATAATATTAATGTATGCATCTTCAATACCGCAGGATTTCAGAGCCATTGCAACTGCTGATGGTTTTACCGAATCAAAGGCTTTTTCATAATCGATAAAAGCCATGCACAATGGAAGTTCATATTCCCTCGCTCTTTCAATTAGTTCTCTCAGTACGTGGATATGATCTATTGTGCTGTAGCCACTCCTGAATCCAGCTTGTTCTCTCGGTTGAGCCATGTCCAGTGTCACCTTCAAGCAGTGTGAAAGAACTTTAGTGAAGATTTTATAAACCACTAATAGGAGGCTGATAGGTCTGTAGTTCCTGAGATTATCAATGTCACCGTTTTTTATGTAACAGGAACATTGTAGCGTTGTTCCAATCTTCAGGAATCGTCCTTTCATTAAGGCATCGAATGAAAACTTGGGCGAGTACTGTTTCAATTACTCCACTTGCTTCTTGTATAATGTCTACAGTAATTCCATCTTCTCTTGGAGCTTTTCCCCGCTTCATGTTCTTGATTGCATGTGCAACTTCTGCTGGGAGGTCTGGAAGAACTCTGGTACTGGTATCTTTCATGATGTCCGGAGTGCATGTATCATCCCTTTCATATAATTTGGAGTAGAAATCTTTCACTCTTGTCAAAATTTCGCCTCTATTTCTTGTTACAGAACAATCTTCTTTTCTCAGTGCCATAATCTGTTTTCTTCCCTTACTGAGATGTCCCTTTGCTATCTTTAGGCTTTGGTTGTTTTCAATTGCTTTCCTCACTAGTTCACAGTTGAATTTCTCCGCGTCTTCAGTGATACTTTTTTGTACTGTCTTGCATAGCTCTATTTATTCCACTTTGGAAGTCGCATCTTCTTTAGTTGTCCTCATCTCTCTTCTTTTTTTGCATCAGCATTTTGGTTTTTCCTGATAATGTTTTCATATGCAACTTGTTCTTAGACCCAGCTAATTTTGTTGTTGTTTCCATAAGAGCTTTGGTTACGTTTCTGTTAACTTCAGAAACATTCATTTCTTCCGATGTTAGGCCTTCTAAAGCAGAGCATCTGTTCTTCAGTTCCAACTTCCATAGCAGTACATATATAACCCGAAGACCGAGTTTCGGTTAGTAGAGTGCTCGGTGTCGGAATTTGAGGATGTGCCGATTTATCGGTGTTAGATAAAGGACTAATTGTGATGGTACGGCACCTCGGCATTACGATCTCAGAAACGGCGCGGCTTGTGGGTTGTTCACGTGCCGCTGTAGTGAATACGTATCAAAGGTTGTGCGCAGATGTTCAAAAGACGAACCCTCGTCCAGCAGTGTGTCCTCCGCAGCTCATCGGTACCAGAGATTGTCGCGCATTGTTCACAGCGACCCCGGGATCACAGTGCGGAAAATCACCCGCAGCTACAAGAGTGGTGATCAGGGAAATGTGTCGCAGCATACAGTTCAGCGCAGCCTTCTGCGCATGGGCTTGCGTAGCCGAAGATCCAGTCGGATACCCATGCTTACTGCACGTCATCGCCAACAACGCATGAAATGGGCCCAAGTTCATCGAGATTCGACCGTGGGTGATTGGAAGAAAGTGTCCTGGTTTGACGAATCAATATTTCTGGTGCATCACCTAGACGGCTGAGTGCGGATACACCGATTGCCAACGGATGTTATGGGACATGGATGCACATTTCGGTGGAAACATGCCGGCGGTGTTATGCTATGAGCGATGTTTAGTTGGGATGCTTTAGGCCCGATTATCCCAATAGCACACACTTCCTGACAGCTGTCAGGTATCTTTAACATCCCTGCGGATCAAATTCACCCATTCATGACAACTGTGTTCCCTGCTGGTGATTGCCATTACGAACAAGTTAATGCTCCATGCCACACTGCCAGAATCGTCATGGAGTAGTTCGAGAAACATGCTGGTGACTTTCTGTTATAATGCCCGACCCTCCGAATTGACCTAACTGAACATTTGCGGTTCGACTTGGAAAAGCGGGTTCGATCTAAATCACCCAAACCCGGAATTTGCGGGAACTGGAGGACCAGCTGTTGATATTATGGTACCCGTTACCCCAGGTAATACTAATATAATGGGTCATCGATGCACATGTTTATAAATTTCCGCGCAAATCTCTCTTCAACGGCTTCTTACTTTGCTTGAGATGGGGACGAGATCTTGATGGATGTTTAAACAGAAACAGTTTTGCTCTTATTTGAAGCGAAATATTTAAATTCAAGTGCTTGCTTCGGTTGACAGAAAATTTCATATCACAAAAATACATTGCTCCTTTTTTCTGCAGTTTTGTTATTTTTTCATTTTTATCCCATAAATCTTGCGACGAAATGTCTTTTTATGTCTATCACGAAAAGCTGCTCCGCTTGCCAACAAATTAATTTTCTTTTGTCTTCATTTTTCAGATCGGAAGCATTTAAAGAGTAATAATTCATTTTGTGAAGTGTAATTAGCTTAGTTAATTTTTTTTCAGTTGGCGTATATCTTTTTTCTATCGCTAGGTTTGTTTTGTTTTGTTTTTTGAATTGGGGGAGTAAATGATTATGTGAACTAGAAATGTAATTTAGGCACTGAAATTTTTAAAGAACGTTTAGTTGATTTTTTTCCTTTCAGTGAAGAAGGGAATTAAATCTTTTTGTTGGTGGATGCTTGTTTTCCTCATTAATGAATCATTAACAATTAATTTGCCTCTGCGATTAGTATCAGAAAAGAATACGTTTTAGATCCAATATTTACCTTTATTTCCCCAAAGCGAAGTACAATGTTTATTTTATTTGCTGGATTCTGTTTTTAAACCACCGCGTTTTGCTAATTATAGTATAACATTCTTTCTAACGCGCATTTCAGGAATTCATGCGGTGCGGTACAATCTCACACACATGTACCATATATATATTTTTTAAAAGGCAGGTAGGTGGAAATTGCTAAAATCTACTATGATTAAAGCAAAATAAATTAAATCCTTTTTGATTTGAAGCATCAAGATGGCAAATAAAAATGTCGAAATATCAATGAAAACATGTCACACACGAAGTAATGCGCAAAATAAACTCTATTCATCATCATAAACTCTATACACCAATCAGCCATTACATTGTGATCACCTACCTGATAAGCTGTATGTCACGTGAACAACCCGTTGTTCACGTGACATATATACCTCTACCACAATTGCCCTTCATCAAACTTCCGATAAATCCATCACAATTTTAATCACAATTTGTCATTTATCAAACTACGATAAATCGGTAGACTTATCCATTCTCACTCCGAACACTCTACTAACCGAAAGCCGGTCCTCGGGTTGTATATATATATATACTCTGAGAGCTTCACCGGCGCCACCGTTCGGTATTCAGGGGCGTTCATTTCTCTAGGCTGGGGTGGTCATAATATAATGGCCCAACGGTGTATTTGCTGTGTGAGAAGTGGGCTGGAACGGATGAATCTACTCATCAGAAAGCGTTGCTTTTCCCTTAGCTTTGTTGTTCATGGTGGTCATTTAGGTGGGATGATTAACACTAATCCTTTCTGGCTAAGAAAGGAGAGAAAAGATTTTTGAGTCACTTGTTTCTACACAGTAGCATGGTGTCCGTGTCGAGGGGGGGGGTGTTTACTAGGCATTTCCCATCATGCCTTGGGTATTTCCTTGAAGCTTTGCTATTTAAAGTGCTCCTTTAGGGGACAATTCACACTAATTCTTTCTTACTGATCACCTGTTCAAAGGGCTATAGCAACGAGCCTAAAGAATGAGAGAGAAAGTATTTGAGTCACTTGTTTCTTCCCTGTGGCATGATGTCCGTGTGAGGTGAACTAGTTCCCCCCTCATGTCTTCACCTTAGCTTTGTTATTCAAAGTGATCATTTAGGGACTGATTCACACTAATCCTTTCTTACTGATTACCTGCTGAAAGAGCTATAGAGGCGGACCTAGAAAGAGAGAGAGAGAGGGAAAGAGAGAGAGAAGATGTTTCAGTTACTTGTTTCTATCCAGTGGCATGATGTCTGTCAGAAAGACTGTCCCTTCCCCATAATGTCTTGGGTCTTTTCCCTCGGTTTTGTCTTTCAAAGCTGTCATTTAGGCGGATGATTGGCAACAACCATTTCTGACTAACTATCTACTTTTAAAAGGGCTATAGCAGTGTCGATGAACCGTAGCATGGAGAGGGAAGATGTTTGAGTCACTTTTTCTAACCAGTTGCACGATGACCGCGTGAGGGGGACTATCCCTTCCTCATCATGCCTTCTCCTTAGCTTTGTTATTGAAAGTGGTCATTTAGGGAATGGATAATTAGCGCCAATCCTTTCCGACTGTTTGTCTTCTAAAAAGGCTATAACATTGTCGACGAACCTAAGAAAGGAAAGAGAAGGTGTTTGAGTAACTTTTTATAACCAGTGGCATAATATCTGTGTCAGGAGAACTAGCTGTTCCACATCATGCCTCGGGTGTTTCCCCGTTAGATTTGTTATTCAAAGTAGTCATTTATGGGGACGATTAATACTAATCCTTTCTGACTGATTATCTTTGAAAACGGCTATGGAGACGAACCTAAGAAAGGAGAAACATATTTGAATCACTTATTTGTACCAAGTCGCATGATGCTTGCGTCAGGGGAGCAATACCATCGGCATCATGATTATGGAACAGAGAATAAAGATCTAGAAACAAGCGATTATTATTGTTGACAGGTGTATTGTCTCTTCGGCTTAGACAGATAGGGAACTGAATTGTTTGGTGTAGTTTTCGTAAAGCCCGGCTGCCATGTGTAGATTTCTGTTTGGGAAGCACTGATATTCTTGGGCATTATTTGGTTCAGGTACAGCCAGCTCTTAAAGTGGATTCACCTGAAAATTCTGCCCAATGTTTCCAACGGTAAAAGCTTCTGTAGACATTTTCTTCGCAATTAATGTATTCCCAAGGATGAAAAGATTAAGGTGGATCAACCTAAAAACTCTGCCCTATGTTTCCAATGGTAAAAGTTTCTGTAGACGTTTTTTTTTTTTGCAAATAATGTATTTTCAAGGATGAAAAGATTAAGGTGGAAAACCTAAAAATTCTGCCCTATGTTTCCAATGGTAAAAACGTCTGCAGACATTTTCTTTGCAATGAATATATTCCCAAAGATGAAAAGATTAAGGCCGCCCCGGTAGCGCAGTGGTCTAAGGCGCTGGCCTCTGATCATTCGTCCGTAAGGGGTCCGGGTTCGAATCCCGGTCAGGCATGGATGTTGTGTTTGTCTTACGGCACTGGCTCTCTCCCTTCCCTGGAACCAGTGACCCTAAATTAGGGACGGGCGACTGCTTATAGCCCATTGAGTTGCTCACGGTGGTCGTTAAACCTCCAATCAAAAAAAAAAAAAAAAAAAAAAGATTAAGGTGGATCAACCTAAAAACTATGCCCAATGTTTCCAATGATAAAAACTTCTACAGACGTTTTCTTCGCAATTAATGTATTCCCAAGGATGAAAAGATTAAGACGGATCCACATAAAAACCTCTGCCCTATGTTTCCAATGGTAAAAACTTCTGCAGACATTTGCTTCGCAACTAATGTATTGCAAAAGATAAAAAGATTAAGATGGATCCACCTAAAAAATGTTGCCGTATCTTTCCAATGGTAAAAAACTTCTGAAGGCATTTTCTTCGCAATTAATGCATTCCCAAGGATAAGGTGGATCCGCCTAAAACTCTGCTCTATGTTTCCAATGGTAAAAACGTCTGTGGACGTTTTCTTCGGAATTAATGTAATCCCAAGGATAAGCATTTGTGCGTCAATAAACATATATTTATATTATAGCCTAGTATTCTTAATATTTGTTAAAAATTAGCCATAATTATATTAAAAGTCAAACTTTTTCCTTGAGTAATGTTGAGATCTGTTAATAGATGGCGCCACCTGTACAGATCGCTTACCAATTGAATTCGTGCCGCACTTTTTTTTCACTAATTTTCTTCATTTTCAGAACGTAATCAACACTTGAGTCGATCCATGCATTAGTCCAAAATGTTCAGAGAGCCACTTGGATTAAACTTTTTTATGATAACTCAGCTGAAAAATGTTCGCAGAACTGTAAGTACTACTGATTTTTAATCGCGAAATAAACCAGCATGCTCACGCCGACATTTTTAGCTAAATTATTGTCGGGAAATTTAATCTAAGTGGCTCAAATATTTCTAGACATTCCAAACTATAGTATGCGTCGACTCAAGTGTTGATTCAAGTCCGAAAATTAATAAAATTATTGAAAGAAAATGCGGCATGATTGCAATTAGTAAGCGATCTCTGTTAGTGGTACCAGCTATTAGATCTCAAATACTACCCAAGGAAAACGTGTTGACTTTTAATATAATTATGGTTAAGTTTTAGGAAATATTAAGAATGCTATGCCACAATTTAAAGTTATTTTTATCGATGTGCAAATTTTCGTGCTTGGGAAATTTGCACAACACAAAGGATTTTACCATCGCGACCGCCCTACATTTTCGATGAAATTCTTCCGTAAATGTCGTTTACGAGCGGTATCTCATTCAAACGTTGAACGGGTATTTCGTCGACATTCCACTATTAATGCAAGTTAACAATTCCCACACAGCACAGATTATTTCGTATATGTTACAAGTACGTAGCACTGAAACATTGAGACTTTTCATATACGTTGCGCAATGTAACAGTAATGTTTCAGAAACCTTACGGTTACCTCAAAATGTCCTCAAACGTTGCATAACTTTGAAACATAACCGATACGTTACAGTGAAAGGTCTTTGTAACTTCAAAATACCCAACTTTGTAACGTACCAGGAGATGTGACGTACCTGCCAGAAGGACGCACACGACATAAAGGCAGATAGGAATCAGAATAAAACGTCCGCGTAGCTCAATTGGTAGAGTGACTTGTTCCGGAATGAGGGGATCCGGGTTCGAATCCTGGCGTGGACAGAAATGACGGAGAAATTTACTTCGTTATAATGGCGCCCGAACTATCCGGATGACCCGACCGTTCAAAATCTCGCATTGGTGTGATGTTCTTTCCACACCGCGAGATAGGAAAAATAAGGGAATCCCTTCTCCAGCACTTCGAAAAAAACAAAAAAAACAAAAACAAGGGGGAGATGATGTAACGTACCAGGAGATGTGACGTACCTGTCAGAAGGACGCACACGACATAAAGGCAGATAGGAATCAGAATAAACGTCCGCGTAGCTCAATTGGTAGAGCAACTTATTCCGGAGAGAGGGGATCCGGGTTCGAATCCTGGTGTGGACAGAAATGACGGAGAAATTTACTTCGTTATAATGGCGCCCGAACTATCCGGATGACCCGACCGTTCAAAATCTCGCATTGGTGTGATGTTCTTTCCACACCGCGAGATAGGAAAAATAAGAGAATCCCTTCTCCAGCACTTCAAAAAAAACAAAAACAAGGGGGAGATGATGTAACGTACCAGGAGATGTGACGTACCTGCCATAAGGACGCACACGACATAAAGGCAGATAGGAATCAGAATAAAACGTCCGCGTAGCTCAATTGGTAGAGTAAATTTCTCCGTCATTTCTGTCCACGCCAGGATTCGAACCCGGATCCCCTCATTCCGAAACAAGTCACTCTACCAACTGAGCTACGCTGACGTTTTATTCTGATTCCTATCTGCCTTTATGTCGTGTCCGTAGCTCAATTGGTAGAGCAACTTATTCCGGAGTGAGGGGATCCGGGTTCGAATCCTGGTGTGGACAGAAATGACGGAGAAATTTACTTCGTTATAATGGCGCCCGAACTATCCGGATGACCCGACCGTTCAAAATCTCGCATTGGTGTGATGTTCTTTCCACACCGCGAGATAGGAAAAATAAGAGAATCCCTTCTCCAGCACTTCAAAAAAAACAAAAACAAGGGGGAGATGATGTAACGTACCAGGAGATGTGACGTACCTGCCAGAAGGACGCACACGACATAAAGGCAGATAGAATCAGAATAAAACGTCCGCGTAGCTCAATTGGTAAAGTAAATTTCTCCGTCATTTCTGTCCACGCCAGGATTCGAACCCGGATCCCCTCATTCCGGAACAAGTCACTCTACCAATTGAGCTACGCGGACGTTTTATTCTGATTCCTATCTGCCTTTATGTCGTGTGCGTCCTTCTGGCAGGTACGTCACATCTCCTGGTACGTTACAACTTCATGTTTACTGTTACGTATTTGAAAGATATTTGTAACTTCGTTACATTACTGCTACATATTTGAAAGATATATGTGACAGCATCACATTACTGTTACATATTTACCACGTTGAACATTATAGTTTTAATAAACTTTGTAAAATCACAATAAAAATTTTTACACTCGATAGCTGTTTCAAGATCAACAACTGTCATATTACGAGTTGTTTACGTTTTCACAGGTTCAAGGCAGTCCGTTGTCCATTGGGAACATTGGCGGCGTTTATATATTGATAACAAAAGAAATAAAAATCGGTCCTAAATGAGGGTGTCGAATTTCTATTATACATGTGGAATAGACTACATTTCAGCCAAGAAAAGAAAGAAAATCAAATTCGTCATTTCTCTAAATACCTACCAGTATGAAATTTCTCAGCTTCAAGTAAAAAAAACACATGGTGGTATAGTATACTAATACAACACAGCCATCTACTTAGATTTTATAAAATGCTTTTTAGAATTTAAAAATTATAATAATCAAAACAATTACTTACTTTCAGATGATCTTGAATCACAAAAAAGAAAAAAGAATGAAATATTAAATCAACTACGACAGTATCACCAAAGACTATCCCAGTAGCACGTGTAAATACGACTACGAGAGTACTTCGGTGAAATGGCATAAGTGCGCATGCGCATCCACGCGGTTTCCAAACCAAAAATCTTAAACATCGCCGGAATGTAACATCAAGGTAGCAATTATGTGCAATGGAAACTATAAAACTGCAGTATCGGTGAATGCTATTTTTAACGTAACCGTAATGTCATCATCATTGTCAATCCACTGCTGGACGAAGGTCTCCCCAAGTTTCCTCCACAACGGTCTGTCTTGTGCCAGTCTCCTCCTAGTCACTCCGGCATTCTTTCGAATTTCATCCACCCATCTCATACGTGGTATTCATTTGGGTCTTTTCCTGTCCCTTGGAATCCAATCTAAAATTTCGGCTGTGAATCGGTGGTCTGTCCTTCTGGCAGTATGTCCAGCCTATTGCCATTTCAGGAATTAAACTCTGATCATGATGTCTTCCACTCTTGTCATTTTTCGGATCCACGTGTTCCTCTTCTTATCTCTCTTGGTTACACCAAGCATGCACCTCTCCATGCTTCTTTGAGTTGTCTGCAGCCTTTGTACGTCTCTTTTAGTTAAGGTCCACGTCTCTGCACCATACGTAAGCACTGGAAGGATGCATTGATCAAACACTTTCCTTTTAAGACATAATGGCATATTGCTCTTGAAAATTATGCTGTTTCTTCCAAAAGCTCTCCAGGCAAGTTTTGTACGCCGATTAATTTCTTCATCAATGTGACCCTCACTTGATATCTGCTGTCCAAGATAAGCGTACGTGTCTGTTATCTCCAGCTTTTCGCCATCAATCGATAAATCTTCATTTCTTGTAAAAGCATTGAACATCACTTTTGTCTTCTGAAAGTTCATTTTTAATCCCACTTCTTTACTCTTGTCAGCAAGTTCCTGGATCATACTCTGTAGCTCTGATGGTGTAGTTGCAAAAATGACTACGTCATCAGCAGAACGAAGGTGAGTTATTAGATAATCTTCATTAATCTTTATCCCTTTGTTTTCCCAGTTCAGTGATTGAAAGACATTTTCCAATGTGGCATTGCAGAGCTTCGGAGATATGGTGTCACCTTGTCTCACTCCCTTTCCAATTTTTATGTGTGTAACCGTAATGTACAAAGAGTTATGTTACAAAATAGATATTGCTGATACGTAATTGTAAGATATCTCTGAAAGTGTAACGAAAATACGAGATTGTAACATTATTGATACATATCTTAAACGTTTTGTGCTCTATGGGGTTTGATACAGCGCATATGCCTTTAATCAAAGCACATGTTTCTCGGCATAAAGGATTTTACCAACACGTCGGACTCACATTTTCCATGAAACCCTTCAGGAAAGGTAGTTTACAAGCGACGTCTCATACAAACGCTGGAAAAGTCTTTTCGTCAGTTTTCGACCAGCTTTTGTTAGGGCAAGTTAGTAATATTTATACACTATCTACCAACAAGTAATTGGACACCTGTGATAGCAAAGGAAAACGAAGTTTATTCACCTTCAATAGTTGGTGGAGCCTCCACGAGCGGCGATTACAGCTGCGACCCTCCGGGGCATACTCTCAGTCAAGCGTTGTACGACGGCTAGCTGTATTTTCTTTCACTCGGCTCGGAGAAGATAGGTCAGTTCCTTCACCGATTTCGGACGGTGGGGGCACCCCTTAAGTCGACGCTCCAACTCGTCCCAGAGGTGCCCGATAGGATACAGGTCCGGGTGCTGCTCAGGCCAGTCCATTCGATTAACCCCATTGTCACCATACCAAGCCATAGTGGACCTCTCGGTTATCATGGAAGTGCTGCAGCCCACAAGCCTTTGATCACCAAGCCAACATGACAGGTGGTATTGTCATCCTGAAAGTAACATGGGTCCACCCCGTAAACCTGCCACAATGTAGAAATCGCATGGTCATCCAAAATGTTGCAGTAGGTGTCGGCGTTGAGTCTACCAGGAATTGCGACCAAGGGTTCCGTGCCATACCAGGAGAAATACCCCCATAGCTTCACAGTTGGCACAATACATTCCGGCAGAAGGCATTCTCCAGGCAGACGGCAAACCCAGACCCTGCCATCCAAACGGTAGAGGGTGAACCTTGATTCGTCGCTCCAGAGAACCAGTTTCCACTGTTCGACGGTCCACTGTCGACGTTCTTTGCACCACGTTAGCCAAGCAGCGCTATCGGACTTGGTGATCAAAGGCTTGTGGGCGGCAGCACGTCTATAAAAACCGAGCAGATGGGCTTCCTTACGGATGTTATTCATCGAAAGAACACTCGCGGGTGCCTGTTGAAACTCCTCGCGGATGTGGCCCATCGATTTGGGTGCGGTTCTTCGGAGTTTTTCTGGCCAGCACCCGTCGGTCTCTAACTCCCAGATTTGTGGGTATGCCGGGTCGGGGCACATTCCGACAGTCACCTCTCATCTTCTACTTGCCAATCACGTAGGCCACTGTCGATTTTTGGTACTTCAACTCTCTGGATATGTCACGTATGGTTCGGCCATTTCTGTGATACCCGGCGATTACACCTTTCTCGAAATCAGAGAGCTCCGAACTGCGTGGCATCTTGCATGCGACTGGTTGCGTTGTTGTTTCCCACACGATATTTAACGGCGGCGGCCGTGACGTGTATCATGACCGCGGATATCGTCGATTGTAGGGGTGTCCAATTACTTGTTGGTAAATAGTGTACAATGCATCCATTTGTAGTAGAAATACATTTCTCACGGCACTAAATTTGCATTGTTCTCTTTCAGGGAAATTATGCATTAGCCAAAATGCACTACCAGGAAGCCTACAAGTTAGACTCCACTCCTAAAGTCTTGCTGGACAACATGAGAAAACTACAACGGCTACAGTTCAATGTTCCTGAGGAGAGATGCTGGAGGACAGATTCTTCGTGTCGTCTGGAATAATCTCGTTTAGCACTGGATTTCATTCAATCTGTGTTCTGGAAAGTGAGCGAGACAGTACAGTATTACTAGCGATGAAAATTTTCCAGGTCTACAACCGGGGGAGTGATGTTACTCTTTGAACAAACACCTGGATAATGCGAAAGTTAACCACCCGAAGCGTTAAAGTTATGTCGGTAGGGACTACAACGTTAATGTTCAGGCGCCATGTCGATAGAGCGAAAGCTGTTGTCCCAAAAAATGATATGTACTCTATGTTATGGACCAGTGTTAATTGATGTCGCTTATTATGCGGAAAGACCTCCGGAATATTTACTACATGAAAATAAGAAAATAACGCCTACTTCATCGTTAATCATTCGAACAGCTCCGTGGAGTAGTAATTTTCAATTCTGCGCATGTGCAGCTTTTGACAGCCGTAGACTAAACTCCACGAACTGTTCGAGAAAAATTAAGATGTACGCAACAACAGTGTTGTGGATATGTGTTTCGGAAGGTTACACTCCGAGTTTGCGGAATACACAATTTCTTACTTATCCGAGATCTCATTTTCCAGTCCAAAAAAAAAAAAAAAAAAAAAAGACACAGGGGTTACCTAGATGTACACTGAAGAGCATTTTAATTAGAGATACCTGTCTAGTAACGTGTAGCACCACCTTTTGCCCTGATGACGGCGGCGATTCGTCTCGGCATGGGCTCGACAAGACACCGGAAGCGTTGGGAAGCCATACGGATCCACGACCCCTGAACAAGCTCCCACAGTTCACGAAGATTTGATGGAGGGGAGTCAGAACCTAGATCATCACACTCGATGGCATCCTAGATGTGCTCCATGGGACTGAGGTCAGGTGACCTAGCTGGCCAAGGAAGCGAGGTCACGTCAGTGGAGTGTTCATCCAACCATTCGGATACAATTCGGGAGCTGCATTGTCTTGTTGCAGGATGAGGTCCCCAGTGGGATGTTGAAGACGCACAAACGGGAGCAAATGGTCGTCCAGGATATCCCCGTAACGTTGACCTGTGAGGGACGATGCCACACGTACCAAGGGTCCCATTTAAGTCCACGTATACAGTCCCCAGACGAGAATGCCACCCCCAACAGCTTGAAGAGTACCCTGCTGGCATGAAGGATCCATCGCTTCATGTGGTTTGCGCCGTACTCGTATCCTGCCATCCACATATACCAACGTTAATCTCGACTCATCAGTTCAGGCAACATTTTTCCACATGTCTAGGGTCCAGTAGCGATGTTCCCGCGCCCATGCTAATCTTTGCACCATGTGATTATCGGTCAGTAGCGGTACCCTCGTGGGACGATGGCTTCTGCACCCCATAGCGAGGAGATGGTTCTGGATGGTGTGGCTGCTTACACGTTTTTGTGCAACAGCTTTAAATTGCCGAGTGATTTCTTGCACTGTGGCCCGTTTATCCGCTGTTGCAATGCGAGCTAGCCGACGATGACCCCTCTCATCCACACGCTGTTGTCCACGGCAGTTGGCCCTTGCAGGGATGGCTTTACCGGATTTGATGTACTCAAGGTGCACCCGTTGCAAGGTGGCTCGTGAAAATCCCAGTGCCTGCACGACTTTTCCGAGATGGAGTGACCCATTCGCCGGAACCCGACAATTTTCACACCATCAAATGTGCTTAGATCATTCGTCTTACCCATACTGCGTCCGACTCTTGCTGATTCCCGTCGCATCACCCCTTATATTGTCGGATCGCTGCATACGTCATGTCGTTTCCGTTTACAGGGCAGCTCACAGCGCCACATTTGTATAAAGCCAGCTGTCTCTAATTCAATTGCTCTTCAGTGTATGCCGATGTCATCAGCCCAAACAGATTTTATGACCTCCAAAGATTTGATTATATCAAAATTTGTGACCCGGGCAAGGCTGATTTGAAATATGAATGCAAAGTAAATTAAAATACTCAACGCTACGTTATGTATGGTTCTCGCGTCAGCGTATTAGGCTAGCATACTGCTTCGATTATCAAATGATCATAGTCTCATGCACTAATATTATATAAAATGTGATAGCTATTACAGTTTATACACGGTAAAATCACATTTTTGTGACCACCAGCCAATATCCATAGGAACAGCCGTGTGCAGAGCGTAGAGCAGCTAGAAGGGCTGGGAGTGACTCAAAAAGATGCTTGGAAGGTTTTCACAGGTATGTGGAGTCATGCTGATTGCAGTGCATCTGACAGCTGCTGTGGGGTGCCTGGTGGAGGATCCGTAGGTGGTAGGAAACACGATCGAGGTGATCCCACAGATTCTCGAATGAGTCTAAGTCTGGGGAACTATGGGGCCAGAAAAAACTTTCAAGTCTTCATCGTGCTCTTCTAACCACTCTATGACATTTCTAGCTTTGTGACACGTCGCATTGTCGTTCTGGAAGATCCCATCCACCCCAAGGAAGACAATCAGCATGTATGGGTGTGTATGTGATCTGCAAGGATGGATTCATAATGAATTGGGTCCATAATGCCTTCTACAGGTGTGAGTGGACCCAGAGAATGCCACGAAAACATTCCCCAGACCATAGCTCTGCCCCCACCAGCTTGTGTTCTTTCAGCAATGGCTAAAGAGTGTTTGTTCTCCGATGTTTCTCGCTTTATGCGCGAACGTCCATCTATTAGATGAAGCAGAAAGCGTGACTCATCGGAGAAGGCAATCCTTTGCCAATCAGCGGATTCCGATACTGCAGTACAAACGTAAGCCTTTTCTTCCGATGCACCTTCGTTAGCACAGGTGCAGTGACCATCCGTCTGCATCGGAGCCCCACACGCAGCAGGTTTCTCTGAACTGTTGTTTTAGACACACTTCCTGCGGTAGCCCCCCTGTTTCATTCGGCCAGTGAGTTGCTCCACTGTAGCTTGCCGATGCGGCCCTCACGCAGCTTCGAAGACGACGTTCACCTCTCACATGAATGACACATGGTGCTCTGCAGTTTCAACGTCGCTTATTCGCAATGATGCCATTTCCCCCATCACGATACACTTTAACCACAGCAGCACGCAAACAGTTCACAAACTGCGTTGTTTCAGAAATAATGCCACCCTTGGCCCGAAAGCCGATAATCATCCCTTATTGCAAATCTGATAAATTACTCCTTTTATCCGTGACAGCAACGAGTGATAAGTTTTCAGAATTCCTACAGAACACTTTATATACCCTCGAAGCCAGCTCACGACACGTTCCTTCTTTCATTGGCTACGCGCTGTTGAGGTCAAAAGCTGGAATCGTCGCAATAATGTGACTCGACTGTGTATATACATACAAGGGCTATGTCATAACTATTTATCACTAATGAATAAAAAAATACGAGGAGGAGCGTACTTACTAATGATTTTACGGGCCCCCACATATCTCCGGCCATGTGTAACACCCGTTGTCAAATCCACGGTAGGCGTCGTACTCCGTCAGCAGAGTCGTTTCCACGGATACAAATCCACGGTAGGCGTCGTACTCCGTCAGCATAGTCGTTTCCACGGATACAAATCCACGGTAGGCGTCGTATTCCGTCAGCAGAGTCGTTTCCACGGATACAAATCCACGGCAGGCGTCGTACTCCGTCAGCAGAGTCATTTCCACTGATACAAATCCACGGTAGGCGTCGTACTCCGTCAGCAGAGTCGTTTCAACGGATACAGCGCATTGACCGCTCTATTGTAGCTGGAATCGCGTCTCTCGTTAGGAATCGTTGATCTCTCAAAGACTCTAAAACAAGTCAAAATCGCAGGGTGACATATCGGGCGAATATGGCGGATGCTCAGGGATCTGCCACCCATTTCTGCAGTAGTCTTGTTACCACACTACCTGTATGACAAGGAGCATTGTGGTGGCTGTTCTTTCAGAAATTCAAGTCTCTCGCGGCGTATATTAACTGAATTTTTTTAAGACTACAACGCTGCTGAACTCTAAAATATGAAATTACATTAGCACATACGTAGTGCGATCAAAATGTTCCGAGATTAGGTACGTAGCGCGAGAGCAGATGGAAGTACACGAATGTGCGAGCAGCTTTCGAGAGCAGGAACCTTTATGAGTCATTGTGCCGAGTGGCGTCGTTCTGTGAACATCGGGAGCTGTGCTACACGATATTTGGTGACCACGTGCAGAATACATCTGCGATTTCGGTATGGACTGGAAACTAGAGCAGCGAGCAAACATCAAATTTTGCGTCAAACTCGGCAAATCGGGAACGGAGACGCATGAAGTGTTGCGGTAGACTTATGGCAATCAATCGTGTGAGGTGTTTTGAGTGGCACGCGCGCTTCAAGAGCGGCAGAACGGCACTGGAAGACAGGGGGAGGTCAGGGCGACCGTCCACGAGTAAAACCCCAGAAAATGTGGACACAATTAGAGAACTGGTGCATGAGGATCGTCGGAGAACCATTCAAGACATTGCTCCCATCGTCAATGTGTCATACGGAACAGTGCAAGAAACTCTGACTTCGGTTTTGAACATGAACCACATTGCTGCAAAGTTTGTACCAAAGATTCTGAAACCCGAACAGAAGGCGCTCCGTGTCGAACTCTGTCAAGATCTTCGTCAGTAGGTGGTGAATGATCCAACGTTCCTATCGCAGGCCATCACTGGAGACGAGACTCATGCTGGTCATCACTGGAGACGAGACTCATGCTGGTCATCACTGGAGACGAGACTCATGCTGGTCATCACTGGGAACCCCGTGCGACTTCTTTCTGTCCCCGATGCTGAAGCTCAGGGGTCCCCGTTTTGAAACCGTGAACGAGATCCGGAGCGAATCACACATGGTGCTTGACACGATTAGCGAACAGGACTTCCAGGGAGCGTTCTAAGAGTGGCAAAAACGCTGGCATCGCTTCCCAAGGAGACTACTTTGAGGAAGATCATAGCCTGACTTAAGGAACGTAACTACTTTGTTGCATATTGGCCTAGTCTCGGAACTTTTTGATCGGACCTCGTATAAATAAATTAATTAAAGGATAGCTTGTGACGTGATACAGAGGTGACGCACACAATATGACAAGTAGCAGTGGCATCCCTTTGTCGGCGTTGCTTAATTTGGAAAGCATTCGACTCCAGAGAACAATGATTCGAGTTCCGCCACCGGCTGAGAGAAGGGTTGTGTTTCCATGTTGGCGCCCAAACGTAAAAAATTATCTTCTGCCTGCTGGATTCTTCAAAAAATGCGTGATGTTCTTTCCACACATCGTCTGGAATTAGTGACAATTCCTTCTACGGAGAGTTACTTCAACTATCGTTTGGGGCGGACTAGAAACTGCTATTTCGTGTACCCGCCTTTCTCAAGAGGGGATATATGTAACGTGCTACAGAGGCGAGGCACATGTCAAGACGGCAAGTAGCAGTGATAAGCCCTTGCCGGCGTAGCTTGATCGGGAAAGCATTTGGCTCCGGATGTGCGTTGGAGTCCACCAGCGGTAGAGAAAGGGCTTGAATTTCTCAAAGGGAGAGATATGTGTGAGGTACTACAGAGGTGAGGCCCATGTCAAGACGGCAAGTAGCTGAGATAAGCTCTTACCGGCCTAGCTTAATTGGGAAAGCATTCGGCTCCGGAGCACAAGAATATGGATTCCAGTCTTCCACAGGCAAAATTTGGGTTGCACTGCCTCAAAGCGCAATTCTAAATGGACCACTTTTATTGGTATTACAGTTTCCGTCGGCGACGATTTGTCCAAAGGAGACAATTGTTCCATTGCCGTTTGGTCGAATGGACTATTCACCATTTTGGTCCGCGACGATTCGTCCAAAGGAGACGATTGGTCCAATACCGTTTGGACGAATGGACTATTCACAATTTCGGTCCGCGACAATTCGTCCAAAGGAGGGCAATTGGTCCAATGCCGTCTGGATGAGTGGACTATTCACAATTTCGGTCCGCGACGATTCGTCCAAAGGAGACAATTGGTCCAATGCCGTCTGGATGAATGAACTATTCACAATTTCGATCCGCGACGATTCGTCCAAAGGAGACAATTGGTCCAATTCCGTCTGGATGAATGGACTATTCACAATTTCGGTCAGCTACGATTCGTCCAAAGGAGAAAATTGGTCCAATGCCGTCTGGATGAATGGACTATTCACAATTTCGATCCGCGACGATTCGTCAAAAGGAGACAATTGGTCCAATGCCACCTGGATGAATGGACTATTCACAATTTCGGTCAGCGACGATTCGTCCAAAGGAGAAAATTGGTCCAATGCCGTCTGGATAAATGGACTATTCACAATTTCGATCCGCTACGATTCGTCCAAAAAAGACAATTGATCCAATGCCGTCTGGATGAATGGACTATTCACAATTTCGATCCGCGACGATTCGTCAAAAGGAGACAATTAGTCCAGTGCCGTTTGGACTATTTGTAATTTCGGTCCGCGACGATTCGTCCAAAGTAGACAATTGGTTCAATGCCATTTGGTCGAATGGAATATTCGTCCAATGATTCCCCTGACCAACGACCATTTTGTCTATTTTTAAGAAACTAATAACACGTTACTCTTCTCTTCATATTGCATTCAGAAATAATTCTGCTTTCCAGAATTCATGTTTTAACCACGTCTTACGTTTATTCCACATAAATCTATTCAGTAAATATCCAGGTTTTAAAATCTAACACCTTGTAATTAATTTAGTAATTATATCGCTTAAAATATCAAGACTTGAAAGATGTCATTAATTTCGTAAAAATGTTAAAAAGTTCTTTACGAAAAACTGGTACCGTATTGGTAGTTACATGCTTTCGTTTTCTTGTCGGGCGGTAAATTGTAATATCTTGTAGCGTATGAACAAATGCTATGGGATTCATTTTCTATTCCGCAGCATGAATCACTCCTCCTTTCATTTATTTCTTATAAATGCACCAACACAGGAATTCATAAAGTTTATTGTTCGCATTATAATGGAATATTCCCATTGCAATACATTTTGAATAAATCTTATGAATAAATGGAAATCAAAATCTTTAAAACAACAGGGGGCAGAGAGAAACAGGAGAAAAAAATACTCGCCCTCCAGGTAGAACGACAAAACACATTTCGTTAATGTACTTTAATCCAAATCATCCTAACTGAAGTTACAATAGATATTTCCCATCCCGAACTTATCTTTTCTCTCTCCATTATGCCGGAACTCTAGAATACGGGATATGAATATGCTAAAACCAGTCTCATTTCCTGCATTCCGTGCAAAAATTCATTGGGCCAATTGCAGCACTGGACGAATGGGCATTCAAACAATCGTACCACTGGACGGATCGATATTTTACCAACCGTACCACTGGACGAATTGACATTGGACCAATCGTATTGCTGAGCGAATTGGCATTAAACCAATCGTCCTACTGATTGAATTAGAATTGGACCAATCCTACCATCGGACAAATCAGCATTGAACCAATCGTACCGCTAAATAAATTGGCATTAAACCAATCGTCTTACTGAATGGATTAGCATTGGACCAATCCTACCAACAGACAAATCAGCATTGGGCCAATCGTACAGCTAAACGAATTGGCATTAAACCAATAGTCCTGCTGGATGAATTAGCATCGGACAAATCAGCATTGGACCAATTGTACCTTTAAACGAATTGGCATTAAACCAATCGTCTTATTAAATGAATTAGCATTAAACCAATCGTCTTATTAAATGAATTAGCATTAAACCAATCGTCTTATTAAATGAATTAGCATTAAACCAATCGTCTTATTAAATGAATTAGCATTGGACCAATTGTACCTCTAAACGAATTGGCATTAAACCAATCGTCTTATTAAATGAATTAGCATTGGACCAATCCTACCATCGGACGAATAAGCATCGGACCAATCCTATCATCGGACAAATAAGCATCGAACCAATCCTATCATTGGACAAATCAGCATTGGACCAATCGTGCCGCTAAACGAATTAGCTTGAAACCAATCGTTCTACTGAATGAATTAGCATTGGACCAATCCTCCATTGGGAAAATCAGCATTGGACCAATTGCGCCTCTAAACGAATTGGCATTAAGCCAATCGTCCTGTTGAATGGATTAGCATTGGACTAATCCTACCATCGGACAATTCAGCATTGGACCAATCCTACCATTGGACAAATCAACATTGGACCAATCGATTGGTCCGCGGTTGATTTGTCCATTGGTAGGACTGCATATTGCCGTACCATTGAGCCAATTGTTCCCTTTGAACCATTCGACATTTTTGTTTTTTGTTTGGGAGTTTAACGACGACCGTGAACAATTCGATTGGCAGTCTCCCTGCCCTAATTTAGGGTCACCGACTATAAATAAGGGAGGCAGTCAGCGCCACAAGACAAACACAGCATCCATGACTCACCGGAATTCGAACCCGTCACATCTCGGTTAGAAGCCAGCTCTTAGACCATTGCCGAACGATCTTGATCAAATGAATGAAGGAAATTTTGACAAGGTGCAGCTCGGTGCTCTTCGTGTATCAACATGTGGAGCATAAACCTAGAACAAATCTTCCTCTTGTGCAGATCTTTTTCCAAGACTATCCTGATCGTTTCCTTACCGACACCAAACTGTTCAGCGAGTAGTGTAGTGGTTATTCGCCTGTCATGGGCAACAGTACGTCCTGTGTGCGTAGTTCATCCACGAGGGACTTCCTACCATCTTTAAACGTTGAAGGCTAGCGGAACACCTGTGCACTAGGGTGGAGCGAAAAAACTTCTTTTGAAATTCATATTGCCTGACTCATTATTAAATTCCAAATGGGCTAGAACACATTGTCTCCAAATTTCAGCTCAAAATCCAGGCATCTTGAGGTTCTGCAACTCAAATAAATATTTATACTTTGTCAAAATCGCCATGGTCAGCGCGAGAAATTGCTTCCCACACCAAAATAGCCAAAAACAGGAAATAATTCATATTGCCTGACTCATTGTTAGGTTCCAAATGGGCTAGCACAAATTGTCTCCAAATTTCAGCCCAAAATATTGGCATTCTGAAGTTCAACTCAAATGAATATTTATACTTTGTCAAAATCGCCATTGTCAGCGCGAGAAATTGCTTCCCACACCAAAATAGCCAAAATTAGGCTATAAGTCATATTGCCTGACTCATTATTAGGTTCCAAATGGGCTAGCACAAATTGTCTCCAAATTTCAGCCCAAAATATTGGTATCTTGAGGTTCCACAACTCAAGTGAATATTTATACTTTGTCAAAATCGCCATTGTCAGCAATATGCATTATTGACTGATTTTGGCTATTTTGGTGTGGGAAGCAATTTCTCGCGCCGACAATGGCGATTTTGACAAAGTATAAATATTCACTTGAGTTTTCGAGTGAATATTGGGCAAAAGCTTTTTCTCGGAACAATAGGAAAATCCCTAGAAACCCTTGCCGTGACAAGTTATGTCCCTATTCTAGTTACTCTGCCCGAAATTGACAAAAAAGACCTCAGCACAGACCAAAAATACTTCCTTGATATTTCTAGGGCAGTATCTTAGGTGGAGTGCCCTCCAAACTTAGCAATCAGGAGTCCTGGGAAGATGGCCCACTCAAGATGGCTCTCTACAGCCAACAGAATTCTTCGCCTTTACGTATCAACCGTAGGACCACCAGATGACTTAAAGCTCCTAGCAGAATATGTTATAAAAGTTTATGTGCCATCCTGGTTTGAAATAAAGAAAATCCAGAGAGCAACTCATGGAGCATGTCATCTTCACGGAATGATAAAGAAAAGTTCATTCTTGCCAGAAGAGTTTAAGGCAATCGTGCACGAAGTTATTCAGAGGAACTGTTATTTTGCTCACTCTGAAAACATTTTGTTGGTGACGTTGGAAGATGAAAGAGCACACATTCGAGAACTTGGCCTGATAAAAATACTGAAAGCAAGAAAAACTGACAGGAAGGGAAAAATACGCCATTTTGAGGTTTCCAAATTGAAATTCAAAGCAGAGGTGTGTTTTGAGATAATACGTTGGGACAATGTCTTGGAACCACCGGCTACCTTGAGCCTCAGCGACGAAGACATAACAAGATTGCTCAGAGGCCGTTCACAGTTTGAAATAGGCAAGCTCTCTTGCCATTCTCAGGTAGTAGAGAGGCATGTGAGACTGGTAACAGAAGCGTTAATTGCAACATGTGGTGCAGAAGCCAAGGATGGATTCATACGCAGCCGAATCAAGTCCCGGAACGAAATTCCGAAGTTCCACACCAAGGTGAATTTCTTCGGATCTCGTGTGGAACCTGAAGATGACAAGTTGTAACGTATACTCTAGCTTCAGTTTCTTTTTGATTTTACTATCTCTTGTTATTTTATTTTCCTATGCAAATTCTCTTCTCACTTAACGAGATGTTGTTTCTCCTGCTGAATTATATGTGGCAACGAGTGTAAGTCATGACGTGGTGGTATGCAGTATATATATAGGCGCGCTCAAGTATACCGAGGAGCTTCTTTTTATATGTGATAGGTTCTTCCTGATTATTGATATGCGATTTACCTACGTTTCTACGATATTACGATAGTACGAAAGTTCGGGCTATCAGTAGTTGTGTTATTTTGGAGTGTGTATTTGAGTAATACCAGGAGCTCCCCAATAAAAGGTTAAAAGTGAGTACGTTTTCTTAGTTCATTTTATTGTCAGACCTCTGTCTGGCCGTTAAGTCTATTTCATTGAGTGTTTACGTTAAGTTCAGGGTATATTGTGTTTACCGCTCTAATAAGGAGCCTTCAAGGTACTAATGTACTAAAACCGAAGTTATATTACTGATATTCAAGATAATGAGGAACGCTGAGTAAAAATAAATTCCATATTCTTGGAATTTATTGCACGTGCGTGTCTTACCTAAACAAACTCTAGCACTTTGAAGATTAAGCACACTTTAGCTACGTCAAGTAACCTTTCAATAACCCTAACGTGACTTAACGTAAGCATTCCTGCACTACACGTCCAGCCGGAGAATTTTATTCATTATAAAGTGATTAAGCTGAAACTTTTTCCTGTTTCTTTTTTACCAATTACAACCATTTGTTGGGTTAGGAACCAAAAATATTGTGAAAAAAAGTATTTTCATGTTTTCACTCTTTTGACGTTAAAATTAAATGTTTTTAACCTATTGTGGAACCTGAAAATGACGAGTTATTGAGCTGGAATTTTTTACTGTGTTTTTTAACCAAACAGGTCCATTTGCTTGGTCAGGAAACAATAAAATTAAAAAAATGTTTTTTTTTCTGGCCTTTTTCACTTCACCCTACTGTGCACGACTCAAACACTCATCGCCGTAAACTTTTTCAGGTGTTGGTGCACTTCCATGGCAGTTATCCCTAATTTACAGTAAATTTTATCAGAGCACTTTGCTCCATTACGCAGCTGCCGATACGCTCCACTCACACACTCTTACTACAACGGTGGCTATACGAAAACTTCTCCCTCGCACGACTCGAAAGTTGCTCATGCGATTACATCAAACTCTAGCATCAAAGCTCCACTCACGCAATCTAACTTCAACGGTGACCACACGAAAACTGCTGCGTCATTCGACACGAAAGTTGCCACTGCGAGTCTCTAGCTGTCAAAACTATAAATACGCTTATTACTTTTATTTAAAAAGCTATCCCGTGAAACATCACTCTCCTTACTTAAGGCTCTACGAGACCCGCCATCTTGTTTTGCTGCCTAACCAACGGGCAAGCGTATTTCACAAATTGCTCGGGCAATTTTGCACATTTTGGAACACCGTTTGTGGCTAACGCAAGATATATGATAAAGAAAGAGTTCCCTGGATTCAGATTTTCCTTTTGGACTCTAAGTATATTTTATTAATTAATAAAACTATGGAAGACGCCTTTACTCTTGATAGCTATAATAGCTTTTGTCTTAAGGCTCTACGTGACCCGCCATCTTGTACTGTGCCTTCACTTTTTAACCAACGGGCAAGCGTATTTCACATATTGCTCGGGCAATTTTGCACATTTTGGAACACCGTTTGCTGCCTCTGATCATTCGTCCGTAAGGGGTCCGGGTTCGAATCCCGGTGAGACATGGATGTTGTGTTTGTCTTACGGCACTGGCTCTCTCCCTTCCCTGGAACCAGTGACCCTAAATTAGGGACGGGCGACTGCTTATAGCCCATTGAGTTGCTCACGGTGGTCGTTAAACCTCCAATCAAAAAAAAAAAAAAAAAAAAAAAAAAAGAACACCGTTTGTGGCTAACGCAAGATATATGATAAAGAAAGAGTTCCCTGGATTCAGATTTTCATTTTGGACTCTTTAAGTATTTTTTATTAATTAATAAAACTATGGAAGACGCCTTTACTCTTGATAGCTATAATAGCTTTTGTCTTAAGGCTCTACGTGACCCGCCATCTTGTATTGTGCCTTCACTTTTTAACCAATGGGCAAGCATATTTCACATATTGCTCGGGCAATTTTGCACATTTTGGAACACCGTTTCTCTCTAACGCCAGATATATGATAAAGAAAGAGTTCCCTGGATTCAGATTTTCATTTTGGACTCTTTAAGTATTTTTTATTAATTAATAAAACTATGGAAGACGCCTTTACTCTTGATAGCTATAATAGCTTTTGTCTTAAGGCTCTACGAGACCCGCCATCTTGTATTGTGCCTTCACTTTTTAGCCAACGGGCAAGCGTATTTCACATATTGCTCGGGCAATTTTGCACATTTTGGAACACCGTTTGTGGCTAACAACGCAAGATATATGATAAATAAAGAGTTCCCTGGTTTCAGAATTTTTATTAACCTTTCCCTTCATTTTTTATCTGCAGGGAAAGTCGTACCAGCCGGCCCCGGTGGCACAGTGGTCTAAGCGATGGCCTATGATCATTCGTCCGAACGGGGTCCGGGTTCGAATCCCGATGAAGCATGGATGTTGTGTTTGTCTTACGGCACTGGCTCTTTCCCTTCCCTGGAACCAGTGACCCTAAATTAGGGACGGGCGACTGCTTATAGCCCATTGAGTTGCTCACGGTGGTCGTTAAACCTCCAATCAAAAAAAAAATCGTACCAAGACGTCTTCCATAGTTTTATTAATTAATAAAAAATACTTAAAGAGTCCAAAATGAAAATCTGAAACTGGGGAACTCTTTATTTATCATATATCTTGCGTTAGCCACAAACGGTGTTCCAAAATGTGCAAAATTGCCCGAGTAATTTGTGAAATACGCTTGCCCGTTGGTTAACAAGAGAAAGCAGCAATACAAGGTGGCGGGTCTCGTAGAACCTTAACGGGCACGCTATGTGTTGGAACACTGATCTCAGAGTCACAGTTGTGCGAATTTCACATAATCTAGAATCAAGATTTTATAGGCAGATGCACGAAAGAGAAGTTGGATTTATTTTCATGGCTTGATGAATTTTGCAATACGAAAAAATACATCAGGGTTGTACCAAAACAGATGCAAAAGTGGGCCTATCTTTTTTATTAACAGACAGAGGTCGCTCAAATTGCGCATGTTCGTAGAGTAACAATTCCTCTATAGTAACCCTCTTCTTCATTGCAGGTAAATAATGGATTTCAAGTAAAAGCAAAGTGCCGTCATGACGAAGGACACCCACAGAAGGCTACAGAATGTTTACAGAGATGACACCAATGAAAAGAGCAATCTGCACAGAGGGATTCAGAAGTTTAAAGGGAACACCAGTATTGAAGACAAACCACACATCATCTGCGACCACGGACACGAATCGTCAGCGAGTGGATGATTTGATTGGCGTGGATAGACGAGTCACAATCCGTGAGCTTTATTGCACAACTGGATTGTGGTTACAATGCCATACAGAAGATGGTGGAAGACTTAGTGTATCGGAAAGTGTGTGCAAAGTGGCAGTTGACACCCAATTTGAAGCTTGTTGCACAACTGGACTGTGGGCACAATGCCATACAGAAGATGGTGGAAGACTTAGGGTATCGGATAGTGTGTGTAAAGTGGCAGTTGACACCCGATTTGAAGCTTGTTGCACAACAGATCTGTGGTCACAATGCCATACAGAAGATGGTGGAAGACTTTGGGTATCGGAAAGTGTGTGCAGAGTGGCAGTTGACACCCGATTTGAAGCTTGTTGCACAACTGGACTGTGGTCACAATGCCATACAGAAGATGGTGGAAGACTTAGGATATCGGAAAGTGTGCGCAAAATGGCAGTTGACACCCGATTTGAAGCTTGTTGCACAACTGGATTGTGGTCACAATGCCATACAGAAGATGGAGGAATACTTAGGGTATCGGAAAGTGTGTGCAAATTGGCAGTTGACACCCGATTTGAAGCTTGTTGCACAACTGGACTGTGGTCACAATGTCATACCGAAGATGGTGGAAGACTTAGGGTATCGGAAAGTGTGTGCAAAGTGGCAGTTGACACCCGATTTGAAGCTTGTTGCACAACTGGACTGTGGTCACAATGCCATACAGAAGATGGAGGAAGACTTTGGGTATCGGAAGGTGTGTGCAAAGTGGCAGTTGACACCCGATTGGAAGCTTGTTGCACAACTGATTTGTGGTCACAATGCCATACAGAAGATGGAGAAATACTTAGGGTATCGGAAAGTGTGTGAAAAGTGGCAGTTGACACCCGATTTGAAGCTTGTTGCACAACTGATCTGTGGGCACAATGCCATACAGAAGATGGTGGAAGACTTAGGGTATCGGAAAGTGTGCGCAAAGTGGCAGTTGACACCCGATTTGAAGCTTGTTGCACAACTGATTTGTGGTCACAATGCCATACAGAAGATGGTGGAAGACTTAGGGTATCGGAAAGTGTGTGCAAAGTGGCAGTTGACACCCGATTTGAAGCTTGTTGCACAACTGATCTGTGGGCACAACGCCATACAGAAGATGGAGGAAGACTTAGGGTATCGGAAAGTGTGTGCAAATTGGCAGTTGACACCCGATTTGAAGCTTGTTGCACAACTGGACTGTGGTCACAATGCCATACAGAAGATGGTGGAAGACTTAGGGTATCGGAAAGTGTGCGCAAAGTGGCAGTTGACACCCGATTTGAAGCTTGTTGCACAACTGGACTGTAGTCACAATGTCATACAGAAGATGGTGGAAGACTTAGGGTTTCGGAAAGTGTGTGCAAAGTGGCAGTTGACACCCGATTTGAAGCTTGTTGCACAACTGGACTGTGGTCACAATGCCATACAGAAGATGGTGGAAGACTTAGGATATCGGAAAGTGTGTGCAAAGTGGCAGATGACACCGATTTGAAGGAGAGAAGGGTGGAAGTCTGCTCTGATCTGCTGGAAGCGTTTGAGGCCAATGATGACACGTTTTTTTTTAATCTGGTGACAGGGGATGAAACGTGGGTTTATCTTTACGATTCCGAACGAAGAATCAATCCGTGGAATGGCGTCACACCTGTTTACAAAGCCCTGAGAAGTTCAAGAGCCATCGATTAGCATAGAAAGTCATGGTGAGGGTTTTTTTTTTGGGGGGGGATGACAGGAGTGTCATTCTCCTTGATTTGCTGAAACGTGGCCATACCGTGACCAACGAGCGGCACTTTGAGGCACTCGAGAAGCTCAGAGGCGCCATAAGGAGGAACAAACTAAACAAGAATCTGAAAGGTATCCACATTCTCCATGACAATGCGAGACCACACACATCTTTGGCAACAAATCAGACGAGCAGCAAATTAGGCTGGACGGTGGTCCTCTATCCACCGTACAGCCCAGATCTGGCACCCTCCGAAGTCCACCTGTTCAGTCGAATGAAGGCCAGTCTCCGGAGACAACGATTTGATGGCACAGACTAGGTGAAAGTGGCTGTGAAGAGGTGGGTACAACAACGGGCGCAATTGCATCAAGGTTTTGTTTCAGCATTGCCGCTCCACGAAAGTTTTCCGAACGTTTTGTCGGTCCGCGAATACAATTAAGTTGGGAACCACTGATCTAGAGGGCTGAGCTTATAAAAATAAAGAGATGATATATCGATTTCCCAAACTAAAGCGCATACCACTTATGTTCTACCTGATTGTGTACTTGCCAACTGTCCAGTGTTGTTCCTGTTATCTAAGACCCCATTCCATCAGGTATACCTATTGCCACGCTCGATAAAGTGTTGCTGTGTGTTTCTAGAACGTGGTTAAGAGCGATGTATTTATTTATTTACTGTCACCACGTATTTGGAGTATTTTCAATTGGATCTCACCCTTTGGATTTATCTGCTATAATATATATATATATAGCCAGTGCCGTTATTGCCCACCAGATGGAGACGTCTCAGTAGCTGAGCCCATCTTACGGATTTATGATGTCAGAAGCTGACTTAAAAATACACATAGCACCGTGGATTGTTGGCCACCGTGGCGTAAATGTAACGCACTCAGCTAGATAGCGAGAGTTCTGTTGGTTCAATTCCACAGCGGCGGCTGAAAAACAATTTTTCGGTTGCTGTGTGTTTCTAGAACGGGGATAAGAGCGATGTATTTATTTATTTAAGTGCCTCTTCCGTTCGTTCTGGTGGTACATTCGATATAGCGGGTATAACGTACAAGTCTTTCTTCGCCGGCATCGAATCAAAGTCCCCTCACTCCGGAGTAAGTCGCTCTACCAACTGAGCTACGCGGACATGTGCTCTCACTGCTATCTGCCTTTATCTGAAGTGCGTCCTGCGGTGCAGGTATGGCGCACGGGTTAGCAGGGACCATGTCTTGCTGTAGTCAGTCGTCCCATGAAGAACGTGCATTTGAGAAATCCCAGACAATTTGGTGTGTGGAACGTAACATCACACTGATTTATTCTTTCGAAGCACTGAAGAAGGGATTCTCATTTTCCCTGTCTCGCCGTGTGGAAAGAACATCACATCATTGCGAGAAACTTAACATCCGGGTCATCCTGGAAGTTCGGGGGCCAAATAATGTACCAGGTTTTCCGCGCCGGCGATCGAATCCGGGTTCCCTCGCTCCGGAGTAAGTCGCTCTCCCAACTGAGCTACGCGGACATGTGCTCTCACTGCTATCTGCCTTTATCTCATGTGCGCCCTGAGGGGATCAGGCACGTCCCACGGGCGAGAGGAAAGTTGTTGCCGCCTTTACTCTGAAGTGTATCTGATGCACACGAATTTTACATTTAATATTCTTCTGTGACTGTGACCATACAAATGAGTGATGACAGTAGATACGTAATATTACTGTCATTCTTATACAAACAGGAAACATTTCCAATATTTAATTTAAAGATTACTTAGCGCTATTCAGAGTGTCATGAAACTCGATTAACACATTGGATTGAACGTTTGCTTAACGCATTTTCACAAATATAGGAATTTTACGAAAATATTAAGTGAATAATTTACTCTTTTTTGAAAACTAGTATTTTTTAATATATAAAAACATATTTCTTTCTTTTAATTCTAGCAAAATAGTAATTTATTAAATATATGCATTGCTTCTTATTATAACTTATTAGGTGTGCAACTTATTTCTCGGCCCCTAACCGCAAGCGATCATAGAACGTCGGCAAATGCAAATAGCTGTGCGCGATAATGGCTGATTGCAGCGCCATCTAACAGCTTTCCAGGCAACCGTAACAGGGACAGAAGGGACAAAAGTTGACGGTGAAAGCAATGTTGTTCGAGAAGCAACATTTGAGGCACTGCCTCCCGTTCGCGTTTCAGCTGAAAAAAGTGCCGCGGAAGCGCAGCAAATGATCTGTGCTGCTTTGGGTGAGGCTGCTGTGTCCTACGTACGTGTAAAAAGTGTTTCCAGCGGTTTAAGCAAAGGAAATTTCAATCTTCGTGATGCAGAACGTCAGGGACAGCCGCAGAAAGTTGACGATGAAAAACTGGAACAACTGTTGGACGCGGATCTCTATCGCATACAGTCAGAGCTCGCCCAGGAACTCGGAGTAACACGGCAAGCCATTGCCGTGTTACTCCGAGTGGGATGGGAGATTTTGTGGGATGGGAGATTTTGTCCCACCCTGTGCGCCTGCACAAGCTTGGACGGATTCAAAAGGAGGGACGTTGAATGCCCCACCAACTCACAGCTGCGAACAAGTCTACGCGCTACTATGTTGCTGTGTCCTTGCTCTCCAGATTCAAGAGGAAGGATTTCCTCCACAAGATTTTGACCTGTGATGAGAAGTGGATCCCTTACGGTAATCCTAAGCTGCCCAAATCGTGGGTTTATCCAGGTCAGCCTACCACCAGTACCGCCAAACCGAATATCCAAGCCAGGAAGCTGTTGCTGTGCATATGGTGGGATCAGCGCGGTGTCTTACGCTATGAGTTGCTCAAACCTGGTGAAACGGTCAATGCTGAGCGTTATTGTCAGCAACTCATTCGTGTGAGTGACGCAATGGAGGCGAAAAGGCCGGACACCGGCAGGGGCCAGAAGGTAGGTCCTGTTGCTACAGGATAACGCGCGTCTTCACACCGCGGAAACTAATTTAAAAACGATCACCGACCTGGGATGGGAGATTTTGTCCCACCCGGCGTGTTCTCCAGACTTCGCCCCGTCGGATTATCACCTCTTTCGCTCCCTGCAACATCACCTGAGTGATACGCACTTCACTTCTGTCGAGGAGGTCCACACAAGTATTGATGATTTTATCAACTCGAAACAGCACTCTTTTTTTCCGCAGAGGCATTCGGCAGCTCCTGACCGATGGCTCAAATGTATCCAACACGACGGGGATTATTTCCCTGATTAGGAACGTATTCGATTTGCTATAATTTGTTGTCAACTTGTCGTGCCTGTGGCCGAGAATTAAGATGCACACCTAACAATAATGTGGTAGTACTAGACCTTTTTCGTTTTAGTTCCTTTTCAATAGTAAAAATCCTTGGCAATATAGAATCCAACTTTTGGGGTTTTCTGGAATTCATATAATGGATTTACAAGCGGCTTGAGTTATCTTGACCTCATATATTACTTATAATGCATTTACCAGTGGTGAATATTCACGCACATGAGATAAAGGCAGTGAGAGGACATGTCTGTGTAGTTCAGTTGGGAGAGTGACTTACTTCGGCGTGAGGGGAGCCGGAATTGATCCTCGGCGAGGACAAACTTGTACGCTATACAATACAATATAATAAAATTATTTATTGCACACATTTAAAACTTACAGTTATATTAAAATGCAATACACCAGGAGGAATCTGAACACATTGGTTGTAAGGCGATTCCCCCTATCAGATGTAAGAAAAGGAATAAAACATGGCATATATGAAAGCAAGTAGGATGGTTATAACAGAAGCACCACTGTTAGCAGCGTGCTTGGAACTACAATTTAATGATAGGGTTGAGATTCGTTGTGGGGTGATTTACAATGTAATTTCGCAGAGACAAGGAAAACTTTTTGATATTTTCCAGGGATCTGATGCTCTCTGGGAGATTATTCCATAGGATAATGGCTTTATACAGTATGTTATTTAAACCATAATTAAGTCTAACACACGGCTGACATAATTTGTTGTTAGCAACATATCTGGTGAAGATAGAATAATCCAGATACTTGATGTCAGATTGAAAAACAGGCAGTTTAAGATGCATTATTTTAAAAAACATACCTAGTTTCAAGGTAAAAATTTCATGAATTTTTAGAATATTTAGTTTTAGAAATATTGGTTTTGAATGAGACATGTAATCTGTGTTCAGCATATAGCGAACAGATTTCTTCTGTAATTTGAGCAAGCATAACTCATTGTTTGCACTTATATTTGAATACCAAGATTCCAGACAATAGGAGAGATGGGTATAAATAAAAGCATAGTAAAATGTTTTTAGGACATTGATAGGGAAGAGATGCTTAATTTTACCAAGCAGGCCAACCTGTATGGAAACTGTTTTTAAAACAAACTGAAAATGCGTATTCCAGTTAAAGAATTCATCAAACCAAACATCAAGATACTGAACTTTGTCCACAATTTTACGGGGGAGATCATTAATCCTGACTGGAAAGTTATTTATGTCCTCTCTTTTATGAACGTTTCGGAAATATACGGCGTTGGTTTTTAGAATATTAAGTGATAATTTGTTAGAGCATAACCAGTGAGATAAATCTGATAGATCATTATTGATCCTTATCTGTAAATTATGCAAATCATGACATTTTTGAAAAATGACAGTGTCATCAGCGTATAGCAAAGCCTGAGTTGATTGACATCACAGGATAGAACTCTTGTGCTCCACAGCATTACTTCTCGTACTTTTCTTTACAGCCCTTTCCTCACATTTGGGGATTTGCCACGTTTTTCCCGTATTCTGCACTAATTAGGCTATTACTCCTCCCGCCCCTCCGACTGGAACGTTAGGAGGAATGCACAGTTGAACGTTGAAGAATGTCTTGAATTTTCAAATTTTAAGAAAATACTGAGTGAATAATTTCCTCATTCCTTTGTATATTGGTGAGTGAAGGTTAGTATCTGATCTACCTAGCTCCTCTTCCCCAGCTGGTTGTCAGTTGGAGGTGGCTGATTTGATGGTACCTGGATATGGTGATTCCTCCCTTGCCTCTCTCCAAGAGCAGTTACCACCGCCAGCTCAAGGACTGTTAACCCTAGGTCGTCTTAAACAACCCTTAAAAGTAGGAAGCTATGGTATTTGGGCGAAAGTGACCGACAGGAAAGTCACACGGAAGCGAGATAGAAAAACGGAGGATGAAGCCCTTATTTATAACCTTGGAGCCAGTCTCCTCCCCCTTTCTACCTCGCTTCCGTGTCACTTTCCTATCGGGCACTCTAGTCCAAATCTCCTAGCTCCCTATTTCTAAGGGTTGTTTAAGACCTGGGGTCAGACACTCCCTTCCTAAAATCCTCTACATATGATCTGATCTGATCTACTAGAGCATTGAATGGGCACGTTAAGCCTTCTGACCCCCGGTAGTAAATAAGGGCGTCTTCTACCTCGCTTCCGTGTCACTTTCCTATCGGGCACTCTAGCCCAAATCTCCTAGCTTCCTATTTCTAAGGGTTGTTTAAGACCTGGGCTCAGACACTCCCTTCCTAAAATCCTCTACATATGATCTGATCTGATCTACTAGAGCATTGAATGGGCACGTTAAGCCTTCTGACCCCCGGTAGTAAATAAGGGCGTCTTCTACCTCGCTTCCGTGTCACTTTCCTATCGGGCACTCTAGCCCAAATCTCCTAGCTTCCTATTTCTAAGGGTTGTTTAAGACCAGGGATCAGACACTCCCTTCCTAAAATCCTCTACATATGATCTGATCTGATCTACTAGAGCATTGAATGGGCACGTTAAGCCTTCTGACCCCCGGTAGTAAATAAGGGCGTCTTCTACCTCGCTTCCGTGTTACTTTCCTATCGGGTGCTCTAGCCCAAATCTCCTAGCTTCCTATTTCTAAGGGTTGTTTAAGACCTGGGGTCAGACACTCCCTTCCTAAAATCCTCTACATATGATCTGATCTGATCTACTAGAGCATTGAATGGGCACGTTAAGCCTTCTGACCCCCGGTAGTAAATAAGGGCGTCTTCTACCTCGCTTCCGTGTCACTTTCCTATCGGGCACTGTAGCCCAAATCTCCTAGCCTCCTGTTTCTAAGGGTTGTTTAAGACCTGGGGTCAGACACTCCCTTCCTAAAATCCTCTACATATGATCTGATCTGATCTACTAGAGCATTGAATGGGCACGTTAAGCCTTCTGACCCCCGGTAGTAAATAAGGGCGTCTTCTACCTCGCTTCCGTGTCACTTTCCTATCGGGCACTCTAGCCCAAATCTCCTAGCTTCCTATTTCTAAGGGTTGTTTAAGACCTGGGATCAGACACTCCCTTCCTAGAATCCTCTATATATGATCTGATCTGATCTACTAGAGCATTGAATGGGCACGTTAAGCCTTCTGACCCCCGGTAGTAAATAAGGGCGTCTTCTACCTCGCTTCCGTGTCACTTTCCTATCGGGCACTGTAGCCCAAATCTCCTAGCTTCCTGTTTCTAAGGGTTGTTTAAGACCTGGGGTCAGACACTCCCTTCCTAAAATCCTCTACATATGATCTGATCTGATCTACTAGAGCATTGAATGGGCACGTTAAGCCTTCTGACCCCCGGTAGTAAATAAGGGCGTCTTCTACCTCGCTTCCGTGTCACTTTCCTATCGGGCACTCTAGCCCAAATCTCCTAGCTTCCTGTTTCTAAGGGTTGTTTAAGACCTGGGATCAGACACTCCCTTCCTAGAATCCTCTACATATGATCTGATCTGATCTACTAGAGCATTGAATGGGCACGTTAAGCCTTCTGACCCCCGGTAGTAAATAAGGGCGTCTTCTACCTCGCTTCCGTGTCACTTTCCTATCGGGCACTGTAGCCCAAATCTCCTAGCTTCCTGTTTCTAAGGGTTGTTTAAGACCTGGGATCAGACACTCCCTTCCTAAAATCCTCTACATATGATCTGATCTGATCTACTAGAGCATTGAATGGGCACGTTAAGCCTTCTGACCCCCGGTAGTAAATAAGGGCGTCTTCTACCTCGCTTCCGTGTCACTTTCCTATCGGGCACTCTAGCCCAAATCTCCTAGCTTCCTGTTTCTAAGGGTTGTTTAAGACCTGGGGTCAGACACTCCCTTCCTAAAATTCTCTACATATGATCTGATCTGATCTACTAGAGTATTGAATGGGCACGTTAAGCCTTCTGACCCCCGGTAGTAAATAAGGGCGTCTTCTACCTCGCTTCCGTGTCACTTTCCTATCGGGCACTCTACCCCAAATCTCCTAGCTTCCTATTTCTAAGGGTTGTTTAAGACCTGGGATCAGACACTCCCTTCCTAGAATCCTCTACATATGATCTGATCTGATCTACTAGAGCATTGAATGGGCACGTTAAGCCTTCTGACCCCCGGTAGTAAATAAGGGCGTCTTCTGCCTCGCTTCCGTGTCACTTTCCTATCGGGCACTGTAGCCCAAATCTCCTAGCTCCCTGTTTCTAGGGGTTGTTTAAGACCTGGGGTCAGACACTCCCTTCCTAAAATCCTCTACATATGATCTGATCTGATCTACTAGAGCATTGAATGGGCACGTTAAGCCTTCTGATCCCCGGTAGTAAATAAGGGCGTCTTCTACCTCGCTTCCGTGTCACTTTCCTATCGGGCACTCTAGCCCAAATCTCCTAGCTTCCTGTTTCTAAGGGTTGTTTAAGACCTGGGGTCAGACACTCCCTTCCTAAAATCCTCTACATATGATCTGATCTGATCTACTAGAGCATTGAATGGGCACGTTAAGCCTTCTGACCCCCGGTAGTAAATAAGGGCGTCTTCTACCTCGCTTCCGTGTCACTTTCCTATCGGGCACTCTAGCCCAAATCTCCTAGCTTCCTGTTTCTAAGGGTTGTTTAAGACCTGGGGTCAGACACTCCCTTCCTAAAATCCTCTACATATGATCTGATCTGATCTACTAGAGCATTGAATGGGCACGTTAAGCCTTCTGACCCCCGGTAGTAAATAAGGGCATCTTCTACCTCGCTTCCGTGTCACTTTCCTATCGGGCACTCTAGCCCAAATCTCCTAGCTTCCTATTTCTAAGGGTTGTTTAAGACCTGGGATCAGACACTCCCTTCCTTAAATCCTCTACATATGATCTGATCTGATCTACTAGAGCATTGAATGGGCACGTTAAGCCTTCTGACCCCCGGTAGTAAATAAGGGCATCTTCTGCCGCGCTTCCGTGTCACTTTCCTATCGGGCACTCTAGCCCAAATCTCCTAGCTTCCTATTTCTAAGGGTTGTTTAAGACCTGGGATCAGACACTCCCTTCCTTAAATCCTCTACATATGATCTGATCTGATCTACTAGAGCATTGAATGGGAACGTTAAGCCTTCTGACCCCCGGTAGTAAATAAGGGCATCTTCTGCCGCGCTTCCGTGTCACTTTCCTATCGGGCACTCTAGCCCAAATCTCCTAGCTTCCTGTTTCTAAGGGTTGTTTAAGACCTGGGATCAGACACTCCCTTCCTTAAATCCTCTACATATGATCTGATCTGATCTACTAGAGCATTGAATGGGCACGTTAAGCCTTCTGACCCCCGGTAGTAAATAAGGGCATCTTCTGCCGCGCTTCCGTGTCACTTTCCTATCGGGCACTCTAGTCCAAATCTCCTAGCTCCCTATTTCTAGGGGTTGTTTAAGACCTTAGGTCAGACACTCCCTTCCTAAAATCCTCTACATATGATCTGATCTGATCTACTAGAGTATTGAATGGGCACGTTAAGCCTTCTGACCCCCGGTAGTAAATAAGGGCGTCTTCTACCTCGCTTCCGTGTCACTTTCCTATCGGGCACTCTAGCCCAAATCTCCTAGCTTCCTATTTCTAAGGGTTGTTTAAGACCTGAGGTCAGACACTCCCTTCCTTAAATCCTCTACATATGATCTGATCTGATCTACTAGAGCATTGAATGGGCACGTTAAGCCTTCTGACCCCCGGTAGTAAATAAGGGCATCTTCTGCCGCGCTTCCGTGTCACTTTCCTATCGGGCACTCTAGTCCAAATCTCCTAGCTCCCTATTTCTAGGGGTTGTTTAAGACCTGGGGTCAGACACTCCCTTCCTAAAATCCTCTACATATGATCTGATCTGATCTACTAGAGCATTGAATGGGCACGTTAAGCCTTCTGACCCCGGTAGTAAATAAGGGCGTCTTCTGCCTCGCTTCCGTGTCACTTTCCTATCAGGCACTCTAGCCCAAATCTCCTAGCTTCCTATTTCTAAGGGTTGTTTAAGACCTGGAGTCAGACACTCCCTTCATAAAATCCTCTACATATGATCTGATCTGATCTACTAGAGCATTGAATGGGCACGTTAAGCCTTCTGACCCCCGGTAGTAAATAAGGGCGTCTTCTACCTCGCTTCCGTGTCACTTTCCTATCGGGCACTCTAGTCCAAATCTCCTTGCTTCCTATTTCTAAGGGTTGTTCAAGACCTGGGGTCAGACACTCCCTTCCTAAAATCCTCTACATATGATCTGATCTGATCTACTAGAGCATTGAATGGGCACGTTAAGCCTTCTGACCCCCGGTAGTAAATAAGGGAGTCTTCTACCTCGCTTCCGTGTCACTTTCCTATCGGGCACTCTAGCCCAAATCTCCTAGCTTCCTATTTCTAAGGGTTGTTTAAGACATGGGGTCAGACACTCCCTTCCTAAAATCCTCTACATATGATCTGATCTGATCTACTAGAGCATTGAATGGGCACGTTAAGCCTTGTGACCCCCGGTAGTAAATAAGGGCGTCTTCTACCTCGCTTCCGTGTCACTTTCCTATCGGGCACTCTAGCCCAAATCTCCTAGCTTCCTATTTCTAAGGGTTGTTTAAGACATGGGGTCAGACACTCCCTTCCTAAAATCCTCTACATATGATCTGATCTGATCTACTAGAGCATTGAATGGGCACGTTAAGCCTTCTGACCCCCGGTAGTAAATAAGGGCGTCTTCTACCTCGCTTCCGTGTCACTTTCCTATCGGGCACTCTAGCCCAAATCTCCTAGCTTCCTGTTTCTAAGGGTTGTTTAAGACCTGGGGTCAGACACTCCCTTCCTAAAATCCTCTACATATGATCTGATATGATCTACTAGAGCATTGAATGGGCACGTTAAGCCTTTTGACCCCCGGTAGTAAATAAGGGCGTCTTCTACCTCGCTTCTGTGTCACTTTCCTATTGGGCACTCTAGCCCAAATCTCCTAGCTTCCTGTTTCTAAGGGTTGTTTAAGACCTGGGGTCAGACACTCCCTTCCTAAAATCCTCTACATATGATCTGATCTGATCTACTAGAGCATTGAATGGGCACGTTAAGCCTTTTGACCCCCGGTAGTAAATAAGGGCGTCTTCTACCTCGCTTCCGTGTCACTTTCCTATTGGGCACTCTAGCCCAAATCTCCTAGCTTCCTATTTCTAAGGGTTGTTTAAGACCTGGGGTCAGACACTCCCTTCCTAAAATCCTCTACATGTGATCTGATCTGATCTACTAGAGCATTGAATGGGCACGTTAAGCCTTCTGACCCCCGGTAGTAAATAAGGGCGTCTTCTACCTCGCTTCCGTGTCACTTTCCTATTGGGCACTGTAGCCCAAATCTCCTAGCTTCCTATTTCTAAGGGTTGTTAAAGACCTGGGGTCAGACACTTCCTTCCTAAAATCCTCTACATATGATCTGATCTGATCTACTAGAGCATTGAATGGGCACGTTAAGCCTTCTGACCCCCGGTAGTAAATAAGGGCGTCTTCTACCTCGCTTCCGTGTCACTTTCCTATTGGGCACTCTAGCCCAAATCTCCTAGCTTCCTATTTCTAAGGGTTGTTAAAGACCTGGGGTCAGACACTCCCTTCCTAAAATCCTCTACAGTATGATCTGATCTGATCTACTAGAGCATTGAATGGGCACGTTAAGCCTTCTGACCCCCGGTAGTAAATAAGGGCGTCTTCTGCCTCGCTTCCGTGTCACTTTCCTATCGGGCACTCTAGCCCAAATCTCCTAGCTTCCTATTTCTAAGGGTTGTTTAAGACCTGGGGTCAGACACTCCATTCTTAAAATCCTCTACACATGATCTGATCTGGAGGGTTTAACCCGCCCATCCAACGCACGGAAGCTGTTTTGTGGTTCGAGCGTTCGTGCCGGCCTGAGATCGATCCTGAGACTACCCCATGGTAGTCAGCTAAGTTGACCACTAGGCCATTCGCAGCCTTCCCACAGAGTAGGTTTAGGTACGACTACACTGCTAAAAATTGGTACTTAGAAATAAGCAAAACGCACTCGTTTTTGAGTACATTCTGGGCTTATTATAGTTGCGAATACTTTTGTCTCGTTTTTGTTCATATGTAGAGGATTTTAGGAAGGGAGTGTCTGACCCCAGGTCTTAAACAACCCTTAGAAATAGGAAACTAGGAGATTTGTGCTAGAGCGCCCGATAGGAAAGTGAAACGGAAGCGAAGTAGAAAGGGTAAGGAAGACGCCCTTATTTATTACCGGGAAGACTAGTACCCGGGGTCCAACGGCTTAACGTGCCCATCCAACGCACGGCGGATATTTAGTTAATCGAGCGTTCGTACCTGCCTGGGATCAAACCTGAGGCCCTTTCCGTGGCAGTGACGAACGTTGCCCACTAGGCCACCCGCGGCCCTGTCTCGTTTTTGAGTAACTTCTGGGCTTTTAATAGCTCCGAGTACTTGTGTCTCGTTTTTGAGTACATTCTGGGCTTATAATAGCTCCGAGTATTTCTGTCTCGTTTTTGAGAACATTCTGGGCTCGTAATAGCTCCGAGTACTTGTGTCTCATTTTTGAGTACATTCTGGGCTTATAATAGCTCCTAGTACTTGTGTCTCGTTTTTGAGTGCATACAGGGAATTAATTGTGAGTATATCTGGTATTTCAAATATATGCACTAAAAAAAATCCATATATTTGAAATGTATGTGCTCTAACTTCATTCAGTTTCTGTACTCTATCGGGCAGGGCGCATAAACTTAATGAAGTTAGAGCGAATCTAGCGATTCTGACAGGATAGTTTGTAACTGAGAGAGAGCACACTAGATGGCGCCGCCGTACAAGCGTAAGATTTTGCACAAAGAAGACAGAGAGAAATTACAGGGGGACTTAGGAACTTTAAACATGAGATTCCTACCCGTGGGCCGTCACTTAACGTGCTCGTCCGATAGAAATTCACACTATCAGGCTAGGTTTGAACTTGGGGTCCCACCATCAGTAGTCTGAATCTCTAACTACTAAGCCATCCGCTGCTCGATTTTAAATTAGGAATACGTGTACTCCATACGTACTCATTTATTCATAAAATCAACTGGAAGTATATTATTCGATGGCACATCTGGGATAATAGATATACTCGTTGTCACATGCTGGGCAAATGGACCGCACAAATTTATGACAAATATAGGGATGAAGCGACAATATATTATTTATGAGATTCACACAAATATAGTTAATGTAAAAACGTACACAAAGATACTTCATGCATAATTAAATTACTGGTGACCAGTGACTTTGTTGTACTAATTATTTATGTGTGTCACTTTACACATTTATTAAACAATTTCTCTTGAAATCTATAATATCTAAAATGAAGTAATGAAAGATTTTATTTCTATTTATTGAAGCAGTTATTTGTAAGTACGTATGGTTACTTATATTTGAGCATTGCATGTACTTGTTTACGATATGGTTGTACTTAAAAAAAAAACGAGTAGGTTCAGGTTCACATGTTTAAGTAGAGTTTTTTTAACATTGTAACATCCCCTAGACAGATTTTTCCCTCAAGTAGGAAAGCGGAAGATCATTAGGTGGCGCCTAGGGTCTCACGATAGGGAAGTTGATTGACAAAGAGAAGTCAGTAGATATAGCCACTGATATGCGTCGCAGGAGCGACTCACGTGACTCAGCGTCAAAGCTCACACCAGTAGCGGGGGACACAAAGTTATTTCGGAAAAAATTACAGTTTTACACTCTGAGTCCATTTTGTAAAATAATGAATTACTCATTTTCTTCTATTTTGTGAGCTTCACCTTGACATGTCTTATAAGCTTTTTTTTCTTTTTTTTTATAGCAACTCAATGGGCTATAAGCAGTCCGCCTCTCGTCCCTAATTCAAGGCCACTGACTCCAGGGAAGGCAGAGAGCCAGTGCCGTAAGACAAACACAACATCCATGCCTTACCGGGATTCGAACCCAGACCCATATCGGACAAATGATCAAAAGCCATTGATTTGACCACTGCGCCACTGGAGTGGACTTATAAGCTTAAATTTGGGACACAAAATTTTATTTAAGTATTTTTTTTTTAATTGGAAGTTTAACGACCGCCGTGAGCAATTCAATGGGCTATAAACAGTCGCTCGTCCCTAATTTAGGGTCACTGGTTCCACGGATTGGGGAGAGCGAGTGCAGTAAGACAAGCACAACATCCATGTCTCACGAGATTCGAACCCCTTTCGGACAAATGATCAGAAGCCATCGCTTAAACCACTGCGCCACCTGGGCGGCATTTAAGTTTTCAAACGACGGTATAGAAACTAAAAAAAAAAAAGTGGAATTTATCGCGGATTGTCGATTAGGAAATAAGTTCCTCTTAAAAGAAAGAAGGCCGCCAAAAGGCAGAGGTTTCTGTTAAAGACGTTACCTTTTTGCACTTAGAATATTAGCGTATCTAATCCTAGTTTTTGTTCTAAGCTAAATTTCTGTAGAATGGAATTTTGTCTATATACAGAGGATGAGTCGAAAGTTTCGCAATACTTGGATCACGTTATGTTATCATACGTACCTTTACGACGAAAGCTGACTAACATTCAAAGTATAGGCCATCGTGTTGCACCGTCATTTAGCCATCTGTCTGCCAGTTCTTCGATTTCGCGGCGGTACCAGTTCTTGTCCTTCCAGACGAAGAACTCCTTCCTCCCAGCTGCCATCTCCCCATGGTTGTTGAAGTGTCGCCCGTGAAGGAAGTGGGCCATGGACCGGAACAAGTGATATTCCGACGGGACAAGAATCGGAGTATATGCTGGATGTGGCATCAGATCGATGCCCTCAAGTTCCTGGAGTTTTTCCCGGGTCGATCGCGCGGTATGAGGCCGAGCGTTGTCCTGCTGCGGGAGAGAGCGCTTTCTGTTCACCAGTGCAGGGTACTTTTCCTCCAAAACGGCATGCACCGGCTCTAGCTGTTCAGAGTAGTGGTTGGCTTTGACGGTCCGACCGTCTGGAATAAATTCGTAATGGATTATTCCCCTCGAAATTCCACCAGACGCAGAGCATCACCTTGTTCTCGAAGCACCCACGTTTGGCAACAGGTTCTGAAAGCTAGCCCAAGCTCAACCATTGCCGTTGTGTGTTAGAATTACGGATATGGACCCACTTTTCATCGCACGTAGCAATTCTCTTGATGAAACTTTCATAGCGTGGATCTTCGTGCACCATTCTACTCGGCGGTTTTCTTCAGCTGGCGTCAGTTCGAGAGGGACAATGCGGCAGCTCCTGTAGACTTTGCCGAGGTCCTGATTGTGCAGAAACTACGGTGGCCTGTGATATGCTTATCAGCTACGATTATCAGCTCGCCCGATAACCGCCTAGTGCTGGTTGTCGGATTTACCTCTACGGCCTAGCGCACGGCCTCAAAAAGCACGGTTCGCTGCCTAACTAACCTTGGCTGATCGCCGAGGTTTGTGTCGCTTGAAAGAAATTTCTTGAACCATCTGGTTGCGGTGCTGTGGTCTACGAAACCGTCCTCTTTCGCATGACAAATGTTTCATGTTTGCTTGAGCAGCGTTATGGCAGAATTCAAACTCATAAAGCTAAAGTTCCGTAACTAACCGGTTGTGGTTGTTCATGTTTTAGGCGTCCCAACCACAGACAGAACGACGACATTCAATGCTGTTCAGAGCAACGACTACCACTGTATACCCCTTTCGACTGACTGCAGTGCGCGACCTGAACTAGTTTAAACACGTGACATACCCGCCGCAGCACTGCAAATATTGCAAAACTTTCGACTCACCCTATGTATAATATATCCCATTAAGATGCCGAAGTTCTAATCAGCCAAACATTCATTACCCGTTAGCATTTTAAGCGGAAACTGGGGAAAGGCCAGGGAAGAGTGGGGGAGGGAGAGAAAAATAAAGTACCGAAAAGAAAGTACTTAGAAAAATATTTTTTTTTTTTACTCAAATGCCCTGAAAAGGACTTTTTTTTTTCAAGTTTTCTCCACTTGTGCGAAACTGTTATTCATTCTCGCGACATTACTTTTCTTATGAGAAATTAGTTTCAGACCTCGTGGGGACTGATGAAGTTTAAACGCGCTGCGACTTCTGTGTGTGTCGCAGTAATGGCGGATTAACTGATATTCCGTTCTTATTTTTTTTGGGGGGGGGGGCAGTATAACGACCCGCCGTGAGCATCTCTGTGAGCTATAAGCAGTCTTCCGTCAATAATTTAAAACCACTGCCTCCAGGGAAGAGAGAGAATCAGTGTTGTAAGACAAACACAATATCCATGACTCACCGGGATTCGAACCAGAATCCTCTCGAACGAATGATCAAAAGCCATCGCTTAGACCACTGCTCGGCTTGGAAAGGAATCTTGACGGACTCCAAACATTTACGGTCAGAGAGCCTACTCCATGTGTAGAACATGGGCCCGTGTCATTACGATTCTAAATCGTTTTCGATACGATATACGCAAAATGGTCGGACATTTTCTCATATCGATTGAATTAATTTTGCGTTTAACTTTTCCACAGACATGAATAATTAATACAGCAAAACTGCACGTAATTTCAAATGTGAATGTTTTAAATAATAAAATGAGGTTATTAGTCTGAGATACATTGTTAGAAACTAACTCATCACACTTTCACAGAAATGGAAATTTCTTATAATCCCTGTTGGAATAAATTACCGTCGGAACACTTCAAATAAACTGTAACGTTATGTAAATCTGAGACAAATAGAAGTTTATCTCTTCAGCTTTCAATAAAGCGATGAAATAGGTTAATCACGAGGTAAAATGTAAATATTTCAGACGTGCACGATTTTATACAGTGAAATGAAATCTAGATTTGGATATGCGAGCCCGAAAACTTTGCTCGGATGTAGGAAAACTTACTGACTGTATAAACAATCTAAGAAAATATGTATTCCCTTGTGTGTCTGAGAGCTTTTTTGTACTTCTGTGATTTTCTACTCGCAGTACTGCGTCCCCATGTGAATGTTTATATGGAACGGTGTTATGAAATGTACATATATATAGTAGACTGAATGTGTAAATAGTGTCGTATAGTATTCTTACGTACAGCTGGTAAATTTAAAATACGCGAGAGATGTCAAGTCATAGTCAAAAAAAAAAAAAAAAAGGATCATCAATTTTCGAGGACAGCTATTTCTCTATCCCAAACGAAAATGATTGGTATAAAACCAGCTTAACACTTTTCAACAAAAGGATTCTGCTTCTTGCACATTGATATACGTCGTCGACATAGCCCACTGGAAACAAGAGGCCCAGTAACGAACGGCTGACACTGAGGTCATGTGACCAACTTAGTCCCAGCTCCCAGCTATCGCATGTGCTGAGAGTGTTGCGGGAGAATTTTATAAAACGTGAGCTGATGTAAACTTCGAAACGTGCTAATACTTAGTTCACAAATTACTTTGAAAGTTTTACAAAAAATGAAGGAAATGCTAATGTTTAAACGAAACTGACAAAGTATTTGCGATTTTTTCGCTTATAATTCCAGCTGATGGGAACTTAGCCGCACAAAATAACTGAAATGTGTTGTTTTGTTGACAAATTACTTAAAAAGTTGTGGCACGAAATGCTAATATTTTAATGTTTTTGATCGCATATGTCTGCATCTATTCCAAGATGGCGGCTTGTTTACAATTTTTGTTTCGCTCCTGGTGAACTCCCTGTTGGATTCTTGCAAAACTTTTTCAATTTCCTTCTATTGAAGGACTTTGCTCCGTCGCCATTTCGGAGGTTCAGGTGATGATATTTTTGGTTCTGATCTATACCCGTAATGTTAACATTACTGATGTGTCATGTCAGTGTGTTCTTTATTCAGGGATTACTCAAGGAAGAAGACTTTTAAGTACTTTTTTGCATTTCTTTTACTTGACTTGAACACATTTTCGGAGTTAGTTTTTTTTTACTGTCTTTGTTTTTTGGAAGGGCGGAGTTTTGTCGTTTAAACTTATAGCACTTAGTAAATCTACCACCTAGCTGTGTCTACCACTAAAGAAAACAAAAGCTGTGCAAAAAACATTTCCGTAAGATGTATGCATCTTACGAAAATGCTGAACCGTTAAATAACTGAGATAGTTTTACCAACAAAACATATGCATAACAAATTCTTTTTTCAATGTATATATAAATAACTAAACTTTGCACGTTGTATTACTTAAGACAGAAAAGAAATCTTGCCTGTGTATCAGTACCAAGTAAATAATCTCTTTTTTTTTTTCAAAAACGTTCTAATATTTTTTCTGTTGCAGTGGTAAATGAACGTTATAAGTTTCTACCAGCGGTAATTCGTTTTTCTTAGGAAAGAAAATCACAACAACAAATAAAATATAATAAAATATCAACAACTTCACAGCAACACTCTAACGAACTAATGGCGTTCATGACTTCAGAGCAGGGAAGCTGAGACCCTTTTGGTCACATGACTAAATCGTTTCACGGCCTCTTCTTTCCAGTGGGCTATACGTCGTCGAAGTGTGACGTCACAAGGTAGCGCTGGACATAAACAAATGTCTGTTCCTTCAAGGTCCAACGTGATTGGTGAAATGTGGTCATATTTTGTAATATCTTCATATTTTTCTGACAATGTGAAGCTAACTCAACGCGGTGAAAATGCTGTGAAGTCCTATCACATCCAGAGATTTTATTATGAACCGCATAGCGAGGAAATACGTGGTCAAATTCATGCTTCTATGAAAGATATGTTTCATGAATTATTTCATTTTACTTCTTTCAGTTTTATATCATATTTGAACTGACCACCCAAATAGTCCACAACTTTAAGTCTGAACCGTTTCATGTTTGTAGTACAGATGGATAAAATGCTCGGCCAGGTTGTAATTTCGAACTAACATCTGCTGAGAAACCTCACCAATGCACAGTATGCCAGAAGACATTTTTACAGAAAGGTTGTCTGTCACAGCATCTGCTGATTCACACTGGTGAGAAACCTCACAAATGCACTGATTGGATTTCACCTTACAATATTTAAATACCTGACGATTTCATTTTAACGCGTTTCGGGAAACGAATTTTATCTTACAGTGTTTTAACTTACAAAAATTGTAGTCATGTTGCTTCCCAATTACACACGCGTCACATAGTTTTCCACACTGGTGAGAAACTTCCCCGATGTACAATATGTAACAAGCCATTTACGCAAAAAAGTCATCTATTAGTCCACACTGGTGAGAAACCTCAGCGATGTATAAATGTAATAAGCCATCTACGCAAAAAAAGTAATCTATTAGCTCATCTATGGATTCACACTGGCGAGAAACCTCAGCGATGTATAATATGTAATAAGCCATTTACGCAAAAAAGTCATCGATTAGCTCATCTATGGATGCACACTGGTGAAAAACTTCACCGATGTACAATATGTAACAATCCATTTACGCAAAAAGTCATCTATTAGCACATCTATGGATCCACACTGGTGAGAAACTCCACCAATGTACAATATGTAACAAGGCATTTACGCAAAAAAGTCATCTATTAGCAAATCAATGGATTCACACTGGTGAGAAACCTCAGCGATGTATAATATGTAATAAGCCATTTACGCAAAAAAAAAAATCATCTATTAGCTCATCTATGGATTCATACTGGTGAGAAACTTCAGCGATGTACAATATGTAACACGCCATTTACACAAAAAAGTCATCTATTAGTTCATCTAGGGATTCACACTGGTGAGAAACTTCACCGATGTACAATATGTAACAAGCCATTTACGCAAACAAAGTCATCTATTAGCTCATCTATGGATCCACACTGGTGAGAAACTTCACCAATGTACAATATGTAACAAGCCATCTATGGATTCACACTGGTGAGAAACTTCACCGATGTACAATATGTAACAAGCCATTTACGCAAAAAAGTAATCTATTAGCTCATCTATAGATTCACACCTGTGAGAAACCTCATCACGGTGACCTTTGCAACAAGTCATTTACACGTAAAGGAAATTTGACAAATCATCTGCTAATTCCTGTCTATTTACATGCTTACATTGCACAGTGTACATTTTATGAATGCTCTTCAGCTGTGTCAATATATTTTAACACCTATTTTTGCGAAATTTATATTTTTGTACACGGTACGTAAAATCTTCCAAAGGCGTCGCATGTTATAAAATCTTCGCAAGAGTTTTCCTGTAAATCGGTACGGAATATAATATAAACATCCTTGAGGCTAAACCTCATGTTCTGAAAACGATAACAAACCAAATTAAAAACAAGTTAGTAAAATCATGCAATGCATTGATTATGATACGCTTTCCAACATTCCTCAAGTTATGAGGATAATGCCTGTAGAATATCTCGCACCTATGTCCTGACCTTTCACCTTATTTCGTCTAATATCAACAGGGTTCGTCCCCAGGTGATCCCCTAACACATACTAAAATTTAATCGAAATCGAACCATTTTTACGCAAGTTATGACGCATAAGGACAATGGAATGCATTCCGCTCCTACGTCCTAATCTTTGACCCCATTCCTTCCATTTTCAACGGGGTTCGTCCCCAGTGGTCCCCTACCACATACTAAAATTTCATCGAAATCGAACAATTTTTACGCGAGTTATCATGCTGACAGACGGACAAAGTTGAATCATGTACGCTTCTTCAACCTACGGTTGGAAAGCGTAATAAAGGAAGGGGGAGGTAGGCGGGGGGTCCAAATTCATATTTTACATTTTACAAAAAGGATGCTTGTTCACAAGAATACCAGTGCGCCCACAAATGATTACACTGACATTTTAGTCCGTAGGGCATTTTTTCGTTTGTATCTCGGAAATCTATAAAATGAAACTGTTTTTTGACAGTCTGGTAATTACGATACGCTGCAAAACATAAAACTATATCAAATATCTTCAGTTTCACCTTAAAAAATCAATTTCACAGGACTATCGACAGCTGCCAACGACAAAACTAACGTTAGCTAACATTTAAACAACGTGTGTTTATACCCAGTCGCCATTCCGTGACGTCACAACTTCGACGACGTGCACCCAAAGACCTTGGCGTAGCATAGACTGGCAAACGTAATGATGGCGGTTCTGAAAGGAAGAAAATGAACTGAACGTGCAGTGCCATCTATGAATCGGGGGAGTTGGCAACGAACAGATGCACATTGGAAAGCAAGAATGTTTTATTCAATTCATAATGTACTGCAGAAATTACGTAAAAGAATATTTGCGTATGGTCCGAGAACTTTCTAGATCAATGAATATTTAGCAAGTGCTTATATCCGGGAAAACACAAACAAAACTCGTAAGCAGAAAAATACGAGGCTATATCGCCGCCGATATTATGCACAGAGCAGAAAAAATACAAAACCCTACTAAACAAGAAAACTTCGCATTACATACACTTAAATCTTGAAGATAAATAAAAATCTTAAAGATGTGGAACTGAAATACTAGCGCAAACACGTCAACACACTAGTTACTCCTTACAATGGCTACTTTCAATGTATGCCAGAAGTAGCCCGCTCTTTGCCAGTCTGTTCCCTTTTAATGTCTTTATTAATACCTTATTTAGTTAATTTATAATCCGCATACAACGGAACTGCTAATGAGAGTAGTCTCTTGTATGCGCATAGATTATAGTTACTCCCTGCAATGGCGACTTTCAATGTATGCCGGGTCTATTCCCATCTAATGTTTTTGGTAATACCTTATTTGGCTAATTTATAATCCACATACAAAGAGACTGCTAATTAGAGTCTCTTTGTATGTGGATTTTAAATTTAACATGCTCTTTTCCAGTCTATTCCCATCTAATGTTTTTGGTAATACCTTATTTGGCTAATTTATAATCCACATACAAAGAGACTGCTAATTAGAGTCTCTTTGTATGTGGATTTTAAATTTAACATGCTCTTTTCCAGTCTATTCCCATCTAATGTTTTTGGTAATACCTTATTTGGCTAATTTATAATCCACATACAAAGAGACTGCTAATTAGAGTCTCTTTGTATGTGGATTTTAAATTTAACATGCTCTTTTCCAGTCTATTCCCATCTAATGTTTTTGGTAATACCTTATTTGGCTAATTTATAATCCACATACAAAGAGACTGCTAATTAGAGTCTCTTTGTATGTGGATTTTAAATTTAACATGCTCTTTTCCAGTCTATTCCCATCTAATGTTTTTGGTAATACCTTATTTGGCTAATTTATAATCCACATACAAAGAGACTGCTAATTAGAGTCTCTTTGTATGTGGATTTTAAATTTAACATGCTCTTTTCCAGTCTATTCCCATCTAATGTTTTTGGTAATACCTCATTTGGCTAATCTACATGTATAATCTGTATGCAAAGGGACTGCTAATGAGAGCAGTCTCTTGTATGCTGATTGGTTGTACACTATCTACCAACAAGTAATTGGACACCTGTGATAGCAAAGGAAAATGAAGTTTATTCACCTTCAATAGTTGGTGGAGCCTCCACGAGCGGCGATTACAGCTGCGATCCTACGGGGCATACTCTCAACCAGGCGTTGTACGACGCCTAGCGGTATTTTCTTCCACTCGGCTTGGAGAAGATAGGTCAGTTCCTTCACCGATTTCGGACGGTGGGGGCACCCCTTAAGTCGACGCTCCAACTCGTCACAGAGGTGCTCGATAAGGTTAAGGTCCGGACTCTGCGCAGGCCAGTCCATTCGATTAACCCCATTGTCCCCATACCAAGCCATGGCGTACCTCGCAACATGACAGGTGGCATTGTCACCCTGAAAGTAACATGGGTCCACCCCGTAAAACTGCCACAACGTAGGAAGCGCATGGTCATATATACAAAATTGTGCAGTAGGTCTCGGCGTTGAGTCTACCAGGAATTGCGACCAAGGGTCCCGTGCCATACCAAGAGAAACACCCACATAGCATAATTTCTCTGCCGCCGAACTTCACAGTTGGCACAATACATTCCGGCAGGAGGCGTTCTCCAGGCAGACGCCAAACCCAGACCCTGCCATTCGAACGGTAGAGGGTGAACCATGATTCGTCGCTCCAGAGAGCCTGTTTTCACTGTTCAACGGTCCACTGTCGACGTTCTTTACACCACGTTAGCCGAGCAGCGCTATTGGACTTGGTGATCAAAGGCTTGTGGGCGGCAGCACGTCCATGATAACCGAGCAGATGGGCTTCCTTACGGATGGTGTTCATCGAAAGAACACTCCCGGATGCCCGTTGAAACTCCTCGCGGATGTGGCCCATCTATTTGGAGCGGTTCTTCCGAATTTCTCTGGCCAGCACCCGTCGGTCTCTAACTCCCAGTTTTGTGGGTCTGCCGTGTCGGGGAACATTCCGACAGTCACCTCTCATCTTCCACTTGCCAATCACGTAGGCCACTGTCGATTTTGGGTACTTCAACTCGCTGGATATGTCACGTATGGATCGGCCATTTTTGTGATACCCGACGAGTACACCTTTCTCGAAATCAGAGAGCTCCGAACTGCGTGGCATCGTGCATGCGACTGGTTGCGTTGTTGTTTCCCACACGATATTTAACGGCCGTGGCCGTGACGTGTATCAGGACCGCAGATATCGTCGATTGCAGGGGTGTCCAATTACTTGTTGGTAGATAGTGTAGTTACTCCCGACAATGGCGATTTTCAATGTATACCGGAAGTACCATAGTCTTTGCGAGTCTGCTCCCCTCTAATGTCTATGGTAATACCCTATTTCGCTAATTTATAATCCGCGTACAAAGAGACTGCTAATGAGAGCAGTATATCGTGTATGCGGATTGATTATAGTTAATCCCTACAATGGCGACTCTCAATGTATGCGGAAAGTAGCATGCTCTTTTACAGTCTATAACCCTCTAATATCTTTAGTAATACCTTATTTGGATAATTTATAATCCACATACAAAGAGACTGCTAACGGGAGCAGTCTCTTGTATGAAGATTTGTTATAGTTATTTATTATATAGTTATTACACTGCTGATCTTCTATGTGGATTGATTATAGTTATTCCCTACAATGGCTACTTTCAATGTATGCCGGAAGTAACATGTTCTTTGCCATGAATAAAAATCTTAAATATAATGTCTTTGGTAATATGGTATTTGGCTAATTTATAATCCACATACATAGAGACTGCTAATGAAAGAAAATTTTACTTACTGCTTTTATTATGTAACACAAAAGCCAGTGCAAAAACTTACTGCTTTATTTAATAACCAACATCACTCACCCAATCTCCAACACACTACTCCACAACTTTTTCCAACACTGCTACATGAATAACACATGTACACTGTCAAAAAAATCTGAATTCATTCCCTTGATGAATTAATGATGCATATTTCCGATACAACTTTTTCCGTGAAATAACAGAAAGAAACCTGCATTTCACGAATGGTTCGTACGTCACGAACATGTCTTTCGTACGCATAAAACATTCTTAATTTTCAGAATCATTTCCGCAATTACTTCTGTATTTTAACGGAAAAACTCTGTTACTCTCTTTCTGTATCCGTATGACAAAAAATTTCATGTAAATGGGATCGATTCGCCAGGATAAGTTTGATTAAGTGTTAAATTTCAATCGTCTGTCAAATTATCTCATTTTAAAGTTTTCTAGCGAGATCGGATATTATGGAAAACATACCGCATGAATTTTGTTTATTGTGGCACGGGATATTTCTTCTACTCTGCCCCATTTTGTGCACCAGCTATTATGCACCGATAAACCACTACCTTATTAGCACCTACCTAATCAGCTGTAAGACCCATTTTAGTCAGCAAAACAGCGGCCACTGGGCGAGCCATCGATTCGATGAGGTGGCGTTAGGTATCATGGGGTATCTGGTACCATAATATCAACAGTAAGTCCTCCTGTTCTCGTATATGTCGGGTTGGTGGTGATTTAGCGGGAACCCGCGTTTCCAAGTCCAACCACAAATAATCGATTGGGTTCATGTCAGGTGAATTTGGAGGCCAGGGCATTAACAGAACGTCAGCAGTATGCTCCTTGAACCACTCCTTGACGATTCTGGCTGTGTGGAATGGCGCATTATCCTGTTGGTGATGGCCGTCGCCAGCAGGGAACACAGTTGCCATGAATGGGTGAACTTGGTCAGCAGCGATGTTCAGATGCCTTGACAGCCGTCAGAGATTGTGCTATTGGGGTAATGGGGCCTAACGTGTCCCCAAAGAACATCACCCGCAACATAACACCTCCTCCGCCGGCCTGTTTCCGCCAAACAGTGCATCGAGGTGCCATAGACTACCTCGATGATCGGCGTATGCGCGCTCTGCCGTCTACGTGATGCACCAGGAACCTTGATTCGTCAGACCAGGCCACTTTCTTCCAATCATTCACGGTCCAATCTCGATTATCTTGGGCCCATTTCATGCGTTGTTGGCGATGACGTGCAGTGCGCATGGGAACCCGGCTGGGTCTTCGGCAACGCAAGCCCATGCGCAGGACACTGCGCTGAACTGTGCTCTGTGAAACATTGCCCTGATCACCAATGTTGTAGCTGCGGGTGATTTGCCGCACTCTGACCCTGCGGTCGCTGTGAACAATGAGCGACAGTCTCCGCTCCCCTCTGACACTCTACTTTATCTTCTTAAAGCATCCATCTCTACAGCTGTTATTTTCCTTCTATACGCTTCTGTTAATAACCAATCCTCGGTTCCATGTAGTAAGATACTCTTAACAATACTATTAAAAATACCCCATTTCCTTTTTCTGGTTATTTTTTACTCCACCGGATTCCATTAAGGCTGTCTTTGAATGAGTGTTAGGGATCAACTCCTATCCTATATCTTCAATATAAATTCTTTTGTACACATTTTCTCGAAGACTATTACTTTATATTGTCTGAAATTTTAGGCACAAATAAAAACGACCCATAGCTAACTATGCCGTAGTTATTATTCCGAAAAGTTTGTTAGATTGTTTTTTAATTCAATTTACCTGACTCGAAAGTATTCAAATTTGGCACTAGATGGCGCGATAAGTTAGCTTAGCATTGTTTCTGCCTGGAAGAAACAAAATCTGTCATCTCTGTCTGATTTTTCTAATTATCTGAGCCAAATAGAAATAAATGAAAGGGTGCGAAAGTAAGATTGGAATCTTTTCTTCCATAAATGATTTTAAATCTTATTGTACGTTCATTTTTTGAAGAAAAAATATGTACATTAGCAGAGAACTCCTGAATTAGAGCTACAGAAACTCCACCTACTAACTGAGCTGCACTCCCAAATAACGTCATTGGTTAAAACGTAACAGCGCGTATTTTGTCTTTTTCATTCTGGAGCCAACGAGAGTCCGCTTACGTTCTGAATGTGGCGAGGTCTACAATGATTCGCTGACACCACCAACATCTGGGGCACCCAATAATCTTTCCTCATGTCCACGAATGAGTATTTGCGCCATCTATCGCAGAAGATGAGCCCTAATACTCATTCAAAGACAACCTTAACAGCTTTTCTTCGTGAAAGAAATACGGGATTACGCCATAAAATACAAATTTTGAAGATGACAATCCGATTTTGGGCGTAAATGTGACAAGGATGGTAAGTCAGATAATATCCGAAAACTTGAAAATTTTCATCGTCCTGCTGCGGCTCTCGAACCCGCGTCTCCTGGAAAACTCCCGGGTATGCTAACCACTACACCACCCAGAAAGACCAAGCTTCAAGTTTCCGATCAATTTGAATATAACCATCACAGGATTCGCTAGTCGAAGCAACTACCATTCATGTTTAGCAATTATATTTCTTAATTTCATTGCATCTATACCTTCTTGTGTAATGTTAACGCATAGGTAATTATAACGATCACATCTTTGAATTTCTTCGTACTCTTCCAGCTGTAGGTTTGTTTCATTACTTCCAATGCATAAATATTTTTTTTATTTAATGAATAATGTATAATAATAAAAATAAATATTGTTTTTGAAACACTAAACTGTCGAAATACTAACTACTACCGATATAGTTTAGTAAATATTTACTTTTATGACTCATATATCTCCTTTCATTAGTTTTACGATTATAACCTTCGTTAATCCACCTACCTATGCACACCTCAATGTCAGGGATTAGGAAACCTTAGTACGTAGTGGACTATGACTCAGTGTGGTCGTGGGTGACGCGAACGTCTTGGACGTAAATGAATGCATACTCCGAACTATTGATTTTATTTCGCACCAGCGTGCGAAAGACAAATAGTATAAATTATCGGCAGAGTACCCTCTCAATTTTTTTTTCTTTTGATTACTGCACTTGACATCTCTTCGTAAGGAAATTCCTTAAGAATTGTAGCCATTGAAAAAACTATCTGGAGTACATTCTAACTTTGACCACGTGATCAGTTGATGTGTTGCCATTATCAGAGTTACTTTGTTTTACGTGTCATGTTTATCTGTATTCGCTGTTCAATATTGCGGTTTGTGGAATGAAAAATGATATGTTGTGTGATCAATGTCTGCTGTTCGTTTGAATGGAAATCGAAAAAAAAAAAAAGGAATGGAAAGGTGTGTATCTGCTGACGGCAAAAGTGAATTCCAAAGACCTTCACAGTAGCCTTCCAATGCAGCAACGTCTCCCGCGAGAAGCAGAAAGGCGGAGTTCTGCGGCGGTTGGGTTACCGAATGTTTGCCGATGACTAATGTTGGACCATATTTTGAAGTGCATAGTCTATGAAATACAAGGTGTGCATGAAACCGTCCCTGGGACCATTTTTGTGACAATAATTCATGAAGATTGTGATATCTATGCAATAAAAGTTTAAGTTTTAAGTCATCTTTTTTCCTTTCCTGTGACTGTAATTGCCTATGATAAATGTCAATCAATGTCGAAATTTGCATCTGGCGTGTAGTGTATACGTAATTTACCATGTGTGATATCATTTATGTCTGAAACAGTATTCTTACTCTTTTTTTTTAATTTTGTGTATGTCTTGAGCCAATAAAATGCTTAAATAAATGGTACGGAATGCGTTTTGTTTCGTTTTTGTAGGTGTGTACCAGTTTTTTGTTGCCTATTTTCAGTAATTTTCAAAAGTTTAACCCTTTAACGACCATGACTCTAAAATCTAGTATCACTATAAGAACCATAACGCCCGAAACTGTCTGTTGTTTCACTTCTTTGTTTATCAACAACAATGGTGACTGACGGTGGCTCCTGCTGATCTCTCACAGGTCGTGTAGATTTAAAGAACGCGCGAAACTGTCTGTTGTTTCACTTCTTTGTTTATCAACAACAATGGTGATTCTTGCTGATGTCTCATAGGTCGTGCAGATTTAAAGAACGCCCGAAACTGTCTGTTGTTTCACGTCTTTGTTTATCAACAACATTGGTGACCGACGGTGACTCCTGCTGATCTCTCATAGGTCGTGTAGATTTAAAGAACGCCCGAAACTGTCTGTCGTTTAACTTTTTTGTTTATCAACAACAATGGTGACTGACGGTGACTCCTGTTGATCTCTCATAGGTCGTGTAGATTTAAAGAACGCCCGAAACTGTCTGTCGTTTAACTTTTTTGTTTATCAACAACAATGGTGACTGACGGTGACTCCTGCTGATCTCTCATAGGTCGTGTAGATTTAAAAAACGCCCGAAACTGTCTGTTGTTTCACTTCTTTGTTTATCAACAACAAAGGTGACTGACGGTGACTCCTGCTGATCTCTCATAGATCGTGCAGATTTAAAGAAACGACCGAAACTGTCTGTTGTTTCACTTCTTTGTTTATCAACAACAAAAGTGACTGACGGTGACTCCTGTTGATCTCTCATAGATCGTGCAGATTTAAAGAACGACCAAAACTGTCTGTTGTTTCACTTCTTTGTTTATCAACAACAATGGTGACTGACGGTGACCCCTGCTGATCTCTCATAGGTCGTGTAGATTTAAAAAACGCCCGAAACTGTCTGTTGTTTCACTTCTTTGTTTATCAACAACAATGGTGACTGACGGTGACCCCTGCTGATCTCTCATAGATCGTGCAGATTTAAAGAACGACCAAAACTGTCTGTTGTTTCACTTCTTTGTTTATCAACAACAAAGGTGACTGACGGTGACTCCTGCTGATCTCTCATAGGTCGTGGAAATTTAAAGAACAGATGAGGGTTAGAAATCTGCCACACTTAGACAGGCGTTTCGGGTGGCTATGGCCGTTTGTACGTATGGGCGTTTTGGGCGTTATGGTTGTTGAAGGGTTAAGACCAGCTGTCGATTTATTGAAAATTAAGATTTTCAAACAAACAACTAATTACTAGTCAGAGATATTTGAGAGAATGACACCACAGATGAATACTTATATTCTTTAGATCACAAAAAGACCAAAATCAGTACTTTGTGTTGCCCCCTTTGCTTTTAATAACGGGCAGAATACGATGTGGCACACTCTCAATGAAGGATTTGCAGTAGTCACTTGAAATGTCTTTGAACCACACGGATGTCCACTTACGCGTCAATCAAAGCTTGGGAATTTGATGGCTGTTTTTCTGCTACCTTGTCTTTTAAAATAATCCACAAATTTTTGATGAGGTTAAGGTCGGGACTGTTACCGTGCCAGTTAAGCACAGTTATGTTTTTCCCTTGTAGGTAGTCCTTTACTGTCTTTGATCTGTGGCATGGAGCACCATTCTGCATAAAGATTGTGCATCTGCGCACTTGCATATGAGTTAACAGCTTCACACGTAACATTCCCACAAAAAAAGGACCCGTCATGGTAGTGCCTGTCGGGCAAAAGGGATAATGAAGTAGTACTGGATGCTGACATAGCACCCCATATCATCTGACTAGGCGGATGTCTCACGATGCTAACGGTGTATTTTTCATCAAACCTTTTGCCTTTTTGTCGTCGAACATGTGCTTTACGTGATTCATATTGGCGCCCAGTTGATTAATCGGAAAAAAGAACTTGGCTCCAATTCTCAGCAGTCCACGATTTATGACGCTCTGCAAACTGAAGTTTATTCTTTTTCATGACAGAGGTTAGTCTAGGTTAATGTACAGGCTTATAAGACTTTAATTCAAAATCTTTGCTAAGACGTCGGGAAAGAGTGCTGTTACTAATATCAGACCCTTTAAAGGCCTTGATTTTCTTGCACGAACTCCTCAGAGAACGCATAACTATTCGCCTTATGGCATTGTCTTCATGTGGGACTGCTTTCCTCGGATGTCCACTTACCTTTCACTTGCTAAATTCACGTATGTCGATATTTCATGATCGTATTATGAATAGCAGTCTTGCTCACATTCACCTTTCTGCTTATATCACGTTTGGAGTATCTTTTATGATACGAAGTCACTATTTGTGCCCTCTGCACAACATTTAATGACGTTTTTTTTGCCCATTTTTCGCTGCATAGTAAATACATACGAAACCTCTCACCATGTAAACCAGAAGCAAATAACGTTCGGACGATTCCTCTAACTCTATCAACAGCTGTCTCTGTAAGATGATGCAAGGAAGTTGAGTAACCCAGACAGTAGCTAACGCAATCAGCAGAAATCTCATAATACAAACAGGTGGTCTTAAACTTGTACTATTTCAGAGCATTCAAATGTGGCCTTAAATGACTGTACTATCTCAGAACATTCAAATATGGCCTTAAATGACTGTACTATCTCACAACATTCACATTTGGTCTTAAATGACTGTACTATCTCAGAAAATTTAAATGTGGTCTTAAATAACTGTACTATCTCAGAACATTCAAATTTGGTCTTAAATGACTGTACTATATCAGAACATTCAAATGTGGTCTTAAATGACTGTACTATCCCAGAACATTTAAATGTGGTCGTAAAGGACTGTACTATCTCAGAACATTCAAATGTGGTCTTAAAGGACCGTACTATCTCAGAACATTCAAATGTGGCCTTAAATGACTGTACTATCTCAGAACATTCAAATGTGGTCTTAAATGACTGTACTATCGCAGATCATTTAAATGTGGTCTTAAACTTGTACTATCTCAGAACATTCAAATTTGGTCTTAAATGACTGTACTATCTCAGAACATTTAAATGTGGTCTTAAAGGACTGTACTATCTCAGAACATTCAAATGTGGTCTTAAAGGACTGTACTATCTCAGAACATTCAAATGTGGCCTTAAATGACTGTACTATCTCAGAACATTCAAATGTGGTCTTAAATGACTGTACTATCTCAGAACATTTAAATGTGGTCTTAAACTTGTACTATCTCAGAACATTCAAATGTGGTCTTAAAGGACTGTACTATCTCAGAACATTCAAATGTGGCCTTAAATGACTGTACTATCGCAGAACATTCACAGATATGAGACACCGTCATACACATTCAGTTGGAAAGAAAGTAATATCTGCAATTGCAACGCAACAGAAAAGTGTTAATCTGTTGTCCAAGATGTAGCTGCGATCGTTTGTCCCGAGCTACTTCCATCGTCTGGGCAACTGTTGGACACCCTCCCTGAAAACTTGTGGCGGTTCGGAAGCAAAGAAATAAGTTTGCGTTCGACATCGTACCAGTTAGTGAACCGCTGTACCTCCAGGAAATGCTGCAACGACCAGGAACGAACTAGTCACCTGGAGCAATGTCCGCTTAACAGGCTGGTTGCGGCAGCAGCAGTTTCCAATCCATGTCCCAGATCGTCCTTTGTGAGGTCACGCTACATCCTGCTGTAAGAGGATGCTTTTGCGGTTGAGCAGTGCTGGTCGGCTAGACGGGAGCGATGCCTGCCGATCGTCGAGTCGACGGCAGTCAGTACAAATCTGCGGTGACAGTGTGATATTGATGGTGTCAGTACAAATCAGCGGTGATAGTACAATCGGCAGTCAGTGATAGTCAAGTGATAATCGGGAGTCAGTCGGTGATAGTACAATCGGCAATCAGTGATAGTCAAGTGATAATCGGCAATCAGTCGGTGAAAGTACAATCGGCAGTGTTAGTAAAAATCGACGGTGATAGTCTCATATTGATAGTGTCAGTACAAATCAGCGTTGATAGCACAATCGGCAGTCAGTGATAGTCAAGTGATAATCGGCAGTCAGTCGGTGATAGTACAATCGGAAACCAGTCGGTGAAAGTAGAATCGGCAATCAGTCGGTGAAAGTACAATCGGCAGTGTTAGTAAAAATCGACGGTGATAGTCTCATATTGATAGTGTCAGTACAAATCAGCGTTGATAGCGCAATCGGCAGTCAGTGCTAGTCAAGTGATAATCGGCAGTCAGTCGGTGATAGTACAATCGGCAGTCAGTGGTAGTCAAGATATACAATCGGCAGTCAGTGATAGTCAAGATATACAATCGGCAGTCAGTGGTAGTCAAGATATACAATCGGCAGTCAGTGATAGTCAAGATATACAATCGGCAGTCAGTGATAGTCAAGATATACAATCGGCAGTCAGTGATGCTCTTGCGGTTGAGCAGTACTGGTCGGCTAGACGGGAGCGATGCCTGCCGATCGTCGAGTCGGCAATCAGTCGGTGATAGTACAATCGGCAGTCAGTGATAGTCAAGTGATAATCGGCACCAGTCGGTAATAGTACAATGGGCAATCAGTCGGTGAAAGTACAATCGGCAGTGTTAGTAAAAATCGACGGTGATAGTCTGATATTGATAGTGTCAGTACAAATCAGCGGTGATAGCACAATCGGCAGTCAGTGTTAGTCAAGTGATATTCAGCACCAGTCGGTGATAGTACAATCAGCAGTCTGTGATAGTCAAGTGATATTCGGCACCAGTCGGTGATAGTACAATCATCAGTCTGTGATAGTCAAGTGATATTCGGCACCAGTCGGTGATAGTATAATCGGCAATCAGTCGGTGATAGTACAATCGGCAGTGTCAGTACAAATCGGCGGTGATAGTACAATTGACGTTGATTCCGGCAGCAGCTCGCACGACAACCAGCACATCCCACCAAACAGACAGCAGGACCTCACGTGGAATTTTGGCTTTGCGGGTCGGCATGGGCTTGTTTTGCAGCCAGCCACTGTTTCCGAGCACTGACGTTGTTAAACAGGATCCATTTGTCGTCACCTATCACAATGAGGTCAAAAAACGGTTCAACTTTGTCACGTGCAAGCAGGGAAAAGCCTTCACTCGTGCAATTTCCTTTCTCCTCAATTGTGATTTGATGGAATATCCAAACTTCCTTCTTGTGCACCTTAACAAGTTGACGCAGGTGCGTGATAATGCTCGTGTGGGTAATATCCAGTTGTTCTGCCAACTGCCACGTGGGACGCTTTCAACTCAGGCCATCAGCATATCCATATCCACTGTTGCAGGTCTTCCAGGTCTCGCAACAATGGATGTGGGATCTGGAAGACCAGCAACAGTGGGTCTTCTAGGCCGCTGTTGCAGGTCTTCCAGGTCCCAGATCAGCATTTCCCTTTCGAGCCGTTCGAATAACCACAGCACTGACGACACACTGGCAATGCCCCTTATAGCACTATGGCATTGTGTTACATACTGATAATGCTCCTTATAGCACTTTTAGGGAGGCTACCGAGACGAAACTCATACAACATGCAATGGCGAATGTGGTCTTTGTCCACTTCCATGTTGGCTAGCACTTACATTCTTCGCCTTCTAACGGGTAATTGCCACCGGCTTAAGCCACCTACCTGCTGATGGTATACCGGTGCTAATCGCTGCGCAATATCTGTAGCCAATATACAACGTGACCGTGGCTTCGACTTCGGGTACCTCGTCATCGTACATTATTATCTTTCCAACCCAGTACATTCACATTTCTAAGTGACGTAACCAGTGCTTTTTTTCTAGAGAAAAAGATGCCAAAACCCTTAAATATAAGAGTAATCCAAATGAAGCATAGACTAGCTGTTGAATTTAAGTGTACTCAAATATACAGGGTGATTCACTCGAGACTGAACACTTATTGTTTTCGTTTACTCACGATTGCAAAGGCACATTTGAATGAAATCAATGTAAAACATACCTTGATCCATGACAAAAAGAAATGTCTCAGAGAAGATGCTGAATGTACCCACCGCCAGCGTCCAGGCACACATTCACCCCAACGCTCCATATTGGAGAATGCGCGATGTAGCGTTACGACATCGATGGCAGCAAAATCACGTGTGATGTTGTTTTCCAGTTCCTCAATGAACCTTGGCTTGTTGGCATAAACCTTGCTTTTTAGAAGTCCCAGAGAAAGAAATCTGGGGGTGTCAGGTTGGGTGTCCTAAGCGGCCACAGGTCTCTGGGGATAATCCTGTCCTGCAAAAAGCTGCGTATTTCTAAAACGCTCGTATTGGAGGTGTGGCATGTTGCACCGTCCTGTTGAAAGTAACCATCTGGAAGTACTTCATCATCTAGCTGGTCCACAAACTCATTAAAGATTTTCAAGTATCGGTCGGTATTCACCATGTATTTAAGAACGGTTGGCCTAATGATACGGTGTCAGGACACTGTGCACCAGACACCGATTTTCACTGGATGCAATGGCTCTTCATGGATGGCGTGGGGATAATCACTGGCCCACACCCGTGTATTTTGCGAGTTTACACAGCCGGATAAATGGAACCATGCTTCGTCAGTAAACCATGTTTTGTCCAATAGGGCGAGATTTTCGGCGAAAAATTTGGCAAGCCGTTGATAATATGCTAATCGCTTTGCAAATTCTTCTGGTGGCTGTAGCTCGTTCACAGCCTTGATACGGTACGGCTTAATCTTCGCCCGCCTGGTTGCTCTTTGTCACGTCGAATGCAATCGTCCGGCTGCTCTTTGACATGTCGAATGCGATCGTCCAGTCTGGCTGCTCTTTGTCATGTCGAATGCGATCGTCCGGCTGCTCTTTGACATGTCGAATGCGATCGTCCAATCTGGCTGCTCTTTGACATGTCGAATGCGATCGTCCAATCTGGCTGCTCTTTGACATGTCGAATGTGATCGTCCAGCTGCTCTTTGACATGACGAATGCGATCGTCTAGTGTGGCTGCTCTTTGTCGAATGCAATCGTCCAGTCTGGCGGCTCTTTGGCATGTCGAATGTGATCGTCCAATCTAGCTGGTTTTTGACATATCGAATGCGATCATCCAGTCTGGCTGATCTTTGACATATCGAATGCGATCGTCCAGTCTGGCTGATCCAGTGTGGCTGCTCTTTGACATGTCGAATGCAATCGTCCAGTCTGGCTGCTCTTTGACATGTCGAAGGCGATCGTCCAGTTTGGCTGCTCTTTAACATGTCGAATGCGATCGTCCAGTGTGGCTGCTCTTTCACTTGTCGAATGCTATCGTCCAGTCTGGCTGCTCTTTGACATATCGAAGGTGATCGTCCAGTTTGGCTGCTCTTTGACATGTGGAATGCGATCGTCCAATGTGGCTACTCTTTGACATGTCGAAGGTAATCGTCCAGTGTGTTTGCTCTTTGACATTGCGATCTTCCAGTCTGGCTGCTCTTTGACATGTCGAATGCGATCTTCCAGTCTGGCTGCTCTTTGACATGTAGAATGCGAACGTCCAGTCTGACTACTCTTTTACATGTAGAATGCGATCGTCCAGTCTGGCTACTCTTTGACATGTCGAATGCGATCGTCCAGTTTGGCTGCTCTTTGACATGTCGCATACGATCGTCCAGTCTTTTAGGATAGCCGCCGAATAGATTATCGGGGGTATGCCAATAACCGCCGCTTCACATCCTGTACTGTTTCCTCTGCCATCTGGGATCGTCCCCCGTATGTGGATCCACCAAGCTTCCCGTTCTCACGAGCTTCTTTGCCAATTTCGAAAATGTTGGCTCTGGTGGATGCTTTACGCCCACAAAATTTCTTCAGAAACTCCTTTTGACATTGCTTGAAGGAACCGGTTACCCCATATTGACGCATAAAAACCACACGCTCTTCAATTGAGTATACCGTCTTCATTCGACCTTCTCACTAAAACTATCTGCACAGACAAGCTATTCCCCCATTACTACTAGACAGATGGCGTGTCAGGGCGGCATCACCCAGCTGCCAGGAAGACATTTTTTTTAACAGGTAACGCATGTCGACTGCTTTGTCAGGATATAAAGAACCGCTCCGTTCGGCTTTCACGCTCATTGTATATTCCCATTCCCATAAATTCCACGTAATGCATAAGAATATGTTGTACACTAGTACAGATATACACTGAAGTACCAGAATAACTGGTACAACAGTCTAATACTTGGTAGGTCCCCTACGGGAGCGCAGGACTGCAGAAATACAACGGAGCATGGACTCCACTAGCTTCTGGAAATATGCTGTGCGCAATGCACACCATACTTCCTTAAGAGCGTTCCACAATTCGGGTGTATTCCGAGGTCTCCGATTCCTGTGTTCGATTGCGCGTTGCATGGCATCCCAAATGTGTTCTATCACGTTCAGATCTGGGTACTTGAGTGGTAATGGCAACATCTCAAACTCAGATGAATTCTCCTCTAATCGTAATGTGGCGTCCTGACACTTGTGTTGTCCCCTTGAAACAGACCCAACCCATTAGCATAAATGCAGGACATGAATGGTTGTAACTCGTCAGAAAGGATGCGCACATAACGTTGGCCGGTCACAGACGCTTGAAGACGTACCAGGGGTCCCAGTAAAGTCCAGCTAAACACACTCCATACAATTACGGACCCCCACCAGCTGGTACAGTTCCCTGTTGACAGGCGGGGTCCACGGTTTCATGGGGTTTGCGCCACACACGAATCCTTCCATCTGCCCGATACACTTGGAAACGCGACTCGTCAGACCAGGCTACTTGTTTCCAGTCATCAAGTGCCCAGTGGCGACGTTGCTGTGCGCAAGCGAGGCGCATAGCTCTGTGTCGTGCACCCATCAAGGGAACTCGAGTTGGGCGTCGGCTCCCAAAGCCCATATCTTACAGGGTACGTCGCATAGTCCGGACACTGATGCTCGTTGAGGCTCCAACATTGAATTCCGATGATACCTGTGAGAGTGTCGCGTGAAACGATTCTTGACAGACGACGATGGTCACGTTCACCCAATGTCTTTTTACAGCCACACTGGTATCGTAGGTTGGAGGTTTTGAAGGAAATCTTGTAGTCACGGTACACCCTTGCAATGGTCGTCCGTGAAAATCCGAACTTCGTTTCTACCTCCGAAATACTACGGCCCATCTCACGAGCGCCAACTATGACACCGCGTTGAAAATCGCTTAAATCGTTATTACTTGTCATTCTCATGCCGAAAACAGCTCTGACAGCTGGCAAGGATGTCTATCGCTTTAAATAAGCACTGGCGAACGCAACCGAGTACGCGCATAGGTGACGTTGCTATGTAATTTGCATAAGCTCGTCTGGAGCAGTTTTTCTGGCACTTCAGTGTACTCTGGCGCTATCCTGGAGATGCGGATTCGATTCCCTCTCCAGGACGACAAAATTTTCAAGTTTTCAGATATTATCTCACTTAACATCCATGTCATATTTACAGCAATTAATGGATTCACATCTTCCAAATTTCTATAAAACGATTTCTTTTTGTTACCAAATTAGTTATCTTATAAGGCTTACATTTTGTTACCACAACCAGGGACTGATTTGCCCACTGGGACCTCTCCCGGTGGACCACTCGAGAAATGGCCCACTTTCTAGTTTCCTTTTTGTTCTGGATTGTTTAGAAAGAATGAATAATTATTTTGGTATTTATGAATAACAATCGTTAACTTTAATTGAGCTTTCTGTTACCTCTTTAAAACGTTATTGTCATAAAAAAAATTGGCGTTTTCTTCTATCAACAGATATATGTTGATCGTTTGCTCTAAAACGACAAAGCAAAATTCTCTCTGCACTGTAAAAAAATTGACTGTAGATTTTACGGTTTTAAGCCGTTTTCGAAGGTGCCAACACAAAACTGTAAAATCTACAGTTTTATGCAGTGTTGGAGCAAAGCTATAGCTTTGCTGCAACACAATCAACACGTTCGTTTCAGCCAAAGTTTTGTGTTTTGGTGATTATTTGGACTGTGATTAAATGCAGTGATTATTTGGACTGGATTAAATGCAGTGTTGGTGCCAAGCTATAGCTTTGCTCAGACACTGCATTTAATGAAAACAGCGCAGAATTTGGCTGGAGTGAGTCACAGTCCAAATAATCACAAAAATACAAACATTTGGCTGGAACGAATGTGTTGATTGTGTTGGAGCAAAGCTATAGCTTTGCTCCAACACGGCATAAAACTGTAGAATTTACGGTTTTGTTTTGGCACCCTGGAAAACGGGTTTAAACCGTTTCCGAGGGTGCCAACACGAAACTGTAAAATCTACAGTTTTATGCAGTGTTGGAGCCAAGCTATAGCCTTGCTAAAATTTTTGTGTTCTCGTGATTATTTGGACTGTCCTAAAACTTTTGTGTTTTCGTGATTATTTGGACTGTGACTCACTCCAGTGTTGGAGCGAAGCTATAGCTTTGCTCCAACACTGCATTTAATGAAGAAAACAGCACAGAATTTGGCTGGGGGCGAGTCACAGTCCAAATAATCACAAAAATACAAACATTTGGCTGGAACGAATGTGTTGATTGTGTTGGAGAAAAGCTATAGCTTTGCTCCAACACGGCATAAAACTGTAGATTTTACGGTTTTGTGTTGGCACCCTGGAAAAAGGTTTAAAACCATAAAATCTACAGTCAACTTTTTACAGTGATACTTCAATGAGAAAATTGCCGAAGGACCAAGCACGCTGTTATGAATAATTAAGATTGTAGCTAAGGGGACATTGGTAAGCCCACCATTCCTTTTGCAATCTTAAAGGACGCACTAGAAACAATTTTGATGGCCCATCATCCCCACAGTATTTATTATCATCATCATCATCATCATCATTGTCAACCATTATCAATCCACTGCTGGACGAAGGTCTCCCCAAGTTTCCTCCACAACGGTCTGTCTTGTGCCAGTCTCCTCCATGTCACTCCCGCATACTTTCGAATTTCATTTACCCATCTTCCATGTGGTCTTCTTCTGGGTCTTTTCCTGTCCCTTGGAATCCAATCTAAAATTTCGGCTGTCCATCGATGGTCTGTTCTTCTGGCAGTATGTCCAGCCCATTGCCATTTCAGGGATTTAACTCTGATCATGATGTCTTCCACTCTTGTCATTTTTCGGATCCACGTGTTCCTCTTCTTATCTCTCCTGGTTACACCAAGCATGCACCTCCCCATGCTGTTTTGAGTTGTCTGCAGCCTTTGTATGTCTCTTTTAGCTAAGGTCCACGTCTCTGCACCATACGTAAGCACTGGAAGGATGCATTGATCAAACACTTTTCTTTTAAGACATAATGGCATATTGCTCTTGAAAATTATGCTGTTTCTTCCAAAAGCTCTCCAGGCAAGTTTTGTACGCCGATTAATTTCTTCATCAATGTGACCCTCACTTGATATCTGCTGTCCAAGATAAACTTATGTGTCTGTTATCTCCAGCTTTTCTCCATCAATCGATAAATCTTCATTTCTTGTAAAAGCATTGAACATCACTTTTGTCTTCTGAAAGTTCATTTTTAATCCCACTTCTTTACTGTTGTCAGCAAGTTCCTGGATCATACTCTGTAGCTCTGATGGGGTAGTTGCAAAAATGACTACGTCATCAGCAAAACGAAGGTGGGTTAGATAATCTCCATTAATCTTTATCCCTTTGTTTTCCCAGTTCAGTGATTGAAAGACATTTTCCAATGTGGCATTAAAGAGCTTCGGAGATATGGTGTCACCTTGTCTCACTCCTTTTCCAATTTTTATATGTGTTGTATTTTCAAACAGCCGAATCTTTGCACTTGCATTTTCATAGATGTTATTAATAATATTAATGTAAGCATCTTCAATACCGCAGGATTTCAGAGCCATTGCAACTGCTGATGGTTTCACCGAATCAAAGGCTTTTTCTTAATCGATAAAAGCCATGCACAATGGAAGTTCATATTCCCTCGCTCTTTCAATTAGTTCTCTCAGTATGTGGATATGATCTATTGTGCTGTAGCCGCTCCTGAATCCAGCTTGTTCTCTCGGTTGAGCCATGTCCAGAGTCACCTTCAAGCGGTGTGAAAGAACTTTAGTGAAGATTTTATAAATCACTGATAGGAGGCTGATAGGTCTGGAGTTCCTGAAATCCTCAATGTCACCTTTTTTATGTAGCAAGATCATTGTAGCGTTGTTCCAATCCTCAGGAATTTTCCCTTCATTAAGGCATCGAGTGAAAATTTGGGCGAGTACTGTTTCGATTTCTCCACTTGCTTCTTGTAGGATGTCTACAGTAATTCCATCTTCTCCTGGAGCTTTTCCCCGCTTCATGTTCTTGATTGTATGTGCAACTTCTGCTGGAAGGACTGGAAGAACTCTGGTACTGGTACCTTTCATGATGTCTGGAGTACATGTATCATCCCTTTCATATAATTTGGAGTAGAAATCTTTCACTCTTGTCAAAATTTCGCCTCTATTTCTTGTTACAGAACCATCTTCTTTTCTCAGTGCCATAATCTGTTTTTTTCCCTTACTGAGATGTCCCTTTGCTATCTTTAGGCTTTGGTTGTTTTCAATTGCTTTCCTTACTAGTTCACAGTTGAATTTCCTTACGTCTTCAGTGATACTTTTTCGTACTGTCTTGCATAGCTCTATATATTCCACTTTGGAAGTCACATCTTCTTTAGTTGTCCTCATCTCTCTTCTTTTTTGCATCAACATTTTGGTTTTTCCTGATAATTTGTTCAGATACAATTTGTTCTTAGACCCAGCTAATTTTGTTGCTGTTTCCATAAGAGCTTTGGTTACTTTTCTGTTAACTTCAGAAATATCCACTTCTTCCAATGTTAGGCCTTCTAAAACAGAGAATCTGGTCTTCAGTTCCAATTTGAAGGTATTATGGTGTTTTTTAAGGTTGGTTATGTTAATACATTTTGTTTGTCTTATGAGCTTGCTACGTTCGAGTTTAGTGTTGAGGTGCATCTTACATCTCACCAATCTATGGTCACTGCCTGTGTTGAACTTGTTTAGCACACTGCAGTTTTCTATGACCAACTTTTTGTTACACATAATAAAATCAATTTCACTTGTCGTCCCATTTGGATGTCTCCATGTCCATTTCCTGTGTGGCTTTTTCTTGAAAAAGGAGTTCAAGATGAAAAACCCTTCTGCCTCTGCAAACTCAACGAGAGTATTTCCACGCTGGTTTCTGTTGCCGTGACTGAATTTACCTACTGAAGTTTCCATTCTGTTGCCGTTGCCCTATTTTTGCATTGAAATCTCCCATAATTATCTTCAAGTGCTGCTTACCTTTATTATTTAGTTGACGAATTTCCTCATAAAATTCTTCAATTTCTTCTTCAGGATGACTTGTGGTGGGTGCATACGTTTGAATAATCTGAGCCTTGTGTCTTCTCGAGAGTTGGATAACGAGTCATGCAGCTCTGTCAGAGGAATTTTCAACTTCTACAACTTTATCCTTTAGTTTCTTGTTTATTATAAATCCAACACCACTAGTTCTGCCAGTATCTGTCCCACGATAGTAGAAGAGATGTCCACTTTTCAGTTCAATGAGAACTTCTCCTTTTCTCCTTACCTCACTTAGCCCGACGATGTCCCACTTGATCCTTTGTAGTTCTTCTTCCAATTCAAGGAGCCTTGAATTAGAAGATAGGGAGCGTCCATTATACGTAGCCAAGGTCAGCATCAGATGGCAGCCTAGTCCTGTCCTCCGGGGATTCTTAGCACCCTCTGCCTTCATGTCGCACTGGCCGCTGCCTTGGCCAGGTACATTCCAGCTGCCGGAGACTGAGGGCCAAGATTTAAGTTGTGGAGTCATTTTGGAGGGGTTTGGCCATAACTCACCACGCTGGCCAAGCGGGTTGGTGAGTGTGGGATAGCATTTCCTCTAATCCCGATGGTATAGTTATACCGCTATTGGCGGTCATTTAGTATACACATATAGATATAGAGCAAAAAGCGATTCTTCGGCAGAAGATATTCCGAAATCCGTGTGCCACCCATTCTGGTCTTAAAAGAAATAACGATTTGCCGGTACCGGTTCGCATCAAAATGGTAGTTCATGAGTCAAAGTAATGGGTAGGCTTTAAAACAAGCGTCTATTCAAGGAGGTGGTACGAATACCGTTACACAGAAAACGATCGGTGACAAATAAATACAGTTATCTGGTACAACACCCCGTTTTGAGCATGGTTTGATATGCTGCCTTAAATCATGAGTGCATTTTCGAAATTATTTCACTCTTAAATTTCTGTTAAAGTTTGTTCGCGACTGAATTAGTTTTACAATGCATATTTGAACAATTCTCTTTCATCTAGGAGTTATAAAGAGCTTTTTTCACGAGGAAATTTATGAAGTGTTCTCCTGGGGGTACCTGTGTTTCTATAGTGGACCGCAACAGTTATCTTTATACTATCACAATAAAAATATGACTCTCGATTACAAAGAACTGATTAAATACCACTAAAACGCAAAACTAAGAGTACCCTCATGTAAACAAACCATCGAAGCAAATGATCTATACCTCCACAGCTACATCATGTGCCGCTAGCCCAAAAATGCCTTCACTACTGCGTTTCGAAATGGACCTTCTCTGATCCAACGCGCCCCACCAACCAAGGTAGATACCTCTGTTGGTTGAGTCATTTCGTACATGAGCTGCTATGTATTTGCTAGAGAAATGACGTCACACAGGAAGCAAAGCTGCAAGCGGCGAAAGTCATTGCTCGCACGGATTACACGTTAGCAAGGAATGTAAACAACAGCTGCGATAGAAAATGCTTTTAGAAACTTGTAATTTCAAACTTCAAAGAACAGCAGACTTATCAGATATCACAGTTCGCTGCCCCGGTGGCGCAATGTTGGCTTCTGATCATTCATCTGAAAGGGGTGCGGGTTCGAATCCCGGTGAGGCATGGGTGTTGTGTTTGTCTTACGGCACTGGCTCACTCCATTCCATGGTATCGGTGGCCCTAAATTAGGGGTGGGCGAGTGCTTATTGCTCATTGAGTAGCTCACGGTGGTAGTTGACCTTCCAATCCAAAAAAAAAAAAAAAAAATTCCTGTTGTTTGAATTGATTAATTTCGAAAACAAAATAAATTAAAAGCTTTTGAATAAAGAAATATAAGGTCTTTGCTGTAAACAAACATCTGTAGTTCGCAGCAAGTTATTTTTGCAAATATTTAATGTCAGTGCGGACGTATTAGGTGCACAAATAAATTTTAAAGCGTTTTAAGATAACGCAACATGTAATTTGAGAGAAAACAACAATACCTTATATCAAAATATTTTCGTGCTAGATAGTAACAGAATCTAATAGCCGTCGAAGCACGATAAGACGATGTAGGTCTTAAAGCGTTTAGGAAAATCTAAAATATATACACACTAAAAAACGCTCGATCTTTCGCATGTGCTACACATGCATCATCTGGCTATGTACTGATCAAGTCCAGGTGCATGCAGGTATATATATATATATATATATATATATATATAATCTTTCAAAGGTGTACCACAAAGTTGCCCTACTCATCCGAGAACTGCGCACTGCAGCAAGAACCACTGGTTGAGTATACAAGCAGAATTATCTACACCTTCAACCAAGAAACTCCCGTAGAAATCCCTGAATCCCACTAAATAACCACATCGAAACTAAATCTAAAACTCTCACAATTCACATAAAACAATAATAAAAATAATAAAAATAATAAGAAGAAGAATTTTAAACACTTGGGGTCGGGTAGCGGGAGCCACTCATCAAGGAAAGACTCCCCGGCCCCCGAACAGTGGTTCAGGTTTCATATAGGTGTCTGTAAAATATGTGATTTCCGAAACAAGGGTTAATTATTTTTTTTTCGTGTTATACACCTGGTCTTCTCTACCGGAAACAACAACACAGAACTTAAATACAAAAACTTACCTGAAATGAAATAACTAAAACTTACAACTCCACTGAACTCCAATAAATCTAAACTTCGATCCTAACACATCCCCTTCATATCATACAAAAGCGCATACCAACAGCTGCCGAACCCACTCCCAGACATAGCTTAAATTTTTTAAAGTAACCATATGATTTCCTATGGCGACCTCTGTCGGAATTCACAAAAAACTGTAACGAAAAGTAATTGCTTTTGTGTTTTAGTGGATGTGAGCAAATGTTAGGTTAATTGCTCCGGGGCGACTCGGAGGAAGATATTTTCAATTGAGGCCCGAAGAAAAATTAGTCCAAAGCTTAAAAAGGTAGCAATGTTACATAGTCTGATTTTATAAGATTTTCACGAATTAAAAGATGTCAATAATTTTTCGAAATGAAATAAACAATATTTTAACGGAAGAAAAAGTATTTTTAACTGCTTTGTGGTATTGGACCGATTATTGCATATTCTTGTGATTCTGATGAATTGGGAAATAATAATATTTCTAAGTACGTGTTTAGAGACATTGGAATAGCAGCTACTTAAAACATTGGTATCAAAACTGAAATGTATTCCCTTATCGAAAAGATCCAGAACGATACCCTGACTTTGTGGAAGAAGGTCCATATCAAGGAAATGCACATGATCTTTAGATCTCGTTTCACAAAGCACTAGTCCTGGAGGATAGATGTCATTAATTCGGACAGAAGGGGTACCAGATGAAAATGTTATTAAATCGTCAACGTATCTCAAGGAAAAAATTGAAGGTGAACTACATTTCTCCTCGTAGTGATGAAGATAAAGATTAGCTAACAGACTGGAGCAACAAGAACCCATTGGAACAACTTTTATCTGTACATACAGTCGTTTGTTGTCATAAATGTAATTATTCAAAATGCAAAAATTACATAAGGTTGTCCAATATTCAAATGTAACATCAAGCTGCAGACCAAACTGCTCAAAATAAACATCCAAAATTCTCCTTAGATCATTCAAATTAATTGAGGTAAATAAATTTGTGAAGTCATATGTAGTAATCTGTAGTTCAGTATGCTTAATAGAATTAACAAAATCCAGAACTTTTCTATTGTTATCAATAATCCATGAAGTATTTTCAATTTGGCCATAAATAATAGATAAAAAATGGTTTTAAAATTTTACAAGCCTGTTTATTATAATTGTTTATTCCGCAAGTAATAAATCTGAATTTTACGGGTTGTTTATGAAAGTTTGCAATCGCGAAATTATATGGAAATTGTAATTGCATTTTATTTATTTTTAATAATTTATTAAAACCGATCAACTGCTTTTTTAATGTATTTAGAGTACAGTCTGTTACTATTTTATATGTATCTTCATTGGATAGTTCTAAAGCAAGTATCTGGTGATACAATTTTTTGCAAATGAAGGCATAGTTATTGCTGCTTTTATCAATTGGGATAACTATGAAATCATTCTGCAGTTTTTTAACTTGAGCCTTAATGCCCCTCCAATCCTTAATATAACGATTTCTTTGAAAGTTTTTATCGACTGATCTTAATAATCCCTCTAGAACTGAACTCAGCCATTGAAAGAAAAGCTCAACGGGAGTACTAGTTCTATCAGACCATTCATTGATAAAACTATGAAGGTCCCTGGACAAAATGTTTTTGATAATTCTGATGGATACAAAGAAATTTGGTCTGAAGTTAGTAACAAAACTTAGTAGCTTCCTCAATTTAATTCGGGAAAATCTTATAAAATCAGACTATGTAACATTACTACCTTTTAAGCTTTGGACTAAATTTTCTTCGGGCCTCAATAGAAAATATCTTCCTCCGAGTCGCCCCGGAGCATTTAACCTAATATTTGCTAATATCCATTAAAACACAAAAACAATTACTTTTCGTTACAGTTTTTTCTGAATTCCGACAGAGTTCGCCATTAGAAATCATATGGGTACTTTCAAAAATTCAAGCTATGTCTAGTAGTGGGTTCGGCAGCTGTTGGTACGCTTTTGTATGATATTTTCTTTTTTTTTTTTTTTTTTTGATTGGAGGTTTAACGACCACCGTGAGCAACTCAATGGGCTATAAGCAGTCGCCCGTCCCTAATTTAGGGTCACTGGTTCAAGGGAAGGGAGAGAGCCAGTGCCGTAAGACAAACACAACATCCATGCCTGACCGGGATTCGAACCCGTACCCCTTACGGACGAATGATCAGAGGCCAGCACCTTAGACCACTGCGCCACCGGGGCGGCTTTGTATGATATGATATGGATGGGGATGTGTTAGGATCGAAGTTTAGATTTATTGGAGTTCAGTGGAGTTGTAAGGTTTAAAGTTATTTCATTTCAGGTAAGTTTTTGTATTTAAGTTCTTTGTTGTTGGTTCAGGTAGGGAAGACAAGGTGTATAACACTAAAGTAACAAAAAAAATTACCCCTTGTTTCGGAAATCACATATTTCACAGACACCTACAATTAAGGAAAATTGCTCTTTCTACGCTTTGAAAAATATGTGATGCTTCGCATCGACCGGAATTAATGAAAATTCCTTCTCCTACGTTTCGAAAAATGTGCGATACTTCTTCCACACACCGCCTGGAATTCATAAAAATTCCTTCTTCTACGCTTTGAAAAACGTGGGATGCTTCTTCCACACATCGTCTGGAATCAATGATAATTCCTCCTTCTACGCATAGAAAAATGTGTAATGCTTATTCAACAGATCGTCCCGAATTAATGAGGATTCCATCTTCGATTCGAAAAATGTGCAATGCTTCTTCCACACACCACCTGGAATTCATGAGAATTCCTTCTTCTACGCTTTGAAAAACGTGGGATGCTTCTTCCACACATCGTCTGGAATCAATGATAATTCCTCCTCCTACGCATGGAATAATGTGTGATGTTTATTCCACACATCGTCCGGAATGAATGAGAATCCCTTCTTCTACGCTTTGAAAAACGTGGGATGCTTCTTCCACACATCGTCTGGAATCAATGATAATTCCTCCTCCTACGCATGGAAAAATGTGTGATGTTTATTCCACACATCGTCCGGAATGAATGAGAATTCCTTCTTCGATTCGAAAAATGTGTGATGCTTATTCCACACATCGTCTGGAATTAATGAGAATTCCTTCTTCGATTCGAAAAATGTGTGATGCTTATTCCACACATCGTGTGGAATCAGTGAGAAATTTTCTTCTATACCTCGAAAAAGGTGGGATGCTTTTTCCACACGTCGTCTGGAATGAATGAGAATTGCTCTTTCTACGCTTTGAAAAATATGTGACGCTTCGCATCGTCTAGAATTAATGAAAAGTCCTTCTTCTACGTTTCGAAAAATGTGTGATGTTTCTTCCACACATCGTCTGGAATCAATGCGAATTCCTTCTTTACTTCTAAAAATGCGCGATGATTCTTCCACACACCGTCTGGAATTAATGAGAATTCCTTCTTCTACGCTTTGAAAAATGTGGGATGCTTCTTCCACACATCGTCTGGAATCAATGATAATTCCTCCTTCTACGCATGGAAAAATGTGTGATGTTTATTCCATTTATCGTCTGGAATTAATGAGAATTCCTTCTTTGATTCGAAAAATGTGCGATGCTTCTTCCACACACCGTCTGGAATTAATGAGAATTCCTTCTTCTACGCTTTGAAAAACGTGGGATGCTTCTTCCACACATCGTCTGGAATCAATGATAATTCCTCCTTCTACGCATGGAAAAATCTGTGATGCTTATTCCACTTATCGTCTGGAATTAATTAGAATTCCTTCTTTACTTCGAAAAATGTGCGATGCTTCTTCCACACACCGTCTGGAATTAATGAGAATTCCTTCTTCTACGCTTTGAAAAACGTGGGATGCTTCTTCCACACATCGTCTGGAATCAATGATAATTCCTCCTTCTACGCATGGAAAACTGTATGATGCTTATTCCACATATCTTCTAGAATTAATGAGAATTCTTTCTTCTACAGTTAGCTCTCCTTCAAGCATGGTTTTTTGGCGGACCCAAAACCAAGTATTTCGTGTCAAGATCTTTCCAAAAGGGAGGCCGGAGAGCAAATACGCGACGTACCGCACCGCTGAGGTGACGGAAGAGTCAAAACAGCACGTTGCAGTGATAAGCCAAGGTCGGTGCAGTTCATTTCGGAGAATAACTGGGTAGGGAGCGAGGAGACGCTCTTTCGAATTCAACCACCGGGAAAAGAGCTTATTTTCACATATGTTTAAATTCCATTTTATTTTTTAAAAATTGCTGCAAACACCCGTGTCTTTAGAGCACTTCTTCTTTCGCCACTTATTTTCGAAAGGCTTAGACTTAAGCCGTCTAACGGTTTCTCCCTAATATGCACAGTAATATAATTTAATTCCGGAAGCGAGAGTTTGTTAATTGCTGGAACGCTGACCTTTGACACAAGATATAATTTTACTTCCGACTGTTATTATTACCTTTAAGATGTCACCTGAGATACACTCACGTACTTCGCTTCCTGTAATTATGTCACGTGCAGAAGTGAATGCCGTGTGGTGAGTTTAATTAACTCGCGAGTTGTAAACTATAAAAAGATTTCACTGTCTTGCACCAGAGTCAATTACGACATATATGTCGTTTTAATTATTACTTTCGAAGCTTCTTTTTTGGCTGTTAAGACAACGTAGCGAGGAATTGCCGCTCCGCAATGGAACTCAGAATTCCGTGATAATTGCAGAAATCTCAAAAACGTGTAAAGGATCGTATTCTTACATGTACACTTCAAAAGCTAAGAATCACGTTTGAAAGCTATGAATGTTTATAATTACCATGAGATGAAAAAAAACCCCACAAGTCTAGGGCGAGGTAGTTTAAATGTTTTAATAAGAAATTCGTTTTTCTCTTCTCAGGTTTTGATCAATTCAATTTTTCTTATTTCTACTATGCCATTTCCTTTAGTTCCCTCGAACAAATATACACTCGGGAAAAATGATACGAACCATCTAGGCGTGTTCGATATTAATGCCTCTGCGCATGTTGTGAAAACAGGTGTTTTTTCAGTGACGGAGACGTGTCCTCTCGCTCCGGAGTGAAGTGCTCTAACAGACTGAGCTACACTGACAGAATATACCGTCACAGATTTATTGCCTTGACAAGTGATTCACTTCTGTGTTGCGTCACATCATTTCCCTGTTACTTATTTTTTTTTTAAGTAGAAATTTTCATTAATTCCAGACGATGTGTGGAAAAATTATCACACATTTTTCGAAGAACCCAACGGACATTAAATCCATTTTTACATTCGGGGCCCCAATGTGAAAACTGAAGTTCTTCAGTGATAAAGATCGAAGCCGTGTCCTCTCGTTTCGGAATGAAGTGCTTAAACTGACTTAAGCTACACTGACGGAATACACCATATTGATGAAAGTCACCGGACACCAAGAAGAGAAACACAACATAGCATTTATTGACCTGCATTAGTACGGTGCCGGTCCACCTTTGGCCTTAATGCATGCACTGACCCTTAGAGACATGCATCCGACAAGGTTTTTGGAACACAGCGATCGATATGCGCTTCCATTCAGTAAATAATGTTGCCGCTAACTGTTGCTTAGTAGTAGGCCTTGGTTCCAGACTTCTTATGTGGCGCTCTAATTCATCCCATAGGTGCTCTATGGGATTAAGATCAGGGCTCTGTGCTGGCCAGTTCACACACGATACGGAATTATCGTCAAACCACGCCGTAGCAGTTCTCGCTTTATGGCTCGGTGCATTATCCTGCTGGCACCCACAAGGTTCGGTTCCATAGTATTGCCACAGCGTTGGTAGGGCATAATTGTCCAGAATATCGAGGTAGACGTGCTGATTAACAGGTTTGTCCACGATAACCAATGGGCCGGGACCATACCACGAAAAACACCCCTACACGAGTACACTGCCAACTCCAAACTTGACCGTAGCGACAGTACACTGTTTTAAATACCGTTTCCCCGGCTGCCACCATACCCACATACGGCCATCAGACTGATGGATCGTGTATCTGGATTCATCAGTCTATAGGACCCGTTTCCATTGATCTACGGTCCACGATAAATGTTCTTTCCACCATGCTAAACGACGAGTAACATTCCGAGTAGAGATGAAAGGATTATGAGCAGCCGCACGACAACGGTAACCCATGGAATAAAGTTCTCTACTAATGGTACGTGTACATACCTAGGTTCCAGCATTTTTACTCACCCGTACGCTGAGATCTTGTGCAGTACTCCGTCGAATAGCTGTAACGACTCTCCTGAGGCTTCGACGTCCTCTATCACTGATTTTCTTTGGTCTGCCGGTACGTTATGCTGCTTCAAACACGCCATGTGTTTTCCACTTTTTCAGTACATCCAAAACAGTTGACTTCGGTATGTTTAAACGCTTCTCGGTTTCTCTTATGGACAACCCACTAATATGACACCCAACAATATTTCCTTTCTCAAAGTCAGTTCTCTCCAGCCGCGACATTTTCACTCAACCTCACAGTGCGATATCATCGCGGTCAGCTGCAGGCTTGTTTTTATATCGTTTGCAGCTGTACCGCGCATCTTAACAACGCAGCGGATCAGTTAATTTGCTTTTGAAAGAGTGTCCGGTTACTTTTGTCAATATAGTGTATATTCTACCAGACTTTTTAATGTATAAGGTTTTAAATTTTTTATTTAGAAACTTTGGGGAATGTTGCCGAGGTGCTTTTCCTATTCCACGTAGAGAAATTATTTATTATATGAAAATAATATGTCTTAGTGTGGTATTTCCCTTCAAAATTTACATAAAAACAGCAAGCATTCCCCTTGTAACTAAATTAACATTTAAAAGTATAACCGTTTTCTCTTCCTTTATGAAACAAAAATGTGTAGGGAATTTATTAACCCTCTTTACTAAAATGTCCACATCGGTGTGAACCTCTTTTGCATTTAATGTAAATGTGCATTTGCATAAATTTTTGATCGGTGTTTGAGTTATAACAAGTTAGTAAAATTATGCAACGCATTGATTATGATGCCATTTCCAACATACCAGAAATCTTTACTCAATTTAGGAGGATAATGGCTGTAGAATAAAACTCGCTCTTATGTCCTGACCTTTGACCTCATTTCGCCCATTTTCAATACGGTTTGTTCCCAGGTGATCCCCTACCACATACTAAATTTTCATCGAAATCGAACCATTTTTACGCAAGGTATGACACATAAGAACAATGGAGTGGATCCCGCTCCTATGTCCTGACCTTTGACCCCATTTTTCCCATTTTCAATAGGGTTCGTCCCCAGATGGTCCCCTACCACATACTAAAATTTCATCGAAATCTAACGATTTTTACGCGAGTTATCGTGAGGACAGGCGGACAAACACATGGTCAAAGCTGGAGCCCATACGCTTCTTCAGTTCAACACAATTTTATTAACAAGGTTGGGTTCAGGAGGCGAACATGGGCGTCCTGGTACATATATTGTACGGTAAAATATACAAACTCTAAAATTCTATGTACATTATATACAGCACGATGTATTGATTCACAAAGGAGCCTCGTGGTAAGAGGTACAGGCATTTTGCACAAGAACAATAACAGAGATTGTCGAAACATTTCGTCTCGAAGCATTAGTATATTATAGTGCTGACAAATAACAGAACGAGAATATTATAATGAAGCACTGTACAAAAGGAGAACTGTAGATGACAAAGTAGACAATGTGAAGCCTAAGGCAAACGGAATTACGATGTCTTAGTACTGGTAGAAAAAATGATAATCAAAGAGAAAACAAGTAAGACTATATACATTTGTACAGTATGGTGCACATATATTCACATGTGTTAGAAGATATAAGCTTTATGTTGAAGTTTGATTCCGAAAACCAATGGTGAGCATGCACGTTGAACTGAAGTTCAACAGAGCTAGGAGCAACGAGGTTATAAACTACCGACAGTCAGTTGCAACGTCGCTGGCATGCCGGCGAACCAGGAAGCGGCCGGAGACCAGGTGGAACGGAAATGTTGTTCTCTCTGTTGGGCGACGGCCACAAGGTTCTCTAGACGAAGTCTTGAGAGGAGACGCTCCCGAAAGTGGCACAGTAGTTCCACAGAAGCTTGGTGGATGGTATAAGGAGATGAGATATCTCGGCAGCGCTGATGAAATACGTAAATGACGTGTTTCACCAGGATCAAAATATATGAGCAGATGGGTGGAAGCTTGACTGGCGGAGAGACCTGCAGGAGAGTGTCTTATAGGCATCGAAAGGAAGATCAGTTGTGGCTGAACGTTGAGCAATGGAAAATGCAAGATGGAGTAGTGGAAGGAGGATGACACAATGTAGATAAACGTGAGAGACATCAGCTTCTTGAGCACAGAAGGGGCAAAGAGGTGAGTCAAGAATGGTCATGCGGTGGAGGATAGATGGAACGGGAAGACGGCGGTGGAGAAAAAGCCAGTGAGTGTTTATTTCAAGGGGAGCTAAAAGAGGAGAAAGGGTGGCAGACCAGACAGCGGTGAGAGAGTATTGGGAGACATCAGGGATGTGAAGGGGAGAAGGAGAGTGGGATTTTAAAAGTAACCGATAGAGAACTGAGGTTGAAAGAGAGGATAGTGGAAGTGTAGATCTGCCGACTGAAAGAAAGAAAGGAAGGGGAGGGAGGCGGAAGGAACAAAGGTCAGGCCGGTGGTGGTTGCGAGATGAGGAAACTTAGCAATGATGGTAGAGAGTAGGGAGTCATAGACAGAGCGAGAGGAGGGTGAAAGTAGAACGGTGGGTGGGAGGCTGGCGTAGGGTCGCCAGGACAGATCTGAGGTTACAAGGTCTTTGACGGTTACAACTCCGACTTGGAGCCAAGAAGGATAGGCGAAGCATGAAAGATGAGGGGGGTGAAGAAGAGAGGAGAAGAACAGGGGTTCGGCAAGGAGTTCAGTGGTGGAATCGGGTGGGGATCGAGTGAGCGGGAGAGAGCGGAGAAAGGTAAGAGTCTCCCGTAAGGCAGGAGGAAAGCGAGAGTGAGTGGTAGTACGGAGGTCCATTAGAATGAAAGAAGTGAAAGTGAAATTAGTGTTGCTCGAAGAGGTGATGACATTCCTTGTGGTAACGGCGTCGGCAACAGGTGAGGTATGAAGATGGAGGAACGAAGTAATCCGGAGAGCTTGATAGTACAGTCGTGTATCAATTAGGCCAATGCCACCTTGGTCAGAAGGAAGGCTGAGCTTGGGGGCACTGAGGCAGTGGTGTCCGGTCCAGATAACTGAGGTGAAGCAGCGAGTGATATTATTGAGACGAAGAAGTGGGGATTTAGTAGCAAGCCAGGAATGTGTGCACATGGAGAGAAGATAGGTTTGCGCAAGACGTGCACGTTGAAAATATGAGGTGTAGAACTGCGCTTTTCGCCAAAACGCAGTTGACCGATGAAGACGTGGCTGGATGGTATTCCACGTTGTGCTGGAGGCTTCACCTAGGACGCCAAGATGTACGCCAAGGAAACGTTGAGAGGCTGAAGACCAGTGTGCTCCCCATGGGGAATCCAAACGGTCAACCCATGAGCCGCACCACAGACCTGTGCTTTTGGTTGTATTAATCGCAGCTCCGGAGCAGGAGGCGTAATCGGCGAAAAGACTTTGGAGCAAAGAGAACTGTGAATCCAGGCGTATACAGAAGGTAACGTCGTCTGCATACGCCACGGAAGTGGTGACGTGGTGTCTCGTACGGGCGATGAGTGGCGGCAGGGTGGCTTGAAAGGAGCGTTGAACGGAGCGTTGAACGGAGCGGAGAAAAGGTTCTAAGGCTATAGCGAAAAGTTGACCGGAGAGTGGGCAGTCTTGCCTCACTCCACGGCGGAAGAGGATTGGTGCTGTAAGAAAGGTGGGCAACTTGACCTGGAAACTGGCGTCCTGGAAGAGGGAGGTGAGGAGAGAAATAAACGGAGATGGAAATCCAAATCGGAGAAGTGTGGCGGAGAGATAAGTGTGGGAGATATTATCAAAGGCGGACTGTTGGTCTAAAGAGAGGAGGGCGAGGGGTTCAGAGCGGGAGCGCGCAAGGTGAATTAGATCAGTCAGGAGATGGATGTTGTGAGATAGGGAACTGCCGGGAACTGTGTAAGTCTGGTTAGGGGAGAGGATGTGAGTGAGGATGGGATTTAGTCGTTGTGAAAGAAGCTTGGTATAAAGTTTGTAGTCGAGATTCAGTAGGGAAATTGGGCGCCAGTTCACTAAGTCAAGGAGATCACCTTTCTTGGGGAAAAGGACAAAGTATGCATTTGTGAATCCCCTATGGAGAGGAGAGTAAGTAAAGGCAGCAGAGAAAGCGGATAGGAGAAACGGAAGAAGAAGAGGCAGAAAAGTTTTATAAAAGCTAAAGGTTAGGCCGTCCGGACCCGGATCGGCACTAGAATTCAGAGAAGAGAATGTAGTGTTTAGTTCAGAGGGCGTGGGGGAAAGGAGAAGAGAAGAAGCGAGATGGGGGGGGGGGGACCTGAGGTAGATTAGAAAGGAGAGAATCCATTGCTGCAGAGGATGGTTGAGGAGGTTCACTGAACTTCATGGAAAAGTACTGACGGACATGGGAACAAAGCGCAATCGGCTCATCTGATACCTCTCCAGAAGAAAGGCGTAGGTGATGAAGTATGGACGAAGCTCGTCGGGTGTTTTCCACCGAAGTCAGGAACTCATAGTTGTGAGCATCCGGCGTCAGGTGTTGCAAACGAAGTCGGCGGAGAGCTTGTTGCGCCAGAGGAGTGAGAAGAGATAGAAGCTCTTCTTGAAAGGAGGAGAAGAGAGGATCACTGAGACTGAGCATGGATAGCATTGAACGAACATAGTCTAGGCGCATGTTCTGGAGTGTCTTTAATTGGAAAGAGTAGTTTCGGACATGCAGAACGAGCTGTTGCTTGATCTCCAACCAAGAATTTAATCCGCAGAGTGCAGATTGAAGCTGCGGTCGTCTGTCAATCAGGAACGACCGGACCGAAGAGCAGAATGCCGGGTCGGAGAGAAGTGCATCATCAAATGTCCACGGGCGATTTATCCTGGGTTTGAATGGTGAAGTATGGACTATGATGGCAATGGCGCAGTGGTCAGATGAGGCCGTGGGATGCACACTCGATTCTGTCACTGCAGGAAGTAGAGTACTGGAGGCATAAAACCTGTCAAGGCGGGCTAAGAAAGTATTTTGCGCATGAGAGGAGCGCCAAGTGTAATTAGTCGACCAAGGATGAATATGCCGATGTACATCATGAAGAGCGTTGTTGGTGACAACTGTCTGGAACAGGTTCGCCAGGGCATGGCGGCGCTCTCTATTTGTAGAAGACCTATCCAGAAGAGGATCCAGGGTACAGTTAAAATCCCCACCAACGAGAACATGGTCTGACGGTGGGATACGGTCGAGTGCTCTGCGAAGACGCGTGAAGAGAATTGATAAATGTGTAGTAGTGCTTGGAATATAGATATTGAATAAATTATATCTGGAAGACGCGATGGTAAAGGATGCATTCTGTAAGAGATCTCGACAAATATTTCGCACAGAGAGGGCTATGATAATAGAATTGAGAGTATGACTAATGCCAATGGCAAGACCGCTATGAGATGTTAGTCCATCGGCGTGGTGAAACGCAAAGTTCCACTGGCGCCATCGAGAACAGACGGTAGTTGGTTTGCAATTTGTCTCTTGAAGGAGGAGAATATCAGCCCCCAACGGGATGAGGTCTTCATATGCCAGAGAGTTGCTGAGTGGGGAGGCAAATCCCCTGCAATTAAGTGACACGATCTTGAATTGTGGGGTTCCTTGCCTCTAGCTGAAGATCTTTCAGAGCTGGAGGAAAAGACTTGAGACGATTATAGAAGATTTGTGCCACGGATGGGTGGGAACATTCTGGCGGCAGAAATGCGACACATTGAAGATCTGCTCCGGCACAAGTTGGCGAAGCGGTGGATTCTTGACTGCTAAGGCACGCGCTATTGCGTAGCTTGTCGGATTCGTTCAGTATGTATGGATATCAATGTATGAGAATGGTACGGGAGGTATATTGGCTGTCTGGAGAAATGCAGCGAACTCTTCGACCGTGGGAAAGGAGACTTCGGCTGGCGAGGTGTGTCGAGGAGAACTGCTGGAGAGAGAGGTTGAACGAGGTGAAGTAGAGTTTTGCTTCTTCGCTACTCGCCTGCTGCGGCCAGAGCCACGGCGCTTCAGTGGATGCTCGGTCGTCTCATCCTCACACTGCGTCTCTGGACCAACGGACTCCACATCAGCTGTGTCGGAGGTTCCAGTGGTAATAGCTGGTTGTAAACCTTCTGAAAGGGACTCAGTGGTGGAGCGACGACGTTGCGGGAGTGAGGAGGCAATTGTAAGAAAGTCCTCTAGTGAAAAAGAGGAAGCGGCTGTGGGAGCGTTGCGTTGACCAACGTCTGTAAGCCAACTTTTTTCATCATATCTTGGCTCCGAGGCCTGCTGTGCTGAAGTAGATGGTGTAGTACGCTTCGAGGTAGGAACAGTACCTGTAGGAGCGCCAGTCGGAGTTGGTGGAATTTGATGTGGGCAGTGCACGCGAAGATGGTTTTCGCCATGACAAAGCGTGCAGTGCAAGGAGGTAATGACGTCGATTCTCCGACGTTGCTGGCCTCACCGTACGGTTAGGATCTTCGGGCACGCAAGCAGATGATCGTCCGACGGAAATATGACACGGGCACTTCGACGAAACCCTGCAATAGATTTGTCATCGGGATCTCTGGGCGCCGCCGAAAAGGGTCGTTATTGGTCCAACCACTCGGCCAAATTTGCTGAGTAAAGTGCATAGAGCGACAACTGAGACTTCAGGCGGGACTGGGTGGAGAGTGACCTGGATAGGTCGCTGCGCCACAGGTTCAGCCAGAAGATGCACATCTTTGATGGATAAGCCATCAGTCATCACAAGGTCTGCATGTTCTTTATGGGTAAAATACACTAATACGACCCGTGGTTTTCGAGCCATATGAGTGATATAAGCTCCTGTAGGAAGCATCTTCTTTAGGGCAATACTATATTCCTTGAGTTTCGTGCCTGGTAATGCATCAAAACAGACACCGAAATCCATTGTGGAGAAAAATTGTTTCCCAGCTGGGGAATCCTCTGGGATATCGATGGTGTCAGAACTACCCTCAACACTGACGTAAGAATCAGAAAAAACGGGAGCAATAAACTTGGAAGGAACTCTCGCTCCAGAGGTCACTCTGGAGTAAGTGAGAGACGTAGAGTTCGCAGCAGAACGATGCGACACAGTGCTTATTGCCGGTAGCGGCTTGGTAAACTGAGTTGAGCCAGTTGAAGGCAACGCAACCGTGCAATCGGTCACATCCATAGCTTCGGCAAATGAACCAGGGACGTGCGTCAAGGTGACGTCACTCTCTTGGACAGGGATATCAGCTTGAGCTTTTGCAGATGAGTCGCGCGTCACATCTTGTATGCGTATGACGTCTCTGACGTGCATAAATGCTGATTGGTCTCCTGAGAGTGAGGAGGAGGTTGAATGAGCATCACTGATGTGGGCGTGGACATCACCCTTCTCAGTGCCTGCCATTGAAAATGGCGAGGATTAACTTAAGGATTGATCAGCTTGATCGAAAATAATAAAACGCTGAATGCAAACAAAATATGCAACTCACTGACTTGGGAGCTGAGCTAAAAGAATGTACAGATCTTCTTCTTGAAGGGGAACACAGAAATAGGAACAAACACTCACTATATACTTCAAAAAACTGGGCACAAACACAGAGCTCGAATGGAACGTGACTATATCGGTTATACGCTTCTTCCACCTACGGTTGGAAAGCGTAAATAATTGTTGAAAAGACATCTTCCTCCAAAGCTACTGTTTGGATTTACGTTTTACATATTAGGACGGTGGTGTCAAGACTATTTGCTTGCGAGGAAAGCGGGATGAGCAAACCTTACTATTACCCTTGGCACGGGAACACTTGGGGTTTGATTAACTGTTAAATTTCAATAGTCTGATGAAGTACTTGATTTTGAAGTTCTGTAGCGATGTCAGATATCGTGGATAATACAGCAACACCTCCACGAACTAGTGGTGTTGGATTTATAATAAACAAGAGACTGAAGGAAAGTTTCTAGAAGTTGAAAGTTTCGCGAACAGAGCTGCGCGACTTGTTATCCAACTCTTAAAAAGACACCAAGCTCAGATTATTCAAGCTTATACACCCACCACAAGTCATCCCGAAGAATAAATATAAGAATTTTACGAGGAAATTCGGCATCTAAATAACAAAAACAAGCAGTACTTTCAGATCATTATGGGTGATTTCAATGCAAAAGAGGGCAAGAGCAACAGAATGAAACTTCGGTAGGTAAATTCGGTTATGGGAACGGAAATCAGCGTGGATATACTCTCGTAGCGTTTCCAGGAACAGAAAGGTTTTTCATCACGAACTCCTTTTTCAAGAAAAGGGTGCTAAGAATCACCGGAGGACCTAGTCTGGTCCTCCGGTGATTCTTAGCACCTTCTGCCTTCATGTCACACCAGGCGCTGCCTTGATCAGGTGCATTCCAGCTGCCGGAGACTGAGGGCCAGGTTTGAAATTGTGGAAGCAGATGTCCAGAAGAGATACCCACTTTTCAGTTCAATGAGATTTTCTCCTTTTCTTCTTACCTCGCTAGCACTATAATGTTTTTCTTTTGGAGTTCCTCTTCTAATTCAAGGAGCCTTGAATCAGAAGATAAAGATCGTCCATTGAACGTAGCCAAGGTCAGCATCAGATGGCAGCCTAGTCCGGGTCTCCGGTAGTTCTTAGCACCCTCTGCCTTTATGTCGCTCTAGCCGCTGCCTTGGCCAGGTACATTCCAGCCGCCGGAGACTGAAGACCAAGTTTGAGATTGTGGAAGCAGATGTCCAGAAGAGATACCCACTTTACAGTCCAATGATATCTTCTCCTTTTTCTTCTTACCTTGCTTATCCCTACAATGTCCCAGTTGATCCTTTGGAGTTCCTCTTCTAATTCAAGGAGCCTTGAATCAGAAGATAAAGATCGTCCATTGAACGTAACCAAGGTCAGCATCAGATGGCAGCCTAGTCCAGGCCTCCAGTGATTATTAGCACCCTGTGCCTTCATGTTGCTCTAGCCGCTGCCTTCGCCAGGTACATTCCAGCTGCCGGAGACAGAGGGCCAAGTTTGCGATTGTGGAAGCATCATTTTGGCATAGCTCCACACGCTGGCCAAGCGGGTTGGTGAGTGCGGGATAGCATTTCTTCTAATCCCGGTGGTATAGTGATACCGATATTTGGCGGTCGTCAGAGCCCCTGTAGTGAGAACAGGATGCACCAGGAGAAGGCGGGTTTGACATTTGTCAAGGAGAGACTATGATATGTTGTGCATCATCTGAAATTACGTCTCTATACTACAGTATCTTAAATAAATTAACATTTTACGTTGAACAACGTCAATCGAAAATGATTTTCCTTACAATACCTCTTCTTCCCCTGATTCTTTTGAGCAGTGTAGTACAGTTAATTCCATCCGCAGGAACGAAGGAAGTTTCAGCAAATCTTCATTTTGAAATGGAACTACGCTTTTACTGGAGTGAGAGACAAAGACAAACCAAATCTTACATCTTCGTGTATACGAAATGCGTGTAACTAAAATTTCGGAAGGCGATTAATTTGTCAGGGATGAATCCTTGCATTACTGGTTTGAATAGGCAGAAGTAACTGCAAATTGATGGTAAAAGCTTTTCCGTATTTACTTCGTGAAAACATTGCTTGAAAAATAAAAATGAGTAAGGATCTTTCTGTTAAGGCTGTCTTTGAATGAAAATTCTATCCTATATCTGCAATGTAAATTCTTTTGTACACTTTTCTCGAAGACTATTACTTTGTAGTTTTTGAAATTTTGAGCACAAATAAAAACGACCCACAGCTAATATAGGCCACAGTTGTTGTTCCGAAAAATGTGTTAGAAATTTTTTTAATTCAATTTTTCCGACTCCAAAGCTTTCCAATTTGTCGCTAGAGGGCACGATAAGTTAGCATAGTAGTGTTTCAGTCTAAAAGCACCGAAATCACTTATTTTTGCCAGATTTTTCTAATTATCTGAGCAAAATAGAAATTAATGAATAAGGCCAAAAGTGAGATTGGAATCTTGTCTTCCATAAATCATCTTAAATCCTAATTTACGTTCATTTTTTGAAGAGAAAATGTGTACATTACCTGAGAACTCCTAAATTTGAGCTACAGAAACTCCACCTGCTTACTAAGCTCCACCTACTTACAGAGCTCCACCCCCAAATAACGTCATTGGTTAAAACGTAAGCGTATTTTGTCTTTTAATTGTGGAGCCAACGAGAGACCTCTTCAATTCTCAATATGGTCAGGTCTCCAGTGATTCGCTCACGCAGCTCCTTTAAAACTTAAAAGCCACGCTCAAGGAGTGATTTTTTGCGCCATCTATCGCCGAAGATGGACCCTAACACTCATTCAAAGACAGCCTTAAGGGGTTAGGTTGGTTAATATCGGCACAAAAATCTATTTTGTGCTATTGTATATTTCCATTGTATGAATTATTGGCTTTAATTTGACACCTCATTTGTACTTATCCTACTGATAGAACAAAGTTATGGCCATAAATATGAGTACATATCAGGCGTTTTTTCGCGCATTGCCCTCATTTGATCTCACGCTATATCGCGTTTTTTTATAGTACTTCATATTCCACAGTTCTAAGGAGAGAAGTTTCTTGTTTCACGTTGGTAATCCTGCTGCAAGGGAATAAAAGCATGTGTTTCGTGACAACAGCTGATAGATTTCATTAGTGATAGTCACACGAATTGTAGTGTCTTTGCTGTTGTGTTAGTGTAGTTTGAGGTTAGTAGTGAAATCTGAGGTTATTTGGAGTGTATGATACCGTCCTAAACTTCAACAAAGGGAATATATCTAGATGCATGGTTTTGCACCAGATTGGAATCATCGTCAGCAAAAATACGGGATCAGTTCTGGTGGAGCTCGGTAATCTGCGGATGAGCGTATGTTGTCCCTATTCCATATAGCGTGCAAATTCCACGAGGAAACTTGAAGAGTCGTTCCATGAAGAAGAAGGCACCAGATAACCCATTCTATGGTGCTGGAATGCATCGAATCTACTGTTGTATGGTAAGCGTTAGCGCAATAAACTTCAAATGCATATTTCAGAGAGTTGTATTTTTGAACATTAATGACTCGTTATCTCAGATCCTATAAAAGATTCTGCTTTGAAATTTGTGCCAAAGGTTTGTCTCTTGTAACTACGGACTTTAACAAAAGATTTTTGTAATGGGATGTTTTGGTATCCTTTTATACATTTTTATGTTTTATTTTTTACAACGTTTTTAATGGTTCCTGAAATAGAAACGATACAATGACAACTGAAATTAATTTTAAGAACGACTTGTGTTAAAGTGTGCAGCAGTATGTAGTGAACAACCCCTAAAAATGTCTGCCACTTCTTTCCAGTGTTTCCTGAGATAACGAGTCTTCAATATATTACAATTAGCATGGCCGAGATACAACCTATCGACTCCTTAACTCAACTACACCGTTTTTTTTAAGAACGCCTTGTGTTAAAGTGTGTAGCAGTATGTAGAGAACGACCCCTAAAAATGTCAGTCAGTTCTTTCCAGTGGTTCCTGAGATAACGGGTCTTGAATATACTGTATTACAATTAGCATGTCCGAGATACAACCTATCGAATCTCCTTAACTCAACTACACCGGTTTTTTCTAAGAACGCCTTGGGTTAAAGTGTGTAGCAGTATGTAGAGAACGACCCCTAAAAATGTCAGTCAGTTCTTTCCAGTGGTTCCTGAGATAACGGGTCTTGAATATACTGTATTACAATTAGCATGGCCGAGATACAACCTATCGAATCTACTTAACTCAACTTCACCGTTTTTTTTAAGAACGCCTTGTGTTAAAGTGTGTAGCAGTATGTAGAGAACGACCCCTAAAAATGTCAGTCAGTTCTTTCCAGTGGTTCCTGAGATAACGGGTCTTGAATATACTCTATTACAATTAGCATGGCCGAGATACAACCTATCGAATCTCCTTTACTCAACTACACCGTTTTTTTTAAGAACGCTTTGTGTTAAAGTGTGTAACAGTATGTAGAGAACGACCCCTAAAAATGTCAGCCACTTCTTTCCAGTGGTTCCTGAGATAACGGGTCTTGAATATACTGTATTACAATTAGCATGGCCGAGATACAACCTATCGAATCTCCTTAACTCAACTACACCGTTTTTTTTAAGAACGCCTCATGTTAAAGTGTGTACCAGTATGTAGAGAACGACCCCTAAAAATGTCAGCCACTTCTTTCCAGTGGTTCCTGAGATAACGGGTCTTGAATATACTGTGTTACAATTAGCATGGCCGAGATACAACCTATCGAATCTCCTTAACTCAATTACACCGTTCTTTTTAAGAACGCCTTATGTTAAAGTGTGTACCAGTATGTAGAGAACGACCCCTAAAAATGTCAGCCACTTCTTTCCAGTGGTTCCTGAGATAACGGGTCTTGAATATACTGTATTACAATTAGCATGGCCGAGATACAACCTATCGAATCTCCTTAACTCAACTACACCGTTTTTTTTAAGAACGCCTTGTGTTAAAGTGTGTAGCAGTATGTAGAGAACGACCCCTAAAAATGTCAGTCAGTTCTTTCCAGTGGTTCCTGAGATAACGGGTCTTCAATATACTGTATTACAATTAGCATGGCCGAGATAGAACCTATCGAATCTCCTTAACTCAACTACACCGTTTTTTTTTCAGTGGGATATTGCTAGAATTCTTTTCGGGAGATTTCTTTCCATCCTAAAATTGGAGTGTAAGAGTATGCAGATTGCCCAATTTTTGTGTACGCCAGTGATGATTATGAATTCATGATATTCATCATTTTAAGAAACGTAGTAGAAATGCTTTCTAAAAGGAAAGCAGTTTAAAAGTGGATATTGTCGATCTTTTCCATTTTTTTTTTTTTTTTTTGCTGCGGGTGAAATATATTTTTGAAAATTGCAGCTGCACAAGAGGATAAAAGTGTTCAGTCCTTTTTTTTTTTTTTCATTTTATTGGCTCAGACAATTTCTTCAGTTTATTTCTTCCCTTGAAAAGCCATCTTTCCTTTTTTCTTTGCATTCCTTTCTTTTTTTCATCTTTGCTTATTAAAACAAAATAACTTCACGGAGAGGCGAGCAGGTGAAAGAAATTGAAGTTTGCGGAAAAGAAGGCTCTGCTTCTTTTAGTTCACAAATAAGAAAAAAAAAAGTCCGTTTTAGTATTTTCCTTTTAAAATACTCCTCTGGTTGTTTATTCTAGAAACACATTTTTCTTCCTCTTTTGGCTTGAAGGATGCGAGCACACATACATGGCTTTCTAAAGACAAAATGGAAGAGAATAACAGCGTAAAGCGTAATATCATGCGATACACAAAGGACTCCTCTTTTCCCCTCCCCCTCCTCCATTTTTTTTTCAACATTTCGCTCCATCCACAAAATAAAAGATAAACACAACAAGAAGGCATATCTTTTTTCATGGTGTAAATCAGAAAAGAGCTTCTTGCTCTGGAATTCCAAAGAGCAAGAAACAAATGGACATTGAGTGCTTCAAAATCCCAGAGAAACTCGGGCCATTTTTCTTTTACCATTGGACTCTGCTTTTTCCTACTTTTTTTTTTTTTTTTTATTTTAAAGTTTACTATTTACCCTGCATTTTTTTCACCTTTCTTCTTTTCACTCCGATTATTAATCCTAGCCAAATATAAGACTTTAGCTTTCAGAGAGCACAAAAGAACTTCGGGGCAAGTTTTAGCATTGGGAACGGAACGAAAACAAAACAAAGGGTGGAATGATCGGGACGATGCAAACACGAAAAAATAACCTCACAAAAAACAGTGTTTGACTAATGATGAGATGCGTGAAGCACGCGATGCAAGTTACTTTAACCATTTAAGTGGTGCTTGTACCTGAACTAAATGGCGCCCAAAGTTTTCTGCGTTCCCCAAAGAGAAAATGTCACGTAGCGGCCAGGTTATATGGAAGCTACTGCGAAACAAATCTTTCCCACTCCCACTCACTTGTACCAACCGTGGGCTTTTTTTTTTTTTTTTGTGACAAACACTCCCTTCCGGCATTGTCTGCTCTATGAGCATGATAGAGAGGGGCTGATCCCACTGACAAGAACATCATTTCACTGTTTAGAAACCAGAAATTCAAAAATCTCTCTCCTTTATTAGGTTCGTCGCTAATGTTATAGCCTTTCAACAGGTAATCAGTTAGCAGAAAGGAGTAGTGTCAATCATCCCTATAAATAACTACTTTGATTAACAAAGCTAAGAGGAAAGTCTCAAGACATGATAGAGAAAGGCGAGTCCCCTGGCACGATCATCATGCCACTGGGTAGAAACATATAACTCAAACATCTCTCTCCATTCTTATGTTCGTCGCCATTGTTATAGCCTTTCAACAGGTAATCAGTCAGAAAGGATTAGTGCCAATCTTCCCGCTAAATGACCACTTTGAACAAAGACCCAAGGAATGAGAGAAAAGGGCTAGTCACCCTGACACGGACATCGTGACACTCGGTAGAAACAAGTGACTCAAACATCTCTCTCCTTTCTTATGTTCGTCGCCACTGTTACGGCCCTTTTAACATGTAATCAGTCAGAAAGACTTAGTGTCAGTCATCCGCCTAAAAGACCACTTTGAATTACAAAGCTAAGGGGAACGACCCAAGGCATGAAATGGAAGGAATAGTTGCCCTGACGAGGACATCATGCCACTGGGTAGAAACAAGTAACTCAATCATCTTTTTTCTGCTTCCTTAGGCTCGTCGCCATTGCTATAGGCCTTTTAGCAGGTAATCAGTCAGTAAGGTTTAGTGTCAATCGTCCCTCAAAATGACCACTTTGAGTACCAAAGCTAAGGGGAAAGACCCAGGGCATGAAAGGGAAGGGCTAGTGCCCCTGATCCAGACATCATGCCACTGGGCAGAAACAACTAACTCAATCATCTGTTCTCTGCTTCCTTAGGTTCGTCGCCATTGCTATAGGCCTTTTAGCAGGTAATCAGTCAGTAAGGTTTAGTGTCAATCGTCCCTCAAAATGACCACTTTGAGTACCAAAGCTAAGGGGAAAGACCCAGGGCATGAAAGGGAAGGGCTAGTGCCCCTGATCCAGACATCATGCCACTGGGCAGAAACAACTAACTCAATCATCTGTTCTCTGCTTCTTTAGGTTCGTCGCCATTGCTATAGGCTTTTTAGCAGGTAATCAGTCAGTAAGGTTTAGTGTCAATCGTTCCTCAAAATGACCACTTTGAGTAAGAAAACTAAGGGGAAAGACCCAAGGCATGATAGAGAAGTGCTAGTCCCCCTGACACGGACATCATGTCACTGGGTAGAAACAAGTTAATCACACATCTTCTCTCTCCTTTCTTAGGTTAGTCGCCATTGCTCTAGCCCTTTTAGCAGGCAATCAGTCAGAAGGGATTAGTGTCAATCATCCCATAAATGATCATTTTGAGTAAGAAAGCTAACGGGAAAGACCCAAGGCTTAATAAGGAATGACTAGTCCCCCTAACATGGACATCATGCCACTGCGTAGAAACAAGTTAGTCAAAAATCTTCTCTCTCCTTTCATAGGTTCGTCGCCATTGTTATAGTAGCCCTTTTAGCAGGTGATCGTTCAGAAAATATTAGTGCCAGTCATCCCCCTAAACGATCATTTTGAGTAACAAGCCTAAGGAAAGAGACCCAACTTGTGATAGCGAAGGGATAACCCTCCTGACGGGAACATCATGTCACTGGGTAGATTTTCTTGAAGAAACACTGACAATGAAAATGGCGGCGCTTTAGGAAATTTTACATCACGGGAACAGTCAGGGATTTAACTAAGAGTGTGGTCCTGGAGGTCAAGGGACATCGCTAAACTTCGAAATCAGGGTGCGCACGACGGGTGGGAGAAACAGGGGACTTAAATATATATATTTTTTCTCCTTTCTTAGGTTTGTGTGCATTGTTATAGTCCTTTTAGAATGTGCCTCGTCGAGTAGAGTTGTTTTGGTGGGACGTGAAGGACTAACATCATGAATGAAATACAGGATTACAGCAGATAATACAAATTTTGAAGATGACAATCCGTTTCTTGGTGTAAATATGACAAGGATGGTAAGTCAGATAATATCCGAAAACTTTCGTCGTCCTGGAGAGGGAATCGAATCCGCGTCTCCCAGATAGCGCCCGGGTATGCTAACCACCACACCACCCAGAACGACCAAGTCTCAAGTTTTCGATTAATTTGAAGATTGTCATCTTCAAAATTTGTATTATATGGTGTAATCCCGTATTCCATTCATGATTTATCTGTTCCTCCGGGCAATCACGAGATAGGATTCTTAACCTCCAGATTCGCTAAACATGAATGCCGGTTGCTTCGACTAGCTAATCCTGTGATAGTTTTATTCAAATTAATCGGAAACTTGATTAATTTGAAAATAACCATCACAGAATTCGCAAGTCGTTCTGGGTGATGTAGTGGTTAGCATACCCAGGCGCTATCTGGTTGACGCGGGTTCGATTCGCGCTCCAATGACGACGAAATTTTCAAGGTTTCGGATGTGATCTGACTTACCATCCTTCTCATATTTACACTAAAAAACGGATTGTCATCTTCAAAATTTGACTAACACCATATTAAGCAGATAGTCACAAGGTTTTGGGTCTTCGGTCTATATTAAGACTGGTATTTTTGTAGAATACAGGAAAGTGTTTCCTATGAGAATTATTTTTACAAGTACTTCATCGGATTTCCAGAGTATGATACAGGAACTTGCTGAGAAGGGTAAAGAAATTGTTCAAAAATCAACATACGAGAAACAGAACTGATGTACCGTGCTTTTTAAAAGAACTGAAAATTTAGGTGTCGATAGGACAAATGTGCAGAAGGAACTGATAGGTACATGTATGTTGTAGAAAATATGTCAAGCGAGGGTCACGTTGGAGAAGAAATTAATAGGTGTATGAAACTTGGTTGGAGAACATTTGGAAGAAACAGTGTAATTTTTCCGAATATACAGGGTGATTCATAAAGAAGTATACAGTTTCCGGATGCTGTAAAACAGTAACAGTTGAAGACACGGACCACAACTGCGAACCGTTAGGTAGATGTACTCATAAAGTTTGTGTCCCGCTACTGAGGGAAGTGACGTAGGTGATAGCGCGCGTGTCACGTGACTAGTCAGTCTATGAACATCTTCCTCCCAGATGGATTGGATGAGCCGCGGACTACAACATGCCACTGACCCAATGGCCACCCAGAAGTCCTGACTTAACACCTTGTGACTTTTTTTTTCCTGTGAGGGTAGGCCGCGGGTGGCCGAGTGGGTAACGTTCGTGACCGCCACGGGAATGGCCTCAGGTTCGATCCCAGGCAGGTACGAACGCTCGATCCACTAAATACCCCCCCCCCCCGTAATAAATAAGGGCGTCTTCCTTCCCCTTTCTACTTCGCTTCCGTGACACTTTCCTATCTGGCACTCTAACCCAAATCTCCTAGTTTCCTATTTCTAAGGGTTGTTTAAGATTTAGGATCAGGCACTCCTTCCTAAAATTCTCTACATATGATCATGATCCTGTGAGGGTACGTAAAGGACAAGGTATTAGCCCCTCCCCTTCCTGTTGATCTAGGGGAGCTGAAACAGCGTATCACAGCCACTATCACTGCACTTGATTCAGATATCTTACCCCGCGTTTGGGCGGAAATGGATTACCGGCTCGGTGTGTGTCATGTGACTAAGGGTGCACACATAGAACATCTGTGACTTTCTCTAAAAAAACTTGAAACATTCCCGTACAATTCTGTTACAGGTAACATAAAACTTGGCCCCCGGGTAATAAATAAGGGCGTCTTCCTCCCCCTTTCTATCTCACTTCCATGTCACTTTCCAATTGGGTACTCTAGCCCAAATCTCCTAGCTTCCTATTTCTAAGGGTTGTTTAAGACCTGGGGTCAGACACTCCCTACCAAAAATCCTCTACATATGATCTGATTCCTGGTATGACCTAGGACCGCTCGTATCACTGGATGGGTCCCTAAACGCCAATGACTACCTGTCCATTTTCGCTGACCCATCGTTTTGTGCTGGTGCCTACACTGTAAAAAAAAAATTCTGAAATTCACGGGCAACTTTTCGTCATTTCTTCCGTGAATTAACGAAGCGTATTTCTGATACAACCTTTTCCGTGAAAATATTCCAAATACGTGGCGACAGTTAATAAATAAATACATCGCTCTTTCCACGTTCCAGAAACACACAGCAACCGAAAAATTCCACAGCGGCTGCTGAAAAACAATTTTTCGGTTGCTGTGTGTTTCTGGAACGTGGAAAGAGCGATGTATTTATTTATCAACCTTTTCCGTGAAATGACGGAAAGAAACCCTGAATTTCACAGAATTTTCAGAAACCTTTCCGCAGTTTCTTTCTTATACTGACTGTAAATTACCGTTTTACAGATATCTTAACGGAAAATTCTGAATTTTCAGAAACTTTTTCGCAATTCCTTTCGTACATTAACGGTAAATTTCCGTTCTCACTTTCTCGGTATCCGTATGATGAGAAATTACCGGAGCGATTCCTGAGAATACCTGAGTTTTTATTAACTTTTGAAATTCAATCGTCTGTCTGATTTTGAAGTTCCGTAGCGAGATCGGATATTATGGATAGCATATCGCATGGATTTTGTTTATTGTGGCATATGATATTTCTTCTCGTTTCCCTTATTTGGTGCACCAGCTACTTATTTTACAGGGTGATTCATAAAGAAGTATACAGTTTCAACGCACTATAAAACAAGAACAAAGATGTTTTATGTTACCTGAAACCGAATTGTAGTGGAATGTATAACGGAGCAGATTTATCCGTCATTTTTATCCGCGCCGGGGCTCGAACCCGGGTCCCCTCATTCCGGAATGAATCGCTCTAACAATTGAGCTACGCGGACGTTCGTTCTGACTTCTATCTGCCTTTATGTCGTGTGCGTCCTGCTGGCAGGTACGTCACAAATGTTTCAAGTTTTTATAGAGATAGTCGCAGATGTTCTATTTGTGCACCTTTAGTCACACGACACACATCGAGCCGGTAATCCATTTCCGATCAAATGCGAGGCAAGATATCTAAATCAAGTGCAGTGATAGTGGCTGTGATCATTTTCGGCGATCATCTTGTATGGAATCATTTTCAGTTTCTTTCTCAAAATTCTCCAGACAGTGGGCTGTGAAATCTGCACTTCACGACTCACCCTCCGCGTTGATTTTCCCGGGCTTCGTTGAATGGCGCTGCAAACACTATCGACGATTTCTTCCGATACATGCGGTCGTCTAGGAATTTTCAGTTTGCACAAACAGCCCGTAGTTTCGAATTTTTTTATGCCAATCGTAGATAGATTTTCTGGTTGGAGATTCTTTTCCGACACGTGATCGAAAATGTCGTTGGACAACAGTTACAGATTCCGTTTTGCTCAATTCAAGAACACAAAACGCCTTCTCCACTGCAGACGCTGCGATTTTGACTGACTAGTCAAGTGACACGGGCGCTATCGTCTACGTCACTTCCCTCGGTAGAGGGATACAAACTTTATGAGTACATCTACCTAACTTTTCGCATTTGTGGTCCGTGTCTTCAACTGTTACTATTTTACAGCATCTGGAAACTGTATACTTTTTTATAAATCACCTCGTATATTGTGTTACTGTAAGAAACCGGGTACTTATTGTACATTGTACAGATGATTGTACGATGTCTATGTATCATTCTTTGGACAACTTAAGACAAGAGCTACTATAGCTATCAAGATTAAATTTCATATTTAGTTTTGTGTGTGTGTGGGGGAGGGGTGAAATAATACTACAAAAAAAGTACATTTCACCTTTTTTAAAAATAATTGAAAGTCATTGTCAGTTTGAAAATATCAAGTTGTAAACCATTTTGTTGCTTCGAAAAATCAAGATAAAAAATGCTTAATTTCTGAAAAGTCCTCCTACAGGATAAAAAAATATTACAAACCTATTCAGAAAAATAATAAGCCCCAACAGAAAATACACTATCTACCAACAAGTAATTGGACACCCCTGCAATCGACGAAATCTGCGGTCCTGATACACGTCACGGCCGCCGCCGTTAAATATCGTATGGGAAACAACAACGCAACCAGTCGCATGCAAGATGCCACGCAGTTCGGAGCTCTCTGATTTCGAGAAAGGTGTAATCGTCGGGTATCACAGAAATGGCCGATCCATACGTGACAAATCCAGCTAGTTGAAGTACCCAAAATCGACAGTGGCCTACGTGATTGGAAAGTGGAAGATGAGAGGTGACTGTCGGAATGTGCCCCGACCCGGCAGACCCACAAAACTGGGAGTTAGAGACCGACGGGTGCTGGCCAGAGAAATTCGGAAGAACCGCACCAAATCAATGGGCCACATTCGCGAGGAGTTTCAACAGGCATCCGGGAGTGTTCTTTCGATGAATACCATCCGTAAGGAAGCCCATCTGCTCGGTTATCATGGACGTGCTGCGGCCCACAAGCCTTTGATCACCAAGTCCAATAGCGCTGCTCGGCTAACGTGGTGCAAAGAACGTCGACAGTGGACCGTTGAACAGTGGAAACAGGTTCTCTGGAGCGACGAATCAAGGTTTACCCTCTACCGTTCGAATGGCAGGGTCTGGGTTTGGCGTCTGCCTGGAGAACGCCTCCTGGCAGAAAGTATTGTGCCAACTGTGAATTTCGGCTGCGGTGGAATTCTGCTATGGGGGTGTTTCTCCTGGTATGGCACGGAACCCTTGGTCGCAATTCCTGGTAGATTCAAAGCCGAGACCTACTGCACCATTTTGGATGACCATGCGCTTCCTACGTTGTGGCAGTTTTATGGGGTGGACCCATGTTACTTTCAGGATGGCAATGCCACCTGTCATGTTGCGAGGTCCACCATGGCTTGGTATGGTGACAATGGGGTTAATCGAATGGACTGGCCTGCGCAGAGCCCGGACCTTAACCCTTTCGAGCACCTCTGGGACGAGCTGGAACGTCGACTTAAGGGGTGCTCCCACCGTCCCAAATCGGTGAAGAAACTGACCTGTCTTCTCCAAGCCGAGTGAAAGAAAATACCGCTAGCCGTCGTACAACGCCTGGTTGAGGGTATGCCCCGTAGGGTTGCAGCTGTAATCGTCGCTCGTGGAGACTCCACCAACTATTGAAGGTAAATAAACTTCGTTTTCCTTTGCTACACAGATGTCCAATTACTTTTTGGTAGATAGTGTAGAATGACTAAATCACTCTCATTAATGACTAAAAAACAAAATTTCGTCCGGGCCGAATTCGTTTTGCGATGTACGTGAAACTGATTACCGAACGTTTGTAGCTCAGTTGTTAATGGCTCGAGTTACCTGTTGAGCTGGTTCCAACGTTGGAGGTTCGATCCAGTCGCAGCGGAAGGATTATATGGGTAAGTAAAGGGGCGATTTTGCTGAATTTCAGTTTAAATAAGGAAAAATCTGAAATGGACTTTTCCGAAAATAAACGGAATTTCTGTCTACAGAGAATCTGTGAAAATACGGGTTAAAATAAACGGGCACTTTTGAAAACGGAAATTTCTTCAAAAGACTGACACCTACTGGCAACATTGCTGCACGTTATTTTCAGAAATCTTCCGTGAATTTACACCACTTATTTTTTACACTGTACCAACGGGACAATGCGCTTTGCCATGTTGCTAAGGAGTTGCGTGACTGGTTGCAAAAACACGACAGCGATATCTCTATTCTCCCTTGGCCGGCGAAATCTGCCGATCTCAATCCCATAGAGCACTTGTGGGACTATAAGGATCGACAGGTTCGACGTGCCGACCCACAACCACGTCATCTCCGGAGCCTCTGTGCTCTGCCATCACCCTCTTATAGCTTACAGGCCCGCGCACCGGATTGTGACGTCACTAGGATAGTCCATAGTCAGGGAGAGGGAGATGGAAGTCGTACGGCGAAGTGAATACGTCTTTAACGTATACCAACGAAATAAATCACGCGTTATTTAGAGTTTCACTGCATTTAAATAAGCTGTGTTAGATTTTTTTAAATACCTTCAGAGTTTACACGTTTGTTTTATAATTTTTCAAAATACAGAAAAAAAAAAGAAATTACAGAGTAAATCTTGCGTAGCAACGATTTCAACGTAAAAGACAGATTCGTCAACTTAATAAAATCGTCGCTGTCGTTTCACTGGAAGTGAAATGACATTGCTGTAATCGAAATTATAAACTGTCGTCATAGTTTCACTTGATGTTATAATGTCGTCATACTTCACTGAATCATTCTTGTACTTGAAGGATTAGTTTGAGGGTCAATTTCGAAGTACCACCGTCGTTTCAAAAGATGTCAATTGACGAATTTAATGAATCAGATTTTTCATTCATTACGAGCTTACGACTACGCAATATTGAGTGATGAAATAATTCCTTTAGTGACAATATATTTTCATATTAGACAGTAACTAGAAATGTATTTGCGATCCATGTTCACTAATGTATATATCATCATCAATCCACTGCTGGACGAAGGTCTCCCCAAGTTTCCTCCACAAAGGTCTGTCTTGTGCCGGTCTCCTCCATGTCACTCCCGCATACTTTCGAATTTCATCCACTCATCTTCCATGTGGTCTTCTTCTGGGTCTTTTCCTGTCTCTTGGAATCCAATCTAAAATTTCGGCTGTCCATCGATGGTCTGTCCTTCTGGCAGTATGTCCAACCCATTGCCATTTCAGGGATTTAACTCTGATCATGATGTCTTCCACTCTTGTCATTTTTCAGATCCACGAGTCCCTCTTCTTATCTCTCCTGGTTACACCAAGCATGCACCACTCCATGCTTTTTTTAGTTATCTGCAGCCTTTTTATGTCTCTTTTCGTTAAGGTCCACGTCTCTGCACCATACGTAAGCACTGGAAGGATGCATTGATCAAGCACCTTTCTTTTAAGACATAATGGCATATTGCTCTTGAAAATAATGCTGTTTCTTCCAAAAGCTCTCCAGGCAAGTTTTGTACGCAGATTAATTTCTTCATCAATGTGACCCTCACTTGATATCTGCTGTCCAAGATAAACGTACGTGTCTGTTATCACCAGCATTTCTCCATCAATCGAAAAATCTTCATTTCTTGTAAAAGCATTGAACATCACTTTTGTCTTCTGAAAGTTCATTTTTAATCCCACTTCTTTACTCTTGTCAGCAAGTTCCTGGATCATACTCTGCAGCTCTGATGGGGTAGTTGCAAAAATGACTACGTCATCAGCAAAACGAAGGTGGGTTAGATAATCTCCATTAATCTTTATCCCTTTGTTTTCCCAGCTCAGCGACTGAAAAACACCCTCCAATGTGGCATTAAAGAGCTTGTGAGATATGGTGTCACCTTGTCTCACTCCCGTTCCAATTTTTATGTGTGTTGTATTTTCAAACAGCCGAATCTTTGCACTTGCATTTTCATAGATGTTATTAATAATATTAATGTACGCATCTTCAATACCGCAGGATTTCAGAGCCATTGTAACTGCTGATGGTTTCACCGAATCAAAGGCTTTTTCATAATCGATAAAAGCCATGCACAATGGAAGTTCATATTCCCTCGCTCTTTCAATTAGTTCTCTCAGTACGTGGATATGATCTATTGTGCTGTAGCCACTCCTGAATCCAGCTTGTTCTCTCGGTTGAGCCATGTCCAGTGTCACCTTCAAGCGGTGTGAAAGAACTTTAGTGAAGATTTTATAAACCACTGATAGGAGGCTGATAGGTCTGTAGTTCCTGAGATCCTCAATGTCACCTTTTTTTATGTAGCAGGATCATTGTAGCGTTGTTCCAATCCTCAGGAATCTTCCCTTCGTTAAGGCATCGAGTGAAAATTTTCACTCGATTTTCACTCGATGTATATATATAAAAGGTTAAAAAGAAAATCTGAATTTTTTCCTGTGCATGTGTTTTTAAGTTATTACCAAAGGCTCAATAAAACACTTTAACATGCATACAGTAGATTGCTGTTTGATCCACTGATTGCATAAAATAAATTAAGATTTTAAGAAAATTACGCAATTGTTACATAATTAAATGTACAATAACGACATTTTAATGACGTAACACGTTTTACTAATTTTAGCACAATCTAGTTACACTTCATTTTGGTACGCAAATATAAAATTTATAATTTTTGCCTTCGAGAGCACTATTTAAAAAACGTTTCCTTGTGAAAGTTTAAAACATCTGTGTTAAGTTTATTAGTAGCTTTAAACAAAACTATTTGGATCCACAATACAAGCATTACTTTTTATATGGAAAAATACGAGTACTTATTGGCATAAATTTCCTGAAATTTGATTTTCAAGAAGGATTCAGGAAAACTGCCAATGTACAAATATATATGTTTTGTGTAGTTCTTTATTTATGACAAACACAATTTAACTATTTGTCCGTTAGCTGTTCCTCGAAGAATTTCAAAGACAAATTTCTAAAGAAATTGGGAATTTGTTCCAATAAGTTTTCGATAAAGTAATTTTCCAGATAAGAATTGTATTTTTTTTTTTTTTGAGAACCTGACAAACGCACATGCAGTTATTGTACTGGGTAAATCTGAACGACTGTTTTGGTACTATAGAATGTTTTTTTTTAAAGATGTACATGTCTCATTATAAATTGACTAACTTGATGTACCATTTTCTCAGAAACTATAAAAAGCAATGACATAAAATTCTGCGCAAACGTTTTGTCATTACTAAAGCTATTGAACAGATTGTTTTTCCTTATTTTATGATTTTGGGTTCAAAATAAATTCCATGAAGGATTGGAAACGTTTATCTCCATACAAAGATTGACACCCACCGCCACATTTGGAAGCACACGTCCCAGTAGTTATCGGATAATATGAGATATATTAGTTCCAGTTATTATACCTGTAGCATGTGAAGAAAATGTGCAGGAAGTCTGGAAACAGATAAGTGATAAGTTTAGATGAATGAGTAAAAAACTGATCTCTCATTTTAAGCAGACGTTTTCCAAAATAAAAGAAAATAAAAATACGGGTGTATATTTCTATTGTATCTTAAAAATCTTGTTTGTTTAGAACATAGTTTCCACAATATGTGGATTTATGCCCATCCAGGTACATATTTTTTGTCTCTTAAAAATGACAATATCCAGGGCTTGAAAATACTATGCCCTAGATGCCCTGGGCATGAAAGTCATTGGCCTGGGCAGGTAAATAAAAAATCTAGTTGCCCACGCTGGGCAACTAATTTTAAAAATAAAAAAGTTTGTAATAGAATTTTCTACTACACTACACAAGAAAAAAGACAGCCATCTCATGCCGTGTTTCATTTCATTCATGGACGACAACGCTACACCTCATCGTACAGTGGCTGTCGCAGAGCTGTTGGAGAGTGAAGATATTCAACGCATGGATTGGCCCGCAAGGTCCCTGGACCTAAATCCAATCGAACACGTGTGGGCCCTTCTCGGGAGACACTTGGCAGCACGTCACCAGCTGCCAGCAATGAATCCTCAGCTGCAATTGGCGCTACAAGAGGAATGGGCCGCGATGCCTCAACAGCTCCTTGACAACCTCCTCCTCAGCATGGACAGACGTTGTAAATCCTGCAACGCTCTCAAGAGTGATCATATCCCCTACTAAAGACTGGATTTTTCTTGGCAGCCGCCTGTCACATGGAGGTTTCTGTCTTCTGTCCAGTTGTGCTCGAAGCTACGTTTTCAATAAAGTGCCTTTGTATCCTTTGGATTCCTTGTTTGGACGGTTTTGCTCACTTGTCCCATATTCTTACATCTTGGGGATCTTATGGTATGATTTGAGTCGATGTGGAGCACTTCTGCACGACGTTACATTCGAAAAACCATCTCGTCCTTAATTTTTGCACGCCAGTGTATTTTTTTTAAACGTCCAATAAAAAAGAAAAGAAAAAAAGCTGATCTTCTAGGTCTTGATTGCATTCATGCCACGCCGTCTCGTTGCTGTTATCCGGTCCAAGGATGGTTATTTCCAGTATTAGGTAGGTGGTCATATTATTCTGGCACGACCGTGTATGTACCATGTATCTTAAATTATCTGAAGTTCTATTCTGATGTTGTGTTACAAAAGCTTTTAAGTTCCGTGCAGAAGTCAATCTTGCAAGGGTTATCTTTTACACAACTGAAACGTCTCAAATAGTTCTCTTTAAGTATTTGACGAAAAAAAAGGGGGGGGAGGGGGAGAAAAAGAATAGTGCTACCATTCTCACTTTAAAGATGATGAGAAACAAAGCTGTGTTCCCGAAACGCAAGAACACATTTAGGTCAGTCTCGTTAATACTTAATGAAAATGCTGGATAAAAATCGCTAAAGGTTCCAAGAAAAACATAAAGAGAGAAAACGGATAAAATAGAAGGGTAACGCTCAGCGACGATGGAACCGTTGGTACGTATTCGGGCCTTAAATCGTCAACACGACCTTGCACTTTCTTCCAAACAACAATGTCTACTCTCAGGGGAGAACCGAGATACTCTTTCTCTACTTACCGGTTTAACAAGGATTGATTCACTTCGAAAGATATTGCTTTCGTTCGATTTTCTACTTACGCAACTATTGCGAGAAAAAATTTCAGAACATACCATCAGAAAGTCTGCGAAAAAGGAATAGAAAATAAAACAAAAAGTCTTGCGATGGAATAAAGGACTTATTTCTTCTAACACCGTAACCGTACGTTTTAAAATAGCCATGTAAACGGAGTGCCAAAAAATCAAGAAATATAACGCCGGATTTTCGGTTGCATGTCTTTCGAATCCTCTGCGACGCTAATAAAAATATTTCAAAGCAGATAAAATCTAAAAATTAGGCAAACAGAGAACGCAATTACACGACATACGGAACTACTGCGCATAATTTTAAATACAATATTATCATCATTATCAATCCACTGCTGGAGGAAGGTCTCCCCAAATTTCTTCCACAATTGTCTACCTTGGGCCTGTCTCCTCCATGTCACTCCAGCATACTTTCAAATTTCATCCTTCCATCTCCCATGGGGTCTTCTTCTGGGTCTTTTCCTGTCACTCGGAATCCAGTCTAAAATTTCGGTTATCCATCGGTGGTCCGTTCTTCTGGCAACACGTCTAGCCCATTGCCATTTCAGTGATTTCATTCTAGTCATGATGTCATCCACTCCTGTCATTTTCCTTATCCACAAGTTCCTCTTCTCATCTTTCCTGGTTACACCAAGCATGCATCTCTCCATGCTGCTTTGAGTTATATGCAGTCTTTGTATGCATTTTTTACGCTTTTCAACCGTAGGTTGAAGAAGCGTATATTGCTCCAGCTTTATCCGTCCGTCCGTCCGTCCGCACGATAACTCACGTGAAAATGGTTCGATTTCGACGAAATTTTAGTATGTGGTAGGGGACCACCAGAGGACGAGCCCTATTGAAAATGGGCGAAGCAGGGTCAAAGGTTAGGACATAGGAGCTGGATCCATTCCATTGCCATTGTGCGTCATAACTTGCGTAAAAATGGTTCGATTTCGATGAAATTCTAGTATGTGATAGGGAACCACCTGGGGACAAACCCTGTTGAAAATGGGTGAAATAGGGTCAAAGGTCAGGACATAGGAGCTGGATCCATTCCGTTGCCTTCATGCGCCATAACTTGCGTAAAAATGGTCCGATTTCGATAAAATTTTAGTATGTGGTAGGGAACCACCTGGGCACGAGCCCTATTGAAAATGGGTGGAATGGGGTCAAAGGTGAGAACATAAAAGCGGGATCCATTCCATTGTCTTTATGCGCCATAACATGCGTAAATATGGTTCGATGTCGATGAAATTTTAGTATGTGGTAGGGAACCACCTGGGCACGAACCCTATTGAAAATGGGCGAAATGGGGTCAAAGGTCAGGCATATGAGCGGGATATATTCCATTGTCCTTATGCGTCATAACTTGCGTAAAAATGGTTCGATTTCGATGAAATTTTAGGATGTGGTAAGGAACCACCGGGGGACGAACCCTATTGAAAATGGGTGGAATGGGGTCAAAGGTGAGGACATAATAGCGGGATCCATTCCATTGCTTTTATGAGTCATAACATGCGTAAATATGGTTCGATTGCAATGAAATTTTAGTATGTGGTAGGGAGCCACCTGGGCATGAACCCTATTGAAAACGGGCGAAATGAGGTCAAAGGTCAGACAGGGCATAAGAGCGGGATTTATTCCATTGCCCTTATGCGTCATAACTTGAGTAAAAATGGTTCGATTTCGATGAAATTTTAGTATGTGGGAAGGAACCACATGGGGACGAACCCTATTGAAAATGGGCGAAATGGGGTTAAAGGTCAGGACACTGGAGTGGGATCCATTCCATTGCCCTTGTGCATCATAACTTACCTAAAATGCTTGGATTGCGACAAAACTTTATCATGTTGTTCCGGAGGTATAGTGAACCGGTTCTGCTGAATATCATCAAAATGGGGTCAAAGTTCAGGACACAGGAGCGAGATTTATTCCACAGCCATTATCCACATAACTTGAGTAATAATATCTGGTATGTTGGAAAGCGTATCATAATAAATGCATTGCATGATTTTACTAACTTTTTTAGTTAAGGTTCATGTCTCTGCTCCATACGTAAGCATTCGCAGGATGCATTGATTAAACACTTTTCTTTTGAGACATACTGGCATACCGCTCTTAAAAATTGTACTGTTTCTTCCAAAAGCTCTCCATCCAAGTTTTATACGCCAATTAATTTCTTCATCAATGTGACCCGCACTCGATATCTGCTGCCCAAGATAAATGTAGGAATCGGTTGTCTCAAGTTTTTCTCCATCAATCGACAAATCTTCGTTTCTTGTAAAAGCATTGTGCATCACTTTTGTCTTCTGAAAGTTAATTTTTAATCCCATTTCTTTATTCTTGTCAGCAAGTTCCTGGATCATACTCTGCAGCTCTGAAGGGGTAGTTGCAAAGATAACTACGTCATCAGCAAAACGAATGTGAGTTAAGTAATCTCCATTAATCTTTATCCCTTTGTTTTCTCAGTTCAATGATTGAAAGACATTTTGCAGTGTGACGTTAAGTGGATCTGCTAGAGCCCTGCTCCTCCCTGCCACTTTTTAAGTCGTCATAGCAGCAACCGAGAAACAAATGTTTGACAGCAAAGCTTAGCTTTTCGTGTATGTGACATCACCACCGACATGCGCAGTCCACGAGTATATCACTTGGTTTTGTTGTTATAGCAACAAAGAACACAGCGGCTGATGTGACATCATCTAATCCAAATCATTCTCACATGACGTCAGAGATGCGTTACATCACACGGTCAATCTAGAGATACGAATTTTTTTTTCTTTTTGGTTGGAGGTTTAACGACCACCGTGAGCAACTCAATGGGCTATAAGCAGTCGCCCGTCCTTAATTTAGGCCACATTAAAGCCAGATTACAATACAATATAAGAGGTGTTATTTATTGTGAATGGGAGCTGATACAGAACAGAATTACCCCTATTTCTACAATCGCTGTAACATCTGCAGATAGAAATACACAGTGCGTCAATTAATTAATCAGGACAACAGGGTGTCCCATAAAGGTGCAACCAATTTCAAATAATCATAACAGTTTATAATGAATTAGCTTTATTTGCTTTCCGCTAAGCTAATTATAATGAATAAGCTCTTTCTAATAGCTAGCTAATGATAATAATGAAGCTTTCCTACTGAGCTAAGTATAATGCTTCTGCTACTGAATGATATGCTTGTGCTAAGCTTCAAATAGTGAATTCAAATGGTTGTTGTTACTAGTTAATTAAGAACATGAATAAAATCTCCTGCTAGTAGTGTAGTAATAGTATTGAACAAACTTATAACTGGTAGTAATGTTGCAGCAGTAATTAGAATGAATAAAGTCTTAACGCTGGCTGTTAATGGTAATAAACTAATGATATAAACCTAACAGCCAGACAGAGGTCTGACAAAAACTATTAATTGAGAAAGACGTACTTACTCAAAGCTCTTTTATTATGTAACTCTTGGTCATCCAAAGCACACACACACAACTTGTTTCACAATAATGAAGAATCAAACTAATCACATAGAACGAAACTCTCTCCTTCACAACAACAACGCTCCTCTAGTATAACAACAAACGATCTCCCTATAACAACAAAAGCTCTCCTTATAACAACAAAATCTCTCCTTATAACAACAAAATCTCTCCTTATAACAACAAAATCTCTCTTTCGCTATCGATGAACGCGCCTATATATACTGGCTACCACCACGTCATGACTTACACTCATTGCCAGATCTCATTCATCGGGTGAAATAATATTTCGTTCAGTAAGAAGATAATTTACATAGTAAAATAAAATAACCAGAGATAGTAAAATCAAAAGGAAAGTGAATATAGAGTATACGTTACAAGTTTTAATATAAATGATCTCAATGCACAACTTGTGTTAATTGACAGAACAGATCATGGAGTTTTATAGACATTCGACATGGGCACCCGAACAATGTCTGGGCGCTGTTCCAGTTCCAACCACGTTTGTTCCAGAATGTCCGTATTAACTTTCTGCAGTCAAACCACGTTTGTTCCAGAATGTCTGTATTAACTTTCTGCAGTGCGTGTGTAATCCTCCTCTTTAAGTCAGCAATATCTGCAACAGGCGTGCCGTAAACCTCACCCTTGATGAATTCCCATAAAAAAAAATGCCACAGGGTGTTAAGCCCGGCGAACTTCGGAGCCATGTGATGCGACCACCACGCCCAATCCATCGATCAAGAAATTTGGTATATCCAGAGATCTTTTCACAATCAAAGCTCAAAGAGGTGACGCCCCATCTTGGTGGGAAATGACCGGAGCTGCAAGTTCATCCAACTGTGGATACGCAAACTGCTCAATCATGTCCAGGTACTTATCAGCTCTCACGTTTGCTTCCTGAAAGAAAAAGTGTCCAATAACACTGTCGAATATTATGCCACACCAAACATTCACCTTTGGGCTAACATGTTCATTGCCCATAGAGACAAGCAAAGGTAATTTTTTTTGTAATGGTACGTTTTTGCTTAAGTAGTAATGAAGAAATATATGTTTTAATTAATATATACATATGAAATTATGTACTGTACATATTTTTACTTATGTGTATCAGGGTATCATGCCCGAGATGCCCGGGGCGTGTGAATCTAGGCTGGTAAACAAAAACTCTAGTTGCCCAGACTGGGCAATTAAGGCACGGTATTTTTCAAGCCCTGATTACTAACCATTCCTAAGCGATTTCTGCAGTGCTTAGCCTCAGTCCCATAGATATAAATAGCTACAACTTTGAGAATCTACAAACTAATCTTCCCCTTTTAGTTATATAGTTATTTTAAGAAGAGTGATATACTGTATAGTAAAATCATGTCAAAAACGGGAAGTGCTGCTTTTGAAAGATCATATTGCTTCCCCATAATTAAGGTATCAGAAAGAAAAAAAAACTTGAATAGAAGTGGAACCTTGAACTTGATGGGGCATCATTTCAAATCTCAGACCCCCAGCCAGAGAAGAAACGCTTGCTTAGACCCTGATTCTGAATGAATCATTCTAGAACATTAACGAATATCATCAATATTTCTAAAATATTAAATTTTCCTGTATGGGACGTTTTAGAAATGACTTCACTGATTAAGGTGGTCCTTCCCTTGGCGTGTTGCCACAAGGAAACTTTTCGGAACACAAAAACTTTTTGGAATGCTATTAAATAGTGGTATTTATATTATCTTGGGAATACCTGAAGATAGTGAAACAATTTTTCACTGATGTACAGATCAGGTGTTTAGTGACAATGAGCAAAAAAAAAAAAAAAACTTCGATGAAAGAAACAAGGCAGAATCCCTAAATTTCTCAAAAAACAATTTCATCGTATGAATTTGTACCAATTTGTGCACTATCATCTTAAAACAGAAATTCAAAACATATAAAAAAAATCCTATCTTTTAACTTTAAAAAGAATTGGCTTCTGAATAATCTTAAAATATAAATTTTCCTGGGCATTCAAGTTTTACTATCTAGGTACGTAAATAATTTGTGTACATACCCAGTTGGGCATGTGACATTTCAGATATTTTTTAAGTCCTGTTTAAAGTGACACAGGTAAAGATTTCACTCACAGAAATTTAGAACGCATTCGATTTTTTTTTCATTTAACATTATTTACATTTACATAGAGGCGAAATTTTGACAAGAGTGAAAGATTTCTACTCCAAATTATATGAAAGGGATGATACATGTACTCCAGACATCATGAAAGATAATAGTACCAGAGTTCTTCCGGTCCTTCCAGCAGAATTTGCACATGCAATCAAGAACATGAAGCGGGGAAAAACTCCAGGAGAAGATGGAATTACTGTAGACATCATACAAGAAGCAAGTGGAGAAATCGAAACAGTACTTGCCCAAATTTTCACTCGATGCCTTAATGAAAGGAAAATTCCTGAGGATTGGAACAACGCTACAATGATCTTGCTACATAAAAAAGGTGACATTGAGGATCTCAGGAACTACAGACCTATCAGCCTCCTATCAGTGGTTTATAAAATCTTCACTAAAGTTCTTTCACACCGCTTGAAGGTGACACTGTACATGGCTCAACCGAGAGAACAAGCTGGATTCAGGAGTGACTACAGCACAATAGATCATATCCACGTACTGAGAGAACTAATTGAAAGAGCGAGGGAATATGAACTTCCATTGTGCATGGCTTTTATCGATTATGAAAAAGCCTTTGATTCGGTGAAACCATCAGCAGTTACAATGGCTCTGAAATCCTGCGGTATTGAAGATGCATACATTAATATTATTAATAACATCTATGAAAATGCAAGTGCAAAGATTCAGCTGTTTGAAAATACAACACATATAAAAATTGGAAAAGGGGTGAGACAAGGTGACACCATATCTCCGAAGCTCTTTAATGCCACATTGGAAAATGTCTTTCAATCACTGAACTGGGAAAACAAAGGGATAAAGATTAATGGAGATTATCTAACCCACTTTCGTTTTGCTGATGACATAGTCATTTTTGCAACTACCCCATCAGAGCTACAGAGTATGATCCAGGAACTTGCTGACAAGAGTAAAGAAGTGGGATTAAAAATGAACTTTCAGAAGACAAAAGTGATGTACAATGCTTTTACAAGAAATGAAGATTTATCGATTGATGGAGAAAAAGCTGGAGATAACAGACACGTACGTTTATCTTGGACAGCAGATATCAAGTGAGGGTCACATTGGTGAAGAAATTAATCGGCGTACAAAACTTGCCTGGAGAGCTTTTGGAAGGAACAGCATAATTTTCAAGAGCAATATGCCATTATGTCTTAAAAGAAAAGTGTTTGCTCAATGCATCCTTCCTGTGCTTACGTATGGTGCAGAGACGTGGACCTTAGCTAAAAGAGACATACAAAGGCTGCAGACAACTCAAAGTAGCATGGAGAGGTGCATGCTTGGTGTAACCAGGAGAGATAAGAAGAGGAACACATGGATTCGAAAAATGACATGAGTGGAAGACATCATGATCAGAGTTAAATCCCTGAAATGGCAATGGGCTGGACATACTGCCAGAAGAACAGACCATCGATGGACAGCCGAAATTTTAGATTGGATTCCAAGGGACAGGAAAGGACCCAGAAGAAGACCACATGGAAGATGGGAGGATGAAATTCGAAAGTATGCGGGAGTGACATGGAGGAGACTGGAACAAGACAGACCGTTGTGGAGGAAACTTGGGGAGACCTTCGTCCAGCAGTGGATTGATAATGGTTGATGATGATGATGATGACATTTACAAAGAAAAGAAACTGTACATGATATAGTTTCCTGTCATTTTCATGACCAGCTTTTACCAGATTCAGCAAAAATAAGAGAAACAGTAGAAGCCCGTTATAACAAAATTCAAGGGGGACAGAAAAAATTCTGCAGCAATATAATTTCCTTAAAACATTACGAAATTTTCATTAAAAAGTTAGTACGTGCTACAGAAATTTTCGTTCCGCATAAGATTGCATCGCTGTAATTGGGAAATAGTGCCCAAAGAGACAAGCAAAGGTAATTTTTTTGTCGTGTGAAGTTTTTGCTAAAGTAGTAATAAAGAAATATATGTTTTATTACTACTTTAGCAAAAACTTCCGCCAAGTTATGGTTCGACCTATAGTTTAATCTTACGCCAATATGGTTCACCCTTTACGCCAAGATATGATTCGAACTTTACGCCAAGTTATGGTTCAACCTTTACGCCAAGTTATGGTTCAACCTTTACGTCAAGTTATGGTTCAACCTTTACGCCGAGTTATGGTTCAACCTTTGCGCCAAGTTATGGTTCCACCTTTTAACCAAGTTATGGGTCAACCTTTACGCCAAGTAATGGTTCAACCAAGTTATGGTTCAACCTTTACGCCTTTACCTCAAGTTAGGGTTCAACCTTTGCGCCAAGTTATGGTTCCACCTTTTAACCAAGTTATGGGTCAACCTTTACGCCAAGTAATGGTTCAACCAAGTTATGGTTCAACCTTTACGCCTTTACCTCAAGTTAGGGTTCAACCTTTGCGTTCACCTTTTACGCCAAGTTATGGTTCAACTTTTGCTACAAGTTATGGCTCAACCTTTACGCCAAGTTATTGTTTTTACACCAAATTATGGTTCAACATTCACACCATATTATGGTTCAACCTTTACACCAAATTATAGTTCAACCGTTACGCCAAGTTATGGTTTAAACTTTACACAAATTATGGTTCAACCTTTGCGACAAGTTATGGTTCAACCTTTACGTTCACCCTTTACGCCACGTCATGGTTCAACATTTACGCCAAGTTATGGTTTAAACTTTACACTAAATTATGGTTCAACCTTTACGTTCACCCTTTACGCCAAGTCATGGTTCAATCGTTTCGGCAAGTTTTGGTTCAACCTTTACACCAAATTATGGTTCAATCTTTACGCCAAGTTATAGTTCAAACTTTAGGACAAGTTATGGTTCAAACTTTAGGACAAGTTATGGTTCAAACTTTACAGCAAATTATGGTTCAACCTAACGCCGAATTTAGGTTTACTTGATATGCTCTTTATTTACAGCACACTTTATATAAATAAGAATCAGTACTTGCTCAGTTCAACCTCACAACATGTACTGATTCTTATTTATATAAATGTGCTGCAAATAAAGATCGTATCAAATGATTTATTAGCATGTTTTTTGAATGTTTTATATATGTTTTTGCATGTTTTATATAAATGCATGTTCTTTGTGGAAGTGTGTGAGTGTGAAAGTGTTTGATGCTTGGTTCAATTCAGTTTTACATGTGAGTAATGATATTTTCATATTTTAAAATTAGATTTATTACAGTTTGATAAATAATGACATCAGTTACACACAGATTTGTGTGACATTAGGCTTTACGAACTCTGTACACAGTTGGTTGAACAATACATTGTTCCTTTTAGACATTTTAATTTGCACATGTACTAATACAGTATTTGCATAAATTAATGCAAAGAACAGTTATGTAGTAAAGACACATACAGGCATATTCTTATATTTTACACGTTATATTACTGACAAACAGATCTACGAACTGGTATCCGAGTACATTGCGTCTATAGGGTATTCAATCCACAATGGTGCTTAAGTTGGTTTTCCATTAAGGTTTTGACTAGTACTACATTTCACATAGAGTTGAGTCAGGCTTTTCTTGTTTTCACATTCACTACCTTCTGTGCTATTTCATTTTACATTCTACTGAGCATTGTGTTCTCAGTGTTTCCCCAACTTTTACGGTCTTTTTTTATTTCTAATTTTTGGATATTTACCTACTTTTCACATTTTTAGTAAAATCATGTCAAAAACTGGAAGTGCTGCTTTTGAAAGATCATATTGCTTCCCCATAATTAAGGTATCAGAAAGAAAAAAAAAACTTGAATAGAAGTGGAACCTTGAACTTGATGGGGCATCATTTCAAATCTCAGACCCCCAGCCAGAGAAGAAACGCTTGCTTAGACCCTGATTCTGAATGAATCATTCTAGAACATTAACGAATATCATCAATATGTCTAAACTATTAAATTTTCCTGTATGGGATGTTTTAGAAATGACTTCAGTGATTAAGGTGGTCCTTCCCTTGGTATGTTGCCACAAGGAAACCATTTCGGAACACAAAAACTTTTTGGAATGCTATTAAATAGTTGTATTTATAATATCTTGGGAATACCTGAAGATAGTGAAACAATTTTTCATTAATGTACAAATCAGGTGTTTAGTGACAATCAGCAAAAAAAAACAAAAAAAACTTCGATGAAAGGAACACGGCAGAATCCCTAAATTTCACAAAAAATAATTTCATCGTAGGAATTTGTACCAATTTGTGCACTATCATCTTAAAACAGAAATGCAAAACATATAAAAAAATTCCTATCTTTTAACTTTAAAACGAATTGGCTTCTGATTAATCTTAAAATATAAATTTTCCTGGGCATTCAAGTTTCACTATCTGGGTACGTAAATAATTTGTGTACATACCCAGCTGGGCATGTGACATTTCAGATATTTTTTAAGTCCTTTTTAAAGTGACGCAGGTAAAGATTTCACTCACAGAAATTTAGAACGCATTCGATTTTTTTTTTCATTTAACATTAATTACATTTACAAAGAAACGAAACTGTACATGATATAGTTTCCTGTCATTTTCATGACCAGCCTTTACCAGATTCAGCAAAAATAAGAGAAACAGTAGAAGCTCGTTATAACAAAATTCAAGGGGGACAGAAAAAATTCTTCAGCAATATAATTTCCTTAAAACATTACGAAATTTTCATTAAAAAGTTAGTACGTACTACAGAAATTTTAGTTACGCATAAGATTGCATCGCTGTAATTGGGAAATAGTGCCCATAGAGACAAGCAAAGGTAATTTTTTTGTAATAGGAAGTTTTTGCTAAAGTAGTAATAAAGAAATATATGTTTTATTACTACTTTAGCAAAAACTTCCGCCAAGGTATGGTTCGACCTATAGTTCAACCTTACGCCAATATGGTTCACCCTTTACGCCAAGTTATGATTCGAACTTTACGCCAAGTTATGGTTCAACCTTTACGCCAAGTTATGGTTCAAAGTTTACGTCAAGTCATGGTTTAACCTTTACGCCGAATTATGGTTCAACTTTTACGCCAAATTATGGGTCAACCTTTACGCCAAGTAGTGGTTCAACCAAGTTATGGTTCAACCTTTACGCCTTTACCTCAAGTTATGTTTCAACCTTTACGCCGTTACCTCAAGTTATGGTTCAACCTTTACGTTCACTCTTTACGCCAAGTTATGGTTCAACCTTTGCGACAAGTTATGGCTCAACCATTACGCCAAGTTATGGTTTTTACACCATATTATGGTTCAACCTTTGCACCATATTATGGTTCAACCTTTGCACCATATTATGGTTCAACCTTTGCACCATATTATGGTTCAATTTTTACACGCAAATTATGGTTCAACCGTTACTCCAAGTTATGGTTCAACATTTACGCCAAGTTATGGTTTAAACTTTACACCAAAATATGGATCAACCTTTGCACCATATTATGGTTCAACCTTTACACCAAATTATGGTTCAACCGTTACGCCAAATTATGGTTCAACCTTTACGCCGAATTATTGTTCAACGTTTACTCCAAGTTACGGTTCAACCTTTAAACCAAATTATGGTTCAACCTTTACACCAAGTTATGGTTTAACCTTTACGCTGAATTATGGTTTAACCTTTACGCTGAATTATGGTCCAACCTTTACCCCAAGTTATGGTTCAACGTTTACGTCAAGTTATGGTTCAACCTTTACGCCGAGTTCAACATTTACGCCAAGTTTTGGTTCAACCGTTACGCCAAGTTATGGTCAAGTCATGGTTGAACCTTTACGCCAGTTGAAGCATGACTTGACCATTGCACCAAATTACAACCTTTGCACCAAATTATGGTTCAACCTTTACAACAAAATTTACGCCAATTTATGATTCAACCTTTACGCCGAGTTATGGTTCAACCTTTACGCCAAGTAATGGTTCAACCAAGTTATGGTTCAACCTTTACGCCTTTACCTCAAGTTATGGTTCCACCTTTACGTACACCTTTTACTCCAAGTTATGGTTCAACCTTTGCGACAAGTTATGGTTTACCCTTTGCGCCAAGTTATGATTCAACCTTTACGACAAGTTATGGCTCAACCTTTACGCCAAGTTATGGTTTTTAAACCAAATTATGGTTCAACCGTTACGCCAAGTTATGGTTTAAACTTTACACCAAGTTATGGTTCAACCTTTATGCCGAATTATTGTTCAACCTTTACGCCAAGTTATGGTTCAACGTTTACGCCAACTTATGGTTCAACCTTTGCACCAAATTGTGGTTCAACCTTTACTCCAAAATATGGTTCAAACTTTACGCCAGATCATGGTTCAACATTTACGCCGAATTATTGTTTAACTTTTACGACAAGTTATGGTTAAACCTTTACGACAAGTTATGGTTCAACCTTTACGCCATATTATGGTTGAACCCTTACACCATATTATGGTTCAACCTTTACACCAAATTATGGTTCAACCTTTACAGCAAATTATGGTTCAACCGTTACGCCAAGTTATGGTTCAACCGTTACGCCGAATTACTGTTCAAACTTTTCGCCAAGTTATGGTTTAGCATTTACACCAAGTTATGGTTCAACCTTTACGCCAAGTTATGGCTCAACGTTTACGTCAAATTATGGTTCAATCTTTACGCCGAGTTCAACCGTTACGCCAAGTTATGGTTCAACCTTTGCACCAAATTATGGTTCAAACTTTGCACCACAGTTTATGCCAAGTTATGGTTCAACCTTTACGTTCACCCTTTACGTCAAGGCATGGTTCAACCGGTTAGGCAAGTTTTGGTTCAACCTTTACATCAAATTATGGTTCAACCTTTACGCCAAGTTATAGTTTAAACTTTACGACAAGTTATGGTTCAAACTTTACACCAAATTATGGATCAACCTAACGCCGTATTTAGGTTCACTTGATATGCTCTTTATTTACAGGACATTTTATATAAATAAGGATCAGTACTTGCTCAGTTCAACTTCACAACATGTACTGATTCTTATTTATATAAATGTGCTGTAAATAAAGATCGTATCAAATGACTTATTAGCATGTTTTTTGAATGTTTTATATATGTTTTTGCATGTTTTATATAAATGCATGTTCTTTGTGGAAGTGTGTGAGTGTGAAAGTGTTTGATGCTTGGTTCAATTCAGTTTTACATGTGAGTAATGATATTTTCATATTTTAAAATTAGATTTATTACAGTTTGATAAATAATGACATCAGTAACACACAGATTTGTGTGACATTAGGCTTTACGAACTCTGTACACAGTTGGTTGAACAATACATTGTTCCTTTTAGACATTTTAATTTGCACATGTACTAATACAGTATTTGCATAAATTAATGCAAAGAACAGTTATGTAGTAAAGACACATACAGGCATATTCTTATATTTTACACGTTATATTACTGACAAACAGATCTACGAACTGGTATCCGAGTACATTGCGTCTATAGGGTATTCAATCCACAATGGTGCTTAAGTTGGTTTTCCATTAAGGTTTTGACTAGTACTACATTTCACATAGAGTTGAGTCAGGCTTTTCTTGTTTTCACATTCACTACCTTCTGTGCTATTTCATTTTACATTCTACTGAGCATTGTGTTCTCAGTGTTTCCCCAACTTTTACGGTCTTTTTTTATTTCTAATTTTTGGATATTTACCTACTTTTCACATTTTTAGTAAAATCATGTCAAAAACTGGAAGTGCTGCTTTTGAAAGATCATATTGCTTCCCCATAATTAAGGTATCAGAAAGAAAAAAAAAACTTGAATAGAAGTGGAACCTTGAACTTGATGGGGCATCATTTCAAATCTCAGACCCCCAGCCAGAGAAGAAACGCTTGCTTAGACCCTGATTCTGAATGAATCATTCTAGAACATTAACGAATATCATCAATATGTCTAAACTATTAAATTTTCCTGTATGGGATGTTTTAGAAATGACTTCAGTGATTAAGGTGGTCCTTCCCTTGGTATGTTGCCACAAGGAAACCATTTCGGAACACAAAAACTTTTTGGAATGCTATTAAATAGTTGTATTTATAATATCTTGGGAATACCTGAAGATAGTGAAACAATTTTTCATTGATGTACAAATCAGGTGTTTAGTGACAATGAGCAAAAAAAACAAAAAAAAAACTTCGATGAAAGGAACACGGCAGAATCCCTAAATTTCACAAAACATAATTTCATCGTAGGAATTTGTAACAATTTGTGCACTATCATCTTAAAACATAAATGCAAAACATATAAAAAAATTCCTATCTTTTAACTTAAAAAAAGAATTGGCTTCTGATTAATCTTAAAATATAAATTTTCCTGGGCATTCAAGTTTTACTATCTGGGTACGTAAATAATTTGTGTACATACCCAGCTGGGCATGTGACATTTCAGATATTTTTTAAGTCCTGTTTAAAGTGACACAGGTAAAGATTTCACTCACAGAAATTTAGAACGCATTCGATTTTTTTTCATTTAACATTAATTACATTTACAAAGAAAAGAAACTGTACATGATATAGTTTCCTGTCATTTTCATGACCAGCCTTTACCAGATTCAGCAAAAATAAGAGAAACAGTAGAAGCTCGTTATAACAAAATTCAAGGGGGACAGAAAAAATTCTTCAGCAATATAATTTCCTTAAAACATTACGAAATTTTCATTAAAAAGTTATTACGTACTAACGAAATTTTCGTTAAGCATAAGATTGCAACGCTGTAATTGGGAAATAGTGCCCATAGAGACAAGCAAAGGTAATTTTTTTTGTAATGTGAAGTTTTTGCTAAAGTAGTAATAAAGAATTATATGTTTTATTACGACTTTAGCAAACACTTCCGCCAAGTTATGGTTCGACCCATAGTTCAACCTTACGCCAATATGGTTCACCCTTTACGCCTAGTTATGATTCAACCTTTACGTTAAGGTATGGTTTAACAACCTTTACGCCAATTTATGGTTCAAACTTTGTCAAGTTATGGTTCAACCATTACGCCGAGTTATGGTTCAACCTTTACACCAAGTTATGGTTCAACCTTTTAGCCAAGTTATGGGTCAACCTTTACGCCATGTTATGGTTCAACCTTTACGCCAAGTTATGGTTCGGCCAAGTTATGGATCAACCTTTACGCCGAGTTATGGTTCAACATTTACGCCAAGTTATGGTTCCAACTATTAGCCAAGATATGGTTCAACCTTTACGCCAAGTTATGGTTCAACCTTTACGCCAAGTTATGGTTCAACCTTTACGCCAAGTTATAATTTAACCTTTACCTCAAGTTATATTTCAACCTTTACGCCAGGTTATGGTTCACCCTTTGCTCCAAGTTATGGTTCAACCTTTACGACGAGTTATGGTTCAACCTTTACGAGAAGTTATGGTTCAACATTTACGAGAAGTTATGGTTCAACCTTTACGTCGAGTTATGGTTCAACCTTTACGTCAAGTTATGGTTCAACCTTTACATGAAATTATGGTTCAACCTTTACCCAAAATTATGGTTCAACGTTTACACCAAATTATAGTTCAACCTTTACGCCAAAATTATGGTTCAACCTTTACCCCGAGTTATGGTTCAACAAGTTATGGTTCAACCTTTACGTTCACCGTTTACGCCAAGTTATGGTTCAACCTTTACGTTCACCGTTTACGCCAAGTTATGGTTCAACCTTTACGACAAGTTATGTTTTAACCTTTTCGCCAGGTTATGGTTCACCCTTTGCTCCAAGTTATGGTTCAACCTTTACGTCGAGTTATGGTTCAACCTTTACGAGAAGTTATGGTTCAACCTTTACGAGAAGTTATGCTTCAACCATTACGTCAAGTTATGGTTCAACCTTTAAGAGAAGTTATGCTTCAACCATTACGTCAAGTTATGGTTCAACCTTTACATCAAATTATGGTTCAACCTTTACACAAAATTATGGTTCAACGTTCACACCAAATTATAGTTCAACCTTTAAGCCAAAATTATGGTTCAACCTTTACCCCGAGTTTTGGTTCAACAAGTTATGGTTCAACCTTTACGTTCACCCTTTACGCCAAGTTATGGTTCAAGCTTTTCGTCAAGTTATGGTTCTACAAAGTCAAGGTTCAACATTTACGCCAAATTATGTTCAACCTTTACAAGTTATGGTTCAACCTTTACGCCAAGTTATGGTTCAACTTTTATGCCAAGTTATGGTTCAAACTTTACGCCAAGTTATGGTTCGACCTTTATGACTAGTTATGGTTCAACCTTAACACCAAAATATGGTTCAACCTTAACACCAAAACATGTTTGAACCTTTAAACCAAATTATTGTTCAACCTTTACGCCAAGTTATGGTTCAACATTTACGCCAAGTTATGGTTTAAACTTTACGCCAAGTTATGGTTCAACCTTTACACCAAAATATGGTCCGACCTTTACACCAAAATATGGTCCAACCTTTACTCCAAGTTATGGTTCAACCTTTACACCAAAATATGGTCCGACCTTTACACCAAAATATGGTCCGACCTTTACTCCAAGTTATGGTTAAACTTTTACGCCAAGTTATGGTTCAACCTTTGCGTAAAGTTATCGTTTAAACAAGTTACGGTTCAAACTCTACGCCAAGTTATGGTTCTACCTTTACAACAAATTGTGGTTCAACCTTTAAGCCAAGTTATGGTTCAACCTTTACGCTAAGTTATGGTATAACCTTTACGCCAGATTATGGTTCAACCTTTACGCCAAGTTATGGCTTAACCAAATTATGGTTCAACCTTTACGCCAAGCTATGATCGATATCTCCGCTTCCAAGGGTCCGAATTGAAAAATTATTTCTTTGTTGGAGAGTGTTTCCGCTGCGAAATGTTTCTTATATAATTTCAAATTTTTCTTAACGCACAAGTGTGCAACCAGAGGTCGTAAGTTGACGATTCTGTTTACAGCAATGTTTGCAGGATTAAAAACCCGACTGAAAAACTTCTTTCTTTGGTCAGATACTACGGTTTTCCATATCGGTTCCATTGACTTTGAATAGCTTTGTTAAGTTTAATTCGCGTCAGAACCGATTCAAAACACGTGCTCATTACACCGGAAAATTTGATGTCATCTTTCTTAAGTTCTTTTTTTTATCAGAATTCCTGTTAATGAAGCTCGAATATTCGCCGGCATCGACTGTTTTCTCCTAAAAATTCATGTTCACTTTGTGAAATTATCTCCCTTCACGTGTCTTTATTTTACTTTTAAAGATAAAAAAAAATCAGATAAATTAAACAGATTGCCTGCAGCGAAATGATGACTCTTTTATCTATGGTTACGTTTTCTGCTGCGATTTGTATTAAGGACTTTACTACAGCTTTCATCCCACTTAAAAGAAGTACAGTAATTTTGCCAGATTTGAGCTTTTCGTCATCGGAATGATCAAAGCTGGGGAAGAAAAATTAAAACAAGTGTGGAAACGGGAATGGCATAAGCAGAATTCATTCATGGATGAAATTGAAAGAGCTTATGACTTTAAAGGCATTTAGATTTTTGTATGCTTCTGTGTGTACATATAAATGTGTTTCTCTAATGTTTTTAAAGATCTTCGTTTTCAATTTAAAGTAACTTCATCGAAAGATCAGGGCTCCTTTTTTTTTATTTATTTCTCTTCCGGGGTATCAATAACGAAAAACATTTACGAAATCTACAAAAATTAAAAGAAAATTCCAGAACTCAAATACGCATTAGATTTTAATACAGATTTATGTGATACGGGTCTTTAATGCTAAAGCAATACTTTTATCATAAGTACATTTCAAAAGGTTGATTTTCAACTCATGTAATTTTTATTTTATCTCTCATACTTTAATATTTCCCTTTCTTTGGTATTGTTTCCCATTTTATGCATTTGAAAAAGCTTTATTCATTTCGCAATGAAAAGGATCAGACAAATGAACGATTTTCCTCCTTTTAAATAAGCAGTTTTTGCTTGGCATGTGAATAAGTTTATCGCATCGTACACTCATTGTCATAAAAATCCGCGAACCAAGAGAAAACTGAGAAATTAACGGGAAACTCGGCGAATAGCTACGAGGAGGGCAGACATGCAAATGATTAAAGTTTCGTGCAATTCCGCATGCCCGCGCGTCCGAGACCGGCACTGCAATCGCAGTCCTCGGGGCATATAAGGCGCAGCGCAGGGAGCTCCACATGCGTGGGACGCGGGTACCATAGTGGGCAACGTTCGTGACTGCCGCGGAAAGGACCTCAGGTTCGATCCCAGGCAGGTACGAACGCTCGATTCACTAATTATCCGCCGTGCGTCGGATGTGCACGTTAAGCCGACGGACCCCGGGTACTGGCCCCCGGTAATAAATAAGGGCGTCTTCCTCCTCCTTTCTACTTGGCTTCCGTGTCACTTTCCTATCGGGCACTTTAGCCCAAATCTTCTAGCTTCCTATTTCTAAGGGTTGTTTAAGACCTGGGGTCAGACACTCCCTTCCTAAAATCCTCTACTCATGATCATGATCTCTACATGCGTGCCGAAGAGCACGGTAAGAGTCAGGTGAGATCTCTGAGTGATAGGCATGCCAAGGAACCGCCGTAGATGTGCCTACGGGTAACTGACGGAGTTTGAACGAGGCCGTATCGTCGGATCGGCCACCATTTGGACCAGTCGGACAGTACGGTGCGATCGTGTTGGGAGCAATATACACGGGAAGGCACCCGGACGCGGCGGACTGGCTCTGAAAGGCCCAGACACACCAACACCAGAGAGGACCGTGGGATCGTGACAGCGGCACGCACAGATGCAACGACGTCCTTGTCCAATATCCAGAGACATGTGACGGCTGTACAAGGGACTCCTGTGCCCGGCAGAACCATTTCCAGACACCTGGCAGAGGTGAATCTGCACTCTCGACGGCCCTTATGTTTTCTGTCTTTAAAACCTGACCCTTGTCGGCGTCGATTACAGTGATGTCAGTAGCGAGCAACGTGGAATGCTACGGACCGGCGACGTATAGTGTTCAGCGACGAATCCCGCTTCTGTATGGGAACGGACGACCACCGTTTGAGAGTGTGGGGACCGCAGGTGAGCACTGCAATCCCAACCTCAATGTACAGCGGCACACGTCCCGAATTGCAGGCGTGATGGTCTGGGAAGCCATCGCACGTGACAGCCGGACTTCCCTCGCAGTGATCCGGGGGATGTTGACAGCCCAGTGCTACGTACAAGAGATCCTGCGGTCCCCATGTACTGCCTTTCCTGTCGGGGCCGCCCGGAGCAATTTTCCAACAAGATAAAGCCAGTCCACACACGGCTCGGGTTTACTAGGGCTATCTACGTCATGCTTCGATGCTCCCGTGGCCTGCCAGATCGCCTGATCTCGCAGGCTACGGGTCAATGGTCTGTGTAGGACAGCTCGAAAGGGCAGTGCATGCATTAAGGTTGAAGGTGGACCGACACCGTACTAATGCATGTCAATAAACGCTATGTTGTGTTACTCTTCTAGGTGTCCGGTGACTTTTGTCAATATAGTGTATGTCTGTTGCCCACCTTCAGATCCGGCCTACTTTAGCATTTCAGTATATGATTGATAGCTCAGTCTGACGTAGTATTTGGTTACATAATTGATGGTTGAATCCTACAGCGTTATTTACATTCATTTACTGTACTTTAAACGGATTTGCAGAAGGAACTCACATAATTATCATCGATATTGATAACTTTATTTTCCTTGCATACAGTGTGAACTTATAACAGACAGAGAGTGCTAATCCGTGTGAATTACAACAGACTGAGGATATTAATCTGTGTGAAACACTTAAAAATTAATTCTATTTTAAAAACAACAACTAAGACTTGTATTAACATCCAACAGAAGGCATCGCTCTTTCCAATTTTACAAGCGAGTCACGGAAACATTCTCATCGGCCACCATTGGGAATCGAACCCAGGTTCTTCAAGTTACGCGCTGGATATGCTTCCACTGCATCACAGCGGCCTCGAATTCCTCCAGACCACATACACTAACTGCCAAGCCAATTTGGCAGGTTGCTTCTTGGAGTCCCGCACAATGCTGGAGATTCACCAAAGATGGTAAGCAGCAACTGAACAAATAATTAGAAGGCGAATAAATAATTAATGCAGACATTTGACGTGGACTACGAACATCAAACAGAAGGCATCGCTCTTTCCAATTTTATAAGCGAGTCACAGAAACATTCTCATCGGCCAACACCGGGAATCGAACCCAGGGTCTTGCAGTTACGCGCCAGATATGCTTCCATTGCACCACAGCGGTCTCGAATTCCTCCAGACTCACATGTATTAACTGCCAAGCCAATTTGGCAGGTTGCTTCTTGGAGCCCGATTCACCAAAGATGGTAAGCAGCAACTGAACAAATAATTAGAAGGCGAATGAATAATTAATGCAGACATTTGACGTGGACTACGAACATCAAACAGAAGGCATCGCTCTTTCCAATTTTATAAGCGAGTCACGGAAACATTCTCATCGGCCAACACCGGGAATCGAACCCAGGGTCTTGCAGTTACGCGCCAGATATGCTTCCATTGCACCACAGCGGTCTCGAATTCCTCCAGACTCACATGTATTAACTGCCAAGCCAATTTGGCAGGTTGCTTCTTGGAGCCCCGCACATTGCTGGAGATTCACCAAAGATGGTAAGCAGCAACTGAACAAATAATTAGAAGGCGAATGAATAATTAATGCAGACATTTGACGTGGACTAGGAACATCAGATTTGTATTATTGCTGCCTTAATGATAATTTCGCAAAACTAGGAACTGATAAAGGACTGATAGTAATTAATCTTGGTGATTAGAGCAATCTTAAGTTGTTGTTTTTCTTTTTTAAGTTGAGTTAAACGGTATTTTCTTTTCTTTTAACCACAACGCATTTGCCTTGATATAACGTTATTTTCATTTTTATTTTAACCACAGCGTATTTGCTCTTGATATTGCGTATGCATATTTTTTTTTAAATGTCAATGTTTAGATGTATTAAATTGTTTTGTTGCTAAAATTTGTGCCACTCACTTATTTGAGTGTTTCTTGAAATTCATTACTCCTATCTAGTTTCAGTGCATTACCCCACATCTATATGGTTGTGAAATGGTCAACAAATTACGAACCTGATTAATAATAATCATTATAACAACACTAAATTTTTTTCAACGATACACAACTAACCGTTTATCTTGGCGCTCACCACGATGCGTCCACACACGAACACGGTGGTCGTTTCCTCCAAGACAGAAGTGGGACTCGTCACTGAAGATCACCAGCTGCCGTTCTGAGTGGCTCCATCACAGTCTGGCACGACACCATTGCAGTATTTGGTGACGATGGAATGGTGTTAAAAAAACAGTCGTCGTAACGGTCAGCGTGCGTGTAGTCCTAGGTCATGCAGCTGTCTGCCAATGGTGCTGACACTAATCGGACGATGCATGGAGGGCACCACTGCTCGCTGAATGTCAGCAATCGTTGCTGTTGGGTCACTCCGCGTATGTTGGACAACCCGTCCGTCCTCTCTCTCTCTCTCTCTCTCTCTCTCTCTCGGTGGTTCGTCTAGGTCTCCCAGAACCTTCCTGTCGCTGCTGCGTGCCTTATTCTATTCACTGCCGCCAGCGGCATGCTATGGTGATATCCACACGACCGGTATGGCGCGCAGTATGGCGATAAGACTATACGGCTTCCCGGAGCCCAACGACGCTGCCCCTCTTGAATTCCTTCAACTGCTTGAATTGCTTCCGAACTTTTCTCTGAGGCAAATTTCACTTACAAAGGATGCAACCAACACAACAGAATGAGTCAGAATGGCAAACGCGCTCAACGGGACGACCTTATATAGCCGGTCGGGCACACAACTACGACCCCTTCATGCTGGTGTCACATGCGCGGCTGAGCTTGATACTTGAATCATTTGCATGTTTCACGATTCCAAACCTACCCACCAAGTTTCATTCCCGTCGGTTGCTTCCTTCCGGATGCAACTATCTTTTTTTTTTTACGATGGATGTACACTTAAGAGCCAAAAAAACTGGTACACCAGTCTAATACACGGTAGGTCCCCCAAGGGAGCGCAGGACTGCAGAAATACGACGGGGCATGGACTCTACTAGCTTCTGGAAATATGCTGTAGGCAGAGCGTTCCACAATTCGGGTGTTTTCCGATGTCTCGGATTCCTCTGTTCGATAGCGTGGCATCCCAAATGTGTTCTAGCATGTTCAGGTCTGGGGACTTGGGGAGGAATGGTAACACCTCAAACTCATATGAATGCTCCTCTAACCATAATGGGGCGCCCCGACACTTGTGTGGAGATGCATTGCCCTGTCGGAACAGGCCCAACCCAACAGAAAGGATGCGCACATAGCGTTGGCCGGTCACAGACGTTTGTAGACGTATCAGGGATCCCAGTGAAGTCCAGCTAAACACACCCCATACCATTGCGCCCCCCCTCCACCAGCCGGTACAGTTCCCTGTTGACAGGCGGTATCCATGGCTTCATGGGGTTTGCGCCACACACGAATCCTTCCATCTGCCCGATACAGTTGGAAACGCGACTCGTCAGACCAGGTTACTTGTTTCCAGTCATCTAGTGTCCAGTGGCGGTGTTGCCGTGCCCAAGAGAGGCGCATAGCTCTGTGTCGTGCACCCATCAAAGGGACTCGAGTTGGGCGTCGGCTCCCAAAGCCCATATCGTGCAGAATACGTTGCACAGTCCGGACGCTGATGCTTGTTGAGGCTCCAGCATTGAATTCCGATGATACCTGCGAGAGTGTTGCACGCCTATCACGTGAAACGATTCTTGACAGCCGACGATGGTCACATTCACCCAATGTCTTTTTACTGCCACACTGGTATCGTAGGTTGGATATTTTACCCGAATTCTCGTAGTCACGGTACACCCTTGCAATGGTCGTCCGTGAAAATCCGAACTTCGTTTCTACCTCCGAAATACTATGGCCCATCTCACGAGCGACAACTATGACACCGCATTTAAAATCTCTTAAATCGTTATTGCTTGTCATTCTCATGCCGAAAACAGCTCCGACAGCTGGCAAGGATGTCTATCGCTTTATATACGCATTGGTGGACGCAACCGAGTACGCGCATAGGTGACGTTGCTATGTATTTTGCATAAGCTCGTCTGCACCAGTTTTTCTGGCACTTCAGTGTATGTCAAATCATAAAAAGGGGTTGGACAGAATATTCTGAACACCTAGAAAAAGAAGGTTTTACTTACCTAATAGGGTGTAGCACCACTTTTGGCATTCAAAACCGTCTGAATTCTCCTTTGAATAGGCGCATACAAATCCTGGATGGTGGTTAGTGGGATATTATATCATTCTTCACGCAGACACAGCACCAGGTCCTTGAGAGATGCAGTAGGATGAGAATGGAGTCTAACTCTGTTTTCTAACTCAGACCAGAGTGGCTCGATGATGTTTAAATCTGGTGATTGGGGAGGCCAAGGAAGGTGTGAAAGTTCGTCCTCATGTTCCTTAAACCATGAATGGACATTTCGATCTCTTTGAACTGGGACGTTATCAACTTGACAGACGACCCCCCCCGTCATAGCATGGACTTGGTCGGCCAAAATCGTTCCATACACCCTTCCAGTCATCCGTCCTTTCAAGGCGATCAGAAGGGTCTGGTTCACTTCGTCGACAACTCATTTCGTCGACACTATACACTGAAGAGCAATTGAATTAGAGACAGCTGGCGTTTTGCAAATGTGGCACTGTGGGCGGCACTGTAAACGGAAACGACATGACGTATTGCAGCGATCCGACAATATAAGAAGTGATGCGACGGGAATCGGTATGAGTCGGACGTAATATGGGTAACACGAAGGATCTAAGCGCATTTGATCGGGGGGAAATTGTCGGGGCACGACGAACGGGTCACTCCATCTCGGAAGTCCGGCAGGCACTGGGATTTTCACGAGCCACTGTGTCACAGGTGCACCGTGAGTACATCGAATCCGGTAAAACCATCCCTGTAAGGGCCAACTGCGGTGGACAACAGCGTGTGGATGAGCAGGGTCATCGTCGGCTAGCTCGCATTGTAACAGCGGATAGACGGGCCACAGTGCAAGAAATCACTCGGCAATTTAACGCTGGTGCACAAAAACGTGTAAACAACCACACCATCCAGAACTATCTTCTCGCTATGGGGTACAGAAGCCATCGTCCCGCGAGGGTATCGCGGCTGACCGCACATCACAGGGTGCAAAGATTAGCATGGGCGCGGGAACATCGCCATTGGACCATAGACATGTGGGAAAATGTTGCCTGGACTGATGAGTCGAGATTCACGTTGGTACATGCGGATGGCATGATACGAGTACGGCGCAAACCACATGAAGCGATGGATCCTTCTTGCCAGCTGGGTACTCTTCAAGCTGGTGGAGGTGGCATTCTCGTATGGGGACTGTTTACGTGGACTGAAATGGGACCCCTGGTACGTGTGACATCGTCCCTCAGAGGTCAACGTTACCGGGATATCCTTACTAGACGACCATTTTCCCCGTTTTTACATCTTCTGCATCCCACTGGGACCTCATCCTGCAATAAGACAATGCACCGTGCCATCACTCCCGAATTGTATCCGAATGGTTGGATGAACACTCCACCGAAGTGACCTCGCTTCCTTGGCCAGCTAGGTCACCTGACCTCAATCCCATCGAGCACATCTGGGGTGCCATCGAGAGAGATGTTCGAGGCTCTGACTTCCTCCATCAAATCTTCGTGAACTGTGGGAGCTTGTTCAGGTGTCATGGATCCGTATGGCTTCCCAACGCTTCCGGTGTCTTCTCGAGTCCATGCCGAGACGAATCGCCGCCGTCATCAGGCCGTAAGGTGGTGCTACACGTTACTAGACAGGTATCTCTAATTCAATTGCTCTTCAGTGTACAGGATATGCAAACAATCGATTCCTAAAAAAACGAAAAAAAGTTCAATATCACCAAATTTGGTATACTATCTCATGGTACTGTAGCTTAGATCGTAGACGGTTTTTGGAAGTGGTTGGGCCCGGGATCAAGGGGCCCCATACAACAGTTTAGTAAAATCTACAGTTTCCAATTTAGAACCACCAAATTTGGTATACTATCTCATGGTACTCTTACACCAACTTCGACCATACACGGAAGTGGTCGGAGCCCTGGGTCAACTGGCTCCATACAACAGTTTCGTAAAATCTACAGTTACCAATTTAGAACCACCAAATTAGGTATACTATCTCATGGTACTCTTACACTAACTTCGACCATACACAGAAGTGGTCGGATCCCGGGGTCAAGGGGCCCCATACAACAGTTTCGTAAAATCTACAGTTTCCAATTTAGAACCACCAAACTTGGTATACTATCTCATGGTACTCTTACACCAACTTCGACCATACACGGAAGTGGTCGGAGCCTGGGGTCAAGGGGCCCCATACAACAGTTTCGTAAAATCTACAGTTTCCAATTTAGAACCACTAAATTTGGTATACTATCTCATGGTACTCTTACACCAACTTCGACCATACACGGAAGTGGTCGGAGCCCGGGGTCAAGGGGCCCCATACAACAGTTTCGTAAAATCTACAGTTTTCAATTTAGAACCACCAAATGTGGTATACTATCTCATGGTACTCTAACTTAGACAGTACACGGTTTTTGGAAGGGGTCGGGGTCCGGGGTAAAGAGAGCCCCATACAAAATTTTCTCAAAAATTTAAATTTTTTTACTTACGGACTGCAACACAATTCTGCACTCCAACACACTATCTGCAGCCTACGTTAGAGTGCCATGAGATAGTAAACCAAATTTGGTGGTTCTAAATTGAAAACTTTAGATTTTTACGAAACTTTTGAGGAATCGACTGTCGGCATATATTGTGTCGACAAAGTGAGTGTCGACGAAATGAATTGTCGACGAAGTGGCGTGGGTGAAGTGATTGTCAACGAAATGAACCAGACCGACCAGAAGATGTGTTGAAAACCACGATATGAACGCCAAGAGCATGATAGAACTACCATTACGCTGCACTGTTGGGAACAGACAGTCTGGGTTGTTTGCTTCGGACTGTGTTCTCCACACGTAAATACGTCCTGCGGTGGGGAATAGTGTGAATGTGAATTCATCCGACCACATTCCACATTTACATGCATCGGTAGTCAAGGTTGTGCATTCACCTGGGTCACCAGAGATTGTGCAATAGCAGCTCTGCCATGAATATCTTGTTTATGCAGTTCCCTGCACAGTGTTTTTGTTGATAATGGGGCCTGGAGATGCAGATTGAGCTCCGCACTAATTTTGGGCGCCATGGTGTTCTTATTACGGGTAACAATCCACATTAATGCTCTCCTGTCTCTATCCATCAGGTTCGTTTTCTGGCCCCCATTTTTTTGTTTCGCAGACGAGGTTTTTCCACGAGCACTGTATCCTGCATGACGCTAGACACAGTAGCTTTAGATATACACACTAACCTAGCAACTGTTGTTACGGACGCACCAACTAACAGGCCATCAACAATTAGTCCTCTTTCGAAGTATGTTAGGTCGCTCATTTCGTCGTCACCCTGAAATACATGTTGCAACAAGATACTTTGAATGCACTTCATCAAATGATCATATGTAGAGGATTTTAGGAAGGGAGTGTCTGATCCCAGGTCTTAAACAACCCTTAGAAATAGGAAGCTAGGAGATTTGGGCTAGAGTGCCCGATAGGAAAGTGACACGGAAGCGAGGTAGAAGATGCCCTTATTTATTACCGGGGGTCAGAAGGCTTAACGTGCCCATTCAATGCTCTAGTAGATCAGATCAGATCATATGTAGAGGATTTTAGGAAGGAGTGTCTGATCCCAGGTCTTAAACAACCCTTAGAAATAGGAAGCTAGGAGATTTGGGGTGGAGCGCCCGATAGGAAAGTCACATGGAAGCGAGGTAGAAGACGCCCTTATTTACTACCGGGGTCAGAAGGCTTAACGTGCCCATTCAATGCTCTAGTAGATCAGATCAGATCATATGTAGAGGATTTTAGGAAGGGAGTGTCTGACCCCAGGTCTTAAACAACCCTTAGAAATAGGAAGCTAGGAGATTTGGGCTAGAGTGCCCGATAGGAAAGTGACACGGAAGCGAGGTAGAAGATGCCCTTATTTACTACCGGGGTCAGAAGGCTTAACGTGCCCATTCAATGCTCTAGTAGATCAGATCAGATCATATGTAGAGGATTTTAGGAAGGGAGTGTCTGACCCCAGGTCTTAAACAACCCTTAGAAATAGGAAGCTAGGAGATTTGGGCTAGAGTGCCCGATAGGAAAGTGACACGGAAGCGAGGTAGAAGATGCCCTTATTTACTACCGGGGTCAGAAGGCTTAACGTGCCCATTCAACGCTCTAGTAGATCAGATCAGATCATATGTAGAGGATTTTAGGAAGGGAGTGTCTGTCCCCAGGTCTTAAACAACCCTTAGAAATAGGAAGCTAGGAGATTTGGGCTAGAGTGCCCGATAGGAAAGTGACACGGAAGCGAGGTAGAAGATGCCCTTATTTACTACCGGGGGTCAGAAGGCTTAACGTGCCCATTCAACGCTCTAGTAGATCAGATCAGATCATATGTAGAGGATTTTAGGAAGGGAGTGTCTGACCCCAGGTCTTAAACAACCCTTAGAAATAGGAAGCTAGGAGATTTGGGCTAGAGTGCCCGATAGGAAAGTGGCACGGAAGCGAGGTAGAAGATGCCCTTATTTACTACCGGGGTCAGAAGGCTTAACGTGCCCATTCAACGCTCTAGTAGATCAGATCAGATCATATGTAGAGGATTTTAGGAAGGGAGTGTCTGACCCCAGGTCTTAAACAACCCTTAGAAATAGGAAGCTAGGAGATTTGGGCTAGAGTGCCCGATAGGAAAGTGACACGGAAGCGAGGTAGAAGACGCCCTTATTTACTACTGGGGGTCAGAAGGCTTAACGTGCCCATTCAATGCTCTAGTAGATCAGATCAGATCATATGTAGAGGATTTTAGGAAGGGAGTGTCTGACCCCAGGTCTTAAACAACCCTTAGAAATAGGAAGCTAGGAGATTTGGGCTAGAGTGCCCGATAGGAAAGTGACACGGAAGCGAGGTAGAAGACGCCCTTATCTACTACCGGGGGTCAGAAGGCTTAACGTGCCCATTCAATGCTCTAGTAGATCAGATCAGATCATATGCAGAGAATTTTAGGAAGGGAGTGTCTGACCCCCAGGTCTTAAACAACCCTTAGAAATAGGAAGCTAGGAGATTTGGACTAGAGTGCCCGATAGGAAAGTGACACGGAAGCGAGGTAGAAGACGCCCTTATCTACTACCGGGGGTCAGAAGGCTTAACGTGCCCATTCAATGCTCTAGTAGATCAGATCAGATCATATGTAGAGGATTTTAGGAAGGGAGTGTCTGACCCCCAGGTCTTAAACAACCCTTAGAAATAGGAAGCTAGGAGATTTGGACTAGAGTGCCCGATAGGAAAGTGACACGGAAGCGAGGTAGAAGACGCCCTTATCTACTACCGGGGGTCAGACGGCTTAACGTGCCCATTCAATGCTCTAGTAGATCAGATCAGATCATATGTAGAGGAATTTAGGAAGGGAGTGTCTGACCCCAGGTCTTAAACAACCCTTAGAAATAGGAAGCTGTGAGATTTGGGCTAGAGTGCCCGATAGGAAAGTGACACGGAAGCGAGGTAGAAAGGGGGAGGAAGACGCCCTTATGTATTACCGGAGGGGGGGCAGTACCCGGGGTCCAACGGCTTAACGTGCCCATCCGACGCACGGCGGATATTTCGTGGTTCGAGCGTTCGTACCTTCCCAGGATCGAACCTGAGGTCATCTCCGTGGCAGTCACGAACGTTGACCACTAGGCCACCCGCGGCCCAGTTGAATGCACTTAAACAGGACCTTGAGGTTCTAAACAAAACTATTACAACTAAAAAGTGGTGGATACCTTTGCGTATTGTGAAGTACGCAGCTGCATTAAGAGTCACGAGTCCGAACGCGGTGTTCACATTATCCTGTCCAATCCCTGTACGTCTCAAGAGTGAATCGTTGCCCTCGCTGTGATATGTAATTATTTCACGAAAAATGGTGCTCTAATTAGGTTTCGCGCAGAAAAATGAGCGCTTACTAGAAGTCTTCTAAGAGACCGTTCATCACATTTTACAGATCATTTCCAGAGAAGCAGAGGGAAATGCGTCATTAATATACCCGCGGGGTTGTCACGCTTTATGTAGGGCGATACGAAACGGGAGAAATGCTGAAAACAACTGACGTGATGTGATCTCTGTGGATTCATCTACAGATGTCAATAACTTACACAATGGGAGAACGCAATCTCTGAGTCCTGCGTTATTAAGCTGGTCGCTATGAGGATCGTGGCTTATTTAACTTACTTAGGCTCCTGGCCTTCTACTAGCGAAAGCATTTAATAGGGCGATCTCTTTTAGAGTCCTCAGAGCTGTACCTCGGTACATTAGCCACAGGCATTCGAGATACTCTCGTCCCCTGTGTTAATGATCTGTGAAATGCGATGACAAAATTCTACTTTCAAAACCGGCTGCATTAGCGGTAATACGCATTAAACCTTTAATTTATCCCGTCGTGTAACAGGTACTTATCAGAGATAATACCTTTTGAGTTTTATTGCTTTTTATAACGCATTTTGAAACACATATGAATACAGAAAGAGCTCTGTTAGCGTTGTTTCAAAGATTGGGTCGATGCATGCCGTTTTTTTTCACCACACTACAGGATTGTATTACATCAGAAGGGAAAACGGAATCAATCAACCATGTATCTCCCCCCCCTAATTGTTTAAGATGGTGTCCCAACGTCTGGATAGGTCTGCAATGCCCTTTTTGAAAAAAACAAAAAAAAAAAAAAACGTGCAGGTTTTGCTGCGAAGAAATAAAGGAAATTCTGGAGATCAACGTCATTATTGAACGTTCTGCCACGGAGTGCTTTCGACAGAGATCGGAACAGGTGATAGTCTGAAGGGGCGCCATCTGGGGAATAGGCCGGATATGGAAGGATCTCCCATTTCATGTCCTGAATGGCCATTTGGGTCAGGTTTGCACTGTGAGAACGTGCGTTATCATGTTGGGGAAGGAAATCATGGCGCCAATTTGGCGGTTTTTGCTGAATTTGCTTCCTCCACACGGTGGAGTAGCTCACAACAGAGTGCAGCGTTGATGGTCCGATTCCTAGGCAGCATTTTCCAGTGAATAATGCCTTCCATGTTCCACCAGACACAGAACATGATCTTCGCAGGATGAAGATCATGTTTTGGACGTGGTGTGGACGTCTTGTTTGGGCTTAACCTTTCCCTCCGATGCCTGAAATTCAGGTACAGGCACCACTTTTCATCTCCAATAACAACACGTGACAGAAAGGGTTTGTGTTGCCGAGAACATTCGGGATAACGGGGGAGCAGGGAACCACATATGGCAACAGAGAGGGAAGAGAATGACTTTTTGTGGCCGAGGGAGAAGCGACTGACTTTTTTGGTGCCCACAGGGAAACGAATGACTTTTTTGTAGCCGAGAGGGAAGCGAATTACTTTCTTTGCGGCCTAGAGGAAAGCGGATGACTTTTTGTGGCTGAGAGGGGAAGCGAATGACGTTTTTGGTGCCCAGAGGGAAGTGTATGACCTTTTTGCGGCCGAGAGGAAAGCGGATGACTTTTTGTGGCTGAGAGGGAAGCGAATGACGTTTTTGGTGCCCAGAGGGAAGTGTATGGCCTTTTTGCGGCCGAGAGGAAAGCGAATGACTTTTTGTGGCTGAGAGGGAAGCGAATAACGTTTTTGCTGCCCAGAGGGAAGTGTATGACCTTTTTGTGGCCGAGAGGGAAGCGAATGACGTTTTTGTGGCCGAGAGGGAAGCGAATTACTTTCTTTGCGGCCGAGAGGAAAGCGAATGACTTTTTGTGGCTGAGAGGGAAGCGAATGACGTTTTTGGTGCCCAGAGGGAAGTGTATGACCTTTTTGCGGCCGAGAAGAAAGCGAATAATTTTTTGTGGCTGAGAGGGAAGCGAATGACGTTTTTGGTGCCCAGAGGGAAGTGTATGACCTTTTTGTGGCCGAGAGGGAAGCGAATGACTTTTTTGTGGCCGAGAGGGAAGCGAATTACTTTCTTTGCGGCCGAGAGGAAAGCGAATGACTTTTTGTGGCTGAGAGGGAAGCGAATGACGTTTTTGGTGCCCAGAGGGAAGTGTATGACCTTTTTGTGGCCGAGAGGGAAGCGAATGACTTTTTTGTGGCCGAGAGGGAAGCGAATTACTTTCTTTGCGGCCGAGAGGAAAACGAATGACTTTTTGTTGCTGAGAGGGAAGCGAACGACGTTTTTGGTGCCCAGAGGGAAGTGTATGACCTTTTTGTGGCCGAGAGGGAAGCGAATGACTTTTTTGTGGTCGAGAGAAAAAGCAAATGACTTTTTTGCGGCCGAGAGGGGAAGCGAATGACTTTTTTGTAGCCGGGGGAGAAGGAATGACTTTTTTGTGGCCGAGAGAGAAGCGAATGACATCGCACTATTGTATTTCCGGGTGTGTTGGACAAAATTAGGACTGTTCAGAATTAAGTCCTTCATCCCGTATTTATCTGCAGTTCTGGAAAGGGAAATAAGGTCGTTATGACAGCTGGAATTAAAATGGCCATTAGTTTCCTCATTAGCTAACTGCAAAGCGTGGCAGTTCGCATGCTCAGTATTCATTGCACCCATACTGTGCTCATGTATGCCCGTTTCGTCCAATAACTTTTTTGGAAAGATAGGTTGCAGCGTGTATTACTGCGATCATTACGTGGGCTTTCAAAATTCCTTCGCTCACGTACATTACGAAAAACACACCCTCGTTTGGGTGGTCTCCCACGAACGCTATTCATAACTGAACCTTGTTTCAGTCCTCACTGTAACACAGCTTACATTTGAACAGCAGTGAAAACACGTGAAGCCGATGTTTCCTCGATATTAGCCAATCAGCTCCTTGCACGCTGGTTCCCTTTGGCGCCATTTCTCAAAGTCGTACGGTTACCCGTCTGTCCTGATATGCGATGACGAAGTCGGAATGCTTGTCGTAAGTTTTGTCACACATACAGCAATCAGGTGATTAAATTTAGAAAAAAATTCCAATTTTTACCCGATTCTTGAGATCAGTCTCTAAAATGAGTAATTTCCATAGTTCGTACGGCGTATCTTAGTCCCTCAATTTTGGGTAACACTACGGAATTACGGTATATATAAGACGCCTTAAGAGAAAAGTGTTTAATCAGTGCATCCTTCCAGTGCTTACGTACGGAGCAGAGACATGAACCTTAACTAAATAAAACTGTGCAAAGACAGCAGAAAACTAAAAGAAGCATGGAGAGATAGATGCCTACTAGGTGTAAACAGTGTAACCAGGAGAGATAAAAAGAGGAACTGTTGGATAATGAAGTGACAACAGTGGGAGGCATCATGACCAGGGTAAAATCCATGAAATGGCAATGGGCTGGACATATTGTCAGGTGAACAGACCACCCATGGACAACCGAAATTTTAGACTGGATTCCAAGGGACAGGAAAATAATTAGAAGAAGACCGCATGGAAGATTGGTGGATGAAACTCGAAAGCATGCGGGAGTGACATGGAGGAGACTGGCACAAGAGAGACAGTTCTGGAAGATACTTGGAGAAACCTCCATCCTGCAGTGGATTGGTAATGGTTGGCAATGAGTGTGATGATGAAATGTATTCGTAATCCGAATTTATGGGCAAGAACAAAAATAAAAGTTTCCAAGGTTTCGCACATCAACCAGATGGCTTTCTCAAGGAAGGTAGACAGAAAACTGAATAATAGAACACTTCGGGAATTTGAAGGAGGTTTCTTCACCTAACAATAAATGAATTTATTATAATAAATTCATTTATTGTCTAGTCAAGTCACCGATGAAGACTAGTCAATAAATGAATGTTATGTAATAAATCCCATTATTATCTGGTCAAGTTGCCTGCAAAGACTAGACAATAAATGAATTTATTGTATTTTCAAGCCACGGCGTTCAAATTATTGAAGCGGTCTGTTATTCAGTTTGCAGTCACCGCGTTCAAATTGTTGAAGCGTTATATTATTCAGTTTGTAGTTTGATGTCACTGCGTTCAAATTGTTGAAGCGTTCTGTTATTCAGTTTGCAGTTTTCTGTCATCGGGTTCAAATCGTTGAAGCGTTCTATTATTCAGTTTGCTCTCACCGCGTTCAAATTTTTGAAGCATTATATTATTCAGTTTGCAATTTGCTTTCCCCGCTTTCAAATTGTTGAAGCGCTTTTTTCAACTTGCTGTTGGTTGTCGTCGTGTTCAAATCGTTGAAGCGTTCTATTATTCGGTTTAAAGTTTGCTTTCACCGCATTAAATTTTTGAAGCGTTCTATTATTCAGTTAGCGATTTTCTGTCCCATTTTAAAATTGTTGAAGCGTTCTGTTATTCAATATGCAGTTTGCTGTCACTAAGTTCGAATTGTTAAAGCGTTCAATTATTCAGTTTGCTGTCACTGCGTTCAAATCGTTGAAGCGTTCCATTATTCAGTTTGCTGTCACTGCGTTCAAATCGTTGAAGCGCTCCATTATTTAGTTTGCTGTGACTGCGTTCAAATCGTTGAAGCGTTCAATTATTCAGTTTGCTGGGACTGCGTTCAAATCGTTGAAGCGTTCCATTATTCAGTTTGCTGTCACTGCATTCAAATCGTTGAAGCGTTCCATTATTCAGTTTGCTGTCACTGCGTTCAAATCGTTGAAGCGCTCTATTATTTAGTTTGTTGTGACTGCGTTCAAATCGTTGAAGCGTTCAATTATTCAGTTTGCTGGGACTGCGTTCAAATCGTTGAAACGTTCCATTATTCAGTTTGCTGTCACTGCGTTCAAATCCTTGAAGCGTTCCATTATTCAGTTCGCTGTCACTGCGTTCAAATCGTTGAAGCGTTCCATTATTCATTTTGCTGTCACTGCGTTCAAATCGTTGAAGCGTTCCATTATTCAGTTCGCTGTCACTGCGTTCAAATCGTTGAAGCGTTCCATTATTCAGTTTGCGGGTCACTGCGTTCAAATCGTTGAAGGCCGCCCCGGTGGCGCAGTGGTCTAACCGATGGCCTCTGATCATTCGTCCGCAAGGGGTCTGGGTTTGAATCCCACTGAGGCATGGATGTTGTGTTTGTCTTACCGCACTGGCTCTCTCCCTTCTCTAGAACCAGTGACCCTAAATTAGGGACGGGAGACTGCTTATAGCCCATTGAGTTGCTCACGGTGGTCGTTAAACCTCCAATTAAAAAAATCGTTGAAGCGTTCTATTATTCAGTTTGCTGTCAATGCCTTCAAATCGCTAAAGCGTTCCATTATTCAGTTTGCTGTCACTGCGTTCAAATCGCTAAAGCGTTCTTTATTCAGTTTGCTGTCACTGCGTTCAAATCGTTGAAGCGTTCTATTATTCAGTTTGCAGTTTTCTGTCATCGCGTTAAAATCGTTGAAAGGTTATATTATTCAGTTTGCAGTTTTCTGTCATCGCGTTAAAATCGTTGAAAGGTTATATTATTCAGTTTGCAGTTTTCTGTCATCGCGTTAAAATCGTTGAAAGGTTATATTATTCAGTTTGCAGTTTTCTGTCATCGCGTTAAAATCTTTGAAAGGTTATGTTATTCAGTTTGCAGTTTTCTGTCATCGCGTTAAAATCGTTGAAAGGTTATATTATTCAGTTTGCAGTTTTCTGTCATCGCGTTAAAATCGTTGAAAGGTTATATTATTCAGTTTGCAGTTTTCTGTCATCGCGTTAAAATCGTTGAAAGGTTATATTATTCAGTTTGCAGTTTTCTGTCATCGCGTTAAAATCTTTGAAAGGTTATATTATTCAGTTTGCAGTTTTCTGTCATCGCGTTAAAATCTTTGAAAGGTTATATTATTCAGTTTGTAGTTTTCTGTCATCGCGTTAAAATCGTTGAAAGGTTATATTATTCAGTTTGCAGTTTTCTGTCATCGCGTTAAAATCGTTGAAAGGTTATATTATTCAGTTTGCAGTTTTCTGTCATCGCGTTAAAATCGTTGAAAGGTTATATTATTCAGTTTGCAGTTTTCTGTCATCGCGTTAAAATCGTTGAAAGGTTATATTATTCAGTTTGCAGTTTTCTGTCATCGCGTTAAAATCGTTGAAAGGTTATATTATTCAGTTTGCAGTTTTCTGTCATCGCGTTAAAATCGTTGAAAGGTTATATTATTCAGTTTGCAGTTTTCTGTCATCGCGTTAAAATCGTTGAAAGGTTATATTATTCAGTTTGCAGTTTTCTGTCATCGCGTTAAAATCGTTGAAAGGTTATATTATTCAGTTTGCAGTTTTCTGTCATCGCGTTAAAATCGTTGAAAGGTTATATTATTCAGTTTGCAGTTTTCTGTCATCGCGTTAAAATCGTTGAAAGGTTATATTATTCAGTTTGCAGTTTTCTGTCATCGCGTTAAAATCGTTGAAAGGTTATATTATTCAGTTTGCAGTTTTCTGTCATCGCGTTAAAATCGTTGAAAGGTTATATTATTCAGTTTGCAGTTTTCTGTCATCGCGTTAAAATCGTTGAAAGGTTATATTATTCAGTTTGCAGTTTTCTGTCATCGCGTTAAAATCGTTGAAAGGTTATATTATTCAGTTTGCAGTTTTCTGTCATCGCGTTAAAATCGTTGAAAGGTTATATTATTCAGTTTGCAGTTTTCTGTCATCGCGTTAAAATCGTTGAAAGGTTATATTATTCAGTTTGCAGTTTTCTGTCATCGCGTTAAAATCGTTGAAAGGTTATATTATTCAGTTTGCAGTTTTCTGTCATCGCGTTAAAATCGTTGAAAGGTTATGTTATTCAGTTTGCAGTTTTCTGTCATCGCGTTAAAATCGTTGAAAGGTTGCAGTTTTCTGTCATCGCGTTAAAATCGTTGAAAGGTTATATTATTCAGTTTGCAGTTTTCTGTCATCGCGTTAAAATCGTTGAAAGGTTATATTATTCAGTTTGCAGTTTTCTGTCATCGCGTTAAAATCGTTGAAAGGTTATATTATTCAGTTTGCAGTTTTCTGTCATCGCGTTAAAATCGTTGAAAGGTTATATTATTCAGTTTGCAGTTTTCTGTCATCGCGTTAAAATCGTTGAAAGGTTATATTATTCAGTTTGCAGTTTTCTGTCATCGCGTTAAAATCGTTGAAAGGTTATATTATTCAGTTTGCAGTTTTCTGTCATCGCGTTAAAATCGTTGAAAGGTTATATTATTCAGTTTGCAGTTTTCTGTCATCGCGTTAAAATCGTTGAAAGGTTATATTATTCAGTTTGCAGTTTTCTGTCATCGCGTTAAAATCGTTGAAAGGTTATATTATTCAGTTTGCAGTTTTCTGTCATCGCGTTAAAATCGTTGAAAGGTTATATTATTCAGTTTGCAGTTTTCTGTCATCGCGTTAAAATCGTTGAAAGGTTATATTATTCAGTTTGCAGTTTTCTGTCATCGCGTTAAAATCGTTGAAAGGTTATATTATTCAGTTTGCAGTTTTCTGTCATCGCGTTAAAATCGTTGAAAGGTTATATTATTCAGTTTGCAGTTTTCTGTCATCGCGTTAAAATCGTTGAAAGGTTATATTATTCAGTTTGCAGTTTTCTGTCATCGCGTTAAAATCGTTGAAAGGTTATATTATTCAGTTTGCAGTTTTCTGTCATCGCGTTAAAATCGTTGAAAGGTTATATTATTCAGTTTGCAGTTTTCTGTCATCGCGTTAAAATCGTTGAAAGGTTATATTATTCAGTTTGCAGTTTTCTGTCATCGCGTTAAAATCGTTGAAAGGTTATATTATTCAGTTTGCAGTTTTCTGTCATCGCGTTAAAATCGTTGAAAGGTTATATTATTCAGTTTGCAGTTTTCTGTCATCGCGTTAAAATCGTTGAAAGGTTATATTATTCAGTTTGCAGTTTTCTGTCATCGCGTTAAAATCGTTGAAAGGTTATATTATTCAGTTTGCAGTTTTCTGTCATCGCGTTAAAATCGTTGAAAGGTTATATTATTCAGTTTGCAGTTTTCTGTCATCGCGTTAAAATCGTTGAAAGGTTATATTATTCAGTTTGCAGTTTTCTGTCATCGCGTTAAAATCGTTGAAAGGTTATATTATTCAGTTTGCAGTTTTCTGTCATCGCGTTAAAATCGTTGAAAGGTTATATTATTCAGTTTGCAGTTTTCTGTCATCGCGTTAAAATCGTTGAAAGGTTATATTATTCAGTTTGCAGTTTTCTGTCATCGCGTTAAAATCGTTGAAAGGTTATATTATTCAGTTTGCAGTTTTCTGTCATCGCGTTAAAATCGTTGAAAGGTTATATTATTCAGTTTGCAGTTTTCTGTCATCGCGTTAAAATCGTTGAAAGGTTATATTATTCAGTTTGCAGTTTTCTGTCATCGCGTTAAAATCGTTGAAAGGTTATATTATTCAGTTTGCAGTTTTCTGTCATCGCGTTAAAATCGTTGAAAGGTTATATTATTCAGTTTGCAGTTTTCTGTCATCGCGTTAAAATCGTTGAAAGGTTATATTATTCAGTTTGCAGTTTTCTGTCATCGCGTTAAAATCGTTGAAAGGTTATATTATTCAGTTTGCAGTTTTCTGTCATCGCGTTAAAATCGTTGAAAGGTTATATTATTCAGTTTGCAGTTTTCTGTCATCGCGTTAAAATCGTTGAAAGGTTATATTATTCAGTTTGCAGTTTTCTGTCATCGCGTTAAAATCGTTGAAAGGTTATATTATTCAGTTTGCAGTTTTCTGTCATCGCGTTAAAATCGTTGAAAGGTTATATTATTCAGTTTGCAGTTTTCTGTCATCGCGTTAAAATCGTTGAAAGGTTATATTATTCAGTTTGCAGTTTTCTGTCATCGCGTTAAAATCGTTGAAAGGTTATATTATTCAGTTTGCAGTTTTCTGTCATCGCGTTAAAATCGTTGAAAGGTTATATTATTCAGTTTGCAGTTTTCTGTCATCGCGTTAAAATCGTTGAAAGGTTATATTATTCAGTTTGCAGTTTTCTGTCATCGCGTTAAAATCGTTGAAAGGTTATATTATTCAGTTTGCAGTTTTCTGTCATCGCGTTAAAATCGTTGAAAGGTTATATTATTCAGTTTGCAGTTTTCTGTCATCGCGTTAAAATCGTTGAAAGGTTATATTATTCAGTTTGCAGTTTTCTGTCATCGCGTTAAAATCGTTGAAAGGTTATATTATTCAGTTTGCAGTTTTCTGTCATCGCGTTAAAATCGTTGAAAGGTTATATTATTCAGTTTGCAGTTTTCTGTCATCGCGTTAAAATCGTTGAAAGGTTATATTATTCAGTTTGCAGTTTTCTGTCATCGCGTTAAAATCGTTGAAAGGTTATATTATTCAGTTTGCAGTTTTCTGTCATCGCGTTAAAATCGTTGAAAGGTTATATTATTCAGTTTGCAGTTTTCTGTCATCGCGTTAAAATCGTTGAAAGGTTATATTATTCAGTTTGCAGTTTTCTGTCATCGCGTTAAAATCGTTGAAAGGTTATATTATTCAGTTTGCAGTTTTCTGTCATCGCGTTAAAATCGTTGAAAGGTTATATTATTCAGTTTGCAGTTTTCTGTCATCGCGTTAAAATCGTTGAAAGGTTATATTATTCAGTTTGCAGTTTTCTGTCATCGCGTTAAAATCGTTGAAAGGTTATATTATTCAGTTTGCAGTTTTCTGTCATCGCGTTAAAATCGTTGAAAGGTTATATTATTCAGTTTGCAGTTTTCTGTCATCGCGTTAAAATCGTTGAAAGGTTATATTATTCAGTTTGCAGTTTTCTGTCATCGCGTTAAAATCGTTGAAAGGTTATATTATTCAGTTTGCAGTTTTCTGTCATCGCGTTAAAATCGTTGAAAGGTTATATTATTCAGTTTGCAGTTTTCTGTCATCGCGTTAAAATCGTTGAAAGGTTATATTATTCAGTTTGCAGTTTTCTGTCATCGCGTTAAAATCGTTGAAAGGTTATATTATTCAGTTTGCAGTTTTCTGTCATCGCGTTAAAATCGTTGAAAGGTTATATTATTCAGTTTGCAGTTTTCTGTCATCGCGTTAAAATCGTTGAAAGGTTATATTATTCAGTTTGCAGTTTTCTGTCATCGCGTTAAAATCGTTGAAAGGTTATGTTATTCAGTTTGCAGTTTTCTGTCATCGCGTTAAAATCGTTGAAAGGTTATATTATTCATGCAGTTTTCTGTCATCGCGTTAAAATCGTTGAAAGGTTATATTATTCAGTTTGCAGTTTTCTGTCATCGCGTTAAAATCGTTGAAAGGTTATAATATTCAGTTTGCAGTTTTCTGTCATCGCGTTAAAATTGTTGAAAGGTTATATTATTCAGTTTGCAGTTTTCTGTCATCGCGTTAAAATCGTTGAAAGGTTATGTTATTCAGTTTGCAGTTTTCTGTCATCGCGTTAAAATCGTTGAAAGGTTGCAGTTTTCTGTCATCGCGTTAAAATCGTTGAAAGGTTATATTCTTCAGTTCGCAGTTTTTCTGTCATCGCGTTAAAATCGTTGAAAGGTTATATTCTTCAGTTTGCAGTTTTCTGTCATCGCGTTAAAATTGTTGAAAGGTTATATTATTCAGTTTGCAGTTTGCTATCACCCCGTGCAAATTGTCGAAGTGTTCTGTTATTCAGTTTGCAGTTGAAAAAGCCACCTGGTTGACGTGCGAAATCTTGGAAACTTTGATTTCTATTCTACACCAATAAAGTCGGATTACTAGTATAGTTTTACTATTATCAACATTTCCTTGTTAGTAATTAACGGGAAAGAGCTATCTTCAGAAAGAGTACCATAATCTTCTTTATTTAAGAAAAGCTTCTCAGAGTAGAGATGCTTGTTTTAACTTTTTCATAAAAGTAAGAATCGTAAAGATAGGAAGAATATACTAATCATATTTTTGGTTCGTGATTTGGGAAATGAAGACGGATGAAAAGAAACTTTACTGGACGTACAGATCGTTAAAAGCTAAAACGAAGACCACTTATCTTTCACACCGAAAGAAATATTCCCGAAGAAATATGGAACACTTTCAGACTTTTCTAGTAAAAATTTTCCTTAAAAAAGAACCCCAAAAATTAAAAGAAAAATTTCACCTTCTTCAGTTCTAAGAAATAATTGGTAAACCGTATTTTCCTCGACCGTTAAGGAAACTGATTTGCAAATGGAAACTTTCAGATTCCGTTGTGTGAGATATATTCAAAGAAACTGCGCTCAGAAGCCGAAGGAAATAATCCCATCACCTTCGTAGATTTTCATTAAGGAGACAGTTATGAGGGAAAAGTGCCGATTACAACCTGCTTGGAAACATTCTTTCTGCCATATCAAAACGCTAAAAACACTGGATAAGAAATGCCGAATACCTCCTCAATGGCGTCATCGGCAAATTGGATTAACATAAAGGAGCTATTCTGGGTAAAAATGGCCATGAAAAGAGTAATTTTTTCAAATAATGGTGGCCATTCCTTGATTTTCGTTTTTGTTACAGCTTCCGCTACTAATAAAGTTTGATAGAACCGTTCTTACACTTTTCTTTTTTTACAATCATCTCGCAAAAGTGTGACTGAAAACTAAATATAAAAATCAGAGTATTCTCTGGGCTCAGAAAAGTTTATCGAAAATATTTGCAGTTCGCATATTTCGATAATTTTAAACACCTTGCACTGATTCCAAAATAGGATGTGCTTAATATACACTACATTATCAAGAGTATTCGGACACCGCAATGTTTTAGGACAAATGACTTTATTATCGCAATTAGTCGGCTCACCTTTTGCTTGTATTAGGTGTACCAATAAGATTTAAAGGTTTTAAGACAACGCAACATGTAATTTGAGAGAACTTAGGGAAAGAAACTTGCTGTTTATGCACGATGTTCAAACTTGCTGAATGATTCCAGTTACAAGCAAACTTTAATAACTAAAAACACACACAAGTCAAAATACACTGGCGGAAAGTGAAAAAGAACACCAAGAAGGAGACGTCTGATACCAACGAAATTTGTACAGCATAATAACGGAATACAGAGGATAACGTGATCAAAACATTATGGCAAAATACAGCTGTATTTGCTGGTAAACTGAAAAATAACATTTCCATGTAACATGGTTAGTACGAGGTTGAACCGCCATGAACTGCGTCACACTGTGCAATTCTGGCATGGAGTCTGTCGTACAGATGTTGGATGTAAGTTTGGGGTATTGAGTTCCAACCATCCTCAACCTGGACGCGTAAATCGGGATGGTCGTGGCTGGCCGTGGAGACCGGATAAGTCGTTGTCCCATAAAATCCCACACGTGCTCAATGGAGGACAAATCCGGTGAACGTACAGGCCATGGAAGTTGTCTCACACCCTGAAGTGCATGTTGCGTTGCACGTGCCCTGTGTGGGCGTGCGTTATATTGCTGGAAAACACCACCATGGACTGACCTCACAAATGGCACAACAACGGGCTGAATGATGTTGTTGATGTAGGACGTACTGTTTAACGTACCCGGTACAAACACTAGTTGTGTACGGGAGTGATAGCTGATCGCTCCCCACACCAGGAGACCAGGTGTAGGCCCTGTGTGTCGCTGGCGGATGCAAGAAGGGTGGAGATGCTCCCCTGTGCGTCTGCGAACACGCATACAGCCAACAGAGGCTCCCAAGCAGAATCTGCTTTCATCGCTGAATACGACAGATCGCCATTGCGTTCTCCAGTGCAGACGTTGGCGACACCACTGCACCCGTTCCTCACGGTGGGCTGGAGTCAGAGGTACACATGCCAGAGGCACACGTGCACGTAGTCCTGCATCCAGTAGACGGTTGCGGATTGTTTGCACAGTGACCTCAGGTGCAACGGCAGCTCGGATTTGCGTCGCAGTGGATGTTCTGCTTGACAACGCCGCTGTTCTTATGCGTCGATCGGTCCGCTCATCAGTCCGTCTGTGACTCCCGATTCCACGTCTTCTCGTGTGGGAATGTTCCTCGGACCATCTACGCCACCATCGTACCACCACCGATACTTCCCGTCCAATTCGCTCGGCAATACGACCACCCGGCCTCGCGGAGTCCGACTAGAAGATCTCGTTCAAAGTCCGAAAACTGCTGAGATCGTACACGGCTTCCATGTCCAGGCATTGCAGCTTCTTCAGGGTCTTCGCACGTGTCCGTACGCCGACGACTGATTACATTCACTTCGCCGTACTCCTTAAATACCACCGACGATAATTTGCATATTATGCCGTGCTGTGGCGTAAGCGCTCACCGGTTGGTCCCGAAATTAACATCACACCTACGTAAACTCGACCCCATTAACATATGTGAATTTCATGATCGTCCGCCAATTCTTTTTTGGTGTTCTTTTTTCACTTTCCGGCAGTGTATATATATATTTTTGGGTGTATAAATGTGTTTCCCTTTGTACATATATTTTAACTTGTGTGTGTGTTTTTAGTTAATAAAGTTTACTTGTAACTGGAATCATTCAACAAGTGTGAACATCGTGCATTAACAGCATGTTTCTTCTCCTAAGTATTCTTTGTGGCACGAAAAAGTTTACTTTATAATCAATTTGAGAGAAAATAACAATACCTTTACGAATCAAAATACACGCCGTCATTATTTGTCACCTTCCTCCATCCATCGGGCAGCTGACGGATTCCAGCCACGAAGAATACTTCGTCGTGAGACGCGATGAAGTCGTCAACCTATTTTCGCACTTCGTCACATGTCCGGAACTGTACAGCAGACAAACCATGTTCCATCGATCGGAACAAATGATAGTTTGAATGGGCTATGTCGAGACTATACGCCGGGTGCTCCAAAACTTCCCAGTCAAGCGTAAATAACGTTTCCTTGACCGATTTCGCGACATGCGGCCTAGCGTTGTCATGCAGAAATTTCACGGAACGCAATACTTTGCCTGTGAATAGACGTTTCCGACAAATTTCCTGGTTTAATCGCAGCAATTGTTGCTTATAGCTATCAGCAGTAACAGTTTTACCGTGTTCCAATAGTTCATAATAGAGCACACCCTTCATATCCCACCAGATGCACAGCAGAACTTTCTTGGAGTGAATATTGCGTCTCTGTGTCGAAGTCGTTGCTTCACCGGGGTCTACCCAATGTTTTTTTTTGCATTTGGGATTGCCATACCATATCCACTTTTCATCACCCGTAACGATTTTCCACAGGAAAGACTTTCCGTGTTGTTTATTCAACAGATTTAAACACTTCGTGGCACGTTCATCCTTGTTCCTCTGGCCCAGGTCCCCATTTTCCCTTCCTTCTGAATCTGTCCCATTGCGCGTAAACGATTGGAAATGGTTTGTTGAGTTACCCCCGTTGTTCAGCCAGTTCTTTTTGCTTTGGAGACGAATCTTCTTCCAGCAATGCTTGCAGCTCCTCATGTGCAACTATCCGCTACATTCTCGATCGCTGACATCAAATCACCTGCTTTAAACCGTCTAAACCAAAACTCATACGTGCTTTTCAATACAATATTCTTCCCCAGAACAGAAGAGATCGATGCACATGCTTTTGCAGAACTTTTTCCTTGATGAAATTCGTATCGAATGCAGTATCGAATAAATGCGGTATCGTTTGCCATCTTTCACCTACCGACGTGCAAGTGCGCTTGACTGTTGTCTCAAGCCCATGGAACATCTTTGTGATGAATTTGAATGCCGATTGGGAACCAAGCCTAATATCCCGATACTGCTCACCAACCTGAGCAACGCTCTTGTGATATAATCGGAGACAACCGCAGCGTCGTTCAACACTGAGCTAGCTTTGCATTAGGAACACCTACCTAATAACGCGTTGGTCCACCTTTCTGTGCACTCACAGCTCGCAGACACCTAGGAACAGATTCTACAAGGTGTCGAACATCCTCCATGCGTACACTGAGTTAGCTTTGCATTCGGAACACTTACCTAATAACGCGTTGGTCTACCTTTCTGTGCAATCACGGCTCGCAGACGCCTAATAACAGGTTCTACAAGGTGTCGAACATCCTCCATGCGTACACTGAGTTAGCTTTGCATTAGGAAAACCTATCGAATAACGCGTTGGTCCACCTATAACGAAGTGAATTTCTTCGTCATTTTTATCCGCGCCAGGATTCGAACCCGAGTCCACTCATTCCGGAATAAGTTGCTCTACCAATTAAGCTACGCGGACGTTTTATTCTGATTCCTATCTGCCTTTATGTCGTGTGCGTCCTTCTGGCAGGTACGTCACATCTCCTGGTACGTTACATCATCTCCCCCTTATTATTATTATTTTTTTTTCGAAGTGCTGGAGAAAGGATTCTTTTATTTTTCCTATCTCGCGGTGTGAAAATAACATCACACCAATGCGAGATTTTGAACGGTCGGGTCATCCGGATAGTTCGGGCGCCATTATAACGAAGTGAATTTCTTCGTCATTTTTATCCGCGCCAGGATTCGAACCCGAGTCCACTCATTCCGGAATAAGTTGCTCTACCAATTAAGCTACGCGGACGTTTTATTCTGATTCCTATCTGCCTTTATGTCGTGTGCGTCCTTCTGGCAGGTACGTCACATCTCCTGGTACGTTACACACCTTTTTGTGCAATCACAGCTCGCAGACACCTAAGAACAGATTCTACAAGGTGTCGAACATCCTCCATGCGTACACTGAGTTAGCTTTGCATTAGGAACACCTACCGAATAACGCGTTGCTCTACCTTTCTGTGCAATCACGGCTAGCAGACGCCTAGGAACAGATTCTACAAGGTGTCGAACATCCTCCATGCGTACACTGTGTTAGCTTTGCATTAGGAAAGTCTATCGAATAACGCGTTGCTCTACCTTTCTGTGCAATCATGGCTCGCAGACGGCTAGGAACAGATTCTACAAGGTGTCGAACATCCTCCATGCGTACACTGAGTTAGCTTTGCATTCGGAACAGTTACCTAATAACGCGTTGGTCTACCTTTCTGTGCAATCACAGCTCGCAGACACCTAGGAACAGACTGAAAATTTGCGGGAATGATAGAATGGGGTGTGAGAACTACTAATCCTCCTTCTCCACGGAATGGGCTTGAACTGTCGGAGTTGCTGTAACGAATACGGTGTTAAGTTACGCATGTTAGAAACTTTGTAGAATATGTTCCTAGGCGTCTGCAAGCCGCGATTGTACAGAAAGGTAGAGCAACGCGTTATTCGATAGGTTTTCCTAATGCAAAGCTAACACAGTGTACGCATGGAGGATGCTTGACACCTTGTAGAATCTGTTCCTAGGCGTCTGCGAGCCGTGATTTTTTTTTTTTCGATTGGAGGTTTAACGACCACCGTGAGCCCGTCCCTAATTTAGGGTCACTGGCTCCAGGGAAGGGAAAGAGCCAGTGCCGTAAGACAAACACAACATCCATGCCTCACCGGGATTCGAACCCGGACCCCGTTCGGACGAATGATCAGAGGCCATCGCTTAGACCACTGCGCCACCGGGGCGGCCAAGAGCCGTGATTGCACAGACAGTCAGGAGGGTTTGGGGGTAAAGACAATGTTGCGAATTCGTCATCGTGTTCTTCCAGCTTTTCCGTAGTTATAAGAGCCTAGTGATAGGGCGTGTTGTCCTGGTTAGAGATGGAACTGTGGTCCGAGTGAACGTCCTGCAGATATGGAGGGAGATGATCGGATCCCAATAGCGTCCACCATTCGGCGTTTGTGGAATCGCAACAAACTGACGCCGAGCTTGCCAGGATAAAATTTCCCAAACCAGAACACCACCTCCACATGACTGTTGAACACGAACTGTGCAACCAGAGGATAAGGCTTCATGCTGTTCATGCCATATGCGAACCAGGTAATCACCATGGTGCAGCAAGAAATAAGCCTCTTCACTCCAGACGACCTTCTTCCATCTATCGAGGATCCATTGCGAAAGTTCATTCGCCCATGAAAGGCGTTGTGTACGATGACTGGGCGTCATCATAGGTAGGGAGTGGAGTCGCTACCCTGACAAGATACAGCGCATGGTGGGTGTGGAAATAGGTCAAACTGCACCGTTGTTGTACTGGTGGGTGACTTGGGTGAGCTGCATAGTCGCTGCTGACCAATGTTAGCCCTTCTGCTGCATGTCTGTGCATGGTTAAGGCTGTATTTGAATGAGTGTTTGAGTTCATCGTCTGCGACAGATGGCGTAAATAATCACCACTTGGGCGTCGCTTTTACCTCTTGAGTGACTCTCCCAGAAGTTGGTGTCAGCGAATCAGTGCAGACCTCACCATATTCAGAATGAAAGCGGTCTCTAGTTGGCTCCACAATGAAAATACAAAATACGCGCTGTTATGTTTTAACCAATGACGCTATTTGGGGGCGGAGTTCAGTAAGAAAGCGGAGTTTCTATAGCTCAGATTTAGGGGTTATCTGCTAATACACACATTTTCTCTTCAAAAACTGAACGGTAAATAGACGATGTCATCGCTCTGTGCACGTTATTTTATAAACAACGCATAGCAACTGAAAAATTGTTGTTCCGACACCGCTGGTATCGAATCACAGATCTCTCGATAACTAGCCCAGCGCGTTGTTTATAAAATAACGTGGACAGAGCGATGACATTGTCTATTTACATTATCACCACGTATTTAAAATATATTCACCAAATATATTCAAAATGAACGGATTTAAGATGATCTATAGAAGACAAGATTCCGATCTGCCTTTTGCACCTATTCATTGATTTCTATATATTTGACTCAGATAATTAGAAAAATGGGGCAGAAATAAGAGATTTCGTTGCTTTCAGACAGAAGCACTGCTATGCTAACTTAATGCGCAATCTAACGCCAAATTGAATGAAATTGAATGCTTTCGAGTCAGACAAATTGAATTTAAAAAAAAAATTCTAACAGAGTTTTCGGAATAATAACTGTAGCATGCATTAGCCATCGGTCGTTTTTATTTGTGCTTAAAGTTTCAAATACTACAATGTAATAGTCTTCGAGAAAATGTGTACAGAATAATTTACATTGCAGATATAGTGTAGATGATGAACCCTAACACTCAAAAAATATATAAATCCGCTCCTGGTACGCACTTCATACAGTGGTACGGGAGCATACAACAACTACGGCTGTTTTTTCAAAATTGTGGAACCTGTCCTGCGGCGGTCAAATTCGCTTAAGTCGTCATGTTTCCCCATTACTGTCAAACGTTTACGGATTACATACAGATCAGATCATAGGTAGAGAATTTTAGGAAGGGAGTGTCTGACCCCAGCTCTTAAACAACCCTTAGAAATAGGAAGCTAGAAGATTTGGGCTAGAGAGCGCGATAGGAAAGTGACACGGAAGCGAGGTGGAAAGTGAGAGGAAGACGCCCTTATTTATTACCGGGGGACAGTACCCGGGGTCCGACGGCTTAACGTGCCCATCCGAAGCACGGCGGATATTTAGTGGATCGAGCGTTCGTACCTGCCTGGAATCGAACCTGAGGTCCTTTCCGTGGTAGTCACGAAAGTTGCCCACTAAGCCACCCGCGGCCCGATTACGTACAGAGGGCAGGTGTGCACAATTTATTTTAGTCGCACGTGACGTTGATATCACGTGGTACTTCGTTACTGCTCCGAATATTTAAAACGAGGGGGTGTTCCTATCGTAAAGCTAACTCAACGTAAACTCTAGTGGAATGCCTTCCCAGCAGAGGGGAGTCTACGGTAGCAGAAAGTGTGGGTGAACTCGATATTAATTCCATTCCTATTACAGAGGTATATACATATATGTAGTGCGATCATAAAGTTCCGAGACTAGGTACCGTATTTTCCCGAAAGTAAGACTTAACTGGAAAATAAGCCCTAGCATGGTTTTTCCGGATGCTCGTAATATAAGCTCTACCCCGAAAATAAGCCCCAGTGACGATACGTAGTACCGTAGTCAGCCAGCCTATCACTGTTCAAAAAAACTGAAGCGAGTGCCAAAATCACTGGAGGATACCCTGTTCATGAGTTTAATTTGCCTCGAATATCCAAAGTAAGAAAGAAAGCCGACTGACTTTGAACTCAGCCGAGGATACGGTTTTAATTATGGCGCATGTATTCAGTTCGGTTCAGAGAGCAAGCGGGAGATGAAAAGAAGCCGTCTTTTGTTCGGCAGCTGTAACATCCATTTCCGAAAAGGGAATCCGACGTGGGAAACTTTACCGGTGAACGCTATCTTTGTCGGAAAAGTTATTCATCAACAGGAGGTGTGTGTGTTTAGAAATGGGGGAGACACATGCAACTCATAGAAAAAGTAAGAAGTGTTCTAACTGCCTTCAATGGATTACGAAAGGGGTTCGTCCCTGTCCAAGTTATTGTGTTGGCAACGGCGACTGAAAAAAATTCTTTAAAAATCAGAGAATTAATATTTTGGGGCCGAACGAACATTCTTAACTGTCATCATTTTTGTTGCCACTCCTGTGTCGAATAACAATTAACACAGTCTTCAATTAACGCTTGATTTAATGGTAGATTTAAAAGGAATAATATTTTGACCCCCAGACAAGATGAGTGCAAAAAGAAAGAGCTATTCCGTCGAATACAAGAAAGGAATCGTGGAGGACTCCCGGGGCAAGAATCTTACGGCTTTCTGCAAAGAGAAGAAGTTGGATCTCCGAATCGTCCGAAAATGGCGAGCCGAGTACGATAACCTCAGTCAACAGGTGGACGAGGGAAATCCCAAGAAGCGCAAGTGTCGATCAGGTCGGCAACCAATATTTCCTGAGCTAAAAGACATCATCTGTGAATGGATTGCTGACAGGAGAGCAAAGGTTTTGGTTGTGCGCAGGGCTGATATTCAGTCATTTGCCCTTGCAATGGCACCACAGTTAGAAATGTCCCCAGAAGAATTCAAAACATCACAGCACTGGCTGGATGGCTTCCTTCAGCGATATGAATTGTCTGTAAGAAGATCGACGACACTGTTCAAGCTGGAAGATACTGAAGTTATTAAACGTGCACTTGCATTCAAGTCCTTTGTTGATGGCATCGACTTTCCTAAATACCAACTCTCCGACATGATTGCTATGGATGAAACTGCAGTGTTTGTGGGCCAAGGATCTCAAACGAACATTGATCAGAGAGGTGCCTCGTCAATCTACATTCCCTCCACTGGTTACGAAAGTGCACGTGTTACCTGTGTTTTGGCAATTCGTCTGGATGGAAAGAAAACCCCACTTCTAATAATCACTAAGGACAAGAAAGTTAAGATTGAATGTGTTTCAGCCATTTATGTTCTTGAAACCGAAAAAGCCTGGTGCACACAAGCAGTTATGAGGAAATGGGTCGATTTAATGCTGCCACTTGTTTTGCGAGGTGGCCAAAGAGGTCTGCTAGTCTGGGATTCAACCACCACTCACTGCGCTAAAGACATGAAGAACTTCCTTGCAAAGAGAAGAATAGATCAAATAATGATTCCCGCAGGAATGACTGCCTATCTCCAGACTCTTGATATTGCAATAAACAAGCCATTCAAGGATCATTTGCGCATGGAAATCAATGACTACATTGAAAATAGAATGGAGAGAAATCAGCGTGGAAACTTTGTGAAGCCTAGCCTGCAAGAGGTCGTGACTTGGGTGAAGAATTCATGGGATAAAATCGCTGAGAGCTGTGTTGCAAATGCACTACGAGCAGACTACATGGACAAGAAGTGCTCATTTAAAGAGAGCTTTATTGCTGGACATTTTGAGATTGGGGTCAATGGTTCTACAGGAAATGAAGTCGCAAAACATTCAGGCCAAAATTCGTGGTTTGGAGAGTTATGACGATGTTCCAGAAGATGACATGACTATATTTGAATAAATGTAGATTTTTGTACATGAATAAATGTAGATTTTTGTACATGAATAAATGTAGATTTTTGTACATGAATAAATGTAGATTTTTGTACATGAATAAATGTAAACGAAAAAATAAAGTTGGTAGTACATGAAAAAATAAGACATCTCCTGAAAATAAGCTCTAACGCATCTTTTGGAGCAAACATAATATAAGACCCGGTCTTATGTTCGGGGAAACACGGTACGTAGCGCACCAACAGATAGCAGTATGCGGATGCGCGAGCAGATGTCGAGAGCAGTGACGTCATTCTGTGAACATCGGGAACTATGCTACACAGCTGCGATTTCGGTATGGACTGCAAACTAAAACAGCGAGCGAACATCAAATTCTGCGTCAAATCCGGCAAATCGGGAACGGAAACGCATGAACTGTTAAGGCAGGCTTATGGCAATCAATCGTGTTAGGTGTTTTGAGTGGCACGCGCGCTTCAAGAGCGAAAGAACGGCACTGGAAGACGGCGAGAGGTCAGGGTGACCGTCCACGGGCAAAAAACCCGAAAAATGTGGACAATATTAGAGAACTGGTGCATGAGGATCGTCGGAGAACCATTCAAGACATTGCTACCATTATCAATGTGTCATACGGAACAGTGCAAGAAATTCTGACTTCGATTTTGAACATGCACCGCATTGGTGCAAAGTTTGTGCCAAAGATTCTGAACCTCGAACAGAAGGCTCTCTGTGTCGAACTCTGTCAAGATATTCGTCAGCAGGTGGTGAATGAACCAACGTTCTTGTCACGTGTCTACGGTTACGACCCGGAGACCAAACGACAGTCGTCGCAGTGGAAGAACCCGGCATCTCCACGACCGAAGAAGACCCGACAGGTCTGGAGCGCAACCAAAAGCGTGCCCATCGTGTTCTTCGACATTTGTGGGGTTGTGCACCGTGAATTCGTCCGTCAGGGCCAGACTGTCATCGCCCTTTTTACTGCGATGTTCTGCGGCGTCTTAGGGTGGACATTAGCCGCAAGTGAGGGGCAGGGGCGATTTCCTGCTCCAGCATTACGACAATGCAGCAGCTCACAGAGCGTTAGCAGCATGCCAGTTTTGCAGCCGCTACAGCATGACTACCCTTCCTCACCCACTTTACTCGCCGGATTTGGCCCCCTACGACGTCTTTCTGTTCCCGAAGATGAAGCTGTGATCGCCGTTTTGAAACCGTGGACGAGATGCAGTGCGAATCACAGACGGTGCTTGACACGATTGGCGAACACGACTTTCAGGGAGCGTTCCAACAGGGGCAAAAACGCTGGCAGCGGTGTATCGCTGCCCAAGGAGACTGCTTTGATGGAGATCATAACCACACTTAAGTAACGTATGTACTTTTTTGTATATTGGCGTAGTCTCGAAACTTGTCCTCATTAAGCTGTTCTCTAAGATTCAGAGGTTAACTCCTCAAAGAAAGACCATCTGGCAGGTAAACATTTAACTGACAGAACTAGAATTGAATTACTGTTGGTGTATCAAATGTTTCCATTCACAACGATCTCGGCGCACCACTCGAGCTTCATTAACATCCACCATACGCCTCACACAAGACCTTTTGTATTTCATACTCATAATCTTTTTCTCATTCATACAATCCTGAATCTGATCCTCCCACAATTTCCTTCACCTTCCTCTACCTTTCCTCCCTGCCGTTTGGGCTGAAGCATTTCGCTTAGTCATCACCTTATTATTCATTCTTTCAACATGGCCAAACCACCTAAGAATACTACCCACCATCTAACTAACAACATTTTGCTTCACATTACACAACTGCAACACATCTTCATTCCTCACATAATCAGAGCATGTCTTACCACAAACCACCTGTAAGTAATACATCTCCGCTGCACACAAAAAACTCCTATATTTCTTTGTAGTACCCAGGTTTCACTGCCGTACATTTTTTTTTTATTGGAGGTTTAACGACCACCGTGAGCAACTCAATGGGCTATAAGCAGTCGCCCGTCCCTAATTTAGGGTCACTGGTTCCAGGGAAGGGAGAGAGCCCGTGCCGTAAGACAAACACAACATCCATGCCTGACTGGGATTCGAACCCGGACCCCTTACGGACGAATGATCAGAAGCCAGCGCCTTAGACCACTGCGCCACCGGGGCGGCACCGTACATCAGAGTAGGAACAATTACACTTTCATACACAGCCATGCGGGACTCTCTTGAGAACCCATCATTCCTGTGAAAACCTCCCAAGGCAGCTATGGCTTTCAATGAAGAATTCGCTCGCCTACTAATTTCACCATTCAATTTGTTCTCTCTGTCAAACATACATCCATAAACATACAAACTCATTCAAGTCGTCGATATCTGTGCCATTAAGACTAATCTTTTTTTTTTTTTTTTTTATTGGAGGTTTAACGACCACCGTGAGCAACTCAATGGGCTATAAGCAGTCGCCCGTCCCTAATTTAGGGTCACTGGTTCCAGGGAAGGGAGAGAGCCCGTGCCGTAAGACAAACACAACATCCATGCCTGACTGGGATTCGAACCCGGACCCCTTCGGACGAATGATCAGAGGCCAACGCCTTAGACCACTGCGCCACCGGGGCGGCCAAGACTAATCTTACATTCAGTTCTAATAGTTCCTTGCTCAAAAACCATCACTTTGGTTTATATCTTATTTACACTCAGTTTGAATTTCATACAAACTTCGTACATCCAGGACAACATACTCAGCAACTTGCTTTTCCTCTCTGTCAACAGGACTGTTTCATCAGCACACAGCAAACTGCACACGCGGAAATTATCATAAAAATAAACCGGTATTATCCATCTCGGCATCACGCATGTACGCATCCATAAATATACCGTCAACTCACTTATTGTGACCACCTCATACTTTTGACGTCAACAGCGTGTAGCCAATTAAAGGAGGCACGTGAGCTGGCTTAGAGGGTATACTGTGTAAGGTGTGTTGTAGACAATCTGAAAATACACTGAACAGCAATTGAATTAGAGACAGCTGGCGTTATGCAAAAGTGGCGCTGTGGGTGGCCCTGTAAAGGGAAACGACATGACGTATACATCGATCCGACAATATAAGGAGTGATGCGACGGGAATCAGTAAGAGTCGGACGCAGTATGGGTAAGACGAAGGATCTAAGCGCATTTGATCGTGGGCAAATTGTCGGGGCCCGACGAATGGGTCACTCCATCTCGGAAGTCGTGCAGGCACTGGGAGTTTAACGAGCCATTGTGTCACGGGTGCACCGTGAGTACATCGAATCCGGTAAAACCATCCCTGCAAGGGCCAACTGCCGTGGACAACAGCGTGTGGATGAGCGGGGTCATCGTCGGCTAGCTCGCATTGTAACAGCGGATATACGGCCCACAGTGCAAGAAATCACTCGGCAATTTAACGCTAGTGCACAAAAACAAGTAAGCAGCCACACCATCCAGAACCATCTCCTCGCTATGGGGTACAGAAGCCATCGTCCCACGAGGGCACCTCTGCCGACCGCACATCACAGGGTGCAAAGATTAGCATGGGCGCGGAAACATCGCCACTGGACACTAGACATGTGGAAAAATGTTGCCTGGACTGATGAGTCGAGATTCACGTTGGTACATGCGGATGGCAGGATACGAATACGGCGCAAACCACATGAAGCGATGGATTCTTCTTGCCAGCAGGGTACTCTTCAAGCTTTTGGGGGTGGCATTCTTGTCTGGGGACTGTTTACGTGGACTGAAATGGGACCCCTGGTACGTGTGACATCGTCCCTCACAGGTCAACGTTACCGGGATATCCAGGACGACCATTTGTTCCCGTTAGTGTGTTTTCAACATCCCACTTGGGACCTCATCTTGCACCGTGCCATCGCTCCCGAATTGTATCCAATTGGTTCGATGAACACTCCACCGACGTGACCTCGCTTCTTTGGCCAGCTAGGTCACCTGACCTCAATCCCATCGAGCACATCTGAGATGCCATCAAAAGAGATGCTCGAGGCTCTGACCCCCACCATCAAACCTTCGTGAATTGTGGGAGCTTGTTCAGGGGTCGTGGATCCGTATAGCTTTCCAAAGCTTCCGGTGTCTTGTCGAGTCCATGCCGAGACGAATCGCCGCTGTCATCAGGGCAAAAGGATGTGCTACACGTTACTAGACAGGTATCTGTAATTCAATTGCTCTTCAGTGTATATCACTCGTTGCTGTCATGGATAAAAGGAGCGATTTATCAGATTTGCGAAACGGGATGATTATCGGCTTTCGGGAACAAGGGTGGCAATATTTCTAAAACAGCGCAGTTTGTGAACTGTCCTCGTGCTCCTGTGGTTAAACTGTATAGTGATTGGAGAAATGGCACCATTGTGAATAAGCGACGTGGAAACTGCGGAGCACCACGTGCCACTGATGTGAGAGCTGAACGTCGGCTTCGAAGGGGTTTGAGGGCCGATCGTCACGCTACAGTGGAGTAACTCACTTGCCGAATGAACCAGGGAGCTACTGGAAGTGTGTCTAAAACGACAGTTCAGCGAACTCTGCTGCGTATGGGCTCCGATGCAGAAGGATGGTCCCTGCGCCTATGCTAACGAAGGCGAAACGGCAGAAAGGGCTTGCATTTGCATGGCAGTATCGGATTTGGACCTCTGCTTATTGGCAAAGATTGCCTTCCCCGATGAGTCACGTTTTCTGCTTCATCGAATGGATGAACGTTGGTGTATTAGGCGAGAAACATCGGAGAAGAAACACTCTTAAACCATTGCTGGCTGAACACAAGCTGGTGGGGGTAGCGTAATGGTCTGGGGAATGTTTCCGTGGCATTCTCTGGGTCTACTCTTATCTGTGGAAAGCACTACGTACCGAATTTTTTATGAATCTATCCTTGCTAACTACGTACACCCATACATGCTGATTGTCTTGCCTAGGGCGGATGGGATCTTCCAGAACAACAATACGACGTGTCACACAGCTGAAAATGTCCGAGAGTGATTGCAAGAGCACGATGAAGACTTCAAAGTACTTCCCGGGCACCCTAATTCCGCAGACTTAAACCCAATTGAGCATCTGTGGGATCACCTCGATCGCGTTGTTTGCTTTATGGATGCTCCACCACGCACCCTCCAGCAGCTATCAGATGCGCTACAGTCAGAATGGCTTCACATACCTGTGAACACCTTCCAGTAACTTATTAAGTACCTCCCAGCCCGTCTGGCTGCTGTCCGCGCTGCACACGGCGGTTGTTCTGGATATTGGATATTAGCTTTTTTTTTTTTTTTTTTTTTTTTTTTTTTTTGGTTGGAGGTTTAACGACCACCGTTAGCAACTCAATGGACTATAAGCGGTAGCCCGTCCTTAATTCAGGGTCACTGGTTCCAGGGTAGGGAGAGAGCCAGTGCCGTAAGACAAACACAACATCCATGACTCACCGGGATTTGAACCTGGACCTCTTTCGGACGAATGATCAGAGGCCAACGCCTTAGACCACTGCGCCACCGGGACGGCGGATATTAGCTGGTGTCACAATAATGTTACTCGACCGTGTATATTAAACAACCAGGATGGCTTTCAACAACCACGTCTGACTCCAGTTCCAATAGATAAGTAGATTCTCAGTAATACCATATTTTTTCAGTACCTTCCACAGGTAAGAGTCCGAATACTTTTTATCAGGTTGTGTATCTCAGAACTTCAGATTTATGAAACTAAAATGGTACCTCTCATTTGGCAAAGCCTGCGTCTGATTTATGCGAAGCACTCTAAGAAATGATGAGCAACTAAAGAAAAGTAAAACTTTAGATATAAGAGAAATCTAAGGCAAAGTTTTCGATAGCGGCGAGAAAAGTGTCGGAAAAGAAAAATGAAAAGCACGCCTTTTGGATTGGGGAAATTAATCAATCTGAGAAGGAGAGAAACGAAATAAAGCTATCGTTCTTTGAACTGATAACACAGTTGCGCAGAAAAAAACGGATACGGATTAAAGAGAAAGCCTGCCAATGAACCAATAAACTACTTTCGGCGTATGAAAAATTGTTTCCCAAGGTAGGATATGATTTTTCAAAGCTTTTTCTTAATTTTCTTCTTGCCTTCATATTTTTCCCAGTTTAACTTCCTCATTTTTTATCGGAAAACTGTGTAGCCGTAAAAAAGGGAAATTCGATTTTGATGCTCTTACTGAATACATGTAGCTAGAAGTTCCAAAATTTAAACTTTTCTGCACATCGCTTGAAAATGTCTATATTGGCACAAATGGAGCAACTGTAAAATACCTAGAAACTTTTTTGTTTACGAATGTGGGCAGATTCAATGTCTATTTTTTCTTATGCTCTGAATCTTTCCGAACAGCACAAAATAAATCACACGCAAAAACTTTCTGTATAATAGAAATGGTTGTAGAAACACAAATTTGTCCGTGACGAAGAACGAATATGCGCCCCCCCCCCGCCTAACTCCGGAGTACGTTGCTCTCCCAACTAAGCTACACGGAAGGAATGTATCGCTGAACATTTGTCGTCTTGACCAGAGTTGGAAGCGGGTCAAAAAGTTTGAACCCGCACCCGACCGGGAAGAATATGCTTTGAACTAAAATACAGGGTGTCCCGGAACTTCGTGTACAAACTTGGAGAGGAGCTAAAGAACAGGGTTAGGAACCAGAATTAAATGGGAAAGTATGGGCGGAAACGTCACCCTCGCGTGAGAAAGAGACACAAAGACACTGTAAGGCCACAATACAGAAAGCAGTGATGAAGCAACCTTTTCACGTGACGGGGTGTTCAATACGCACAACGCGCACATGTGGGCCGACCACGAGCCGCACAACAACGCTTCACTGTTAATGTGTGGGTGGGTATCGTGGCGGGCAGTACATCTTACCACCTCGACTGGACGCTCGCAAGTATCTCGTCTTTCTTCAGGAGGTTCTTCCGGAAAATGCTGCACGATGTTCCCGCACATGTTCGACGCGGAATGTGGTTGCAACAGGATGGGGCGCCATCTCATTACGCAAGGTGCGTACGTGACCATTTCGAACCAAGTGGATCGGGCGTGGCTGTCCCGTCGAATGGCCCCCAGATCACCTGATTTATCTCCTCTTGATTATTATCTCTGGGGTGCCATGAAGAGCATTGTGTACGACACGCCAGTAAATTCTGAAATGGACCTGGTGGCACGAATCTCCATCGCTGCTGCTACGATCCGCGAAACGCCAGGTATCTTCGACAATGTTCGCCAATCCATGTCGCGTAGGTGTCATGCGTGCATCCAAGCCAATGGGCGCAATTTCAAACACCTCCTGCGATGCTTGTAAGTCCTACATTGCACTCTTTTGTTGTGTAATAAAGCGTTTTACACTGCTTACTGTATTGCGGCCTTACTGCGTCTCTTTCTCACGCGTTTCCGCCCAGGCTTTCCTATTTAATTCTGGTTCCTAACGCTGTTCTCTAACTCCCCTCCAAGTTTGTACACGAAGTTCCGGGACACCCTGTATATATACAGAGCGTTTAAAAAGTCTCTCCGCAGGGCGTATCTTAGGTTATATGGAACCCAAGCAAATGTATAATTGGAAAGTACACCGCTGAGCCATTACATTATGACCACCTACCTAATAAGCTGTAGGACCCATTTTAGCACTCAAAACAGCTGTCACTCGGCGAGGCATTGATTCGATGAGGTGGAGATAGATATCCTGGGGTATCTGGTACCATAATGTCAACAGCAGGTCCTCCAGTTTGTTCGGGGTTATGGTGATTTAGAGCGAACCCGCTTTTCCAAGTCGAACCACAAATGTTCGATTGGGTTCATATCAGGTGAATTTGGAGGCCAGGGCATTAATAGAAAGTCACCACCATGTTCCTCGAACCACTCATTGACGATTCTCTGTGTAGCATGGTACATTATCCTGTTGGTAATGGCCATCACCAGCATGGAACACAGTTGCCATGAATGGATGTAATTGGTCCGCAACGATATTCAGATGCCTGACAGCTGTCAGATATGGTGCTATTGGGATAATGGCGTCTAAAGTGTCCCAAGAAAACATCGCCCACAGCATGACACCGCCTCCTCCGGCCTGCTTCCGCCTAATAGTGCATCCAGGTGCCACAGCCTCCGTTGGTAGTGGGCGTAGCCGTCTACATGATGCACCAGGAATCTTGATTCGTCAAACCAGGCCACTTTCTTCCAATCATCCACGATCCAATCTCGATGATCTTGGGCCCATTCCATGCGATGACATGCAGTGAGCATGGGGCCCCGGCTGGGCCTTCGGCTACGCAGGCCCATGCGCAGAAGGCTACGATAAAATGTGTGCCCTGATCACCACTGTTGTAGGTGCGGGCCGCGGATGGCCTAGTGGGCAACGTTCGTGACAGCCACGGAAAGGACCTCAGGTTCGATCCTAGGCAGTTACGAACACTCGATCCACTAAATATCTGCCGTGCGTCGGATGTGCACGTTAAGCCGCCGGACCCCTGGTAATAAATAAGGGCGTCTTCCTTCCCCTTTCTACTTCGCTTCCGTGTCACTTTCCTATCGGACACTCTAGTCCAAATCTCCTAGCTTCCTATTTCTAAGGGTTGTTTAAGACCTGGGGGTCAGACACTCCCTTCCTATAATCCTCTACATATGATCATCATGATCATCATGTTGTAGGTGCAGGGGATTTGTCGCACTTTCGCCCTACAGTCGCTGTGAACAAATGTGCGATAATATCCGCTCACCCTTTGGTATCAATGAGCTGCGATCGACACACTTTTGGACGACGGTTCGTCGTTTGGCCATCTGTGCACCACATTTGATACGTACTCACTAAAGCGGCACGTGAGCAACTCACAAGCCGCGCCGTTTCCGACATCGTTGTTCTGAGGCTCCGTGCCATCACAATTCGTCCTTTATCAAACTCCGATAAATCGACAGCTTTTCCCATTCTGACTCCGAACACTCTACTAACCGAAAGCCGGTCCTCGGGTTGTATATATACTGCTCTGTAAGTTTTACCTGCGCTACCGTTCGGGGTCCAGGCGCGCTCATTTCTCTAGGCTAAGGGTGGTGATAATGTAATGACTCATGGGTGTATAATTTACTCACTTAGAGAACGGATTGAAGCTGTTGACCTTCATCTGCAAGACATGACCTATCTGTTTTACACATGTTTTTAAACACATCTGCGAGAGTCAATCCCTCCGCAGTAATGTTCCGCCTAATTATGATGGCGATACAGCTAAATTGTTTGAATTAAGCATCTTGTTGTATGTTTAATTTCATTTGGCCGCCCCGGTGGCGCAGTGGTCTAAGCGATGGCCTCTGATCATTCGTCCGAAGGGGTCCGGGTTCGAATCCCGGTAAGGCACGGATGTTGTGTTTGTCTTTCGGCACTGACTCTCTCCCTTCCCTGGAACCAGTGACCCTAAATTAGGGACGGGCGACTGCTTATAGCCCATTGAGTTGCTCACGGTGGTCGTTAAACCTCCAATCAAAAAAAAAAAAATTTCATTTGTGCTGTTTTCTTGATAACATATCATGCTTCAGAGTATGTTTCGTGGCAACATCAGTTTTCGCAATCTTAGGATGAGTTGAAAGTTCCAAAAAATGTGGATGTTGTTTTCTTTTTTCTTTTCTTTTTTTTTTTTTTTTTTTTTGATTGGAGGTTTAATGACCACCGTGAGCAACTCAATGAACTATAAACATTCGCCCGTCCCTAATTTAGGGTCACTGGTTACAGAGAAGGGAGAGAGCAAGTGCCGTAAGACAAACACAACATCCATGCCTCACCGGGATTCGAACCCGGACCCCTCTCGGACGAATGATCAGAGAAAATCGCTTAGACCACTGCGCCACCGGGGCGACGATGTTGTTTTCATCACCGCCCCCCCCCCGCAGAAGGAAGGGACCCATTTCTTTCTAAGGACACTCTTCCTTCACATTTCATGACAAATCATTTTACAGTCCGCGAGCACCAGTATCTACCACAAAATTCCACAGTGCGCATTTTTAAATGGAAAAATCCTTTTTTTTTTTTTTTTTTTTTTTTTTTTTTTGCTTTTTGCTTTTCAAAAATAAAACGGAAATAAAGCCGTATCGAAAACGGGTCAGGAACACCTTGACCCGATCCCTTTGATCCGCTAGAAATTGTCGACCCGTTGACCTTTGACTTGTTTCCATCTTTGGTCTTGACACGTCTGTAGTACGTCACATTATCTCCTCTATAAAATTTTTTTTGAGGCCAAGAACGAACTTTCATTAATTCTAGACAATATGTGAAACAAACGTCACATAATATTTCGAAGAACTCAACGGCTAGTACACCCATTTTACGTTCGGGAACCATTGTAAAAACACAAATTTGTCCTTGACGGGAATCGAAGCCGCGCCCCTCACTTCGGAGTACGCTTCTTTCCCAGGGATTTGCATATCCATGTTTGCCTTGTGACGTGCCTGCTCCGAAAGACGCACACGACATAAAGGCAGATAGCAGCAAGAACAAACTTCTGCGTAGCTCAGTTAGTAGAGCGACATGTTCCGGAATAATTGGACTCGGGTTCGATCCCCGGCGTGGACCAAAATAACGGAGAAATTTACTTCGTCATAATGGCGCCCGAACTTCCCGGATGACCCGGCCGTTAAAGATCTCCCAATGGTGTGATGTTCTTTCCACACCGCGAGGTAGGAAAAATAAGAGAATCCCTTCTTCAGTGCTTCGAAAAATAAAAAAATGTGTGTGATGTTGCATTCCATACACCAGATTGACGGGGAGTTCTCAAGTGCGCGTTCTTCAGCAGATGACTGCCTACGGCAATTCATGGTCACGCCCCCGGCCCTGTTTTTTTTTGGGGGGGGGGGGAGTGATGTGACGCGCCTACCCACAGGACGCACACGACATAAAGGCAGATAGCAGCAAGGACGAACGTCTGCGTAGCTCAGTTGGTAGAGCGACTTGTTCCGGAATAAGAGGACTCGGGTTTGACCCTCGGCGTGGACCAAAATGACGAAGAAATTCCCTTCGTTATAGCCTATAATTAGGGATTTAATTATAGCCAATAGAGTTGTTCTCACGGTGGTCGTTGAACCCTCAAAAAACAACAACAAAAACAAATTTTCTCCGCCGGTGTTTCCATGCAAGATGTGACAAAATGTTTCTTCCAACTGCCTTTTTCTTTTTTTTTTGATTGAAGGTTTAACGGCCACTGTGAGCAACTGAAGTAGTCTCCTGTTCCTTATTAAGAGCTACTTGTTCCAGGGAAGGGAGAGCGCCAGGGCCGTAAGACAAACACAACATCCATGCCTCACCGGGATAAAAACCCGGACTCTTCTCGGGCGAATATTCATAAGCCAGCGGTTAGGCAACTGAGCCACCGGGGGGGGGGGTCCAATTGCTTTCCCACCCACCATACTCGCCTGACCTTGATCCCTCGTGACTTCTTCCTCTTCAAACATCTGAAAAACATATCTGCGGAGTAGGCGTTCTAGGGTTAATTTCCCACTGAAGGAGGCGAGGAAAATTTGGTTTGAGGATATAGATAAAATGTCTTTCGCAGCGGGAAATCGCCAACTCCATGATCGATACAACAAGTGTATCAAAGTCAGGGAAGACTATTTGGGAAAACAAAGGGTCGTTTCTTAAAAAAAAATTATTATTGCATGTTAGACCTCGAACTTATTGAACGCCTTACCTTCGTCTTTCGTGATAACACTTACTTTTTTTATTTGGGTGTCTAACGACAGCTTTGAGCAACTCAATGGGTTCTAAACAGTCGCCTGTCCCTAATTTAGGGCCACAGGTCCCAGGGAAGGGAGAGAGATAGTCCCGTAAGACAAACAGAACATCCATGCCTCATTCGGGATTCGAACCTTGACGCTGACGACCCGGTAGCGCAGTGATCTAAGCGCTGGTTTCTGACCGTTCGTCCGAGATGTGTCCGGGTTCGAATCACAGATGGAAACAGGTCACGGATTAACGGGTCAGCAGGCCAACGGATGGACAATTTCTAGCAGGTCAATCGGTATTTCGACATTTCCGTTTTATTTTTGAAAAGCAAAAAGAAAAAAAAATTCTGAAGAAATATTAGCAGTGTGAAATTTTGTGTTCGATAATGGTGCTTGCGGACTGAAAAATGATTTGTCATGCAATATGAAGGAAGAGAGTACTCAGAAGGAAAAGTGTCCCTTCCTACTGAGGGTCAATGATGAAAACAACATCCACCTTTTGGAAACTTTCTACTCACATCATACTCTTGTAAAGATTGGTGTGCCGCCCCGGTGGCGCAGTGGTCTAAGCGATGGCCTCTGATCATTCGTCCGAACGGGGTCCGGGTTCGAATCCCGGTGAGGCATGGATGTTGTGTTTGTCTTATGGCACTGGCTCTCTCCCTTCCCTGGAACCAGTGACCCTAAATTAGGGACGGGCGACTGCTTATAGCCCATTGAGTTGCTCACGGTGGTCGTTAAACCTCCAATTAAAAAAAAAAAAAAAAAGATTGGTGTTGCTCTGAAACATATTCTGAAGCCTGGATATGTTATCTAGAAAACAACAGAAACTGAAATTGAAGGCACAACAAGTTGCTTAATTCAAAAATTTTGACTGTAACGCGATTAAAATTAGGTGGAACAGCCTTAAAATTACTGCGGAAGAACTTTTTGACTATCACAGATGTGTTTAATAACATGTGTAAAACAGGAAAGTTATGTCTTGCAAATCAAGGACGAGAGTTTTCTGTAGGTAAGTGAGTAAATGATACGTTCCTGTAATACATTTTTTAATTTCCACATAACCTAAGGTACCCACTGCGGAAAGACTTTTTTAATGCCCTGTATACATATTATAGTTCAAAGCAGATTCGCTCGGATCAAACGTGGGTCACTCACAGATCCGGATGGGGTCCAACTAGGTAACATCCGGGTCCGGGTCCAAACTTTTTGACCCGTTTGCAACTCTGGTTCGATTCCCGGTGACGCATGGATGTTGTGTTTGTCTAACGGCACCGGCTCTCTCCCTTCCCTTAGAACCAATGGGTGGTCCTAAATTAGGGACGGTGGCACAGTGGTCTAAGCGATAGCTTCTGATCATTCGTCCGAAAGAGGTCCGGGTTGGAAATTCGAGTGAGATAGGGATGTTGCGTTTGTCTTGCGGACCTGGCAGTCTCCCTTCCCTGGAACCAGTGACCCTAAATTAGGGACGGCCGCCCCGGTGGCGCATTGGTCTAAGCTATAGCTTCTCATCATTCGTCCGAAAGAGGTCCGGGTTGGAATCCGAGTGAGGTAGGGATGTTGCGTTTGTCTTGCGGACCTGGCAGTCTCGCTTCCCTAGAACCAGTGACCCTAAATTAGGGACGGCCGCTCCGGTGGCGCAGGGGTAATAAGCGATAGCTTCTGATCATTCGTCCGAAAGGAGTCCGGGTTGGAAGATATGGATGTTGCATTTGTCTTGCGGAATTGACTCTCTCCCTTCCCTTTAACCAGTGGCCCTAAATTAGGAACGGCCGCCCCAGTGGCGCAGTGGTCTAAGCGATGGCTTCTGATTATGCGTCCGTAAGGGTCCGGGTTGGAATCCAGAGAGGTACAGATGGTGCATTTGTCTTGCGGACCTGGCTCTCTCCCTTCCATGGAACCAGTGACCCTAAATTAGGGACGGTCGCCCCGGTGGCGCAGTGGTCTAAGCGATGGCTTCATATCATTTGTCAGAAAGGGGTCCCGGTTGGAATCCGGGTGAGGTACGGATGTTGCATTTGTCTTGCGGACCTGGCTCTCTCCCTTCCCTGGAACCAGTGACCCTAAATTAGGGACGGCCGCCGCGGTGGCGTAGTGGTCTAAGCAATGGCTTCTTATTCGTCCGAAAGGGGTCCGGGTTGGAATCCAGGTGAGGTACGGATGTTGCATTTGCCTTGCGGACTAGGTTCTCTCGCTTCCTTTGAGTCAGTGGCCTTAATTTAGGCGCGGGCGACTGCTTTTAGTCTATTGAGATGCTCATGGTGATGGTTAAATCCCCAATCTAAAAAAAAAGAAAAATGGGGATGGGCGACTGCTTACAGCGCATTGTGTTGCACACTGTGCGGTGGTCGTTAAACCCCAATAAAAAATAGGAGCGGGCTACTGCTTACAGCGCATTGAGTTGCTCATGGTGGTCGTTAAACCCCAATAAGAATAATAGGGACGGCGACTGCTTACAACGCAATGTTTTGCTCACGGTGCGATGATCGTTAAATCCACAATCAAAAGAAAATAACAGACGGCGACTGCTTTCAGCGTATTAATTTGCTCACTGTGCAGTGGTCTTTAAAGCCCCAATAAAAAAAATTACGGACGGGCGACGGCTTACAACGCGTATTGTTTTGCTCACGGTGTAGTGATAATTAAACCCACAATCAGAAGAAAATTAGGGACGGCGACTGCTTACAGCGCATTGTGTTGCTCACGGAGTGGTGATCGTTACACACCCAATCATAAAAAATAGATAAGCGCGACTACTTACAGTACAATGAGTTGCTCACGGTACGGTTGTCGGTAAACCCCGAATCGAAAAAAGAATAGTGACGGGCTACTGTTAACAGCGCATTGGGTTGCTCATGGTGGTTGTTAAAGCTCCAGTCAAAAAAATTAGGGACGGGCTGCTGCTTACAGAGCACTGAATTGCTGGATGGGCGGTGGTCGTTAAACCCCAATAAAAAAAAATAGGGACGGGCGACTTCTTATAGCGCAATGAGTTACTCACTATGAAGTTGCCGTTAAAGTCCCAATAAAAAAAGGGGTGGGCGACTCCTTACAGCGCAATGAGTTACTCACTATGAAGTGGTCGTTAAAGCACCAATAAAAAAATAGGGACGGACGACTGCTTACAGCGCAATGAGTTACTCACTATGAAGTGGTCGTTAAAGCCCCAATAAAAAAAAGAGATGGGCGACTCTTTACAGCGCAATGAGTTACTCACTATGAAGTGGTCGTTAAAGCCCCAATAAAAAAAGGGGTGGGAGACTCCTTACAGGGCAATGAGTTACTCACTATGAAGTGGTCGTTCAAGCCCCAATAAAAAAAATAGGGACGGACGACTGCTTATAGCGCAATGAGTTAGTCACTATGAAGTGGTCGTTAAAGCCCCAATAAAAAAAAGGGGTGGGCGACTCCTTACAGCGCAATGAGTTACTCACTATGAAGTGGTCGTTAAAGCCCCAATAAAAAAAATAGGGACGGGCGACTGCTTACAGCGCATTGTGTTGCTCACTGTGCGATGATCGTTAAACCCACAATCAAAAGAAAATAACGGACGGCGACTGCTTACAGCGCATTGAGTTGCTCACTGTACACGGTGGTCGTTAAACTCTCAATCGAAAAAAATTAGGGACGGACTACTGCTAACAGGGCATTGAGTTGCTCATGGTAGTCGCTAAACGCCCAACCAAAAATTAATTGGGGCATGCGACTGCTTACAGCGAATGAGTTGCTCATGCTGCTGTGGTCGTTAAACTCCCCAATCAAGAAAAAGAACCAGACCCATCTTCTACGAATGATAAGTGGCCAACGCTTAAACCACCGGGATGGCGAAAGAACATTACGGGATAGAGTATTACCAAAATCGCATCTGTTATCACCACCGCAAAAATGTGCAACATTTCTAAAACCAACTCATCTTTTAATACGTAACATTTGTAGATATGGGTAATTCATCCTTGAATACTGCTTTGAATTGTTCACGTTGTTGCTTGTAAAAATAAATGAGGCATATTCGAAGCATGGCAGCCAGCTTCCTGTGAGATAATTTTATTAAAACATACAGATAAGTCATGTCTTAAAACAACTCACCTTCTAATATACTCTACAGGAAGAGTGGGGAAGATTATGTTTCGTCGAATATATATATATATACCCCAGGGCTCAAATCCGCTTGATTCAGAAATCGAGAAGCAGCGATGATTATTCAGGTCAGCGCACGAACCTCTCAATTCGAATTTTATTGAGTAAAAGTGAATTATTTCTCTGCGATGAAGAGGCCGAAACTAGCAAAGTAGACCAGACCACGTCACGCTTTTAGAGAAGTAATTACCTTCATGCATTCCTGGAAATTAAGTGTTGGGTTTGACAACGCAGCCCTCGAGGGATGGGAAAACATTTCAATTGGCGCACTCGTGATAGACAGGCCATTATCTGGTACGACGGCTCTCGCCGTGAGCCGACGTTTCTGACCAAGGTTAACTGTTCGGAGCCCAACAATGCGATAATAGCATTTTGCGTGATTCTGTTATTCCAGCTGCTTTGAATTAGCATACACGAAGAGGGGGAACCTCTCGCTGCGTTTCAACCAGGGAATTATGAATAGAAGCATGCACCATTAAAGTTCCATACCTTAAGTAACTTAAAACATTCGTCTTTAAGTTATGCAAACGTTTACTAAACCTTTCTGACGATTAACTCCACTTTATGATAATATTTCAGTTTAGAGGGTTCCATCGAGAAAATGACGAACACAGTCTTAGAAAACTGCAATTTCGGAAACACCTACTCATCCTAAAGTCATAATACCACAAAGAGGAAGTGTAACGTGCCCACCCCGCAAGACGCACATGGCATAAAGGAAGACAAGATAATAAAATCACGCAATGCATTGATTATGATACGCTTTCCAACATACCAGAAATCATTACTCAAGTTATGAGGATAATGGCTGTAGAATAAATCTCGCTCCTATGTCCTAACCCCATTTCGATTATATTCAACGGCACCGGTAAAGTATACTCCCGGAACAACATGATAAAGCTTTGTCTCAATCGAAGCATTTGTACCTAAGTTATAACGCATTAGGGCGATGGAATGGATCCCGATCCTATGTAACGACCTTTGACCCCATTTAACCTATTTTCAGTAGGGTTCGTCCCCAGGTGGTCACCTACCACATACTAAAATTTCATCGAAATCAAGCAATTGTTACGCAAGTTATGACGTATAAGGCCAATGGAACGCATCCCGCTCCTATGTCCTGACCTTTGACCCCATTCAGCCCATTTTCAAGAGGGTACGTCCACAGGTGGTCCCCTACTACATACTAAAATTTCATCGAAATCGAACCATTGTAACGCGAATTCTCGTACAGACGGACAAAGCTGGAGCATATACGCTTCTTCAAAGTAAGGTTGGAAAGCGTAAATAACAACAAGTTAGTAAAATCATGCAATGCATTGATTATGATACGCTTTCCAACATACCAGAAATCACTACTCAAGTTATGAGGATAATGGCTCTGGAAAAAATATCGCTCCTGTGTCATGACCTTTGACCCCATTTCGATGATATTCAACAGACCCAGTTCAATATATCTCAGGAATAACATACTCAAGCTTTGTCGCAATAGAAGCATTTTTGCGTAAGTTATGAGAATAATGGCTGTGAAATAAATCTTGCTTCTGTGTCATTTCCTTTGACCCCATTTTGTCGATATTCAACAGAACCGGTTCACTATACCTCGGGATCCACATGATAAAGTTTTGTCGCAATCGAAGCATTTTTACTTAAGTTATGATACATTAAGGCAATGGAATGGATTCCGCTCTTATCTCCTGATCTTTGACCCCATTTCGCCCATTTTAAATAGAGTTCGTCCCCAGGTGGTCCCCTACCACATACTAAAATTTCATCGCAATCGAACCATTTTTACGCAAGTTATGACGTACAAGGACAATGGAATGGATTCCGCTCCCATGTCCTGACCTTTGACCCTATTTCGCCCATTTCCAATAGCATTCGTCCCCAGGTGTTCACCTACTACATACTAAAATGTCGTCGAAATCGAACCATTTTTACGCGAGTTATCGTGCGGACGGACGGACGGACGGACGGACGGACAGACGTACAAAGCTGGAGCATATTCGCTTCTTCAACCTACGGTTGGAAAGCGTAAATAACAAAGAAAGAGCATGCCAGTGTTGTATAGTGGATAGCGCTCCGGAGCCGAGAGTTTCAGGTTCGAATTCTGCCCCTGACATAAAAATGGATAAATTTACTGCGACATATTGGCGCCCGAACTTCAAAGATGACCTGGCAGATAGGTTTCTCGCAGCAATGGTGTGATGTTCGTTTAACACCACGAGACAGGAAAAATGAGAATCGCTTCTTCAACGCTTCGAAAAAATAAATCAGTGGAATATTTCGTTCCACACACCAAATTGTCTGGGATTTCTCAAATGCACGTTCTTCATGGGATGACTGCCTACAGCGACACGTGGTCCCGGATGACCCGTGGGACATGCCCCCAGCCCTCTTTCGGGGGCGGGGGGAGAGGATGTGACGTACATGCACCGCAGGACGCCCATGAGATAAAGGCAGATTGCAATGTGAGCACATGTCCGCGTAGCTCAGTTGGGAGAGCGACTTACTCCGGCGTGGACAAACAGGTGTTTTCGCACCTCTTTCTTGTAATGAGTACCTTCTAATATGTATTACATTGACTTTATCACACATAACGTAATTACAGACGTAGGAACTAAGTTACAGCGGAAAGAAAATTACGTTATACAGAAGACTATTATAAAGGTTAATAGATTTTAACCCGTCATATGACAGTCACAGTACGTTAAAAATTATGTTAATTAAAGGTCATGAAAGACTTCTTGATATGCAATGTTTTGTGCTATTGCCACTTGATTGTTCAAAATATTTCCTACCTTCGTTCAAGTTATGCAACGTATTAGAAGATTGGTTTGCACGCCTTCGCCGTTGCTGTTCTCTATTTAAACGACGTTTTCTTTCAGCTTTATCTTCTTCCATTTTGTAGTACAAAGAAAAATTCCACGGAACCGATAAATTTTCATAACAGTGAATCAAAACTACGCCTGCGGTTACTTTCTGACAATTTTACTTGTTCCATTTTATGGGATAAAATAACTCTGATCCCTTTTTATGAATTCCTTTTTATGAAATAAAATAATGCTGATTCCTTTTTATGAAATTACTCTGCAATTTTATTCATTTTTACGAAATTACTATGCAATGCGAAGAAAATGAAATAAAACACGACATAACACCTACGCAACAGAACAAACGTCGCAGACAGTTGTTCCAGTACGTGCGTGTTGGGACAGATGAAGTCGTTTCTCATACTAGCGTTATTTTATTTTCCGGTATTTCTCCTTGATTTTACGTATCGTGCGATAGCGGTGAGGTTAGTTCCGATTTCGGCCACCGGATATCAGTAGATGGCGCTGCAAGTACTAAATGACGTCAGAGCATCAGAGACAGGCGTACCCGATTTTACAGGTTTTACATTGCTTATTTTTTATTTAGAAATGCTAATTCCTGGATTTTCACAGCGTTTTTTAATTACGGAATACGAATATTTCTGTTCGTAAAGAGCAAGAACATCACCTTTCATTCACAGCTTGTTTACGTGCGCCATTTTCATAGCAGACGATATTAAACTGCAGCAGAGGTTTCTTTCGTGTTCATCTAACACGCTGTTGCCACTTTCAATTCTCTTATTTTCTGCAATTTCTTATCAAAAACATAACCTTTTATACGCAGCTTGTTTACGTACGCCATTTTCTTAGTAGACGATATTTAACTGCAGCAGAGGTTTCTTTCGTGTTCATCTAACACACTGTTGCCACTTTCAATTCTCTTATTTTCTGCAATTTCTTATCAAAAACATAACCTTTTATACACAGCTTGTTTACGTACGCCATTTTCTTAGTAGACGATATTTAACTGCAGCAGAGGTTTCTTTCGTGTTCATCTAACACGCTGTTGCCACTTTCAATTCTCTTATTTTCTGCAATTTCTTATCAAAAACATAACCTTTTATCCACAGCTTGTTTACGTGCGCCATTTTCTTAGCAGACGATATTTAACTGCAGCAGATGTTTCTTTCGTGTTCATCTAACACGCTGTTGCCACTTTCAATTCTCTTATTTTCTGCAATTTCTTATCAAAAACATAACCTTTTATACACAGCTTGTTTACGTACGCCATTTTCTTAGTAGACGATATTTAACTGCAGCAGAGGTTTCTTTCGTGTTCATCTAACACACTGTTGCCACTTTCAATTCTCTTATTTTCTGCAATTTCTTATCAAAAACATAACCTTTTATACACAGCTTGTTTACGTACGCCATTTTCTTAGTAGACGATATTTAACTGCAGCAGATGTTTCTTTCGTGTTCATCTAACACACTGTTGCCACTTTCAATTCTCTTATTTTCTGCAATTTCTTATCAAAAACATAACCTTTTATCCACAGCTTGTTTAAGTGCGCCATTTTCTTAGCAGACGATATTTAACTGCAGCAGAGGTTTCTTTCGTGTTCATCTAACACACTGTTGCCACTTTCAATTCTCTTATTTTCTGCAATTTCTTATCAAAAACATAACCTTTTATACACAGCTTGTTTAAGTGCGCCATTTTCTTAGCAGACGATATTTAACTGCAGCAGAGGTTTCTTTCGTGTTCATCTAACACACTGTTGCCACTTTCAATTCTCTTATTTTCTGCAATTTCTTATCAAAAACATAACCTTTTATACACAGCTTGTTTTACGTACGCCATTTTCTTAGCAGACGATATTTAACTGCAGCAGATGTTTCTTTCGTGTTCATCTAAAGTGCCGTTGCCAGCTTCAATTCTTAGAACTTCTTTTATTTTCTGTAATTTCTTACCAAAAATGACCTAAAAATGGGTGAACATCGTTTGCAAAACAAGAACGGAAACTCGTAATCTGGTACCTAAACCACAATTATTGTAAACTAAAACAAAAAACGAAACCCAAACGAAAAACTTCACGTAAATTTCTGCTTCTTCGGATTAATTTCTTCAATATTTGTAAGTTTCCACTGTTTTCCAATTTAAGAAGAGCAACTGTTGACACAATTCGAACTTTGAATAGCTTTGATAAATTTCAGTTTACCTTGAGTGGTACATACTTCTGTGAGAGATACTTATATGCTATTCCCATTGAGTATTTCAATTACGTGGTATAGTTGTTTTAACATTCTGACATAAACTGGCATTATTTATTCTGTTCATCACCTTTCTTTAAACCGTCGCTAGGGGAGCCCCAGATATTTTGTTAGTTCTTATTGTTCATATGTTGTTATTGTTTTAAATAAAGAAAACTCATTTACCTTGAGTCTTGCTTCTCGTTGTTCGTAGTCCTTTATACACTATCTACCAACAAGTAATTGGACACCTGTGATAGCAAAGGAAAACGAAGTTTATTCACCTTCAATAGTTGGTGGAGCCTCCACGAGCGGCAATTACAGCTGCGACTCTCCGGGGCATATTCTCAACCACGCGTTGTACGACGGCTAGCGGTATTTTCTTCCACTTGGCTTGGAGAAGACAGGTCAGTTTCTTCACCGATTTCGGACGGTGGGGGTAGCCCTTAAGTCGACGCTCCAACTCGTTCCAGAGGTGCTCGATAGGGTTAAGGTCCGGGCTCTGCGCAGGCCAGTGCATTCGATTAACCCCATTGTCACCATACCAAGCCATGGTGAACCTCGCAACATGACAGGTGGCATTGTCATCTTGAAAGTAACATGGGTCCACCCCGTAAAACTGCCACAACGTAGGAAGCGCATGGTCATCAAAAATGGGGCAGTAGGTCTCGCCGTTGAGTCTACCAGGAATTGCGACCAAGGGTCCTGTGCCATACTAGGAGAAACACCCCCATAGCATAATTCCACCGCCGCCGAACTTCACAGTTGGCACAATACATTCCGGCAGGAGGTGTTCTCCAGGAAGACGCCAAACCCAGACCCTGCCATCCTAACGGTAGAGGGTGAACCTTGATTCGTCGCACCAGAGAACCTGTTTCCACTGTTCAACGGTCCACTGTCGACGTTCTTTGCACCACGTTAACCGAACAGCGATATTGGACTTGGGGATCAAAGGCTTGTGGGCGGCAGCACGTCCATGATAACCGAGCAGATGGGCTTTCTTACGGATGGTATTCATCAAAAGAACACTCCCGGATGCCTGTTGAAACTCCTCGCGGATGTGGCCCATTGATTTGGTGTGGTTCTTCCGAATTTCTCTGGCAAGCACCCATCGGTCTGTAACTCCCAGTTTGGTGGGTCTGCCGTGTTGGGGCACATTCCGACAGTTAATTCTCATCTTCCACTTGCTAATCACGTAGGCCACTATCGATTTTGGGTACTTCAACTCGCTGGATATGTCACGTATGGATCGGCCATTTCTGTGATACCCGACGATTACACCTTTCTCGAAATCAGAGAGCTCCGAACTGCGTGGCACTTTGCATGCGACTGGTTGCGTTGTTGTTTCCCACACGATATTTAACGGCGGCGGCCGTGACGTGTATCAGGACCTCAGATATCGTCGATTGCAGGGGTGTCCAATTTCTTGTTGGTAGATAGTGTATATGTTACCGGCAAAGTATGAAAACCAGGCAATATATAAAATGCCAAGCGTTTTTATGCAAAGTATGAAATTGTCAAACATCCTATGGATTGTATGGAATGCCTAGGCATTCTATAGGATGACGAATGCTATTTGAGCAAAGTATTAAAAAGATTCATGAAAAGGCTTTTATTGAAAAGACGTATATGAAAAAGAATTAAAACAGAAAATATGAAATAAAATATAGAACTTTCTAACCTACTTGTTGCAACAAGGAAGGTTTGTATGACATTTTGAATTGCATTCCTTTTTTAACACAAACGCACTTCATGTTTTGGCACTTTGTTTTACACATACACTTGACAAATCCTTGGCCGCTTCCTGTGGACTGAGCAATAGCAGCTGACCGTAGAGGTATTTCGTGATGAGGAATGTCTTCAATTGTCAGTAAATTCTTTGGGCATAAAGTGATTTGTGATCTCGCATATAGTTGTTTTAAAATTCCTTCAGAAGTTCCAAATCGGTAAAACCGTCTTCTGTCGCACTCATAACAACTCCCAACGATTTGCGCGAATCACCTCGTCCCTTGTCGACGTTAGGAATAGGAACTCGCACAGTGGCGAATACTCCGTCTTACACGAGCGTTGAAAGTCGCGTGCCTTGCAACGTCACATTAGAAACATCATTAGCGGGAGTATTTTTATACACTATCTACCAACAAGTAATTGTACACCCCTGCAATCGAAGATATCTACGGTTCTGATACACGTCACGGCCGTCGCCGTTAAATATCGTGTGGGAAACAACAACGCAACCAGTCGCATGCAAGATGCCACGCAGTTCGGAGATCTCTGATTTCGAGAAAGGTGTAATCGTCGGGTATCACAGAAATGGCCGATGACATATCCAGCGAGTTGAAGTACCCAAAATCGACAGTGGCCTACGTAATTGGCAAGTGGAAGATGAGAGGTGACTGTCGGAATGTGCCCCGACCCGGCAGACCCAAAAACTGGGAGTTAGAGACCGACGGGTGCTGGCCAGAGAAATTCGGAAGAACCGTACCAAATCGATGGACCACATCCGCGAGGAGTTTCAACAGGCATCCGGGAGTGTTTTCGATAAACACCATCCGTAAGGAAGCCCATATGCTCGGTTATCATGGACGTGCTGCAGCCCACAAGCCTTTGATCACCAAGTCCAATAGCGCTGCTCGGCTGACGTGGTGCAAAGAACGTCGACAGTGGACCGTTGAACAGTGGAAACAGGTTCTCTGGAGCAACGAATTAAGGTTCACCCTCTACCGTTCGGATGGCAGGGTGTGGGTTTGGCGTCTGCCTGGAGAACGCCTCCTGCCGGAATGTATTGTGCCAACTGTGAAGTTCTCCGGCGGTGGAATTATGCTATGGAGGTGTTTCTCCAGTTATGGCACGGGACCCTTGGTCGCAATTCCTGGTAGACTCAACACCGAGACCTACTGCACCATTTTAGATGACCATGCGCTTCCTACGTTGTGGCAGTTTTACGGGGTGGACCCATATTACTTTCAGGATGACAATGCCACCTGTCATGTTGCGAGGTCCACCATGGCTTGGTATGTTGACAATGGGGTTAATCGAATGGACTGGCCTGCGCAGAGCCCAGACCTTAATTCTATCGAGCACCTCTGCGACGAGTTGAAGCGTCGATTTAAGGGGTGCCCCCACCTTCCGAAATCGGTGAAGGAACTGGCCTGTCTTCTCCAAGCCGACTGGAAGAAAATACCGCTAGCCGCCGTACAACGCCTGGTTGAGGGTATGCCCCGGAGGGCCGCAGCTGTAATCGCCGCTCGTGGAGGCTCCACCAACTATTGAAGGTGAATGAACTTCGTTTTCCTTTGCTATTACAGGTGTCCAATTACTTGTTGGTAGATAGTGTATTTCACTTCCGAATAAAGACTGAAATGCAAATTGCGAATTCTCCGTCTTAGGCGAGCGTTGAAAGTCACGTGCCTTACGACGTCACGTTAGAAACATCATTGGCGAGAGTATTTTATACTTGACTTCCGAACAAAGACTGAAATACAAATGCCGAATTCTTCGTCTTACACGAGCGTTGAAAGTCACGTGCCTTGCCACGTCATATTAGAACCATCATTAGCGAGAGTATTTTATACTTGGCCCGTTTCTGTTTAGGCATTGCATAGGAAATGTGTGAAATATTAACAATTTCATACTTTGCCTAAAAACGCTAGGCATTGTATACATTGCCTAGGCATTCTATAGAATGCCTCGTTTTCATACTTTGCCGGTAACATATACATCACTAATTAAATGAACGACAAACATTTCCGTTGAAGGATATATCTTTCATACGTACGTTATTAATTGCATGAAGACATTAGAAGTTTAAAAGGAAAAGTTTCCGGTGTGGAAAAATGCTCAAATTCAAAATTAAAATCTTCTTATTGTAGCTAAAAACACTTCGTAACCACATATCTTCGTCTGCCGAGGCCAATGGAAGGTGTAGTCCGTGTCTTCAATAATTCATCATAAAACTCTAGTCTAGCTGTCATTAAAATGTTTAAGGTTAAAAGAAAGTTTAAATTTAGGTTATTTACATTTAAACAGCATGCACTATGAGAAAACAAAATTACTCTGAAGAAGAATTTTACAGCATAGTTGCAAACCTCAGCTATACACTGAAGAGCAATTGAATTACAGATACCTGTCTAGTAACGTGTAGCACCACCTTTCTCTCTGATGACGGCGGCGATTCGTCTCGTCATGGACTCGACAAGACACCGGAAGCGTTGGGAAGCCATACGGATCCACGACCCCTGAACAAGCTCCCACAGTTCACGAAGATTTGATGGTGGGGGTCACAGCCTCGAACATATCTCTCGATGGCATCTCAGATGTGCTCGATGGGATTGAGGTCAGGTGACCTAGCTGGCCAAGAAAGCGAGGTCACGTCAGTGGAGTGTTCATCCAACAATTCGGATACAATTCGGGAGCTGCATTGTCTTGTTGCAGGATGAGGTCCCCAGTGGGATGTTGAAGACGCACAAACAGGAGCAAATAGTAGTCCAGAATATCCTGGTAACGTTGACCTGTGAGGGACGATGTCACACGTACCAGGGGTCCCATTTTAGTCCACGTAATATCACCCCCATGAGCTTTAAGAGTACCCTGCTGGCAAGAAGGATCCATCGCTTCATGTGGTTTGCTCCGTACTCGTATCCTGCCATCCGCATGTACCAACGTGAATCTCGACTCATCAGTCCAGGCAACATTTTTCGACATGTCTAGGGTCCAGTTGCGATGTTCCTGCGCCCATGCTAATCTTTGCACCCTGTGATGTGCGGTCAGCAGCGGTACCATCGTGGGACGATGGCTTCTGTACCCCATAGCGAGGAGATGGTTCTGGATGGTGTGGCTGCTTACACGTTTTTGTGCACCAGCGTTAAATTGCCGAGTGATTTCTTGCACTGTGGCCCGTCTATCCGCTGTTACAATGCGAGCTAGCCGACGATGACCCCGCTCATTTACACGCTGTTGTCCACGGCAGTTGGCTCTTGCAGGGATGGTTTTACCGGATTCGATGTACTCACGGTGCACCAGTGACACACTGGCTCGTGAAAATCCTAGTGACTGCACGACTTCCGAAATGGAGTGACCCGTCTCACCCATACTACGCCCGACTCTTACTGATTCCCGTCGCATCACTCCTTATATTGTCGGATCGCTGCATACGTCATGTCGTTTCTGTTTACAGGGCCGCCCACAGCGCCACATTTGCATAACGCCAGCTGTCTCTAATTCAATTGATCTTCAGTGTATATACACTCATGCTGCCGTTGTATCGATATTCGTAGTGATTCGGTACTGCTATAAGTCCGGCAGTTGCTGAACTTCATCTCAATGTCCTTCATAAACGGCATGACATACATATACTTTGAGCGCATTGTATGGCTTTTTAAAGAGTTATTTAAATTGCGGCAAGTGTTTATTTCCACAGACATAGTGTTTACTTCCATGACTAAGTCGCCAAGACGAGTGCATCCCGGCTCTTCCTCATAAGGTTTCAAAGTATCCGGAAAATAGAGAAGCATGTGTTTCAACCTTAAAATACGGTACAAAACACTTAACCTAATAGTCCAAGTAGTCCCCATTGGAACTAATGAAATTGTTCCACCAATCTACCAGTTGAAATATCCCATTGCGATGAAAATTTACGGCGAAAATTTACGGTGGGATGCACATGTTCATGCTTTGGCAGTTAAGTTGAGATCTCGTATTGGAGTTCTGTCCAGGATTTCCAGTTGCGGATGCACATGGTGATGCTTTGGCAGTTTATACAAATGTCCCAACTTCCGAAGTCGAGTGTTGATTGTTATAATGCACAAGAGTTTTCGCGCCGACCATCCAAACCGGGTCCCCTCACTCCGGAGTAGGTCGCTCTTCCAACTGACCTACGCGGACATGTGCTCTGACTGCTATCTGCCTTTATATCGTGTGCGTCGCTCGGGGCAGGCACGTCACATCCCACCCCCTACCCGAAAGAGGGCAGGAGGCATGGCGCACGTGTCGGACGATGCCATGTATCGCTGCAAGCAGTCATCCGATGAATCACGTGCATTTGCGAAATCCGAGACAATTTGGTGTGTGGAACGTAACATCGCACTGATTTATTTTTGAAGCACTGAAGAAGGGATTCTCATGTTTCCTGTCTCGCGTTGCGGGAAGAACATCACATCATTGAGAGAAACTTAACAGCCGGTTCATCCTGGAAGTTCGAGCACCAATTTAACGAACAAGTTTGTCCGCGCCTGGTATCGAAGGCGGGTCGCCTCACTCCGTAGTAAGTCGCTCTCCCAATTGAGCTACGAGGACATGTGTTCTCACTGATATCTGCCTTTATCTCATGTGTGTCCTGCATAGCAGGCACGTCACAAATTCCGAGTGCTATGTACTATACTACACTGGCATGTGCTCTTACTGCATTCGGCCTTTATCTCATGGGTGTCCTGCGGGGCGAGGCACGTCACAAGCTCCAATTGCAATCCATTATACTACAACAGCATGTGCTCTCACTGCTATCTGCCTTTATCTCATGTGTGTTCTGCCGGGCAGGCACGTCACAAGCTCCGAGTGCTATCCACTATAATACACTGACATGTGCTCTTACTGCTATCTGCCTTTATCTCATGGGTGTCCTGCAGGGCAGGCACGTCACAAACTCCGAGTGCTATCCACTATAATACACTGGCATGTGCTCTTACTGCTATCTGCCTTTATCTCATGGGTGTCCTGCGGGGCAGGTACGTCACAAGCTCCGAGTGCTATCCACTATAATACACTGACATGTGCTCTTACTGCTATCTGCCTTTATCTCATAGGTGTCCTGCAGGGCAGGCACGTCACAAGCTCCGGGTGCTATCCACTATACTACACTGGCATGTGCTTTCACTGCTACCAGCCGTTATCTCATGGGTGTCCTGCAGGGCAGGCACGTCACAAGCTCCAATTGCAATCTATTATACTACACTGGCATGTGCTCTCACTGCTATCTGCCTTTATCTCATGTGTGCCCTGCCGTGCAGGCACGTTAAAAACTCCGAGTGCTATTCACTGTACTACACTGGCATGTGCTCTTACTGCTATCTGCCTTTATCTCATAGGTGTCCTGCGGGGCAGGCACGTCACAAGCTCCAATTGCAATCCATTATACTACACCGGCATGTGCTCTCACTGCTATCTGCCTTTATCTCATGTGTGCCCTGCCGTGCAGGCACGTCACAAACTAGAAGTGCTATTCACTATACTACACTGGCATGTGCTCTTACTGCTATCTGCCTTTATCTCATAGGTGTCCTGCGGGGCAGGCACGTCACAAGGTCCGAGTGCTATCCACTATACTACACTGGCTTGTGCTCTTACTGCTATCTGCCTTTATCTCATAGGTGTCCTGCGGGCAGGCACGTCACAAACTCCGAGTGCTATTCACTATACTACACTGGCATGTGCTCTTACTGCTATCTGCCTTTATCTCATGGGTGTCCTGCGGGGCAGGCACGTCACAAGATCCAATTGCAATCCATTATACTACACTGGCATGTGCTCTCACTGCTATCTGCCTTTATCTCATGTGTGCCCTGCCGTGCAGGCACGTTAAAAACTCCGAGTGCTATTCACTATACTACACTGGCATGTGCTCTTACTGCTATCTGCCTTTATCTCATAGGTGTCCTGCAGGGCAGGCACGTCACAAGCTCCAATTGCAATCCATTATACTACACCGGCATGTGCTCTCACTGGTATCTGCCTTTATCTCATGTGTGCCCTGCCGTGCAGGCACGTCACAAACTAGAAGTGCTATTCACTATACTACACTGGCATGTGCTCTTACTGCTATCTGCCTTTATCTCATAGGTGTCCTGCGGGGCAGGCACGTCACAAGGTCCGAGTGCTATCCACTATACTACACTGGCTTGTGCTCTTACTGCTATCTGCCTTTATCTCATAGGTGTCCTGCGGGGCAGGCACGTCACAAACTCCGAGTGCTATTCACTATACTACACTGGCATGTGCTCTTACTGCTATCTGCCTTTATCTCATGGGTGTCCTGCAGGGCAGGCACGTCACAAGCTCCAATTGCAATCCATTATATTACACTGGCATGTGCTCTCACTGCTATCTGCCTTTATCTCATGCGTGTCCTGCGGGGCAGGCACGTCACAAGATCCAATTGCAATCCATTATACTACACTGGCATGTGCTCTCACTGCTATCTGCCTTTATCTCATGTGTGTCCTGCCGGGCAAGCACGTCACAAACTCCGAGCGCTATGCACTATACAACACTGGCATGTGCTCTTACTGCTATCTGCCTTTATCTCATTAGTGGCCTGCGGGGCAGGCACGTCAGAAGCTCCGAGTGCTATGCACTATACTACACTGGCATGTGCTTTCACTGCTACCTGCCTTTATCTCATGTGCGTCCTGCGGGGCAGACACGTCACAACCGTTCTTGATTTGTCGTCTGCCGGATAGCGCCTGAGTATGCTAACCACTACAATTGTTAGAACGTAATTTTCTTTCCTTCTTAACTTATTCCTTAGGTAGTAATTACGTTTTGTAATATTAGAAAGTACCCAGACTCGTTACAAAAAAGAGGTCAAGAGTAGTACTTGCAAATACTTTCATTCGCTTGCATGGTTTGACTCCACACTCTCACATGGTTTACTCCCTTACTCGATACAATATCAGTGATTTAATATCCAAAGAAAATCATATAATAGCACGTCAATCAGTATCTAATCATAATATAACAGCACGTCTCTCAATCATATACGCTTCTTCAAACTACGCTTTCCAACCGTTGGTTGAAGAAGCGTATATCTCCAGCTTTGTCTGTTTGTCCGCACGATAACTCGCGTAAAAATGGTTCGATTTCGATGACATTTTAGTATGTGGTAAGGGACCACCTGGGGACGAACCCTATTGAAAATAAACGAAATGGGGTCAAAGGTCAAGGCATAGGAGCGAGGTCCATTCCATTTCCTTTTGCGTCATAACTTGCGTAAAAATGGTTCGATTTCGATGAAATTTTAATATGTGGCAGGGGAGCACCTGGGAACGAACCTTTTGAAATTGGGCGAAATGGGGTCAAAGGTCAGGGCACAGGAGCGAGTTTCATTCCGCAGCCATTATCCTCATAACTTGACTAAAAATGCTTCGATTAAGACAAAACTTTATCATGTTGTTCCGGAAGTATACCTAACTGGTTCTGTTGAATATCATCGTAGTGGGGTCAAAGGTCAGGACACAGTAACCAGATTTATTCCACAGCCATTATCCTTATGACTTGAGTAATTACTTGAGTAACGATTTCTGGTATGTTCGAAAGCGTATCATAATCAATGAATCGCATGATTTTACTAGCTTGTTATCTATCGCTCTTGTCCGGCCACACATACGTCACTCTACTCTGTTCCGTTCTCAGTCTGTTGCCAACGTCGTTCTCGTTTGACGAACAAGACATAGCGTTAAGGTTTGAAAATGTCTAAAAGAATTGACTCAAATTTACAGAGAGAACGTAAATCAAAGGGAAAGTTAAAATAGAATATACGTTACATGGTGTAATCCCGTATTTCATTCATTAATGATCTGCGCCTCCGGGCTATCGCGGAAATGGATTCTAAACCTCCAGATTCGTTACACATATATGAATGCCGGTTGCTTTGACTAGCGCGTCCTGTGATGGTTATATTCAAATCAATCGGAAACTTGTTCGTTCTGGGTGGTGTAGTGGTTAACATGCTCGAGCGCTATCTGGGAGACACGGGTTTGATTCCCACTCCAGGACGACGAAATTTTTTAAAGTTTTCGGATATTATCAGACTTACAATCCATATCATATTTACACCAATAAACGGATTCATATATTCAAAATTTGTATTGTACAATGGTGTAATTCCGTATTTCATTCATCGAGATATGAAAATTCATTCAAGTTCCCTTTCACCATTATGAGTTTCCGTCGCATTTTCAGAACTCTGCACATTAACATCCCGGAGCTTTTTTGCTTAGAATCAAGCTGGCCATCTATAATCATGTTATTAACACAGGGCACGTCCCTTCTCCACGCAATTTATCCGACAACACTTTTCGAGGGATCATAAACTCATTAGCTACCTTCTCGGAGGTTCGTTCATCCGACTGAATTCTGATTCCACACATGCTGCCCCCGCAAAACAACCTCAAGAGGATAGTTATTTCCGTAATTCGGACACATATTTCTCTTTTCTCACTACTATCTTCTTTAAAATGCATTTACCTGTAGCTGGCACGCAGTTAAATATGTCATGCCTTCTTATTTCGTTATTACGCTCCGACCTATCACAAAATCGCATTAATAGTCGCATTACGTAAAACTTCGAGAACGTCGACACGTATCCTGTCACCAAGTACCGAAAACGTAATAAAACATTTGGTAGTCTGAGCATATCTGCGAGATTAATTGTTGGCCTCTCCTCACTCCATTAGCATAAATGTGAGAAGAGAATAAATAACTCCATTAATGAAAAGAGAGAACAATATAAATGAAGAGGTTTTTTTACGAGACCCAAAAAGAGGACGACTTTCGCCTTTGCAACCATCTCGTTTAGAACTTAATCGATTAAAATTAATCGTTTTTCCTTACGGGAAAATGATTAATTTATATCGATTAAGCCATAAACGATATGGTCGTCTTCAAGATAGGTCTCCTCGCTCAGCACTTCTCAAACTGTATTTTTATGTTTATACACGAGGTCTGGTCAAAACGTGTCGACACTGCCTGGAAAGACCAAAATACACTAGACACAAAAAGTTAGTAGTATTGTGGGTTTTTTTTTTTTGATTGGCTGTTTAACGACCACCGTCAGCAACTCAATGAGCTATAAGCAGTCGCCCGTCCTTAATTTAGGGTCACCGCTTCCAGGGAAGGGAGAGAGCCAGTGCCGTAATACAAACACAACATGCCTCACCGGGATTCGAACCCGGACCCCTTTCGGACGAATGGTCAGAGGCCATCACTTAGACCGCGCCACCAGGGAGACATTGTGGTTTCGAATGCAAAATCTGGTGTTATGCAAATTTAGCGACTAGTGGAGATACATTATCAGCTTGGGTGGCTACTAGAGCTGAGTTCGGGCTCAATTTTCGGAGCCCGAGCCCGTGGTATATCAGTCCAAGCCCGCGGTATATCAGTCCGAGCCCGTGGTTTATCAGTCCGAGCCCGTGGTTTATCAGTTCGAGCCCGTGGTATATCAGCCCGAGCTCGTGGTATATCAGCCCGAGCCCGTGGTATATCAGCCCGAGCCCGTGGTGTATCAGCCCGAGCCCATAGTATATCAGCCCGAGCCCGTGGTATATCAGCCCGAGCCCGTAGTATATCAGCCCGAGCCCGTGGTATCATCATCATCATCATCATCATTGCCAACCATTATCAATCCACTGCTGGACGAAGGTCTCCCCAAGTTTCCTCCACAACGGTCTGTCTTGTGCCAGTCTCTTCCATGTCACTGCCGCATACTTTCGAATTTCATCCACCCATCTTCCATGTGGTCTTCTTCTGCGTCTTTTCCTGTCCCTTGAAATCCAACCTAAAATTTCGGCTGTCCATCGATGGTCTGTCCTTCTGGCAGTATGTCCAGCCCATTGCCATTTCAGGGATTTAACTCTGATCATGATGTCTTCCACTCTTGTCATTTTTCGGATCCACGAGTTCCTCTTCTTATCTCTCCTGGTTACACCAAGCATGCACCTCTCCATGCTGCTTTGAATGGTCTGCAGCCTTTGTATGTCTCTTGTAGTTAAGGTCCACGCCTCTGCACCATACGTAAGCACTGGAAGGATGCATTGATCAAACACTTTTCTTTTAAGACATAATGGCATATTGCTCTTGAAAATTATGCTGTTTCTTCCAAAAGCTCTCCAGGCAAGTTTTGTACGCCGATTAATTTCTTCATCAATGTGACCCTCACTTGATATCTGCTGTCCACGATAAACGTACGTTTCTGTTATCTCCAGCTTTTCTCCATCAATCGATAAATCTTCATTTCTTGTAAAAGCATTGAACATCACTTTTGTCTTTTGAAAGTTCATTTTTAATCCCAATTCTTTACTCTTGTCAGCAATTTCCTGGATCATACTCTGCAGCTCTGATGGGGTAGTTGCAAAAATGACTATGTCATCAGCAAAACGAAGGTGGGTTAGATAATCTCCATTAATCTTTATCCCTTTGTTTTCCCAGTTCAGTGATTGAAAGACATTTTCCAATGTGGCATTAAAGAGCTTCGGAGATATGGTGTCACTTTTTCTCACTCCTTTTCCAATTTTTAAGTGTGTTGTATTTTCAAACACACGAATCTTTGCACTTGCATTTTTGCACTTGTAGTATATCAGACCGAACCTGTAGTATATCAGCCCGAGCCCGTGGTATATCAGCCCGAGCCCGTAGTATATCAGCCCGAGCCCGTGGTACATCATCCCGAGCCCGTGGTACATCATCCCGAGACCGTGGTACATCAGCCCGAGCCCGTGGTATATCAGCCCGAGCCCGTGGTATATCAGCCCGAGCCCGTGTTATATCAGCCCGAGCCCGAGCCCGTGGTATATCAGCCCGAGGCGGTAGTATATCAGCCCAAGCCCGTGGTATATCAGCCCGAGCCCGTGGTATATCAGCCCGAGCCCGTGGTATATCAGCCCGAGCCCGTGGTATATCAGCCCGAGCCCGTGGTATATCAGCCCGAGGCGGTAGTATATCAGCCCGAGCCCGTAGTATATCAGCCCGAGTCCATGGTATATCAGCCCGAGCCCGTTGTGTATCAGCCCGAGCCCGTGGTATATCAGCCCGAGGCGGTAGTATATCAGCCCGAGCCCGTAGTATATCAGCCCGAGTCCATGGTATATCAGCCCGAGCCCGTTGTGTATCAGCCCGAGCCCGTGGTATATCAGCCCGAGGCGGTAGTATATCAGCCCGAGCCCGTAGTATATCAGCCCGAGTCCATGGTATATCAGCCCGAGCCCGTTGTGTATCAGCCCGAGCCGTGGTACATCAGCCCGAGCCCGTGGTATATCAGCCCGAACCCGTGGTTTATTAGCCCGAACCCGTGGTTTATTAGCCCGAGCCCGTAGTATAACAGCCCGAGCCCGTGGTATATCACGTGGTATATAGGATATGGGCTTCCCCCATGCAGAGTAGAACAAACCGAAACGTATTGCAGTCGACAAATGTGGATACAAATGGTGATCTGAACGACTTTGATCGTGGACGCATTCTCGGCACCAGACAGATGAGATTTTCTAGGGATCGAAAGGTCACTTGACCGAAAATCACTTCGTCGAAAACCACTTGATCAATAGGTACATTTCACCGAAGGGTCACTTGACCGAAAAGTTTATTTCACCGAAAGATCCCTTCACCTAAAAGTTCATTTCATCGAAAGGACATTTGATCGAAAAGTTCATTATATGGAAAGATCATTTCACCGAATGGTGAGTTTATCGAAAACTTAGAATTTTGTTGCTAGAGATCTATTGGAGTGCAGTGCGGGTTTATGAAAAACTCTCCACCTAAACATTATCATATTGTATAAAAAATGCACTTTTAATTTCTATTAAACACGTGCCCATGAGTAGGTTTTTCGAAATATAACATTAATTATATAAGGCCTAGATCTATGCCTTTTTGTCAAATTTTAATCAGCCGAGCTCATATTCATTACATAGCAAATCAAGTAAATAATGTTCCACTTTTACCCAACAACAAAACATAAATTTTTTGACCGTAGGCTTAGACACTGTCCATTTCAACAGATTTTAACCCTACTCATATTTCTAAGCATTACATAAAATGTAAAGTAATTTTTTTATGTAAACTTTATGAACATGAGCACGCACGGCTGAAATTTTCTTAAAAAGACCTAAGTCGAAACCTAGGACCCTAAAAAATTGATTCTTTTTGCCTGAAAAAATGTGTAACATTATTATCTTGACTTTTTACGTAAACCTTATGAACATGAGTTCCCACGATTAAAATTGGGTAAAGAGGCCTAAGTCAAGGCCTAGGGACTTAAAATTGATTCTTTTTGCATGAAAAAATGTGAAGCATTATTAATTTTACTTTTTGTGTAAACCTTATGAACATGAGCACTGAACATGACTTTTACGTAAACCTTATGAATATGATTAAAATTTGCTAAAAAGGTCTAAGCCGAGGCCTATTGTCTTTAAAAAAAAGATTTGTCTTAAAACTAAATCTTTGCGTTCTGTGTGACATGTAGAAATCAAAAGTGCAATTTGAGTATAATCCCTAACGTTTCGGTGGTCTGTCTGGCGAACTTGCACCATGCTTCAACAGATCCTGTAACGAAATCCAAAGTTTTCCATAAACTGACCCTTCGGTGAAATGACCTTTCGATGAAATGAACTTTTAGGTAAAGAGACCTTTCGGTGAAATGAACTTTTCGATCAAGTGACCTTTCGATGAAATGAACTTTTAGGTAAAGAGACCTTTCGCTGAAATAATTTTTCGACCATGTGACCCTTCGGTGAAATGACCTTTCGATGAAAGAAACTTTTAGGTAAAGAGACCTTTCGCTGAAATAAATTTTTCGATCAAGTGACCGTTCGGAGAAATAACCTTTCGATGAAATGAACTTTTAGGTAAAGAGACCTTTTCGGTGAAATTAACTTTTCGATCAAGTGACCTTTCGGTGAAATGACCTTCCGTTGAAATTAACTTTTAGGTAAAGAGGCCTTTCGCTGAAATAAATGTTTTGAACAAGTGACCCTTCGGTGAAATGACCTTTCGATGAAACGAACTTTTAGGTAAAGAGACCTTTCGGTGAAATGAACTTTTCGATCAAGTGACCCTTCGGTGAAATGACCTTTCGATGAAATTAACTTTTAGGTAAAGAGACCTTTTCGGTGAAATGAACTTTTTGATCAAGTGACCTTTCGGTGAAATGACCTTTCGATGAAATTAACTTTTAGGTAAAGAGACCTTTTCGGTGAAATAATTTTTTCTTTCAAGTGACCCTTCGGTGAAATGAACTTTTCGGTCAAGTGACCCTTCGGTGAAATGAACTTTTCGGTCAAGTGACCCTTCGGTGAGGAAAATGTCTGGCAAATGAACCAGACCTGTTGTTCTATCGCCCAAATGATGAGAACCTTAGGGTTCCCGAGGGCAACCGTATAAGAGAGCACCGCGAGTGTTCCGTTCACAGACGTACCATCGTGCAGAGGTCAAGCAGTGGCCAACCACACGCCATTGATGACCAAGGGCGACGTAATTATCCAGGTTCGCACAGCCCCACCGCTTGAAAACGGCGGCGAAAATTACATCCACTTTAAATATCAGAGACCCGTACAGCATCAGCGAGAGAGCGGTGCGGAAACGGAGCGTGCTTTGGGTTCTAAGCTACGAAAGCTGACGCCCCATTCGTGTGCCACTGTTAACTGCTCGTTATTGGAAAAAATTGCGTTTAGCAGCTGTAGAGAGCTGACGGAAGGGTGCGAGTTTGACGTCGCTAGCATAAGACCATGGCCCCGTCGTACTAGGTCTGCTGTGTTCAAGTCGTTGTGATGGTTTGGGGGTTTTTATCATGGGACACACGAAGTCCTTTAGTGTGTCGATAGCAAAACACAATGGCTATGTCGTACCAGGTTGGCTCTGTGATGGTTTCGTAATCCTTCTAATTGACACATGAGGTCTTTTTAGAGCGTCTGGAGAGGTGCTTATTAGTTGCTCTCTACCATCATGTGTTGGCTGATCACCTGCACGCTTTCGTGGCCTTCAGGCAACCTGCTGCCCGTCGGTCTGTTCCAGCAGGTCAATGCACCCCACACCCATCGGCACACAACCACCAAGTAATTACCCAAGAAACACACATCTGATTTTGGAATCATACCGTGTTTTGGATTAAAACTCTGTGGAAGATCTCTGGGGTTATGTAAAGCGGAACATCAGATCCATGGATCCTGGACTGGCGTCTCGGGTTGCGTTGTGGACAATTTTGCAACAGGCATGTTTGGGAACTTCAAATCCATGGATCCTGGACTGATGTCTCAGGCAGAGTTGTCGACAATGCTGCAACAGGCATGGTTGGGAACATCAGATCCATGGATCCTTGACTGGCGTCTCTGGTGGAGTTGTGGACAATGCTGCAACAGGCATGGCTGGAAACATCAGATCCATGGATCCTGGACTGATGTCTCAGGTAGAGTTGTCGACAATGCTGCAACAGACATGGCTGGGAACATCAGATCCCTGGATCCTGGACTGATGTCTCGGGTGGAGTTGTGGACAATGCTACAAAAGGCATGGCTGGGAGCATCAGATCCCTGGATCCTGGACTGATGTCTCGAATGGAGTTGTGGACAATGCTGCAACAGGCATGGCTGGGAACATTAGATCCACGGGTCCTGGACCAACGTCTCAGGTGGAGTTGTGGACAATACTGCAACAGGCATGGCTGGGAACATTAGATCCACAGATTCTGGACCGACGTCTCGGGCAGAGTTGTGGACAATGCTTCAACACGCATGGCTGGAAACATTAGATCCACGGATTCTGCACCGACGTATCGGGCAGAGTTGTGGACAATGCTGCAACACGCATGACTGGAAACATTAGATCCACGGATTTTGGACCGACGTATCGAGCAGAGTTGTGGACAATGCTGCAAAACGCATGGCTGGAAACATTAGATCCACGGATTCTGGACCGACGTATCGGGCAGAGTTGTGGGCAATGCTGCAACAGGCATGGCTGGAAACATTAGATCCACGGATTCTGGACCGACGTATCGAGCAGAGTTGTGGACAATGCTGCAAAACGCATGACTGGAAACATTAGATCCACGGATTCTGGACCGACGTATCGGGCAGAGTTGTGGACAATGCTGCAACAAGGCATGGCTGGCGAAACAATCCGGCCATTTGGTGGAGTGGATGCTTCGGAGTGTTCAGGCTGTTATTCGCGCTAGAGAAGGGACAACACGCGACGAGGTATGCATCCCTAATGTTTTGTTCACAGAGTATTTATTTATTCAGATGTTTTTTGCTTCGGAATAATTATTCCGGTTTGATAGAATATTCGTTGGATATTTTTACTTTCTTTTTATTTATCTATTTTATTAGGGCCTATTTTTTCTAGAGTGGGGGATGTAGTAGCGATCATATTCAGTAGCACCGTAGGATTTTAGCAGTCGCCCGTCTGTGGTTTTATGCCACCGGTTTCAAGTTAAAGACCAGTTCAGTAAAACAAACACACCACCCTTGTCACACCCAGGTTTTGAGCTCGGGCTTCCTCAAAAGAACACTCAGAAGCCAGCGGTTAGGCTAAGGCGCCACCGGGGCGGCTTTTATGAGTCTTTCATTGAACAGAAAAATAGCAACCTATGAGCAGTAGTTTGTACTTGATGAATTTCAGCTGTTAAAATAATATTACCATGAGCATATTTTTAGCACGTCTTTTGTAAAAAAGATCGTGCTTATGTTACCGGTTTGTCCGTCCGTCCCGTCCGTCGGTCTTTTTTTTTTTTTTTTTTTTTTTTTGATTGGAGGTTTAACGACCACCGTGAGCAACTCAATGGGCTATAAGCAGTCGCCCGTCCCTAATTTAGGGTCACTGGTTCCAGGGAAGGGAGAGAGCCAGTGCCGTAAGAGAAACACAACATCCATGCCTGACCGGGATTCGAACCCGGACCCCTTACGGACGAATGATCAGAGGCCAGCGCCTTAGACCACTGCGCTACCGGGGCGGCCGTCCGTCGGTCTGTGAACACCATATCTCTGCAACCATTAGTCCGATTTGAAAAATTCTTTTCGCATTAAGATGCTGAAAATATGTGAATGATGATCTTTTATTTCCTTTTTTTTTTTTTTTTTTTTTTACGATGTACACTTGCGTCGCTAGAGGGCTTCATTTTATTCCGTATATTTGCTTCTGAGCAGCCGATTGAAAATTTCTTTCTACCTTTCGATTTAATTTATGTGTAAGACTATTTTAAGTGTAGTCGCTCTTTTAAGTTACGCATAGATTTTCCGCTAGTGGACATAAAATAAACTGCCTTTTCCCCGATATCGCTGCTTCTAAAACACCAATTTTGCCGCCCCGGTGGCGCAGTGGTCTAAGCGATGGCCTCTGATCATTCGTCCGAAAGGGGTCCGGGTTCGAATCCCGGTGAGGCATGGATGTTGTGTTTGTCTTACGGCACTGGCTCTCTCTCTCTTCCCTGGAACCAGTGACCCTAAATTAGGGACGGGCGACTGCTTATAGCCCATTGAGTTGCTCACGGCGGTCGTTAAACCTTCAATAAAAAAAAAAAAGAAAAAAAAAAAAAAAAAACACCAATTTGAAAAATTCTTTCTACACTAGATACAGCTCCTGATGAAAACTCCTTTGCATATAGTTTCTAATTTTTGGTAAAATATGGTTTGGCCACCAAGGGGCGTAAATACTAAGTTCTGTTTCTGATGTATTTGCAGCAAATTCAGAGCTTCTAAAATCTCGATTGAAAAAATTCGTTCCTCAACCGATGCAACTCACGTCCATAAACCTTTTTGGAATATTTGCTTCTTAAAATAATGCACGGTATCTCCGCCAAGGGGCGTAGATGTGTATCTTAATACATAGGTTTATGTATAGGAAAAGGACGATGGCTGAACGAATGAAAATGATTGGAGCGCCTCTAGCGGCAAAGGTAAGAAGTTAGGAAACCTAACTCACGGACAACGTGAGATAGAAACAAAATTTCAATCACACAGTTGTAGCGCATCATCTATTAGTAGGAAATGACATATGGTGGGCACGAATTATGTACATGGACGGATCAAAATGCTGTTTATTCGAAATCCATAAAGCGGGTGAAACAGACACAAAAATAATGACACGAGACAGAAGCTGTGCAGGCTTATTTATAATACCGAAAAACGTTTACAGGAGATATGCCTACTTACAAGCACAACGCACATCTGCGCGAAGTTAATGCACAGCCGGTTCGAAGTGGCCACCATCAGCTGCAATGCACATTCCAAGGCGTGTAAGAATAGCTTCTCATACACTATCTAGCATGGCAGGTGTCACTGTGTTACAGGCGCACACAATGCGGTGTCGTAAATCTTCCAGACTAGTAGGTTCTGTAGCATACACCTGTTCCTTCAAGTAACCCCACAGGAAGAAGTCTAAAAGTGCTAAGTCCGGTGACCGCGGAGGCCATTCCACATTACCGCTACAACCAATTATCTGGTGTCTGAATATTTCAGCCAGGAAACTCCGTACGTTGGCTGCCATGTGAGGTGGTGCACCATCATGTTGGCACAACATGCTCAGCAGATCTCTGAGGGGAAAATCATCCAGAAAATCAGATATCGGGCCCCGTAAGAGCTGAAGTTATGGCTGACGTCTTAATGTCCCATCATAGAAAATGGGTCAAACTAGTGTGTTTCGCCAAATACCGCACCAAACGTTAGTTGCCCAACGTTGTTGATGTCGAGCAGCTCGTCCCATAGATGGGTTGCTCAGAGTCCAGTAATGGGTGTTATGCCGATTGAATATTCCGTCCCGTGTAAAACGGGACTCATCTGTCAACATGATATCGGCCAACAAGTTTGGATTAACCTCAGACGTGTTATGTACAAAGTTGCAAAAATCAAAACGCCTTCCCTGGTTTTCAGTTATCAAGCCTTGCACTAGCGGAACGTGGTACGGGTGAGCTCCATGCTCGTTCAGGATTTGCCAAACACGTTGTGCTGTTAAACCGCATGCTTCGGCGACTGCTGTGGTACTAATGTTGGGATTGGCCAGGACATATCCCGGGACAGCCTCAGGATGCACTGTAACACCCGAACCCGTAGGTCTGCCCGATCGCGGATGAGTCTGTAGGCTTCCTGTCTCTCGGAGGTGGCTAACACAGTTGTTAATAGTCGTTGCAGTTGGATGTTGACTAGTCGGAAAACGCTCGGCATACCGCCTTGCAGCTTCGTCGACATTGCGGTGGCATTCGCCATAAAGCACGACCATTTTACAGTACCCAGCGTTCAAATAGCCCGCCATCAGTTTTCGCAACCAGCACGTTGACGGACGTTCAAATCCCCAGCCCTGGTATGCTATCTGACTAACCGGCTTCTACGTCACTATCAATATTTACGTATGCATTTGAATCGTTCTCCATCGTGGGCCGGTATTTTGCATTGCTTAACCATTCAGCGACCGCGTGCGCTTCTTCAGCATTTTGATACGTCCATGTACATACTTTTTGCGCACCAGATGTCGTTTCCTACTAATTAGACTATGCACTACAACTTTGTAATTGAAATTTTGTTTCTATCTCGCGTTGTTCGCGAATTAGGTTTCCTAGCTTCTTACCTTTGCCGCTATTGGCGCTCCAATCGCTTTTATTCGATCGGCCATCGTCCTTTTCCTATACATAGACCAAACTTGTGTAACACTCGGACCCTTCTTTTCGCAGTTATTGCCCTGAATAAAGACTTTCCTTTGAACCCTGTATATACTAGGGGTGTTCAAATGAAAAGGTACGAAACGTCATAAGAACGTAACCGTTAACATATTTGCCTATGCCGCTATGGGAGAACGTAGCGACACATCTAGGGATTCGATTGGAGTCGCCGGCGTGCATCGGAGCATGCGCGGGCGCCCGCATGCGCAGGAGAGAGCAGAGGCTCTTATAAAGAGCGCTGTCCAATTGACTACTTGTTGAATTCCTCCAGCACAGACGAACCATTAACTCCGATGTGTACTGTGAGACACTCCGAAGCCTACGCAGGTCCATCAAGAACAAAAGAGCGGGGCTGCTCACGGAGAGTGTGGTTATGCTCCATGATAACGCGCGTCCACACGTCTCCAGGGTCACACACGCGGAACTGGCCAAGTTCCAGTGGGAGCAGCTTGAACATCCGCCCTACAGCCCGGACATGTCGCCCTGCGATTTCCATGTGTTTGGTCCCCTGAAAAAACATCTGAAAGGGAAGCGCTTCCACTCGGACGACGAACTCAAGGACGCTGTGCAGGACTGGGTCTCGTCACGGCCACAGGAATTCTGGGAACAAGGAATGCTTTGGCTCGTTAATCAATGGGATCGTTGTGCTACGGCCTATGGTATATACTTTGAATAAAGTCTTCATTTATACCCACAGTGTCGTTTCGTACCTTTTCATTTGAACACCCCTAGTACTACACTGAAGAGCAATTAAATTAGGGACAGCTGGCGTAATGCAAATGTGGCGCTGTGGGCTGCCCTGTAAACGGAAACAACATGACGTATGCAGCGATCCGACAATATGAGGAGTGATGCGACGGGAATCAGTAAGAGTCGAACGCAGTATGGGTAAGACGAAGGAAGGATCTAAGCGCATTTGATCGTGGGCAAATTGTCGGGGCCCGACGAACGGGTCACCCCATGTCGGAAGACGTGCAGGCTCTGGGATTTTTACGAGCCACGGTGTCACGGGTACATCATGAGTACATCGAATCCGGGAAAACCATCCCTGCAAGGGCCAACTGCCGTGGACAACAGCGTGTGGATGAGCAGGGTCATCGCCGGCTAGCTCGCATTGTAACAGCGGATAGACGGGCCACAGTGCAAGAAATCACTCGGCAATTTAACGCTGGTGCACAAAAACATGTAAGCAGTTACACCATCCAGAACCATCTCCTCGCTATAGGGTACAGAAGCCATCGTCCCACGAGGGTACCGCTGCTGACCGCACATCACAGGATACAAAGATTTCCATGGTCGTGGGAACATTGCCACTGGACCCTAGACATGTGGGAAAATGTTGCCTGGACTAATGAGTTGAAGTTCACGTTGGTACATACGGATGTCAGGATACGAGTACGGCGCAAACCACATGAAGCGATGGATCTTTCTTGCAAGCAGAGCACTCTTCAGGCTGGTGGGGGTGGCATTCTTGTCTGGGGACTGTTTACTTGGACTGAAATGGGACCCCCTGGTACGTGTGTCATCGTCCCTCACAGGTCAACAATTTGCTCACGTTTGTGTGTCTTCAACAACCCACTGGGGAACTCGTCCTGTAATAAGACAATGCACCGTGCCATCGCTCCCGAATGGTATCCGAATGGTTGGATGAACACTCTACCGACGTGACCTCGCTTCCTTGGCCAGCTAGGTCACCTGACCTCAATCCCGTTGAGCACATATGGGATGCAATCGAGAGAGATGTTCGAACCTCTGACCACCATCCATCAAATCTTCGTGAACTGTGGGAGCTTGTTCAGGGGTCGTGGATCCATATGGCTGCCCAACGCTTCCGGTGTCTTGTCCAGTCCATGCCGAGACGAATCGCCGCCATCATCAGGGCGAAAGGTGGCGCTACACGTTACTAGAAAACTATCTCTAATTCAATTGCTCTTCAGTGTATATGTCCATAAACCTTTTCGGAACATTTGCTTCTTAAAATAGTACACGCTGTCTCCGCCAGTGGGCGTAGATGCATCTTCGCCAGGGGGCGTAGATGTGTCTTCGCCAGTGGGCGTAGATGTGTCTTCGCCAGTGGGTGTAGATGTGTCTTCACCAGGGAGCGTAGATGTGTCTTTGCCAGGGGGCGTAGATGTGTCTCCGCCAGGGGGCGTAGATGTGTCTTCGCCAGTGGGCGTAGATGTGTCTTCACCAGGGGGCGTAGATGTGTCTTCACCAGGGGGCGTAGATGTGTCTCCGCCAGTGGGCGTAGATGTGTCTTCACCAGGGGGCGTAGATGTGTCTTTGCAAGCGGGCGTAGATGTGTCTTCACCAGGGAGCGTAGATGTGTCTTTGCCAGGGGTGTAGATGTGTCTTTGCCAGGGGCGTAGATGTGTTTTCGCCAGTGGGCGTAGATGTGTCTCCGCCAGGGGGCGTAGATGTGTCTTTTCCAGTGGGTGTAGATTTGTCTTCACCAGGGAGCGTAGATGTGTCTTTGCCAGGGGGCGTAGATGTGTCTTCGCCAGTGGGCGTAGATGTGTCTCCGCCAGTGGGCGTAGATGTGTCATCGCCAGTGGGAGTAGATGTGTCTTCGCCAGTGGGCGTAGATGTGTCTTCGCCAGTGGGCGTAGATGTGCCTTCACCAGAGGGCGTAGATGTGTCTTTGCAAGCGGACGTAGATGTGTCTTTGCAAGCGGACGTAGATGTGTCTTCACCAGGGAGCGTAGATGTGTCTTTGCCAGGGGGCGTAGATGTGTCTTTGCCAGGGGGCGTAGATGTGTCTTTGCCAGGGGGCGTAGATGTGTCTTCGCCAGGGAGCGTAGATGTGTCTTTGCCAGGGGCGTAGATGTGTCTTCGCCAGTGGGCGTAGATGTGTCTTCGCCAGTGGGCGTAGATGTGTCTTCGCCAGTGGGCGTAGATGTGTCTTCACCAGGGGGCGTAGATGTGTCTTTGCAATGGGGCGTAGATGTGTCTTCACCAGGGAGCGTAGATATGTCTTTGCCAGGGGGCGTAGATGAGTCTTTGCCAGGGGCGTAGATGTGTTTTCGCCAGTGGGCGTAGATGTGTCTTCACCAGGGAGCGTAGATGTGTCTTTGCCAGGGGGCGTAGATGTGTCTTCACCAGGGAGTGTAGATGTGTCTTTGCCAGGGGGCGTAGATGTGTTTTCGCCAGTGGGCGTAGATGTGTCTCCGCCAGGGGGCGTAGATGTGTCTTCACCAGGGAGCGTAGATATGTCTTTGCCAGGGGGCGTAGATGTGTCTTCGCCAGTGGGCGTAGATGTGTCTCCGCCAGGGGGCGTAGATGTGTCTTCGCCAGTGGGCGTAGATGTGTCTTCACCAGGGAGCGTAGATATGTCTTTGCAATGGGGCGTAGATGTGTTTTCGCCGGTGGGCGTAGATGTGTCTCCGCCAGGGGCGTAGATGTGTCTTCGCCAGTGGGCGTAGATGTGTCTCCGCCAGGGGGCGTAGATGTATCTTTGCCAGTGGGCGTAGATGTGTCTTCACCAGGGAGCGTAGATATGTCTTTGCCAGGGGGCGTAGATGTGTCTTCGCCAGTGGGCGTAGATGTGTCTTCTTCAGGGGGCGTAGATGTGTCTTCGCCAGGGGGCGTAGATGTGTCTTCGCCAGTGGGCGTAGATGTGTCTTCACCAGGGAGCGTAGATATGTCTTTGCCAGTGGGCGTAGATGTGTCTTCTCCAGTGGGCGTAGATGTGTCTCCGCCAGTGGGCGTTGATGTGTCTCCGCCAGTGGGCGTAGATGTGTCTCCGCCAGTGGGCGTAGATGTGTCATCGCCAGTGGGAGTAGATGTGTCTTTGCCAGGGGCGTAGATGTGTCTTTGCCAGGGGGCGTAGATGTGTCTTTGCCAGGGGGCGTAGATGTGTCTTCGCCAGGGAGCGTAGATGTGTCTTTGCCAGTGGGCGTAGATGTGTCTTCGCCAGTGGGCGTAGATGTGTCTTCGCCAGTGGGCGTAGATGTGTCTTCGCCAGTGGGCGTAGATGTGTCTTCACCAGGGGGCGTAGATGTGTCTTTGCAATGGGGCGTAGATGTGTCTTCACCAGGGAGCGTAGATATGTCTTTGCCAGGGGGCGTAGATGTGTCTTTGCCAGGGGCGTAGATGTGTTTTCGCCAGTGGGCGTAGATGTGTCTTCACCAGGGAGCGTAGATGTGTCTTTGCCAGGGGGCGTAGATGTGTCTTCACCAGGGAGTGTAGATGTGTCTTTGCCAGGGGGCGTAGATGTGTTTTCGCCAGTGGGCGTAGATGTGTCTCCGCCAGGGGGCGTAGATGTGTCTTCACCAGGGAGCGTAGATATGTCTTTGCCAGGGGCGTAGATGTGTCTTCGCCAGTGGGCGTAGATGTGTCTCCGCCAGGGGGCGTAGATATGTCTTTGCCAGGGGGCGTAGATGTGTTTTCGCCGGTGGGCGTAGATGTGTCTCCGCCAGGGGGCGTAGATGTGTCTCCGCCAGGGGGCGTAGATGTGTCTTCGCCAGTGGGCGTAGATGTGTCTCCGCCAGGGGGCGTAGATGTATCTTCGCCAGTGGGCGTAGATGTGTCTTCACCAGGGAGCGTAGATATGTCTTTGCCAGGGGGCGTAGATGTGTCTTCGCCAGTGGGCGTAGATGTGTCTTCTTCAGGGGGCGTAGATGTGTCTTCGCCAGGGGGCGTAGATGTGTCTTCGCCAGTGGGCGTAGATGTGTCTTCACCAGGGAGCGTAGATATGTCTTTGCCAGTGGGCGTAGATGTGTCTTCTCCAGTGGGCGTAGATGTGTCTCCGCCAGTGGGCGTAGATGTGTCTCCGCCAGTGGGCGTAGATGTGTCTTCGCCAGGGGGCGTAGATGTGTCTTCACCACGGGGCGTAGATGTGTCTTCACCAGGGAGCGTAGATGTGTATCTTACAATATCTCTGCTTTTAAAAGTACGATTTTTAAAATTCCTTCTTTGAAATTCCTTCTTTAGTTTCCGGTGCGAAATGTTTTTTCATATGACTACAAAATTTTGAAGTATATCAGGGAAAATGCATATCTCTGCTTCTGAAACTCCGATTTGAAAAATTCTTCCTCCACCGGATATAGCTCCTGATGGAAATTGGTAAAGAATGGTTTGGCCACCAGAGGGCGTAAGTGTTAAATTCTGCTCCTTATGTGTTTGCAGCTGGTGGAAGTAAGTAGCTGTTTCTATTTCTGGACGATTCATCGATTGTAAAAATCCGGTTGTGCGATTTTTTTTTTTTCTAACCAGTTGCATTGGCTTTGTATAACTTCGATAAATTTAATTGGCGTCAGAACGGATTCGAAAGACGTGCTCATCAGAACCGAAAATTCGGTGTCATGTATCTTGTTTAATCATGTCCTCGAACTTTCACATTGTCTTGAAAATGGTGTTGAAAATGGAGTTGCCGCCCCGGTGGCGCAGAAGTCTAAGGTGCTGGCCTCTGATCATTCGTCCGTAAGGGGTCCGGGCTCGAATCCCGGTCAGGCATGGATGTTGTGTTTGTCTTACGGCACTGGCTCTCTCCCTTCCCAGGAACCAGTGACCCTAAATTAGGGACGGGCGACTGCTTATAGCCCATTGAGTTGCTCACGGTGGTCGTTAAACCTCCAATCAAAAAAAAAAAAAAAAAAAAAAAAATGGAGTTAGCGCTATCTTTCGTTTTAAGAAAGCAAAACGTATTGCGCAGATTTTATGAAGCACTCATTATACATCATCTTAATGGCAACTTAATAATCATTTGTAAGTAATTAAGGCAAACATAAACTTTGAACAACAGACTATCATATATTAAAAGTAATATATGGAATAGGAAGCAGATATCATAAGTTAACAAAATCTATTCATAATGCTGAGCCCTCACATGACGTACAGTCAGGAAATCCAATATAAAGTAGCATACAGCGCAATGCTTTACAAGCTATTTTAAATCCAGTCACGAGGCAACCTGCTGATTCAGGGCCTTTCCGCGCGACACGCCCTGTTCAAACTTAAGTGCTGATATGCTTCTAAGTGAAAGATTCAGTCAATAAACCTTCACCCGAAGCAGGTCATCTGAAGTAGCTAAATGCCGACTTAATTATTTATTAAATTACTAGGTGACAGCCCGTTAATAACGACGGAGAAAAAATATGATACGTGAATTTTTAAATCATTTATTGATTGAGTATTTCTTGGATCAGAACATTTTTCGTGGACTTCCGTACATCATGGAAAATCTTACCAAGTGTCACAAACATACACCCGAAGATTCTCACGATTTCGTCCATTATAAACAATGTTTCGTCACAGTGAAACAGATGTGTTCCAAATGTGATATTCATGTACTTACAGCAATGAAAATTGCATCAATAAAAACAAGAAAGATGACACCGAATTTTCGGGAGTAATGAGTCTTTCGGGTCTGTTCTGACGCGGCTTAAATTTATCATAGCTATTCAAAGTGTATGGAAAACAGTAGTATCTGACAAAAAATGAGTTTTTCAATCGCACTTTTAATCAAGCAGATATTGCTGTAAACGGAATCGTGAGCTTACGCCCTCTGGTGGAAGGTTTCTGCGTTAAGAAAATTTTTTAATTATTTGAGAAACATTTCGCAGCGGAAACTCTCTCCAACAAAGAAAGAGTTCTTCATTTTGGCTCTTAGAAGCATAGATATTGACTAAAATAAGATATGCATCTACTCCCCCTGGCGGAGAAACCATGCATTATTTTAAAAAGATATTATTCCATGAAGGCTTATCTACGTGAGTAGTATCGGTCCACAAACGAATTTTTTCAGTCGCGATTTTAGAAGCTCAGTTTTTGCTGCATAGGCGTTAGAAGCGGAAATTAACACTTATGCCACCTGGTGGCCAAACCATTTTTTTCAAAACATTAGAAATCGTATGCGAAAAATTTCCTATCAGGAGCTGTATCCGGCGCAGAAACAGAAATATATTTTTTAAATCGGAGTTTTATAAGCAAGGATGAGGAGAAACACAATTCCCCCCCCCCCCTGGAGAAAGTCTATGAATTCCCTGAAATATTTGAAGTTATATCAAAAACATATCGGACCGGAAACTCTATCCAATAAAGAAGAAATTTTTCAAATTGGATCATTAGAAACAAAGATATTGACAAAAATAGGATATACGTTTATGCCCCCTGGCGGAGAAGCCACGCAGTATTTTTAGAAGAAAATATTCCGAAAAGGTTTATCGACTTAGATGGTATCGGCCAACGAACGAATTTTTTCAGGCAAGATTTCAGGAGTTCAGATTTTGCTGCAAATACATCAGAAGCAGAAATTAACACTTACGCCCCCTGGTGGCCAAAGCATTCTTTACCAAAAATTAGAAATTATATACAAAATATTTTTCATTAGGAGGTGTACCCGCTGAATTTTTTTTTTTTAAATTGCAGTTTTAGAAGTCGAGATATCATGGAAAACGCAGTTCACTTTTACGCCATGGAAAACGCAATTCACTTTTACGTCATGGAAAACGCAATTCACTTTTACGTCACCATGCGGAAAATCTATGTGTGACTTGAAAAAGTGACTATACCTAAGATAGTTTTCGACGTAAATGGAATCGAAAGGTATACGAACCTTTTCGATCGGATGTTTAGACGCAAATATGTAGAATACAAGGTAATTTGAATTCGATATCACCTGCATTTACGCCCTCTAGCGGCGAAATTGTGCATCGTGGGAAAAACACGAAATAAAGGATGATCATTTTCACATTTCAAGCTTCCCAATGCAAAAAGAACTTTAACAAGAAAGATGACACCGAATTTTCGGGTGTAATAAGCACGTTTTTTTGAATCCGTTCTGACGCAAATTAAATTTATCAAAGTTATTCAAAGTCAATGGAACCGGTATGGAAAACAATAGTATCTGACGGAAGAAAGAAGTCTTTCAATCGGGTTTTTAATTCCTCAGATATTGCTGCAAACGGAATCGTGAACTTACGCCATCTGGTTGAAGGCTTGTGAGTTAAGAAAAACATGAATTTATATGAGAAACATTTCGCACCGGAAACGCTCCGCTCTCCAACACCGAAATAATTTCTCAAATCGGACTCTTAAAAACAGAGATATCGACAAAAATAAGATGTGACTTTACGTCCCCTGGTGGGAAAATCATGCATTATTATTTGGTCCAAGAAAAAAGGCTTTAGTTGAGTTTTCAGGAGCTCAGATTTTGCTAAAACTTCATCAGAAGCAAAAATTAACACTTATGCCCCCTGGTGGCCAAAGCATTCGTTACCAAACTTTAGAAATTATGTGAAAAAATATTTTCCATGAGGTCTTGTATGCGATACAGGAATAATTTTTCAAATCAGAGTTTTAGAAGCAGAAATAACTCAGAAAACGCACTTTACCTTTGTGCCCCTAGCGAAAGATCTATGATTTACTTGAAAATGTTGAATTTATATGAAAAACATTTTAGATCGGAAACGCTATCCAACAAAGAAGGAATTTTTCAAATCGGACTCCTAGAAGTAGAGATATTAAGAAATATAAGATATACACCTACGCCCCCTGGCGTAGAAACCATACATTACTTCAAGAAGAAAATATTTCTAAAAGATTTGTCGACATGCGTAGTATCGGTCTACAAACGATTGTTTTTGCAATCGAGATTTTGAAAACCCATATTTTGCTGCAAATACATCTGAAGCGGAAATTAAGACTTACGCCACCTAATGGACAAACCATTTTTTACAAAAATTAGAAATTACGTGCAAAGGATTTCCCATCAGGAGCTGTATCCGGTGCAGAGAGAATTTTTCAAATCGGAGACTTAGAAGCAAGAGATATAGGGGGAAATGCAATTTACCCCTACGTCCCCTAGCGGAAAGTCTATGAATTACTAGAATATTTGAAATTATATGAAAAACATGTCACACTGAAAAAACACTATCCAACAAAGAAGGGATTTTTCAAATCGGACTCCTATAAGTAGAGACATTGACAAAAATAAGATATACGTCTACGCCCCTGGCGTAGAAACCATGCATTATTTCAAGAAGAAAATGTTTCTAAAAGGTTTGTCGACATGAGTAGTATCGATCTACAAGCGACGTTTTTTTCAATCGCAAATTTAGAAGCTCATATGTTGCTGCAAATACAAATTAAGATTTACGCCCCGTGGTGGCCACACCATTTTTTTACAAACATTAGAAATTATGTGCAAACGATTATCCATTAGGAGCTGTATCCGGTGCAGAAAGAATTTTTCAAATCGGAGATTTATAAGCAGAGATGTAGGGAAATGCAATTTACCTCTACGCCCCCTAGCGGAAAGACTATGATTTACTTGAAAATTTTGAAATTATATGAAAAATATGTCACACTAAAAACACTACCCAACAAAGAAGGAATTTTTCAAATCGGACTCCTAAAAGTAGAGATATTGACAAAAATAAGATATACATCTACGCCCCCTGGCGGAGAAACTGTAAAATACTTTAAGAAAATATTCCGAAAAGGTTTGTCGGTGTGAGTGGCATCAGTCCACGAAAATAATTTTTTCAATCGATATTTTAGAAGCTCAGATTTTATGGCAAATACATCAGAAGCGGGATGTAAGGTCAGGTGATGCGTAACATCACAGCCTCTCCTTGACAAATGTCAACCCCGCCTTCTCGTGGTACATCCTGTTCCCACTAAAGGTGCTCTGACGACCGCCAATAGCGGTATAACTATACCATCGGGATTAGAGGAAATGCTATCTCACACTCACCAACCCGCTTGGCCAGCGTGGTGAGTTATGGCCAAACCCCTCCAAAATGACTCCACAACTTAAATCTTGGCCCTCAGTCTCCGACAGCTGGAATGTACCTGGCCAAGGCAGCGGCCAGTGCGACATGAAGGCAGAGGGTGCTAAGAATCCCCGGAGGACCGGACTAGGCTGCCATCTGATGCTGACCTTGGCTACGTACAATGGACGCTCCCTATCTTCTGATTCAAGGCTTCTTGAATTGGAAGAGGAACTACAAAGGATCAAGTGGGACATCGTGGGGCTAAGTGAGGTAAGGAGAAAAGGAGAAGATCTCATTGAACTGAAAAGTGGACATCTTTTCTACTATCGTGGGACAGATACTGGCAGAACTAGTGGTGTTGGATTTATAATAAACAAGAAACTGAAGGATGAAGTTGTAGAAGTTGAAAGTTCCTCTGACAGAGCTGCACGACTCGTTATCCAACTCTCGAGAAGATACCAGGCTCAGGTTATTCAAACTTATGCACCCACCACAAATCATCCTGAAGAAGAAATTGAAGAATTTTATGAGAAAATTCGCAAACTAAATAATAAAGGCAAGCAGCACTTGAAGATAATTATGGGAAATTTCAATGCAAAAATAGGGCAACGGCAACAGAATGAAACTTCAGTAGGTAAATTCGGTCACGGCAACAGAAACCAGCGTGGAAATACTCTCGTTGAGTTTGCAGAGGCAGAAGGGTTTTTCATCTTGAACTCCTTTTTCAAGAAAAAGCCACACAGGAAATGGACATGGAGACATCCAAATGGGACGACAAGTGAAATTGATTTTATTATGTGTAACAAAAAATTTGTCATAGAAGACTGCAGTGTGCTGAAGAAGTTCAACACAGGCAGTGACCATAGATTGGTGAGATGTAAGATGCACCTCAACACTAAACTCGAACGTGGCAAGCTCATAAGACAAACAAAATCTATTGACATAACAAACCTTAAAAAACACCATAATACCTTCAAATTGGAACTGAAGAACAGATTCTCTGCTTTAGAAGGCCTAACATCGGAAGAAGTGGATATTTCTGAAGTTAACAGAAAAGTAACCAAAGCTCTTATGGAAACAGCAACAAAATTAGCTGGGTCTAAGAACAAATTGTATGTGAACAAATTATCAGGAAAAACCAAAATGTTGATGCAAAAAAGAAGAGAGATGAGGACAACTAAAGAAGATGTGACTTCCAAAGTGGAATATATAGAGCTATGCAAGACAGTACGAAAAAGTATCACTGAAGACGTAAGGAAATTCAACTGTGAACTAGTGAGGAAAGCAATTGAAAACAACCAAAGCCTAAAGATAGCAAAGCGACATCTCAGTAAGGGAAGAAAACAGATTATGGCACTGAGAAAAGAAGATGGTTCTGTAACAAGAAATAGAGGCGAAATTTTGACAAGAGTGAAAGATTTCTACTCCAAATTATATGAAAGGGATGATACATGTACTCCAGACATCATGAAAGGTACCAGTAATAGAGTTCTTCCAGTCCTTCCAGCAGAAGTTGCACATGCAATCAAGAACATGAAGCGGGGAAAAGCTCCAGGAGAAGATGGAATTACTGTAGACATCATACAAGAAGCAAGTGGAGAAATCGAAACAGTACTCGCCCAAATTTTCACTCGATGCCTTAATGAAGGAAAAATTCCTGAGGATTGGAACAACGCTACAATGATCCTGCTACATAAGAAAGGTGACATTGAGGATCTCAGGAACTACAGACCTATCAGCCTCGTATCAGTGGTTTATAAAATCTTCACTAAAGTTCTTTCACACCGCTTGAAGGTAACACTGGACATGGCTCAACCGAGAGAACAAGCTGGATTCAGGAGTGGCTACAGCACAATAGATCATATCCACGTACTGAGAGAACTAATTGAAAGAGCGAGGGAATATGAACTTCCATTGTGCATGGCTTTTATCGATTATGAAAAAGCCTTTGATTCGTTGAAACCATCAGCAGTTGCAATGGCTCTGAAATCCTGCGGTATTGAAGATGCATACATTAATATTATTAGTAACATCTATGAAAATGCAAGTGCAAAGATTCGGCTGTTTGAAAATACAACACACATAAAAATTGGAAAAGGAGTAAGACAAGGTGACACCATATCTCCGAAGCTCTTTAATGCCACATTGGAAAATGTCTTTCAATCACTGAACTGGGAAAACAAAGGGATAAAGATTAATGGAGATTATCTAACCAACCTTCGTTTTGCTGATGACATAGTCATTTCTGCAACTACCCCATCAGAGCTACAGAGTATGATCCAGGAACTTGCTGACAAGAGTAAAGAAGTGGGATTAAAAATGAACTTTCAGAAGACAAAAGTGATGTTCAATGCTTTTACAAGAAATGAAGATTTATCGATTGATGGAAAAAAGCTGGAGATAACAGACACATACGTTTATCTTGGACAGCATATATCAAGTGAGGGTCACATTGGTGAAGAAATTAATCGGCGTACAAAACTTGCCTGGAGAGCTTTTGGAAGAAACAGCATAATTTTCAAGAGCAATATGCCATTATGTCTTAAAAGAAAAGTGTTTGATCAATGCATCCTTCCAGTGCTTACGTATGGTGCAGAGACGTGGACCTTAGCTAAAAGAGACATACAGAGGCTGCAGACATCTCAAAGAAGCATTCAGAGGTGCATGCTTGGTGTAACCAGGAGAGATAAGAAGAGGAACACGTGGATCCGAAGAATGACAAGAGTGGAAGACATCATGATCAGAGTTATATATCTGAAATGGCAATGGGCTGGACATACTGCCAGAAGAACAGACCATCGATGGACAGCCGAAATTTTAGATTGGATTCCAAGGGACAGGAAAAGACCCAGAAGAAGACCACATGGAAGATGGGTGGATGAAATTCGAAAGTATGCGGGAGTGACATGGAGGAGACTGGCACAAGACAGACCTTTGTGGAGGAAACTTGGGGAGACCTTTGTCCAGCAGTGGACTGATAATGGTTGACAATGATGATGATGATGACATCAGAAGCAAAAATTAACACTAACGCCGCCTGGTGGCCAAAGTATTCTTTACCAAAAATTTGAAATTATATGCAAAAGATGTTCTATCAGGAGGTGTATCCGTTGAAGAATTTTTTTCATATCGGAGTTTTAGAAGAGTTATCGGGAAAAATATAATTTACTTCTACGCCCTCTAGCGGAAACTCTATGCGTAATTTGAAAAAGTAACTATATCTAAAATATTCTTCGACATAAACGGAATCGAAAGATAAAATAATTTTTTCAATCGGATTTTTAGAAGCAAATATGTGGAATAAAACGTATTTTTGAATTCGACATCAAATGCATTTACGCCCTCTAGCGGTGAAATTGTACATCGTAAAAAAAAACGAAATGAAGGATCATCATTCGCATATTTCAAACTTCCCAATGCAATTTTTTTTTTCAAATCGGACTAATAGTTGCAGAGATATCGTGGGTACATTCGGACGGACGAACGGACGGACGGACAAACCGATAACATAAGCACGATCTTTTTTTACAAAAGGCGTGCTAAAAAATCAGACTATTAGTCACAGCAAACAGAAGTCATCGCTCGTTTCAGGTTAATAAGTGAGTAACGGAAAAATTCACATCGGTCGCCACCGGGAATCGAACCCAGTGTCTTCCAGTTACGCGCCGGACATGCTACCACTGCACCGCACGCGACTCGAATTCTCCAGACTCACTTGTGAATAACTGCCAACCCACATGGTAGGTAACTTCATGGAGTCCCGCACAATGCTGGGGATTCACCAAAGACAGAAAGCAGCAACAGAACAAACAATTAGGAGGCGAATAAGTAATTAATTCATACACTCGACGTGAATCAGGAACACCAAACAGAAGGCATCGCTCCTTCCTCGTTTATAAGTGAGTCACGGAAAAATTACCATCGGCCTATTAGTTACAGAGATTAGTTGCAGATCAGCCTATCTCATCTGCCTATTAGTTGCGGACTATTAGTTGCAGAGATATGGTGTCCGCAGACGGACAGATGGACAGGCGGACGCACGGACAAACTGATAACATAAGCAATATCTTATTTTACAAAAGACGTGCTAAAAAGCATATTGCTTGAGGTAGAGACTGTACGTCAACCATTATACTGTCTTAATTATCGAACTTCTGCCTCAACCAATATACAGGGTGATTGATAAAGAAGTATAGAGTTTCCACATGCTGTAAAACAGTAACAGTTGAAGACACGGACCACAACTGCGAACTGTTAGGTAGATGTATTCATAAAGTTTGTGTCCCGCTACTGAGGGAAGTGACGTAGGCGATAGCGCGTGTGTCACGTGACTAGTCAGTCAAAATGACAGCGTCTGCAGTGGAGAAGGCGTTTTGTGTTCTTGAATTGAGCAAAACGGAATCTGTAACTGTTGTGCAACGGCATTTTAGATCACGATTCGGAAAAGAACCTCCAACCAGAAAATCTATCTACGATTGGCATAACAAATTTGAAACTACGGGCTGTTTGTGCAAACTTAAAATTCCTGGACGGCCGCGTGTATCGGAAGAAGTCGTCGATAGTGTTTGCACCGCCATTCAACGAAGCCCGGGAAAATCCACGCGGAGGGTGAGTCGTGAAGTGAAGATTTTACAGCCCACGATCTGGAGAATTTTGAGAAAGAAGCTGAAAATGATTCCATACATTTTCAGCTTCTTTCTCAAAATTCAGATATCTTACCACGCTTTTGGGCGGAAATGGATTACCGGCTCGATGTGTGTCGTGTGACTAAGGGTGCACACATAGAACATCTGTGACTGTCTCTAAAAAACTTGAAACATTCCCCTACAATTCTGTTACAGGTTCCACGGGATAAGATTCTTAACCTCACCTCCAGATTCCCTAAACATGAATGCCGATTGCTTCGACTAGTGAATCCTGTGATGGTCAAATTCAAATTGATCGGAAACTTGAAACTTGGTCGTTCTGGATGGTGTAGTTGTTAGCATACCCGGGCGTTTTCTGGGAGACGCGAGTTCGAGTCGCGCTCCAGGATGATGAAAATGTTCAAGTTTTCGGATATTATCTGACTTACCATTCTTGTCACATTTGCGCCAAAAATCGGATTGTCATCTTCGAAATTTGTATTATTTGGCGTAATCCCGTATTTCTTTCATGATTTATCTGCTTCTCCGGGCAAACACGGGATAAGATTCTTAACCTCCAGATTCGCTAAACATGAATGCCGGTTGCTTCGACTAGCGAATCCTGTGATGGTTAAATTCAAATTGATCGGAAACTTGAAAGTTGGTCGTTCTGGGTGGTGTAGTGGTTAGTATACCTGGGCGTTTTCTGGGAGACGCGAGTTCGAGTCCCGCTCCAGGATGATGAAAAATTTCAAGTTTTCGGACATATAATCTGACTTACCATTCTTGTCACATTTACGCCAAAAATCGGATTGTCATCTTCAAAATTTGTATATCTTACATTGTTCTTGTTTTATAGTGCGTTGAAACTGTATACTTCTTTATGAATCACCCTGTGCTGTTTTCATAGTCGAATCTCTGCCGCAGGTTGTCGACGATTAAAATAGTCAAGGGCTCTTTCTACTGGGCCACCAAAGCGAGTCAAACGTTCGGACAATGGAAATTACGTATTTTTTACATAATACTGCCTCCTCAAATCGCTGACATGAGTTTTTCAAGAAAAGCGTGAGGTAATGTTTGCGTTAAAAACTATTCATACTCTTTTTTGCCCCTGTAAAATTTTATACTTCGCGTTTTCGCATTTTACAAGGGGCACCTTGAAAGTAATGCCTCCTCCTTACTATAGAAATTTTGAAGTGATTTTAATGAAACTGCACGGACATGTATTATGATATGTTAGCAATGTGGGAGCAGTTTGTTTTCAGAATCGGAAATAAAGATGATGAATGACAGAGAAAATCAGCAAGCCGTAACTGAATTCCTGGAAAAAGAGGGATGTGAGGTTCCAGAAATCCAGAAAAAATTCTGGCTGTGTATGGAGATGCCACAATAATGTCCGAAGATAGATGAAGAGGTTTCGAGAGGGAGAAAGTTCAGTGGCGGACAAATAACGGAGTGGAAGACCCGCAACTGCAGAGACAGATGCCAACAGGCAACGAGCGAAAGACCTCATCACAAGTGATCGTCGTGTCAGCATCCAGGAATTCCAACAATAAACAGTGCTCACTATGTGCAGACATTGAATAAGCTAAAGGAAGCTATCAGAAGGAAAAGACGTGACATTCCACTTCATAGTGTTGTTTTACACCATGATAATGCACGTCCCCACACCTCAATGGAGACTTCACAGGCTATTGCCATTTATGCAGACATTGAAGAAGCTAAAGGAAGCTATCAGAAGGAAAAGACGTGACATTCCACTTCATAGTGTTGTTTTACACCATGATAACGTACATCCCAACACCTCAATGGAGACTTCACAGGTTTTTGGCAAAATGGGGTGGACGGTGATGCCCCAACCCCCCTACAGTCCTGATTTGGCTCCCTCAGACTTTTTCCTGATGGCCCCTTCGAAAAACACCCTTCGTGGTGATCGTTTTGACGATGTGACAGACGTTAAATTGGCTGTGAACTCATGGGTGAAACGACAGCCTCAGGAATTTTTCCAAAATGGATTCTACCAATGGGTTCCAAGATGGCGGAAGTGTATAGAAAGTGATGAACAATACTTTGAATAGGCTAGCCTTATTAACAATATGTCCAAGTATCAAAGATGGCGGAAGTGTATAGAAAGTGATGAACAATACTTTGAATAGGCTAGCCTTATTAACAATATGTCCAAGTATCAAAGATGGCGGAAGTGTATAGAAAGTGATGAACAATACTTTGAATAGGCTAGCCTTATTAACAATATGTCCAAGTATCAAAGATGGCAGAAGTGTATAGAAAGTGATGAACAATACTTTGAATAGGCTAGCCTTATTAACAATATGTCCAAGTATCAAAGATGGCGGAAGTGTATAGAAAGTGATGAACAATACTTTGAATAGGCTAGCCTTATTAACAATATGTCCAAGTATCAAAGATGGCGGAAGTGTATAGAAAGTGATGAACAATACTTTGAATAGGCTAGCATTATTAACAATATGTCCAAGTATCAAAGATGGCGGAAGTGTATAGAAAGTGATGAACAATACTTTGAATAGGCTAGCCTTATTAACAATATGTCCAAGTACACTATCTACCAACAAGTAATTAGACACCCCTGCAATTGACGATATCTGAAGTCCTGATGCACGTCACGGCCGCCGCCGTTAAATATCGTGTGGGAAACAACAACGCAACCAGTCACATGCAAGATGCCACGCAGTTCGGAGCTCTCTGATTTCGAGAAAGGTGTAATCGTCGGGTATCACAGAACTGGTAGATCCATACGTGACATATCCAGCGAGTTGAAGTACCCAAAATCAACAGTGGCCTCCGTGATTGGCAAGTGGAAGATGAGAGGTGACTGTCGGAATGTGCCCCGACCCGACAGACCCACAGAACTGGGAGTTAGAGACCGACGGGTGCTGGCCAGAGAAATTCGGAAGAACCGCACCAAATCGATGGACCACATCCGCGAGGAGTTTCAACAGGCATCCGGGAGTGTTCTTTCGATGAATACCATCCGTAAGGAAGTCAATCTGCTCGGTTATCATGGACGTGCTGCCACCCACAAGCCTTTGATCACCAAGTCCAATAGCGCTGCTCGGCTAACGTGGTGCAAAGAACGTCGACAGTGGACCGTTGAACAGTGGAAACAGGTTCTCTGGAGCGACGAATCAAGGTTCACCCTCTACCGTTCGGATGGCAGGGTCTGGGTTTGGCGTGCCTGGAGAAAGCCTCCTGCCGGAATGTATTGTGCCAACTGTGAATTTCGGCGGCGGTGGAATTATGCTATGGGGGTGTTTCTCCTGGTATGGCACAGGACCTTTGGTCGCAATTCCTGGTAGACTCAACGCCGAGTCCTTCTGCACCATTTTGGATGACCATGCGCTTCCTACGTTGTGGCAGTTTTACGGGGTGGACCCATGTTACTTTCAGGATGACAATGTCCCCTGTCATGTTGCGAAGTCCACCATGGCTTGGTATGGTGACATTGGGGTTAACGAATGGACTGGCCTGCGTAGAGCCTGGACCTTAACCCTATCGAGCACCTCTGGGACGAGTTGGAGCGTCGACTTAAGGGGTGCCCCTACCGTCCGAAATCGGTGAAGGAACTAACCTGTCTTCTCCAAGCCGAGTGGAAGGAAATACCGCTAGCCGTCGTACAACGCCTGGTTGAGAGTATGCCCCGGAGGGTCGCAGCTGTAATCGCTGCTCGTGGAGGCTCCACCAACTATTGAAGGTGAATAAACTTCGATTTCCTTCGCTATCACAGGTGTCCAATTACTTGTTGGTAGACAGTGTATTTTGCCACCGAGTTTCACATTTTTGCTGCTACAAATAAAAATATTATGAGGGACGAGGCATTACTTTCAGGATGACCTTTGTATTTGGATATTGAGCGGTCACAATGGACAACTTAATGCGCTATAAACAGTCCCCGCCGCAGCAGTGGTCTAAGCGCTGTCTTCTGACTATTCGTCCGAGATGAGTGCGGGTTCGAATTTCGGTGACGCATGGATGTAGTGTTTCATTTCATTTATTTCGTTATGGGGTTACATTTGACTATATTTCATTTCGAAATTAATTTTATAACATGTAGTATTAAGAAAAACAACATATATAATGTGAATGCTTATGTACAGGGTAACCACAGAACAGGAAATTGAGTAAAAGGCTGTATATGTATCGCCTGAGTGAATCCCGATTCCCCTAAAGTACGTAGTCAAGTCAAGCGTCCTGCACATATAAAATTTTCTCATAAGTGGTCTGATAATCTATATAAATTAGTCTTAGTAGTTTGCCCCCGTACTAATGAACAATAAGTCAACCATGGATAAATCAGACTGTAGTACAACATTTTTAATGTTTTAATTGTTAAATTATTTTAAAATTCTCGTAATTAAACCCAATACCCCTGAAATTTTGTTTACAATATTTTGAATATTTATATTCCATTTTAAATTATCCTCGATTATTATTCTCAAATATTTAATATTATTTACTATTTCAAAGCAAATAGATGGCGGCTCAACAATCTGTCTATCTCCCTGTTTAAAAATCATAATTTTAGTTTTTTCAATATTTAAACACAGAAATTTTGTGTCCAGCCATTCCATCAATTTTTCAATAAATTTATTACATTTTATTTTTGCCTCATTTATATCTGCACCCGTAATCAGAACCGTGGCATCATCTGCAAATAAAATAAAATCCTTATTAGGTTCAATGTTAAAAATGTCATTTATATAAATTAAAAAAAGTAATGGTCCCAGGACTGAACCCTGCGGCACTCCCATTTCATTAGGCAACCCGTACGATTTCATTTTATTAATCTGCACATACTGTTTCCTGTTATGTAAATAGTCCTCTAATAAATTGTAATATTGATTTCTTATTCCATTATCATGGAGCTTATCCAAAAGTATTCCATGATCGATCGTATCAAATGCCTTTGTAAGGTCCAGGAATAACGCAATGGTTACTAATCCCCTTTTTCTATTATTAATTATGATATTCTGAAATGTTGAAATAGCTATTTCTGTTGATTTTTCCTTTTGAAACCCATACTGATTTTTATTGATAACATGATATTTCTCAAAAAAGTTTCCTGATCTTGTATATAATAGTTTTTCCAAAAACCTTAGCAAAAAAAGATAAGTTAGAAATTGGTCTGTAATTATTTATATTATCTCTGGACCCAGACTCATGTTTTGGAGTTATTTTTGTTATTTTTAATTTATCAGGTATTTTGCCGAATTCAATAATCACATTAAATATATAACCGAGAGGTTTAGAAATTATTTTGGAAACTCTTTTAATAGCCCTTGGATGTATGTCATCTGGTCCCACAGACGTTGATTTAATATTTCTTATGCATGCCTCAACTTCTGCTGTTGTGAAATATTCAAAATAACACGAATTTTGTAATGCTTTTTGTTGGTAAGTAGTTTCCGATTTTTTTATTATTAGTTTTAATTTTATTTTTATTTCTTTAGGGGCATTTATGAAATAGTAATTGAATTCATTTGCTACAGACAGAGCATCAGAAACCCTCTGACCACTTATGTTCAATGTAATTGTTTGAGTTTTATTTTTTTTCCTTCCCAACATCTGATGTATATTTTTCCAAATAATTTCAGTCGATTGTGTATTGAATAGATCGTTATAGTACAATTTTTTTTATATTTAATTTCTTTATTAAGCAAATTTCTAAATTTTTTGAAATTTAAAAAATCAGTTGGTTGTTGAGTTGAAAGACATTTTTAAACAATTTATTTTTTTTATTAATTTTTCTCAATATTATTTTATTAATCCAAAATTTTCTTGCCCTTTCAGGCTGTGTTACATATTTTATTGGAAAACATTCCTTATAGACTGCTGTAAAGTGATCAAGAAATATACTATATAATTTTTCTGGAGAATCATGTGTTGTATACTATCCCAATTTATTTTTTGAATTAATTCATAAAATTAACCCATATTAACCTCACCCAGATCCCTGATTTCATGTTTTACTTTAGTTTGGAAAGATATTGATTTTTTATCATGAATTAAATAAGTAGATAAATGATCACTTATATCATAATTTAAAACACCAGCATATATATAATTAGTATCAATGTTAGTTATGCATAAATCCAAAATAGAACTGGAGATGTCAGTAAGTCTAGTAGGCGAGTCTATATAATTCTTATATCCATAAGTAGTTATAAGTGTTAATAATCTTTGAGTATTTGTATTTATTGAAGCAAGATCTATATTAAGATCCCCCATAATTATGACTTGCTTATTTGATAATATTGTGTATTCATGATAGTTAGTCAACAATGTCAAAAAACTGGAGATATTTCCTTTAGGTGGCCTGTAACAGACAGTAATGATATAAATATCACTTTCAATAGTTAATATTTCCATATCATGATTGATATAAGTGCATTCCTGTATTTCTGAGAAAAGACCATAATTATTTTTAAGGTAAACAGCCACTCCCTCCAGAACCCTATCAAATCTATTTATATTATACAATCGAAAGTTATTTAAATATATTTGATATTGTTTAGATGGACACCAAGTCTCAGTAACACAAAAAATATCTCTATTTGAATTTAATGATTTAATTAAAATTTCCAACAATGTGAATTTATTTATCAAACTTCTAGCATTAACATGAATCAGTTTTAATCCACTATGTGAAAAATTTTGAAAGCATGTATTCAAGGAATCTATTTCAGTATAAGTATGTGGATTCATTTTCCTGCTTCTAGGTTACCACAAATAAGAATTAGTTAGTAAGTAATATTGTTAATTAGTTTCAAGACATCTTCATAAGTTGTATAAACTTGAACTCTGTCAGTGTCTGTTTTCTTAATAAGAATTTTCCCATGTGAAAACCAAACAGATCTAAAAGAATGTTCAACTGCAAAATTTTTTACCCTCCAGAATAATTCTCTGTTAAATGGTGACGGGTTTTCATTGATGTAGATCCGTGAAGAACTATGAGACACTCCAACCTCTGAATTTGTAATATTTTTTTTCCTTTCCATTCACTTGTCACGATTTGTCCTTGTTGTAAACTGAGCTATTATTTTCTAAAGTTATTTTCCCTCCTGTTTTGATGGTATCTCATGAACAACATCAACATCTGAAGGTTTATAATCAGGAATTTCCAATTTTTATGCTAATAAGGTAACAATCTATCTAAGTCTTCCTTCAGTAGTTTTGGGCTCCAAATCCAATCCATGTATTTCAATATTTCTATTTCTATATTATTGATTTAGCTGATTTTGTATTATATTATTAATTTTGTTATGAAGCTCACAGTTTACTTTCTTAACTTTTTCAATTTTAGAACTCAAAATTTTATTTTCATTTTCTAGCTCAGTATTTTTTTAATCAAGTCATCAAATGTTCTATGGAACTTAAAAATTCCATAGAACATTTCAAACCATTTAAATTTTTTTCTCTGGGATGATATCTAGTTTTTTATTTATTTGTATAAGTGCCATATTAATACCCTCAAGGTCAATATTTCTATCTATTTCTCTATTATTAGACTGAGGTCCAGAAAACTGCAAAATCTGATCTCCACCCTTCTTTCATCTTCCTTATCATTGTTATCAGATGTTTGACCTTGCTTATTTACACATCTGAAACCCTTATATTTCTTTTTCTTAGCATTAGACATGAGTCAAAAAATTTTTTCTGGTACACCAAGAATTGAGGATGATATTTACTATCACATTCAGAACATTTTAAATGCTCTGGGGTCATATGCTGGAACTCAAGAATCTCAGAGGCACACACATCACATTTACTTGTTGAAGACATATTATTCCTCTCCCTATTTCAATAAGCAATATAATATAATTCAAATAAGGTAAGCAAAGATATATAATACTACCAAGAAACAGAAAAATTCACAAGTTTCAAAAAATTTCTCATCAATAAAACCCCCAAGCCATATTCAAACAATAAATGACTCCTTGTCATATAGATATTTAGTTAACAGAATATCCATTATGCTGTATATCATCCATAACCAATAGACATGTAATGTTATCACATATCATAAGTTCTCAATGACAATTTTTCATAATCACAATCCATAATAAATATAAGTCTAAGTGTTTTACCTTGACATATTATCCTGTAGATCCTGTACAGCAATGCTCTGTACAAACCCAGCAATTTTGCGACACTGTTCTAATCTATATATATGTGAAGCACAGTTCTGTTTGCACATATCCCTTTACACTAGCTTGACCCACAGGAACAGTATCCAGTTTTAGTATCAGTACCACACATGAAATCCCACAGTCTGTCCCCTCACCCCTTTTTATAAGCCAACCAGTGCGATATTCCTACAGATATTCACCATTGAGTAATTCCGATCTGTATTCCATTTGATTTTCGTGAGACATATATTTCTTAGTACACACCAATGAGAAATTTAATAGAGAGGTCAACAAACGGCATCCATTTGCAATAGCTTGACTTGACTTGTCTTACAGCAATGGCTCTCTCCATTCGCTGGGACTAGTGGCCCTAAATTAGGAACGGTCAACTGCTTATAACCCATTGAATTGCTCACGATGGTCATTAAGCCTCCAATCAAAAAGAAAACATCTTATTTCCTTTTAAAGTAACATTCACAACGCTTACGTCCTTTTGTGTATATCTAAAGAATTAACGCCACGGTGGGTAAGTGATGTAAGCGCTGTCTTCTGCCCATTCGCGAGATGCGTCTGGGTTCGAATCCCGTTAGGCTAAGCTGTTGTGTTTGTCTTTGAGCACTGGCTCTCTCTTTCTTAGAACAAATGACCCTAAATTAGGGCTGGGACCCCTATGGGTCAGTGGTGTAACCGCTGTGTTCTGACCATTCGTCCGATATGGGTCTGGCCGCCCCGGTGGCACAGTGGTCTAAGGCGTTGGCCTCTGATCATTCGTCCGAAGGCCGCCCCGGTGGCGCAGTGGTTCTAAGGCGCTGGCCTCTGATCATTCGTCCGTAAGGGGTCCGGGTTCGAATCCCGGTGAGGCATGGATGTTGTGTTTGTCTTACGGCACTGGCTCTCTCCCTTCCCTGGAACCAGTGACTCTAAATTAGGGACGGGCGACTGCTTATAGCCCATTGAGTTGCTCACGGTGGTCGTTAAACCTCCAATCAAAAAAAAAAAAAAAAAAAAAAAAAAAGATATGGGTCTGGGTTCGAATCCCGTTTAGGCTAGGCTGTTGTGTTTGCCTTTCCGCACAGGCTGTTGGTCTTTCCTAGAACGAATGACCCTAAATTAGGGCTGATACCCCTCTGTGGCAGTGATGTAAGCGCTGCTTTCTGACCGTTCCTCCGAGATGGGGCAGGGTTCGAATCCCAGTTAGGCTAGGATGTTGTGTTTGTCTTTGGGCACTGGCTGTCTCTTTCCTAGAACAAATGACCCAAATTAGGGATACGACCCCTGTGGGTCAGTCATGTAACCGCTGATTCCCGACCATTCGTCCGAGATGGGTCTGGGTTCGATTTCCTGTTGCGCTAGGCTGTTGTATTTGTCTTTAGGCACTGGCTCTTTATTTCTTTCCTAGAATAAATGACCTTAAATTAAGGATGCGACCCCTGAGGGTCAATGATTTAAGCGTTGTTTTCTGACCATTCCTCCGAGATGGGTTTGGGTTCGAGTGCCAGTTAGACTAGGTTGTTGTGTTTGTTGTCTTACGGCAATGGATTTGTCTCTCTCTCTCTCTCTCTCTCTCTCTCTCTCTCTCCTAGAACAAATTACCCTAAATTAGGAATGTGTCTCCGGTGGGTCAGTCAAGTAAGCGCTGTTTTCTGGCCATTCCTCCGAGATGGGTCTGGGTTTGAGTCCCAGTTAGGCTACGGTATTGTGTTTGTCTTACGGCACTGACTTTGTCTCTCTCTCTCTCTCTCTCTCTCTCTCTCTCTCTCTCTCCCCCTAGAACAAATTACCCTAAATTAGGAATGGGTCTCCGGTGGGTCAGTCAAGTAAGCGCTGTTTTCTGGCCATTCCTCCGAGATGGGTCTGGGCTTGAGTCCCGGTTAGGCTAGGGTATTGCGTATGTCTTACGGCACTGGCTTTGTCTCTCTATCTCTCTCTCTCTCTCCTTTCCTAGGACAAATTACCCTGAATTAAGAATGGGACTCCAGTGGATCAGTCATGTATGCGCTGTCTTCGGACCCTTCGGTCGCGAAGGGTCTGGGTTCGAATCCCGGTGAGCCTGAGGTGTTGTGTTTGTCTTAGTGCATTAGCTGTCTCTCTCTTTCCCAGAACAAATGACCCTAAATTAGGGAGGAGCGATTACTCGTAACCCATTGAGTTGCTCACGGTGGTCGCTAAACCTGTAAACTAAGAACAAAAAACAGTCGCCCATCCCTAGTTGTCGCCCATCATTGGACAGTAGAAGAGTAGGAAAAGGTTGCTTTCTCCGACGAATCGAGATTTCTACTCCACAGAAGTGACGGGCGGTGGCGGATATGACGTCAGACACACGAGAACCAACACCCGGATACGCTTGTCGGTCAAGGACAGGCCGGCGGGGGCAGTGTGCATGTCTGGGTGATGTTTTCCTGGTATGACATGAGACCGCTGTTACAACTGGATGAGTGCCTGAACTCCAATAACTGTCCAACCTCGCTTCATGTTGGTCGTTTACCCTGGTGGACAGCGATGTCTCCGTTCTTCCCACCCGACCTCTATCCCATAGAGCCCTTGTGGGACTACTTGGACAGACAAGTTCGACGTGCCGACCCACAACCATGTCCTCTCCGGGACCTACGAGCTCTTCTGCAGTCCGAACGGACACGTGTGCCTAAGGCAAACTTCCAGAGCCTCATTACGTCTATGCCACGCTGTCTCGCCGCTTTCATTCTGGCCAAGGGTAATTATTCCCATTATTAGGTAGATAGCTATGTTATTCTGATACGACCGAGTATATAAACACATTTTTTTTTAAATGAATGTTGTTATAAATCAACACTGATGAGCACACAGGTTAAAAAGAGAGCTCTTTTGAATAAACGTGATGAATTTGTATTAAAGCTGTCTTTGAATGAATGTACGAAAAATTCTATTCCATATCTGCAATGTAAATCCTTTTGTACACATTTTCTCAAAGACTATTGCTTTGTAGTGTTCAAAATTTAGAGTACAAATAAAAAGACCTATAGCTAATATGTGCCGCAGTTATTATTCCGAAAAAATTGTTAGAACTTTTTTTTTTAAATTCAATTTATCTTATTCGAAAGTATTCCAACTTGGGCACTAGATGGCGCGATATGTTAGATTAGTAGTATTTCTGTCTGGAAGAAACGAAATCTGTCATTTCTGTCTGGATTTTTTAATTATCTAGGCCAAAATGGGCCCAAAAGTGAGGCTGGAAACTTGCCTCCCTTAAATTACCTTAAATCCTGCTATACGTTCATTTTTTGAAGAGAAAATGTGTACATTAGCAGAGAACCCTTGAATTTAAGACAGAAACTACGCCTACCTACTAAGCTCCACCCCCAAACAACGTCTTTGGTTAAAACGTAACAGCGCGTATTTTGTTTTTTCATTGTGGAGCAAAACGAGAGCGCTTTCATTCTGAATATGGTAAGGTCTGCAGTCATTCGCTGACGCCAACTTCTGGGGCTATCCCTCAAGACGTAACAGCAACGTCCAAGGAGTGATATTTTGCGCCATCTATCGCAGATGATGAACCCTAACACTCATTCAAAGACAGACTTAATATGCCCCAACATTCATTTAAGAATATAAATAATGAGCTTTATCAAAACTGGAGCAAAGTCTTACATAAAAATAGTAATGCAAATATTAAAATTATAAAAGCATGCGCTGAAAGATATTTTTTTTATTTATCAGTAGTACGAATAAGGTTTTTCAAAAGGACATGCTTTGTTTTCTTCTGATCAGTGGTACACTCAGAGGGGGTGGCACAGAAGCCTGGGCCCTCCCCGTGAGGAATTGATCCCTCCGTTCTTCATTCTTTACTTTTGGCGGCTTATTTTTAAACACGTTAGTATATGTTTTTAAATATATATTTTGCGAATCATTGGAAAGGGAATTTAATATGGCTGAGAAATCTTTACAGGACCCCAATATTTTACGACATGTTTCCTCAGGTGTACTTTTATTTGCATCTTTAATACTTTGGCAGACCCCCATAAAGAAATCCTGTGTGCCCCACTGCTTCTGATGAATGAAAAATGAAGGCGTATCAAACAGAAGCCATCACTTTTTCCCCGTTTATAAGTGAGTCACGGAAAAATTATCATCGGCAACCACCGGGAATCGAACCCGGGTTCTTCCAGTTGCCCCACAGCGGCCTCGAATTCTCCAGACTCACATACGACTAACTGCCAAACCACATGTTACGTTGATTCCTGGAGTCCCGCACAATGCGGGGTACGCGTGTAACTGGAAGACCGTGGGTTCGATTAGCGGTGGCCGCCGATGATAAGTTTTCCGTGACTCACTTATAAACGTGGAAAGAGCGATGAGTTCTGTTTGATGTTCCTAGTCCACGTCAAATGTCTGTATTAATTATTCATTCGCCTTCTAATTATTTGTTCAGTTGCTGCTTACCATCTTCGGTGAATCCCCAGCATTGTGCGGGGCTCCAAGAAGCAACCTGCCATGTGGTTTGGCAGTTAGTCGTATGTGAGTCTGGAGAATTCGAGGCCGCTGTGGTGCAGAGGAAGCATGTCCGGCTTGTAACTGGAAGACCCTGGGTTCTATTCCCGTTGGCGGCCAATGAGAATTTTTCCGTGACTCACTTATAAACGTGGAAAGAGCGATGATTTCTGTTTGATGTTGCTAACCCACGTCAATTGTGTGTATGAATGAAGGCGTTGTTGGGATGGTCCGGATCGCATCGTGAATTCGTACTCATAACCCCCCCCCCCGCATAGCGGGGGAGAGCCTCAAAGCTGAGAGGCCTCAACAAAGCAATTGAAAAAAAAATTTTGAGAAATTTCGTATGAAACTGTTTAAAGAAATAGTCACGAAGTTTTAACGGCAGCTTTAAATGAAGCACAGATGGTGGGTTAAACGTTTTGCAATATTTGCATAAAAGCATCTGTTGTGACGATTATGTCACGTGTGACGTGCCTGCCCCGCAGGACGCACACGACATAAAAGCAGATAGCAGTCAGAACGAACGTCCGCGAAGCTCAATTGGTAGAGTGACTTATTCCGGAATGAGGGGACCCGGGTTCGAGCCCCGGCGTGGACAAAAATGACGGAGAAATTTACTTCGTTATAATGGCGCCCGAACTTTCCGGATGACCCGGCCATTCAAAATCTCGCAATGGTAAGATATTCTTTACACACAGAGAGATAGGAAAAATCAGAGAATCCCATCTCCAGCGCTTCGAAAAATACAAAAGTGTGTGATGTTGCATTCCACACACTAGATTGACTGGGAGTTCTCAAGTGCACGTTCTACAGCGGATGGCTGCCTGCAACGATTCATGGTCACGGCTGACCCGTGGGCCATGCCCCCGGCACTATTTCGGGGGAGGGGGGGGGAGATGTGACGTGCCTGCCCCGCAGGACGCACACGACATAAAGGCAGATAGCAGTCAGAACGAACGTCCGCGTAGCTCAATTGGTAGAGTGACTTATTCCGGAATGAGGGGACCCGGGTTCGAGCCCCGGCGTGGACAAAAAATGACGGAGAAATTTACTTCGTTATACACGTGTTTAAGCTAGTTCAAGTCGCGCACTGCATTCAGTCGAAAGGGGTATAAACTGGTAGTCGTTGCTGTGAACAGCATTGCATGCCGTCGTTCTGTCTGCCGTTGGGACGCCTAAAAGTGGAACATTCCACAACTGGCTAATGGGAACTTTTGCTTGACGAGTTTGAACTCAGCCCTAACGGTGCTCAAGCAACGCGAAACATTTGTCATGCGAAACGAGAAGGTTCCGTGGACCACAGCACCGCAACCAAATAGTTCAAGAAATTAATGCTCAGGTCACAGAAACCTTGACGATCAGCCAAGGTCAGGAAGGCCGCAAACCGTGGATTCCGAGTCCGTGCGCCAGGCCGAAGAGGCAAATCCGACAACCAGCACTCGAAAAGTATCAGACGAGGTGGGAATATCGCAGACCACCGTAGTTCGTCATCGTCAGGACCTCGGGAAGATATAAAGGATCTGCCGCATTGTTCCTCATGAACTGACGCCAGCTGAAGCGAACCGCCGTGTGCATGAAACTCCTAGAAAACTCACGAGATGTATGTTTCATCAAGAGAATTGTTACGTGCGGTGAAAAGTGGGTCCATTTCCGTCAAAATATAGGGTGAAACTGTTACTGCTGAAAATTTCCGGAACATGGCCGCCATCTTGAAATTCGCCATATTGGATCTAGGTAAAATTTTCCAAATGGTAAGTGAGTAAAGTTGCGTATTAAACAAGACCAGAATTTTCTCAGAAATTGATTGCCATAACCAGATTTGGCATGTGTTGTAGTTCACAAGTTCTCAACATAGAAATTTGAAATGACAACCTATAAAGTACTCTGTGATGCGCAGTTATTTCATGTGTTCAATGTGCTGTCCCTGTTTCTGAACACAGAGCTGAAAGCGCTTGATCAAGTCGTTATGCACCAGCACGGGAATATCGGGAGAAATGCGGTTACAGGCCTCCAGGATGCGTTGCTGAAGGTGGTGCTTGTCGGGGATTTTCTCAGCATACACCAGGTGTTTCTGATGACTCCACAGATAAAATTCGAGTGGTGTGAGGTCGGGGGATCTGGGTGGCCATTCAAAGATGACCCACGCCGGCCAATCCAACAATCAGGGAATTGACCATCTAGCCATTGACGAACAGTTGCTTCGTAGTGTGGGAGAGCCCCATTGTGTTGGAAATAACAGGGGAAACTGCCATCTTCATTCAGAAAGTAATGGAACACTGTTTGCTGTAGCACTTTGAGGTAGCGCTGATCATTTAGGTTATTGTCGATGAAAATGTGTCCGATTACTCGGGTGCCACATATTGCAAACCACACCATGCCCTTTACATTACCCACGACAAATCCAGAGTCAAACTGTCACTGCTGATCGCTACAAGCAACAACTCCTGCGCTTGAACCAGGAAATCTGTCGGAAACGTCCATTCACAGGCAAAGGATTGCGTCCGGTGAAATTACTACATTTCAACGCTTGTCGCGAAATCGGTGAAGGAAACGTTATTGACGCTTGGCTGGGACGTTTTGGAGCGTCCGGCGTATAGTCCCGACATAGCCCCTTCAGAATATTATTTGGTCCAATCGGTGCAACAATGGTTTGTTTGCTGTACGGTTCCGGACATGTGACGAAATGCAAAAATGGGTTGACGACTTCATCGCGTCACACGACGAAGTATTCTTCATGGCTGGAATCCTTCAGCTGCCCGACCGATGGCGGAAAATGATAGATAATGACGGCGCATATTTTGATTCTTTTTTTTTTTTTTTTTTTTTTTGATTGGAGGTTTAACGACCACCGTTGTGACGTACCTGCCAGCAGGACGCGCACGACATAAAGCCAGATAGCAATCAGAATAAACGTCCGCGTAGCTCAATTGGTAGAGTGACTTATTCCGGAATGAGGGGATCCGGGTTCGAATCCTGGCGTGGACAGAAATGACCGAGAAATTTACTTCGTTATACCGTGAGCAACTCAATGGGCTATAAGCAGTCGCCTGTCCCTAATTTAGGGTCACTGGCTCCAGGGAAGGGAGAGAGCCAGTGCCGGAAGACAAACACAACATCCATGCCTGACCGGGATTTGAACCCGGACCCCTTACGGACGAATGCTCAGAGGCCAGCGCCTTAGACCACTGCGCCACCGGGGCGGCTATTTTGATTCGTAAAGGTATTGCTGTTTTTACTCAAATTACATGTTGCATTGTCTTAAAATGCTTTAAAACTTATTTGTAATAATAATTATAAATATATTATTATTATTATTATTATATATTTATTATCTTATGACAAAAGTGATGTACAATGCTTTTACAAGAAATGAAGATTTATCGATTGATGGAGAAAAGCTGGAGATAACAGATACGTATGTTTATCTTGGACAGCAGATATCAAGTGAGGGTCACATTGATGAAGAAATTAATCGGCGTACAAAACTTGCCTGGAGAGCTTTTGGAAGAAACAGCATAATTTTCAAGAGCAATACGCCATTATGTCTTAAAAGAAAAGTGCTTGATCAATGCATCCTTCCAGTGCTTACGTATGGTGCAGAGACGTGGACCTTAACTAAAAGAGACATACAAAGACTGCAGACAACTCAAAGAGGCATGGAAAGGTGCATGTAACCAGGAGAGATAAGAAGAGGAACTCGTGGATCCGAAAAATGACAAGAATGGAAGACATCATGATCAGAGTTAAATCCCTGAAATGGCAATGGGCTGGACATACTGCCAGAAGGACAGACCGTCGATGGACAGCCGAAATTTTAGATTGGATTCCAAGGGATTGGAAAAGACCCAGAAAAAGACCACATGGAAGATGGGTGGATGGAATTCGAAAGTATGCGGGAGTGACATGGAGGAGACTGGCACAAGACAGACCGTTGTGGAGGAAACTTGGGGAGACCTTCGTCCAGCAGTGGATTGATAATGGTTGACAATGATGATGATATTTATTATTATTAAATCGGGCAAATTCATTTGACACTGTCGCATGCGCATGCGTGTGTGTCTGGTCGTAAGCCATTTTAAAGAAGCTGTTGCGCGCAATAAAATGCAATAGTTCGGTTTTACGAAAGACACCTGTAAGTTACAAAAAACTTGAGTTATTGAAACGCCTATAAAATCCAGTTAATAACATAGAATTTAAAAAAATCATTCAATTAATAGATTTTCGCAGACGTTCATCGAAAATATTTCTTGCGGAGGGGCAAGATTTTCCTGCGCCCCACTGTATGTGCACCACTGTTTCCCAGTCACCATGCAAATTATATAATTAAAGGCATGTTTCTAACGTTCTTCATCCACGACTCTATGAGAGGTCCTATCCGTGTTCTTTCAATTCGGATGCTATTACCAGATGATGATAAAGAAGAAAAGGAAGAGGACAAAAAGAGAGGAAGATGGAGGATGCGGGGTGGATGGGTCATTAAGGCTTCATCAGCACCTGTCAGTAGATGACGTTGCTACGCCACTCCCCCTGCACCATCCCTACTCTTGACCTTTCTCGTCGGGGAAACTGTTGAGGTGACATTTGCGGCTCGTTCCCCCACGTCCTTATTCGGCCTCCGTCTCGTCCAACTGCGTCTTCCACCGTGACAGGTCATTAAGAGTGTTCGTGACAATGTTCCACTGCCTACGAATTGTTAGGAATCGCGGTCCCCCACGCTCGTAATTGTTAACAGGATTGACAAGCTATTGCATTCCCCTTGGTTTAATGCTTAACCACGCTCCGCTGATGCTTGCTAAGTTCCTCATTACCGCTCTGAAGCACACGCGTGTGAGAATTTATATACGGTAAACGCAGCCATCATTCCCGCTTTGCGATATCCCCGCTCACGTGAAAGTAAACCTGAGAGGAGAAGGAGTTATAAATCTGGAACACCCATATCACGCTCATAATACAAGGTGACTCACAAGTCGCATGCCGTTAAAGCAGGATGTCGACGCGAGAGACGTTGCCAAGGGGATGCGAATATTCGTTTTGCGCATCCTGCCGCCCACCCAGTTCAAACTGCGCCGTTTTGCAATATATTTAACTTTACAATATAATCTGCTACGTAATAAGTATTGTGTTTTATATCACGTAGCCCTACGTACTTTCCCCTCTGAAGTGCGTTATTTACGTCTCCAAAAACGGGTTATCGAAATACACGGTTGTGTCACATTATAGTGGCCAGCAGCTAATATCCAGAGTAATCGCCGTGTGCAGCGCAAACAGCAGCTAGACGGGATAGGAATTTTTTTTTTTTTTTTTTTTTTTATTGGAGGTTTAACGACCACCGTGAGCAACTCAATGGGCTATAAGCAGTCGCCCGTCCCTAATTTAGGGTCACTGGTTCTAGGGAAGGGAGAGAGCCAGTGCCGTAAGACAAACACAACATCCATGCCTCACCGGGATTCAAACCCGGACCCCTTTCGGACGAATGATCAGAAGCCAGCGCCTTAGACCACTGCGCCACCGGGATGGCAGGGATGGGAGTGACTTAATAAGGTGCTCAAAGGTATGTGGAGCCAGGCTGACTGCAATGCATCTGACAGCTGCTGTAGCGTGCTTGGTGGAGGATCCATAGAGCAAACAACAAGAACGAGATGGTCCCACAGATGCTCAATTGGGTTTAAGTCTGAGAAATTAGGGGGCCAGGGAAGTACTTTGAAGTCTTCATGGTGCTCTTCTAACCACTCTCGGACATTTCTAGAGGTGTGACGCGTACCATTGTCGCGCTGGAAGACCCCATCCGCCTCAGGGAAGACAATCAGCATGTATGGGTGCACGTGGTTTGCAAGAACGGATTCATAAAGAATTCGGTCCACAGTGCATTCCACAGGTGTGAGTGGACCCAGAGAATGCCATGGAAATATTTCCCAGACCATAACGCTGCCTATACCAGCTTGTGTTCAGCCAGCAATGGTTGAAGAGTGTTTATTTTCATATGTTTATCGCCTTATACGCCTACACCCATCCGTTCGATAAAGCAGAAACGTAACTCATCGGAGAATGCAATCTTTTGCCAATCAGCGGAGGGTTGGTCGTCCAGGTGACGCAGTGGTCTAAGCGATGGCTTCTGATTCTTCGTCCAAATAGGGGCCCGGGTTCGAGTACCGGAGAGGCATGGCTGTTGGGTTTGTCTTACGGCTCTGGCTTTCTCCCTTCCCTGGAACCAGTGGCCCTAAATTAGGGACGGGCGACTGCTTATAGCCCATTGAGTTGCTCACGGTGATTGTTAAACCTCCAATTAAAAAAAATAAAATAATCTGAGGTCTAATTCCGATACTGCCGTGCAAATGTAAGACTTTTCTGCCGATGCACCTTCGTTAGCATAGGTGCAATGATCATCCGTCTGCATCGGAGCCCCATACGCAACAGGCTTCGCTGTACTGTAGTTTTAGACACACTTCCGGTATCCCCCTGGTTCATTCGGCCAGTGCGTTGCTCCACTGTAGCATGTCGATCGGCTCTCACGCAGCTTCATTCACCTCTCACATCAATAGCACGTGATGCTTCGCAGTTTCCACTTGGCTTATTCTTAAATGGCGCCATTCCACCGATCACGATACAGTTTAACCACAACAGCACGCAAACAGTTCACAAACTGCTCTGTTTCAGAAATACTGCCACCCTTGTCCCGAAAGCCGATAATCATCCTTTTTTTGCAAATCTGATAATCGCTCCTTCTATCCATCACAGCAACGAGTGATATGTTTTCAGAATGTCTATCATCATCATCATCATCATTGTCAACCATTATCAATCCACTGCTGGACGAAGGAATCTCCAAGTTTCCTCCACAACGGTCTGTCTTGTGCCAGTCTCCTCCATGTCACTCCCGCATACTTTCGAATTTAATCCACCCATCTCACATGTGGTCTTCTTCTGGGTCTTTTCCTGTCCCTTGGAGTCCAATCTAAAATTTCGGCTGTCCATCGACGGTCTGTCCTTCTGGCAGTATGTCCAGCCCATTGCCATTTCAGGGATTTAACTCTGATCATGATGTCTTCCACTCTTGTCATTTTTCGGATCCACGAGTTCCTCTTCTTATCTCTCCTGGTTACACCAAGCATGCACCTCTCCATGCTACTTTGAGTTGTCTGCAGTCTTTGTATGTCTCTTTTAGTTAAGGTCCACGTCTCTGCACCATACGTAAGCACTGGAAGGATGCATTGATCAAACACTTTTCTTTTAAGACATAATGGCATATTGCTCTTGAAAATTATGCTGTTTCTTCCAAAAGCTCTCCAGGCAAGTTTTGTACGCCGATTAATTTCTTCATCAATGTGACCCTCACTTGATATCTGCTGTCCAAGATAAACGTACGTGTCTGTTATCTCCAGCTTTTCTCCATCAATAGATAAATCTTCATTTCTTGTAAAAGCATTGAACATCACTTTTGTCTTCTGAAAGTTCATTTTTTAGTCCCACTTCTTTACTCTTGTATGTATGAAGAGTAAAGTTTTGCGTTTGCACCGCTTCTTTACTGTTCTCTGATCCAGAGGTGGAACCTTAAGGTTTCTGTATCATCCTGTGTGTGGCGTCGAGTCCGATCCGTAGTAGCAGGCCACCAGCGGCGTAACAATACATTAAAATAGTTTTGATGATTGCACATGAGTTGAGCAGAATTCATTTTACACTGAAGAGCACGAATATGCAAATAATCTTCATGAACGTAAAGGAATCTTAAAAAAGAAAAAAAAAACAGTTTTCGAAAACATCCTTGAAATATTTCAGCGATATTGCTAGCTTTGTGGCAGAATCTCTCATCTGACATCAAAAATTTATCGCAAAAATTTTGATAAAACCATAATCACGTAAAAAAAAAATTGAGAACATTTCACGTTAGCCTGAAACACACTTGTAAGATAAAATTCCTTTATGATAAAACAGACTAAAGGAAAAGATGTTTTTTTTTTCCATCGATCACCGACTAGTATCAGTTCGTATATTTTTCTTTACATTTAGCATTTTCGCTTTCAACCCACGATGATGCCAACTTCCATTTTCCCTTAAAAAAAGAGAACAGGGGGGAAAAAAAGATGAAAAGTAGCAGTCAATCAATCTATGCACATTATCCTTGACTACTGAACAAAAGTATCATTTTCGCAGGTGATCTCCTGTTGATATTTTATTTTTAAAACTTTCTTTTGAAAGTAGAATTCTTCGCACATTGAACAGGATCTGTAATGCCTACAAAGCGTCAAGTTAGAAAGAACTCTGTTGATGCGATGCCAAAGTCCATTTCTAGCAGAAGTGGTTTGTTTGGTTTAGAGTGCTTCTTCAAACGACAAGGGAGCCAGTCCTTAATGGAAGTGGAGACTAGAAAAAAATAAGAGGGAGATATACATTATCCAGGTAAGAGTTGCGTATGAGACAACAACACGAATTCGTAACGCATACTTTTTCATCTCTTCTTTTAGTACGTCATTTGTAAAATAGTACAAGGATTTACCAAAATATTGGAAACGCCGACTGCTTTGTAGCACCCGCAATACGCCGTATGTAAATCACAGTGATGACGTCACCCTCAATGTGAGGTATATAAAGGGGCGCAGTACGATGTCGGCTATCAAGGGCCGCGGGTGGCCTAGTGGTCAGCGTTTGTGACTGCCGTGGAGATAACCTCAGGTTGGATCCTGGGAAGGTACGAACGTTAGAACCACTAAATACCCGCCGTGCGTCGGTTGGGCACGTTAAGCCGTCAGACCCCGGGTACCCCCCCCCCCGGTAATAAATAAGGGCGTCTTCCTCCCCTTTTCTACTTCGCTTCCGTGTCACTTTCCTATCGGGCACTCTAGCCCAAATCTCCTAGCTTCCTATTTCTAAGGGTTGTTTAAGACCTGGGGTCAGACACTCCCTAAAATACTCTACATATGGACTGATCTGATCTGTCGGCTATCAAGTTCGTGACTGCCACGGAGAAACTTCAGGTTCGATCCCAGGCAAGTACGAACGCTGGTATCACTAAATATCCGCCGTACGTCGAATGGGCACGTTAAGCCGTCAGACCCCGGGTACTGGCCCCACGATAATAAATAAGGGCGTCTTCCTCCCCCTTTCTACTTCGCTTCTGTGTCACTTTTCTATCGGGCACTCTAGCCCAAGTCTCCTAACTTCCTATTTCTAAGGGTTGTTTAAGACCTGGGGTCAGACACTCCCTAAAATCCTCTACATATGGTCTGATCTGATCTGTCGGCTATCAAGTTCGTGATTGCCATGGAGAAACTTCAGGTTCGATCCCAGGCATGTACGAACGCTGATATCACTAAATATCCGCCGTGCGTCGGATGGGCACGTTAAGCCGTTGGACCCTGGGTCGTTCCCTGCCGGTTAAAAATAAAGTGTTCTTCCTCCCCTTTCTAACTCGCTTCCGCGTCAATTTCCTATCGGGCACTCTAGCCCAAATCTCCTAGCTTCCCATTTCTAAGAGTTGTTTAGGACCTTGGGTCAGATACTCCCTTTATACACCCTGATTCATAAAATAGTATACAGTTTCCAGATGCTGTAAAACAGTAACGGTTGAAGACACGGGCCACAACTGCGCGCCGTTAGGTAGATGTACTCATAAAGTTTGTGTCCCACTACTGAGGAAAGTGACGTAGGCGACGGCGCGCGTGTCACGTGACTAGTCAGTCAAAATGGCAGCGTCTGCAGTGGAGAAGGCGTTTCGTGTTCTTGAATTGAGCAAAACGGAATCTGTAGCTACTGTGTAACGGCATTTTCGATCGCGATTCGGAAAAGAACCTCCAACCAGAAAATCTATCTACGATTGGCATAAAAAATTTGAAACTACGGGCTGTTTGTGCAAATTTAAAAGTCCTGGACGACCGCGTGTATCGGAAGAAGTCGTCGATAGTGTTTGCAGCGCCATTCAACGAATCCCGGGAAAATTAACGCGGAGGGTGAGTCGTGAAGTGAAGATTTCACAGCCCACCGTCTGCAGAATTTTGAGAAAGAAGCTGAAAATGATTCCATACAAAGTGCAGATGTTACAAAATCTCACTGACCTTGAAAAGACAATGAGCGTTGAGTTTTGTGCCGAAATGCAGCACCGCTTTGAAAATGACGATTTTGATCCAATGGAACTGGCCCAGTGGCTACTCAGAAGTCCTGACTTAACACCTTGTGACTTTTTCCTGTGGGGGTACGTAAAGGACAAGGTATTCGCCCCTCCCTTTCCTGTTGATCTAGCGGAAGCTGAAACAGCTTATCACAGCCACTATCAATGCACTTGATTCAGATATCTTACCTCGCGTTTGGGCGGAAATAAATTACCGTCTCGATGTGTGTCGTGTGACTAAGGGTGCACACATAGAACATCTGTGACTGTCTCTAAAAAAGCTTGAAACATTTCCCTACAATTCTGTAACAGGTAACATAAAATATCTTGCATTGTTCTTGTTTTATAATGCGTTGAAACTGTATACTTCTTTATGAGTCACCCTGTATTATCCTCTGCATATAATCTGATGTCGGCTATGTCGTAGCTGTGTCATAGTCCCACTTGAAACAGCTGTTGTGAAGTAACCGTCGGAAAATTTCAGATCTCAGTGACGTCACAAAAACTAAGGCATGATCATTACTGCGCGGGTTGATGGAACTTCAGTAACTACAGGATGAGTCGAAAATCGCAGAACATCCTTGTATTTCAGAAACGGGAAGGAAAATGAGATATCTGAATACCCCAGCAAAGAATCGGTGAGGAGCCCTACCTTTTAGACTATTTCCGGAACATGGGCGGCATCTCGAAATACGCAATATTGGATCAAGGTCAAATTTTTTAAATATTAAGGTGGTCATGTTGCGTATCAAACAAGACCAGAATGTTCTCAGAAACTGATTGCAGTAATCAGATTTGACATATGTATTGTGGTTCACAAGTTATCAACAGAGGAAGTTGAAATAACCATTGTTCGTTGCAGGTAACTGAAGATGGCATTGACGAAAAAGGAGATGATTGAGGTGATCCTAATGTCTGGGGAACGCAGCTGCAGTATCATAGCCGCAGACTTCAACAACCGACACCCAGAAAGACCTCCAATTTAACACAGCACTGTCTCATACCTGATATCTAAATTCCTAGGAACTAGAACTGTGGACTGGAACTGGCCACGTAGTAGTCGGCCGAAAACTGATACGGACGAAGAGACCTCAACAATGGTCTTAGAACTGGCCACGTAGTGATCGGCCGAAAACTGATACGGATGAGGAGACCTCCACAGTGGTCTTGGAACTGGCCACGTAGTGTTCAGCCGAAAACTGATACGAACGAGGAGACATCAACAACGGTCTTGGAACTGGCCACGTAGTGGTCGGCCGAAAAGTGTTACTAACGTGGAGACCTCAACAATGGTCTTGGAACTGGCCACGTAGAGGAACGGGAACTGGCTACGTAGTGGTCGGCCGAAAACTCATACGGACGTGGAGACCACAACAATGGTCTTGGAACTGGCCACGTAGAGGAACTGGAACTGGCCACGTAGAGGAACTGGAACTGGCCACGTAGTGGTCGGCCGAAAACTGATACGGACGAGGAGACCTCAACAATGGTCTTAGAGCTGGCCACGTAGAGGAACTGGAATTGGCCACGTAGAGTAACTAGAATTGGCCACGTAGTGGTCGGCCGAAAACTGATACGGACGAGGAAACCTCAACAATGGTCTTGGATTTGGCCACGTAGAGTAACTGGAATTGGCCACGTAGTGGTCGGCCGAAAACTGATACGGACGAGGAAACCTCAACAATGGTCTTGGATTTGGCCACGTAGAGTAACTGGAATTGGCCACGTAGTGGTCGGCCGAAAACTGATACGGACGAGGAAACCTCAACAATGGTCTTGGAACTATCCACGTAGAGGAACTGGAATTGGCAACGCAGTGGTCTACCGAAAACTGATACGGGCGAGGAGACCTCAACAATGGTCTTGGAACTGGCCACGTAGAGTAACTGGAATTGGCCACGTAGAGGTCGGCCGAAAACTGATACGGACGAGGAGACCTCAGCAATGGTCTTGGAACTGGCCATGTAGAGGAACTGGAACTGGCCACGTAGTGGTCGGCCGAAATCTGAAATCTGATACAGATTTCGGCCGACCACTAAGAAACATATGCAAATATGAAACTGTTGCTTCAAAGTATAGTATACAAAAACACTCATGGAATATTTGTGGCGAACTTAAACTGATATAGCTTTACTCCTTGGTCTGCAACTTGGATACACAAAATAATGCTGCTCCCTCTGTGAATGGAACAGTAGGGGCAGAAATTCTCATTACGTTATAAAGACCTGGCTTAAAAAAGAGTCCTTAATTCCAGGTAATAAAAATGTCGTTGTTGAGCCTTTAGTAAGTACTCAGAACGTGTACTTACTACCACTTCACATCAAACTGGGTCTGATAAAAAATTTTGTAAAGGCACGGAATACAGATGGATTCATTTTCTAAAGAACAAGTTCCCCAAAATATCTGAAGCCAAAATTAAACAAGGCATTTTTATTGGTCCACAACTTATGCGTGATCTTGCATTTGAAAGCACTTTGAATGAGACTGAAGCTGCTGCATGGAAGTACATTAAAGATGTTGTACTGAACATTTTAGGTAACCGGAAGGCAGAAAATTATAAAGAATTCGTTACTGAGCTTCTAGAAATCTATAAGGCCATGAGATGCAATATGTCTCTTAAAATACATTTCCTACACTCACATGTGGAGTTTTTCCAATAGAACTTAAAAGCTGTAAGCGATGAGCATGGAAAAAGTTTTCATCAGGACATACATTGACGGAAAAAAAAATCCCAACACCAAGAATGGGTTGTGTTAGATAAACGACAGTTGGTAGGCGGGGAGAGTACATCTGTAAGATGACGTCTATGCAAATTTCGCGCTCGGCGCATACGTGTGGCGCTAGTAGCGCCCCTCGGAACATGCAAAGCAGGTTTGCTGTAAATACGCGCTGTAACGTTCGTGAGCGTTAGTTATCGTTGAGATTCGACGTAGGGTGTTGATGTTAGTCAAGCATGCCTTTAAGAAGACGAAGAAGCCATTATCAACAGCTTACGGAGTTTGAACGAGACGTGTAATAGGGCTACGAGAAGGTGGATTTTCTTTCCGCAATATTGCAGAAAGACTTGGCAGGAATGTAGCCACTGTGCATGATTGTTGGCAGCGGTGGTCAAGGGAAGGTACTGCCTCAAGAAGACCGGGTTCCGGCCAGCCACGTGGCACTACTGAGAGGGAAGACCGCTGTGTACGGCGTATGGCCGTGGCGCATCGTACCGCGTCTGCGGTAGCAATTCGAGCTGCAGTTGCCACCACAATGACACAAGGAACTATTACAAATCTGTTACTTGAAGGACAGCTCCGAGCCAGACGCCCTGTAGCGTGCATTCCACTTACTCCAAACCACTGCCGTTTGCGACGTCAGTGGTGTCAAGCTAGAGCTCATTGGAGGACGGAGTGGAGATCTGTTGTGCTTTCTGATGAAAGCCGGTTCTGCCTGGGTGCCAGTGATGGCTGTGTGTTGGTTAGAAGGAGGCCAGGTGAGCGCCTGCAACCAACCTGTCTGCGGCTGAGACACGCTGGACCTACACCTGGAGTTATGGTCTGGGGAGCAATTTCCTATGACAGCAGGAGCACTCTCGTGGTTATCCCACGCACCCTGACGGCACAGTTGTACGTCGGTCTGGTGATTCAACCTGTTGTGCTGCCATTCATGAACAGCATTCCAGGGGGTGTTTTCCAACAGGATAACGCTCGCCCGCACACCGCTGTTGTAACCCAACATGCTCTAGAGTGTCGACATGTTGCCGTGGCCTGCTAGATCACCAGATCTTTCACCAATCGAGCATGTATGAGACATCATTGGACGACAACTCCAGCGTCACCCCCAACCAGCATTAACCGTCCCTGTATTGACTGACCAAGTGCAACAGGCATGGAAATCAATACCACAAACTGACATCCAGTACCTGTACGACACAATGCATGAACGTTTGCGTGCTTGCATTCAACATTCTGACGGTTACACCGGTTATTAATGTACCAGCATTTCACATTTAAAATGGCTCTTCTCGCGCTTGCATTAAGCTGTGATCTTGAAACCTTAATCGATTAAATATGTTACCTATACGAATGTATTGCCGCCATTTCATTCCTCTACAACTATTTTTTCGTGGTGTTGGGATTTTTTTCCGTCAGTGTATGTGCCATAGCAAACCGCTATAAAGAAAAATGGAGACCTAATATGCTACCTGATTACAGTTGGACTCTAAAATGGGATGTAGTACAACCAAAGTACAGAAGAAAATCTAAAATAACCACTTTTTTAGGTAAGTGTAATTAATTGCTTGTAGCGAAATATACGTGTTAAAATGAAGGCTTATTGTACACTGAAGAAACAAATTACTCGAGAACTGTGCACGATAGCACACTTTGGCAAGCAGATTTGTGATCAGCATGACAAATACTGTATCATTCGGCATATGCAGTCTATGCAACAAACAAACAAAATATTTTTCTTCCTGCTAAAAGAGCTATGACAATGGCGACGAACCGAAGAAACAAGCGAGAACATGTTCGGGTCTCTTGTTTCTACACACTGCCATAATGTCTGTGCCAGGGGGACTAGTTCTTACCTAACATGCCTTGGGTATTTCCCTTAGCTTTGTTATTTAAAGTGGTAATTTAAGGGGATGATTGACACTAATCCTTTCTGACTGATTACCTACTAAAAGGGCTATAACAATAGAAACGAACCTAAGAAAGGAGAGAGAAGATGTTTGAGTCAATTGTTTCTACTCAGAGGCATGATGTCCGGGTCAGCGGATTAGTCCTTTTCTAGCATGCCTTGGGTCTTTCCCCTTATCTTCGTTATTCAAAGTGGTCATTTAGGGAGATGATTGACACTAATTGTTTCTGATTGATTGCCTGCTAAAAGAGCTATAACAATGGCGACGAACTTAAGAAAGAAGAGAGAAGATGTGTGAGTCATTTGTCTCTATCCAGTGGCATGATGTCCGTGTCAGGAAGATTAGTCCTTGCCTATCATGCCATGATGTCCGTGTCAGGAAGATTAGTCCTTGCCTATCATGCCATGATGTTCGTGTCAGGAAGATTAGTCCTTGCCTATCATGCCATGATGTCCGTGTCAGAAAGATTAGTCCTTGCCTATCATGTCATGATGTCCGTGTCAGGAAGATTAGTCCTTGCCTATCATGCCATGATGTCCGTGTCAGGAAAATTAGTCCTTACCTATCATGCCTTGGGTCTTTCACCGCTCAGGCAGACCCCAAACGGCGACAGACAAAATACTTGTCACATTGTTGCAACGCTTCTCGAAGAGATTGCTTATCAGACAAATTTGTCCACCATGTCTGTACACCGGATTTTGACCGACTTAATGAGAAAGAAGAAAACTCGCCGTGAGCTGGGTGCCTCATCAACCACCCCCTGAGCAGAACTCAGCCACAGTGAAAATCGCACAGGATCACTTCCACAGGTTTTCTCCGTTACTTCACACTTTTCTCAAAAATGGACAGTGTGCAGAACCTTTGATAGGACCACCGTATTAGAATGGCAACAAACTTAAGAAAGGGGTGATGAAATGTTTAAGTCACTTCTTTCTACCCAGTGGCATGATGTCAGTGTCAGGGAGATTAACCCTTAACTATCACGCCTTGTATCAATCCTCTTAGCTTTGTTATTGAAACTGGTCATTTAGAGGGATGACTGACACTAATCCTTTCTAATTGATTACCTGCTAATAGGGTTATAACAAAGGCGACGAACCTAAGAAAGGGGAGGAGATGTTTGAGTGACTTATTTCTGCCCAGTGGCAGGATGTATGGATCGGGGGACTAGCCCTTTCCTATCATACCTTGGGTCTTTCCCTTTAGCTTTGTTATTGAAAATGGTCATTTAGGGGGTTGATTGACACTAAACCTTCCTGAACAATTACTAGCTAAAATGGCAAAGCAATGGCAACGCACCTAGGAAAGGGGCGAGATGTTTGAGTGACTTGTTTCTGCCCAGTGCCATGATGCCCGTGTCAGGGAGACTAGCCCTTCCCTACCATGCCTTGTATCATTCCCCTTAGCTTTGTTATTCAAAGTGGTCATTTAGGGGGATGATTGACACTAATCTTTTCTGACTGATTACCTGCTAACAGGGCTATAATGATGACAACGGCGACGAACCTAAGAAAGGAAAGAGAAGATGTTTGAGTCACGTGTTTCTACCCAGTGGCATGACTTCCGTGTTAGGGGGACTAGCCCTTCCCTATCATGACTTGGGTCTTTCCCCTTAGCTTAGTTATTCAAAGTGGTCATTTAGGGGGATGACTGACACCAATCCTTTCTAACTAACTATCTGCTAAAAGGGCTGTAACAATGGCGACGAACCTAAGAAAGGAGAGAAAAGATACTTCAGTCCCTTGTTTCTTCCCATTTGCATGATGTCCGTGTCAGGGGGACTAGCCCTTCCCTATTATGTTTTGGGTCTTTCCCCTTTGCGTTGTTATTCTAAGTGGTCATTTAGGGGGATGACTGACACCAATCCTTTCTAACTAACTACCTGCTAATAGGGTTATAATAATGACAACGGCGACGAACCTAAGAAAGGTGAGAGAAGATGTTTGAGTCACTTGTTTCTACCCAGTGGCATGATGTCCGTGTTAGGGGGGACTAGCCCTTTCCTATCATGTCTTGGGTCTTTCCCCTTAGCTTTGTTATTCAAAGTGGTTATTTAGGGAGATGATTGATTCTAATCCTTTCCCACTGATTTCCTGCTAAAAGTTCTAAAATAATGGCAGCTAACCAAAGAAAAGAAAGTGGATAGTTTTGAGTCACTTGTTTGTACCCAGTGGCATGATGTCTGTGTCAGGGGTACTAGCTTTCTCCCGATCATGCCTTGCGTCATTGAGCAAAGAATAAAGGATTAGAAGTCAGCTCTTATCTCCCATGATAGCTTCATGGTTGCTACTGCCCATTTGAGAGGGGTAAAGGAATTAATGTGTCGTAGGTTTCTTAAAACTCGGCCGCTATGGCCCAACAAAAACACAAATTTTGGGAAACTGTTGGCCACCAGATGGCAATGATAGGTCACTGATGGCTGAAATATGCCGGTCATGCCACGGTAGCGATCCGTTGGTGGCAGCGCCATTAATTGGCAGCCATTGATGGCCCTGCAGCATCGCCGTGAATTACGGTCATTGAAGCAAATGTTACTAGTGACTAACAGCTGGCAACCAAAGCATACCCATCACGAGGTGGAAGCAATGGGACTGCGCATGCGCAGAAGCTACGCGTGCTGTGTCTTTCCTTTACCAGTTAGTTGAAGACGACGTTATAGCCACCGTGTTATTTTAGTGGATGTTCCCAAGAAAGAAAAAAACACATATAGAAAGTCGAATTAATTTCCCAATGAAATGCCATGTCGACGAAGATTACCGTTGGAAGAAAAATATATAAATAATTATTAATGAACTGTTAGAAGTAGTCAATTACTCTCATGAATGTACAGTGAAGTGCCAGAAAAACTGGTACAGACGAGCTTATGCAAAATACATAGCAACGCCTATGCGCGTACTCGGTTGCGTCCGCCAGTGCGCATATAAAGCGATAGACATCCTTGCCAGCTGTCAGAGCTGTTTTCGGCATGAGAATGACAAGTAATAACGATTTAAGCGATTCTCAACGCGGTGTCATAGTTGGCTCTCGTGAGATGGGCCATAGTATTTCGGAGGTAGAAACGAAGTTCGGATTTTGACGGACGACCATTGCAAGGGTGTACCGTGACTACAAGAATTCCGGCAAAACCTCCAACCTACGATACCAGTGTGGCCGTAAAAAGACATTGGGTGAACGTGACCATCGTCGGCTGTCAAGAATCGTTTCACGCGACACTCTCGCAGCTATCATCAGAATTCAATGCTGGAGCCTCATCAAGTATCAGCGTTTGGACTGTACAAAGTACCCTGCACGATATGGGCTTTGGGAGCCGACGCCCAACTCGAGTCCCCTTGATGGGTGCACGACACAAAGCAATGCGCCTCGCTTGGGCACGGCAACACCGCCACTGAACACTTGATGACTGGAAACAAGTAGCCTGGTCTGACGAGTCGCGTTTCCAACTGTATCGGGCAGATGGAAGGATTCGTGTGTGGTGCAAACCCCATGAAGCCATGGATCCCGCTTGCCAACAGGGAACTGTACCGGCTGGTGGGGAGTCCGTAATAGTATGGGTGTGCTTAACTGGACTTCACTGGCACCCCTTGTACTTCTACAAATGTCTGTGACCGGCCAACGCTATGTGCGCATCCTTTCTGACGAGGTACACCCGTTCATGTCCTGGATTCATGCTGATGGGTTGGGCCTGTTCCAACAGGACAATGCACCTCCACACAAGTGTCGGGAGGCCACATTATGGTTAGAGGAGCATTCATCTGAGTTTGGGGTGTTGCCATCCCACCCAAATCCCCAGACCTGAACATGATAGAACACATTTGGGATGCCATGCAACGCGCTATCAAACACAGGAATCCGAGACCTCGGAATACACCCGAATTGAGGAACGCTCTGCAGGAAGTATGGTGTGCATTGCATACAGCATATTTCCAGAAGCTAGTTGAGTCCATGCCCTGTTGTATTTCTGCAGTCCTGCGCTCCCGTGGGGGACCTACCAAGTATTAGACTGGTGTACCAGTTTTTCTGGCACTTCAGTGTATTTACAGAAACACATTTCGTAGCCAAATTCCTGCTCTAACACCCAAAGAATTGAGAATACAGACAGCCATGAAACCCACCCACTCCATTTCCATGAATAACAAGAAATAATTTCTGTGTAATCTTTTGTTTTAATATAATCACTGGTTTCAAACAAAAGCCCCGGAAGACATTAAAAAATCGCTATGTTAGAAAAAAGTAAGAGTTATACTCGTACAAAATTTATCAATTGTTTAAAAAAAAAAAAAGCATCGCTACGGAAATATAATGTACTCATCCATGGGTTGAATACACAAGATTATAGGAGTTAGTAGCTAAAAATAACAAGTAAAATAAAATATCTTTACTCTTTAGAACAAATGTAGCTTTGGACCGTGGCAAGAAAAGGTACGAGGTTAAAAATGTAACATAATGTGACATGAACCGGTAAATATATTAATTAAACAATCGCCTTTCAAAACCCCCAAGGACAACAGAAAACTTTGGAAAGCGTCTTTAAGTTGGCACACTCGTTGAAAATGAGTGAAGCTCCCTTAAGGTAAATAAAAACAATCGTTTCGTTGAAAAACTAAATTTGTGAATTATATGAAATGGACATTTTTGAAAAAGTACCTTGCAATATTGTAAAGTTTAAACCAGAACCCTTCGTTTCATATCACACAGGAAAGACATACCTTCAAGCAAAGGCTAGAGCATGGCGAACCAGTGTAGTGGCTAAAGACTCCGCTTCACGAACAAAACGACGTCGGTTCGATACCAGCCAGATCCACACGCGCGTTTTTCAGGACCTGTTAAAAATTTCTTCAGCGTCGTGCCCACAGGCAGAAGTTTCAAAAAAAACCAAAGTAGTTTTGCCTCTGAGAAACTGAGGGGTTTTTTTATTTATGAATACTACTGGGAAATTGGTGGACAAGATTAGGCAAGCCATCAGTTACATCACGTGATTGCCGGGGAACTTGAGGACCACATAAGGCTAGCCATCATTTACAGCACGCGATTGCAGGACCGCTTAAAGGCCGCTTGTGGCAGCCACAACTGATGGACCTGTTCTGGCATATGACAACTGATGGGGGGCCAACGCTTGGCCAGCTGCTGGCTCATGTGGTGACCGCACGAACATTTATTGATTTTTTGGAAGCGGCGACATGGTGCTGGACCACTGCTGTCACTGTTGGCTGCCAGTGCTGGTATGAGTGCTGGCCCAGCATCACTGTTTCTGCTGGGGGGACCATTTCTGTTTGGGGAGCACACAACATTTTGGGGACCATTTGGTTCAGGCTCTTCGACACGTTAAAGGGTTAAGAATATTAATACACACAATTGGCGTGGACCAGGAACATCAAACAGAAGTCATTGCTCTTTCCACGTTTCTAAGTGAGTCAAGGAAAACTTATCATCGGCCGCCAACGGGAATCGAACTCAGAGTCTTCCAGTTACTCGCCGGACATTTTACTACTGCACCACAGCAGCCTCGAAGTCTCCAGACTCACATACAACTAACTCCCAAACCACATGGCAGGTTGCTCCTTGGAGTCCCCCACAATGCTAAGGATTCACCAAAGATAGAAAGCAGCAACTGAGCAAATAACTAGGAAGCGAATGAATAATTAATACACACAATTGGCGAGCATTAGGAACATCAAACAGAAGTCATTGCTCTTTCCACGTTTCTAAGTGAGTCACGGAAAACTTCTCATCGGCCGCCAACGGGAATCGAACCCAGAGTCTTCCAGTTACGCGCCGGACATTTTATTACTGCACCACAGCAGCCTCGAAGTCTCCAGACTCACATACAACTAACTCCCAAACCACATGGCAGGTTGCTCCTTGGAGTCCCGCACAATGCTGGGGATTCACCAAAGATGGTAAGCAGGAACTGAACAAATAACTAGGACACGAATGAATAATTAATACCCACAATTGACATGGACGAGGAACATCAAACAGAAGATCGATGACTTTTGTTTGTTTCTTCTTTAGCGATGACTTCTGTTTGATGTTCCTAATGCACGTCAATTGTGTGTATTAATTATTCTTTCGCGTCCTAGTTATTTTTTCTGTTGCCGCTTACCATCTTTGGTGAATCCCCGGCATTGTGTGGGACTCCAAAAAGCAACCTGCCACGTGTTTTGGTAGTTGGTCGTATGTGAGTCTGGAGAATTCGAGGCCGCTGTGGTACCATGTCCGGCGCGTAACTGGAAGACCCTGGGTTCGATTCCCGGTGACGACCGATGATAATTTTTCCGTGACCCACTTATAAACGTGGGAAGAGCGATGACTTCTGTTTGGGGTTAGAGAAAAATTGTGTGCCGTGATTTCTGGATGAGTTAAGGCTACCCACTCAACCCCCTCCCCCCCTTCTCACATTCTCTTTAATTATTATAGATGTGCAGATGAAATCTCTTTCTTTAATTATTATAGATGTGTGTTGGTACGCAGTTGAAGACATCGACGGTGTGCTTGATTTTACATTACGTCTGAACTGCTTTTCTTGTCGCCATTGTTCACGCATTAACTTTTATTCTTGGCAGAATAGTTTTTCCCAGCAATTGATTGGTCAGTTATTCGTTCCGCAAATACAAAACTGTGCATTAAAGTAGCAAAAAGTGTGAGATGTATGAAATATGAATAAAAATGGGACAACCGCAGACTAGCAGTACAGTCACGAACGTATTTCATTAGTCAAAAAATGAAGTTGCAATTGTGCATCTCGCAACGACAATAAAAAAAGACTGACATTTATTTCCAGCGATCTCTACGAGGAGGAGTGGGAAAGGTGATAACTCACGAGAAAAGGGCCTTACGTCCACCTGTCATCAACTAAATTTAGCACGCAAATGCGAATGAGAAAATCTTCTGAGTTCGTAATGAGACACGAACTTCTTTTCCTGAAACGCATGAGATAAAAAAAGAAAAAATGAGCAGAAATTCTAGAAACTAGTTAAAAGATATCTGCATTATGAGGAGAAAAAGCGACCTATCTTCATCTAAATTCGAGAATATTCTTACCTTTTGAAAGACATTTTAAAACAAAAGAGCGAGAGAGAAAGAGAGAGAGATTGAAAGACTCATTTACCAAAACTCATTCCCTACCTAATAACACAATTACAGAAAAGTTTATGAGAACCATCTACTTAATAACAACGTATTGGAAATTCTAAAACAGGAGAGAAACTTCTTTTTACCTAGTCACACAATTAGTAGACAATTTCTAAGAACCATCTACTTAATAAAAAAATAGATGGTGTTTGTAAACTATCCACTGTTATACATGGTCGAGTATAAAGGAAAAAAGTATAAAGTCTCTTTTAGTTAAGGTCCACGTCTCTGCACCATACGTAAGCACTGGAAGGATGCATTGATCAAGCACTTTTCTTTTAAAACATAATGGCATATTGCTCTTGGAAATTATACTGTTTCTTCCAAAAGCTCTCCCGACAAGTTTCATACGCCGATTAATTTTTTCATCAATGTGACCCTCACTTGATATCTGCTGTCCAAGATAAATGTAGGTATTAGTTATCTCCAGCTTTTCCCCATCAATCGATAAATCTTCATTTTTCGTAAAAGCATTGTGCATCACTTTTGTCTTTTGAAAGTTTATTTTTAACACCACTTCTTTACTCTTGTCAGAAAGTTCCTGGTTTTATGTATATGTACGCATGTGTATTTTACGATTCGTGTCATAAAAATATCAGTCCCAGTTTTTCATAGTAGATTATATAATATTCATAAGCGCTAGTATATCTAGTTTAAACGTCCTTTAATCTAAATCACACGTTCGTGAATACGAAAATTCGTTCGCCTTATTACTAATAATCCACCCTGAAAAGAAAACATTTTTAGTTAAATGAATCCTTTACGTTTCCAAGTGTGTATCTTGTGTGAACCTAAAATCATGGGCTTTCCAAATATCTAAAATTATTATCTGAAGTGCTCTGTATAATTCCACATCTGTCACAAATGGAACCGCACTACATCCATTAAGAGCCATTAAGTCTTCTTAATGGAAGGTATTCTCGACAATCACTTAATAACGAAGTCTCATTTCAAAGTGCATGGAACATTTTCTTCTTCCACAGTCGGTTCAAGTATTCTTGCCAAAAGTACTAAGCACACGAAATTCATCCATTAGCTTAATTCATGTTATTCAACTACTGTTCACGATTAGAACAAAAAGATCTCGCCAATGAATGAATTCCTTGAATGTTTCCCGAGTTGTTTGGAAATCTAAATCCGAAAAGTGACATCGCAATATTTCGACTTATTATTACGCATTTTAAATTCTACGGAGATAGATCTATTTCGTTTTCAGGTCCTGTAATTTAATATGAATTCATTCCGTTCCATCCAGTGGGCAGGACGTGACCTTTTCGACATTGCAACCAGAATTTTACTGTGGAAAGTACACTGGTGTCCAAAAGTTAACCCTTTAAGCGGCCGAAGTACCTGAACCATATAATGTCCAAAATTTTCTGCTCTTTCCGAACAGAAATGTTCACAAAGCGGCCCGTTTTTAGGAAAATTACGGCAAGACGATTCCTTTCCCCCATTCATCTCAGCGGTACGGACCATAAACGTGTCATCCGTGAGAAGATATCCCGTCTTGTACTATAATCTCCCCAATCCCGTCTTGTACTATAATTTGTCATCCGTGAGAAGATATCCCGTCTTGTACTATAATCGACTCAAGGCATGATGGGGAAGGGATAGACCCTCTGACACGGACATCATGCCACTGGGCAGAAACATGTGACTGAAACATCTCTCTCCTTTCGCATGTTCGTCGCCATTGTCCCTTTAGTTGATAATCACTTAGAAAGGAGTAGTGTCAATCATCCCCGAAAATGACCATTTTCTTTGAACAAGAAAGCTAAGGGGAAAGCAGTGTTTTGTGATGTCCAGCTGTCCAGTCTCGTTTTAGACAGCGAATATATTCGTTGAAGCTTATTTCAACCCATTTTTCTAACCCCGAGTTAATTCGTTCCAGTCGGTTAAAGGGTTAAGCACTATCATCAAAATTGCTAAACTACGTAAATGAGAAGGCACCATCGATAAGGCTGTCTACTATCGATAAGTCATTACATTATGATCACCTGCATAATATGTTCTAGGATCTCCTTTAGCCCGCAAAACAGCGGCCACTCGGCGAGTCATCGTCTCGATGAGGTGGCAATAGGCATCCTGGGATATCTGGTACCAAAATGTCAACAGCAGGTCCTCCAGTTATTTCGGGGTGGCGGTGATTTACCGCGAACCCGGTTTTCCAAGTCGAACCACAGATGTTCGATTGGGTTCATGTCAGGTGAATTTGAAGGCCAGGGCATTAACAGTTCCTCGAACCACTCCTTGACGATCTCAATGTGGCATGGCGCATTATCCTGTTGGTAATAGCCATCACCAGCAGGGAACACAGTTTGCATGAATGGGTGAACTTGGTCCACAACGATGTTCAGATAACTGACAGTTGTCAGGGATTGTGCTATTGGGATAATGGGGCCTAAATTGTTCCAAGAAAACATCGCCCACAGCATAACACCCCCGCCACCTGCCTGTTTCCGCCCAACAGTGCGTCCAAGTGCCATATCCTCCGTCGGTAATTTGTGTATCCGCGCTAGGCCGTCTACGTGTTGCACCAGGAATCTTGATTCGTCACACTAGGCAACTTTCTTCCAATCATCCACGGTCCTATCTCGACGATCTTAGGCCCATTTCATGCGCTGTTGGTGATGATATGCAATGAGCATGAGGACCCGGATTTAGCTTCAGCCACGCAGGACCATGCGCAGAAGGCTGCGGTAAACTGTGTGCTGTGATACGTTGTCCTGATCACCACTGTTGTAGCTGCGGGTGATTTGTCGCTCTGTGGCCCCGCGGTCGCTGTGAACAATGCGCGACAGTCTCCGCTCCCCTCTGGCATCAATGAGCTGCGGACGGCACACAGAAGGACGACGGTTCGTCGTTCGGTCATATATGTACCACTTTTGATACGTACTTACTACAGCGGCACGTGAACAAGTCCGAGATCGTAGTGCCGAGGCGACGCGCCATCCCAATTTGTCCTTTATCAAACTTCGATAAATCGGTGGCTTTTCCCATTCTGACTCCGAACACTCTACTAACCGAAAGCCGGTCCTCGGGTTGTATATACACTGCTCTGTAAACGTCACCTGCGCCACCGTTCGGTCTACAGGCGTAGTCATTTATCTTGACTGGGGGTGGTCATAATGGAATGGCTCGTCTGTGAATGCTATTCGCGGACGTTAACACTGTACATGTTCACTGCAGGTAAGCTGACATACGTCCAGAATTTTAGCTATCGACATCTCAGTGAAATATTCCTCTATAACGTTCGGGTACATTTCTTTTCCCATAATTCGGAGTCTTTCGCATTTTTCACTTTACTGGTACGATCAACCATTACTTTCCTATACCTTTCGGAACGTCTCGTGAAACAGCCTGTAGACATTTTGTATTTTTCACTTTACCACTACCACCAACCGTTACTTTCCTATTCCTCTCGGACATTCTTTCTGAAACACCCTGTAGACATTTTGCATTTTTCACTTAACTGCTACGGCCAACCATTACTTTCCTATTCCTTTCGGACACTCTCTTGAAACAGCCTGTAGACATTTTGTATCTTTCACTTTACTGCTACCACCAACCGTTACTTTCCTATTCCTTTCGGACACTCTCTTTAAACTGCCTGTAGACATTTTGTATCTTTCACTTTACTGCTACCACCAACCGTTACTTTCCTATTCCTTTCGGACACTCTCTTGAAACTGCCTGTAGACATTTTGTATCTTTCACTTTACTGCTACCACCAACCGTTACTTTCCTATTCCTTTCGGACACTCTCTTGAAACAGCCTGTAGACATTTTGTATCTTTCACTTTACTGCTACCACCAACCGTTACTTTCCTATTCCTTTCGGACACTCTCTTGAAACTGCCTGTAGACATTTTGTATCTTTCACTTTACTGCTACCACCAACCGTTACTTTCCTATTCCTTTCGGACACTCTCTTGAAACAGCCTGTAGACATTTTGTATCTTTCACTTTACTGCTACCACCAACCGTTACTTTCCTATTCCTTTCGGACACTCTCTTGAAACAGCCTGTAGACATTTTGTATTTTTCACTTTACTGCTACCACCAACCGTTACTTTCCTATTCCTTTCGCACACTCTCTTGAAACAGCCTGTAGACATTTTGTATTTTTCACTTTACTGCTACCACCAACCGTTACTTTCCTATTCCTTTCGGACACTCTCTTGAAACAGCCTGTAGACATTTTGTATCTTTCACTTTACTGCTACCACCAACCGTTACTTTCCTATTCCTTTCGGACACTCTCTTGAAACAGCCTGTAGACATTTTGTATCTTTCACTTTACTGCTACCACCAACCGTTACTTCCATATTCCTTTCGGACACTCTCTTGAAACAGCCTGTAGACATTTTGTATCTTTCACTTTACTGCTACCACCAACCATTACTTTCCTAATTCCTTTCGGACACTCTCTTGAAACAGCCTGTAGACATTTTGTATCTTTCACTTTACTGCTACCACCAACCGTTACTTTCATATTCCTTTCGGACACTCTCTTGAAACAGCCTGTAGACATTTTGTATCTTTCACTTTACTGCTACGGCCAACCATTACTTTCCTATTCCTTTCGGACACTCTCTTGAAACAGCCTGTAGACATTTTGTATCTTTCACTTTACTGCTACCACCAACCGTTACTTCCATATTCCTTTCGGACACTCTCTTGAAACAGCCTGTAGACATTTTGTATCTTTCACTTTACTGCTACCACCAACCGTTACTTTCCTATTCCTTTCGGACCCTCTCTTGAAACAGCCTGTAGACATTTTGTATCTTTCACTTTACTGCTACCACCAACCGTTACTTTCATATTCCTTTCGGACACTCTCTTGAAACAGCCTGTAGACATTTTGTATCTTTCACTTAACTGCTACAGCCAACCATTACTTTCCTATTCCTTTCGGACACTCTCTTGAAACAGCCTGTAGACATTTTGTATCTTTCACTTTACTGCTACCACCAACCGTTATTTTCCTATTTCTTTCGGACACTCTTGGTGAAACACCATGCATAGATACGGAGGCATCACTTTTTGAACACACTCTGTATTTTACCAGCCTACGTCTAATGCCGAAATTCGCAAAAAAATCATTGAGTCACTCTCGCACTGTAAAACTTTTTCTGAAATTCACGGGATACTTTCCGTCATCACTTTTGTGAATTACCGAAGTACACTTCTGATACAACTTTTTCCGTGAAACGACGGAAAGAAACTAGAATTCCACGGTTTTTTCTTACCACGGCAAAATTCTGAATTTTCAGAAACCTCTCCGCAATTCCTTTCTCATTTTAACGGAAAAACTCCGTTCTTACTTTTTCCATATTCATATGACGGAAAATTTCCGGTAACGTAAGTGATTCACAGGAATGCTTGTAAGTCTGATTAACCGTTAAATTTCAATAGTCTGTCGAAGTATTCGATTTTGAAGTTTCGTGGCGAGATCTAATTTTGTGAATAGCCTATCGCATTTTGTTCATTGTGTCACAAGATATTTACCCGGCTACCACCTATTTTGTGCACCAGCTATTTATTATACATTGGCGGAAAGAGAAAAAAGAACACCAAGAAGGAGACGTCTGATACCAACGAAATTTATACAGCATAATAACGGAATACAGAGGATAACGTGATCAAAACATTATGGCAAAATACAGCTGTATTTGCTGGTAAACTGAAAAATAACATTCCCATGTAACATGGTTAGTACGAGGTTGAACCGCCATGAACTGCTTCACACTGTGCAATTCTGGCATGGAGTCTGTCGTACAGATGTTGGATGTACGTTTGGGGTATTGAGTTCCAAGCATCCTTAACCTGGACGCGTAAATCGGGGATGGTCGTGGCTGGCACCGTGGAGACCGGAGAAGTCGTTGTCCCATAAAATCCCACACGTGCTCAATGGGGGACAAATCCGGTGAACGTGCATGCCATGGAAGTTGTCTCACACCCTGAAGTGCATGTTGCGTTGCACGTGCCGTGTGTGGGGGTGCGTTATCTTGCTGGAAAACACCACGATGGCACCGACCTTACAAATGGCGCAACAACGGGCTGAATGATGCTGTTGATGTAGGAGGTGCTGTTTAACGTGTCCGGTACAAACACTAGTTGTGTACGGGAGTAATAGCTGATCGCTCCCCACACCAGGAGACCAGGTGTAGGCCCTGTGTGTCGCTGGCGGATGCAAGAAGGGTGGAGATGCTCCCCTGTGCGTCTGCGAACACGCATACGGCCATCGGAGGCTCCCAAGCAGAATCTGCTTTCATCGCTGAACACAACAGATCGCCATTGCGTTCTCCAGTGCAGACGTTGGCGACACCACTGCAGCCGTTCCTACGGTGGGCTGGAGTCAGAGGTACACATGCCAGAGGCACACGTGCAAGTAGTCCTGCATCCAGTAGACGGTTAAGGATTGTTCGCACAGTCAGCTCAGGTGCAACGGCAGCTCGGATTTGCGTCGCAGTGGATGTTCTGCTTGACAACGCCGCTCTTCTTATGCGTCGATCGGTCTGCTCATCAGTCCGTCTGTGACTCCCGGTTCCACGTCTTCTCGTGTGGGAATGTTCTTCGGACCATCAACGCCACCATCGTACCACCACCGATACATCCCGTCCAATTCGCTCCGCAATACGACGATACGACCACCCGGCCTCGCGGAGTCCGACTAGACGACCTCGCTCAAAGTCCAATAACTGCTGAAATCGTACACGTTTTCCATGTCGAGGCATTGCAGCTTCTTCAGGGTCTTCGCACGTGTCCGTAGGCCGACGACTAATTACATTCACTTCGCCGTACTCCTTAAATACCACCGACGATAATTTGCATATTATGCAGTGCTGTGGCGTAAGCGATCACCGGTCGGTCCCGAAATTAACATCACACTTACGTAAACTCGACCCCATTAACATATGTAAATTTCATGATCGTCCGCCAATTCCTTCTTAGTGTTCTTTTCTCACTTTCCGCCAGTGTATAATGTGTTACTGTAAGAAACCGTGTACTTATCTTATTGTAATAGTGGTAATGTAAATAATCTTCTAATAATAGCGTAATTGAACGGGAATATTTATTTTATGAAATGTCATGTCATAAAAATATCTTTTAATTGTTGAATTTTAATGAATATGTAAATAATCAGGAATCATTGCGTTTTAGAATGTTTGAAAAGTAATCGTGGAAAACTTCTTAAGGCTGTCTTTGAACGAGTGTTTGGGTTCATCTTCTGCAATAGATGGCGCAAAATACCACTCCTTGGGCGTGGCTCTTACGTCTTGAGAGATTGTCCCAGAAGTTGGCGTCAGCGAATGACTGAAGACCTTACCATATTCAGAATGGAAGCGGTCTCTGGTTGGCTCCACAATGAAAAGAGAAAATACGCGCTGTTATGTTTTGACCAATGACGTTGTTTGGGGGGGGAGCTTAGTAGGTAGACGTAGTTTCTGTCTCAAATTCAAGGGTTCTCTGCTAATGTACACATTTTCTCTTCAGAAATTGAACGTACAGTAGGATTTAAGATGATTTATGGGAGACAAGATTCCAGTCTCACTTTTGGGCCCATTTAATTATTTCTATTTGGCCTAGAAAATTAAAAAAAAAACAAAAAAAAAACAGACAGAGATGAGATATTTCGTTTCTTCCAGACAGAAATACTACTAAGCTAACTTGTCGCGCCATCTAGTGCTTAAATTGGAATACTTTCGAGCCAAATGAATTGAATTTTAAAAAAGGTTCTAACAATTTTTTTCGGAATAATAACTGTGGCACATATTAGCTATAGGTCGTTTTTATTTGTACTCAAAATTTCGAACACTACAGAGTAATAGTCATCGAGAAAATGTGTAGAAAAGAATTTACATTGCAGATATAGGATAGAGTTTCTCGTACACTGATTCAAAGACAGCCTTAAGAATATATTTTTTGAGTTTGATTAGTAGAGCCAGTAAGTCACCGGAAATGATTAGTTTATCGGCGGACTTCCTGGAGAAGGACAACACCCAGGATCACGTCTGTAGATAGCTACAATAAAAAAAGGCTTTTTTTTTTTCAGAGTTTTAAAGCGACTCATTAGGAAACTTCCGTCCTTCACTGTGATGGATTAGGCAGCAGACATTGAGATGCATGGAGAAGAAAGTGTTCGGACGGAGGCTTGAGACGCGTGTTTTGGGAGTAGTGCGGAAAACAATAGGAACGCGACATCGGGGGGGGGGAAGGATGATGTGTCTTTGGGTAGAAAGTGACTGACAAAAGGTCAGAGAGGTTGGGAGATTTTCGGGGTAGTAGTAGAATTTGAGAAGGTGTGTGGTCTTGGCGCCAGGGCGAAAAGAATGAATGTAGCGAGGAGTTAGAACATGAGACGTGTTCTAATCGCACGCTGACCCGGAGTAATCATTAAATTAAGCAAAATCACGGAAATAAAGGATTTTATCAAACGTCAAATCGCTTCTGTTAAAGGATCTATTACTACTCTATTGATGTTTGCAGTGCTCAATGAACCTTGCAATCTTCTGATTATAACATATTTCTGTAATTAAAGAAAGAATTAAAACAGCACTGTGACATTATTGTACAGTTGATTATACGATGTCTATGCATCAGGCTTTGAGCTCCCTAAGGCTATCTTTGAATGAGTGTAAGAGAAATTTTACCCTATATCTGCAATATAAATTCTTTTCTACACATTTTCTCGAAGACTATTACTTTATACTGTTTGAAATGTTGAGCACAAATAAAAACGACCTATAACTAATATGTGCCGCAGTTATTATTCCGAAAAATTTGTTAGAATTTTTTTAAATTCAATTATTCCATCAATAAACGGAATAATTGGAATTATTATAATTATTCTAAAGTGTTCCAATTTGGCACTAGATGGCACAATAAGTTAGCTTAGAAGTGTTTCTGTCTGCTGTAAAAAACGAAATCCCTCATTTCTGTTTGATTTTTGTAATTATCTAGACCAAATAGAAATCACTGAATGGGGCCAGAATGAGATTGGAATCTTATCTTCCATAAATCATCTTAAATCCTACCGTATGTTCCTTTTTTGAAGAGAAAATGTTTACATTAGCAAAAAACCTCTGAATTTGAGATATATAAATCCCTCCTACTTACTGAGCTCCACCCGAAACAACGTCATTGGTTAAAACGTAACGGCGCATATTTTGTTTTTTCACTGTGAAGCCAACGAGAGACCACTTCTATTCTGAATATGGCGAGGTCTACAGCGATTGGTTGACGCCAACTTCTGGGACAATCCCTGAAAACGTAAAAGCCACGCCCAAAGAGTGACTTTTTGCGCCATCTATTGTAGAAGATGAACCGTAACACTCATTCAAGGACGGCCTTAAAAAAAGCTATTATAACTATCAAGAGTAATTTTTATACTTAGGAGTTGTGTGAAATGATATTATAAAAAGCACATTTCACCTTTTTTAAAGATAATTTAAAGCCAATGTTAGTTTGAAAAAATCAAGTTTGCGAAGCATTTTGTTGCTGCGAAAAATCTCGATGAAAAATGCTTAGTTTGTAAAAAGTCCTCCTACGGGAAAAAATTATTACAAACTTATTCAGAAAAGTAATGACCTCTAACAGAAAATCAAATGACTAAATCACTCGCATTAATAACAAAAAAACATTTTTTCATCGTCACGCAATTTGTTTTGCGATGAACGTGAGTTATATCACCCGTGTGTTTCTGTCCGAGTGGTTAAAGGCGCTCGTTATTTGTTGGACCAACCCAAACGACGAGGGCTCGATCCTCACGGCTGAGAACTGATTATCTAGTGTAGGTTCTTTGAGTTTTGCCAAATTCCAGTTTAAATACGGAAAAACCTAAAACGGGGTTTTCTGAAATACGAAACCCTTCGGAATCGGCCGTTAGTTATTTTATTAATTTTGAAAAAAAAATCATACGAAACAACAAATGTGAACTTTATTTGATTGACAAATTTATTCAACCATTTCAGTAAAGACAATAGTCCAGGTTCGTGATTTTTTTTTTTTTTCACTGAAGGTTTAGCGACCACTGTGAGCAACTCAATGGGCTATAAGTAGTCGCCCGTCCCTAATTTAGGGTCATTTGTTCCAGGGAAGGGAGAGAGCCAGTGCCATAAGACAAACACAACATCCAGTCCTTACCGGGATTCGAACCCGGACCCTTCACGAACGAATCCTCATAAGCCAGCGCTTAGACCACTGCGCCACCGGGGCGGCCAGGTTCGTGATGAGCATCACGACTGCACCCTTTTTCAGTCGTAAAATGTGAAGCGGAAGTCCACTCATCTCGATCGTGTGCAAAATTTAACTGGATAGCATACTCTTTTACTCTCATCTTCAGTCGCAACTGTGTTTGTAAATGTTGTTGGAATGAGATTCGCGTTGCGAGCACTCTTCATCCGTCGGAATCAACGGTTAGATTTTTTTTTCTTTTTTTTTTTTTTTTTTTTTTGAGAGAATAAACTCATATGAAACAACAAATGCTAATTTTTTTTGATTGACAAATTCATTCAACCGTTTCAGTAAAGACAATAGTCCAGGTTCGTGAGATATATGTATATCATCATCATCATCATTTTTTTTTTTTTTTTTTTTTTTTTTTTTTTTTTTGATTGGAGGTTTAACGACCATCATCATCATTGTCAACCATTATCAATCCACTGCTGGACGAAGGTCTCCCCAAGTTTCCTCCACAACGGTCTGTCTTTGTGCCAGTCTCCTCCATGTCACTCCCGCATACTTTCGAATTTCATCCACCCATCTCCCATGTGGTCTTCTTCGGGGTCTTTTCCTGTCCCTTGGAATCCAATCTAAAATTTCGGCTGTGTCTGTCCTTCTGGCAGTATGTCCAGCCCATTGCCATTTCAGGGATTTTACTCTGATCATGATGTCTTCCACTCTTGTCATTGTGTCCGTTTTCGTAATCATCGGTTTCACTATTTTCAGTCTCATCTACTGGATGACGGCGCAGCTACACTGCAGAAGCTTTTGGGCGACCACTGCGACACTTTCGCAGTATTTTCGTTCTTAAAGCGAATTGACTTTTAAAATTTATTAAAAAAAAAAAATAATAATAATAATAATAATAATAATTTATAATGATTATAACAGTGAATTAATAAATTTAATTATAAACCTAAATAACTAACTAGTCTTCACAGCTTTTATCATTCTCTTTTCTGACTTTTACCAAGCCTGTCTGCTCCTAATCATTTCACCCCGCCTCTAAAAAAAAAAAATAATAATTATTTAACTGATAGTTCTGTGTCTGGCGCTCTTTGGCCAAACCTGGCCCTTGCGCCACTAAAATCAATTAACTAACTAACTAACTCTTGTCATTTTTCGGATCCACGAGTTCCTCTTCTTATCTCTCCTGGTTACACCAAGCATGCACCTCTCCATGCTACTTTGAGTTGTCTGCAGCCTTTGTATGTCTCTTTTAGTTAAGGTCCACGTCTCTGCACCATACGTAAGCACTGGAAGGATGCATTGATCAAACACTTTTCTTTTAATACATAATGGCATATTGCTCTTGAAAATTATGCTGTTTCTTCCAAAAGCTCTCCAGGCAAGTTTTGTACGCCGATTAATTTCTTCATCAATGTGACTTGATATCTGCTGTCCAAGATAAACGTACGTGTCTGTTATCTCCAGCTTTTCTCCATCAATCGATAAATCTTCATTTCTTGTAAAAGCATTGAACATCACTTTTGTCTTCTGAAAGTTCATTTTTAATCCCACTTCTTTACTCTTGTCAGCAAGCTCCTGGATCATACTCTGCAGCTCTGATGGGGTAGTTGCAAAAATGACTATGTCATCAGCAAAACGAAGGTGGGTTAGATAATCTCCATTAATCTTTATCCCTTTATTTTCCCAGTTCAGTGATTGAAAGATATTTTCCAATGTGACATTAAAGAGCTTCGGAGATATGGTGTCACCTTGTCTCACTCCCTTTACAATTTTTATGTGTGTTGTATTTTCAAACAGACGAATATTTGCACTTGCATTTTCATAGATGTTATTAATAATATTAATGTACACATCTTCAATACCGCAGGATTTCAGAGCCATTGTAACTGCTGATGGTTTCACCGAATCAAGGGCTTTTTCATAATCGATAAAAGCCATGCACAATGGAAGTTCATATTCCCTCGCTCTTTCAATTAGTTCTCTCAGTACGTGGATATGATCTATTGTATGTATATGTATATATATATATATTTTTTTACTGCACTTTTAACGACCACCGTGAGCAACTCAATGGGCTATAAGCAGTCGCCGGTAATATTTTCACTAACAATGGTCAACGGACTGTTTATTTACATCTTTACAAAATGGGAAACGTCTTACCTACGTGAATAAACTGGATTGAATGAATATTAAATTGTATATATATGTTACCGTTCAAGTGTATAATTCAGTTATTTCCTAGAATACCTAGTTATTTCATGAAATAACTGATCAAGTTAGTTAAAGCGTGTAATAAATTCATAATTCCACACTTTAACTAGTTATTCTAGGAAATAACTAGGTATTCTATATATTAACTAATGATAGACAGTTAGAGTGTAAAATAAACAATTTGACTGAATTATACAGCATTCAAAATGTTATTTATATAAAGACAGAATAAAATTATTTGTTACAACAGGGGCTACTAAAATGGCATTTGGAATTGCATAGAACATTATTTGAAAAACAAATACATTTTTTGTTGACACACTGCGTTTTACATGAACATTTTTTAAAATCACTGAGCGGTACCTAAACTTTGAGCTGTAGCAACCGAGCGAAGCGATTTCTCTATATCCGACACTTCTTCGATCTGAATTAGTTTTTGTTCATAGACGCTGAACTGGGATCGGGAATATAGATGTTCTATGCGGCCGTTTTTTGTTCCCAATTGAAAAAAATCCTTCTTCGGTTATTTTCACGATAACAGCTAAAATAGATCTGGCGTCACTCCTTCCTCTTTCAACTTTAGGTACTGGGATACGGACTGACAACCACCACAGAGGTTCCAAACATTCTTTAGAGTTTTCTCTTTCCCTCTGAACATTCAGTTCATTAAAACACAATTTGCAGATCTTCTGTACAACTTTGTCTTCCAAAACAGTCTTCTAAACATGACATGTCGACAGGCTCATTACATTTCGAACAAAAATGAAACATAAAAGTTAATATCATTATTATTATTATATAACACTTTATAGTGGGTTGAAAATGGTGTGCTATTTCTGACCAGTAGTTCTCACTTTACAGCCTTTTGAATTGGGGATTTATTTACTCGGTTATTTTACACTTTAACGGGGTGTAGATCGTTATTCTATGAAATAACTAGTTAAACCATGGAATACAAGTGAGTTTTACGCTTTAACTGACTTGATCAGTTATTTCATGAAATAACTAGGTATTCTATGAAATAACGGATTTCATACTTTAACGATAACATATACATCACACAGTGCAACGCCATAACGGAATCAGGTCTTCGAGAGTGTTCGCTGTTCCGATGAGAAGAGATTTGATACTAATGCCTGCTAGTGTTGTTTTGCACAACGGTTCGCGCAAAAAAAGTGACTTCGGACTTTGAACTATATCTCAGTCCCTCCATGCTCCCGCCTGCAACAGCGCATGAGTAAACCGCATGCGATCAAATGCCAATCGCAAGCTTCTCCCATAGACTTTACATGGAAACTTTGCCGCCCCACAACGCCAGGACCGTTGCCCCAATCTCATTTTTTCTCTTCGATTGGCTCATCTACACGGTAAGACCTTTACAAGCATATCTTTACGTTCAGCCGTTCTCTCAAAATAGGACTCACAGTAAAAAACCTTATAGAATAAATATATAGATTTCTGACAACGGAAAATCTGTGAAAATATGAAAGTTAAAATAAATGGGCACTTTTAAAAATGGAAATTTCTGAAAAAGAGGGATATCTACACTCACGGTATTTTCAGAAATTTTCCTTTAATTCACACCACTTATGTTTTACAGTGTAGAAAATTAGCATCAAGACAAAGTAGGCGTGAATTTAGTTTAAAATACCGCTTTTGTGTTTCTGAAAAAGCAAAGCAGAAATATTAAGCGTGTATTGCGTTCAGAACTCCGGGCTGTCTTTTCTACACCTGATGTTTTCGTTCGCGTTAATAGGATTTCTAATCAAGTAATTATTGTTAAGACACGATTATGAAAAATAATTAAAGAATCCGTGGCAGAACAAAAGTTTTGAAATTAATTAGAAACAGCACATTCTTCCGTAATATAATTAAACTAATTCATTCTCCGAGGTTTTGACGTCCGTTCGGAAACCTGGTCATGATTTTAATTTGTGAAGTGCGTGAAAAATTTGATTACGAGGCCGTCATGTGTTAATTTTCGACCTGAGAGACCAGAAACAACGGGGCATTCTGACACCTCGCTGTAACTCAATTCACATGGCCCCGAGACGTCATCAGGCCTTCCGATCACTTCAGGTAACGACTGTTAGCTCGCTGCATTTCAATTTTACTTTTAATCTCAACATTGTCTCCCTTTCATTACGCAAGCAAAACCGAATGAGTTTCGTCAGCAGGCTGCTAGAAGACGCAGTTTGTCCCCAGGGCTGCTTCCTGAAGCGTCGACATTTACATTTTCAATTTTCTGGATCTCCCTTTCCTCATCTGGCAACAGCATCGTCAATCGAATCATTTGCGCCGAAGAACGCTCTCATTGGCTAGAAAAACCAGCCTGGCGCTGATGAGGAAATTATAGCCAACAAAGCGATATCGAACAGAATTTTTTTTTTCTTTTCTCTTTCCTTTTTGGTTTTCCCGATTCCATTTAAGCCAGTCTATTTGAACAGGCCGTGGAAAATAAGGTTTTGTGTTGCGTAAAGGACAAGTGTACGTACACTAATTCTCATTTTATTGAAAGCCTGTTTTTGCTTCATCGGCTTTAATCAGGTAAAATAACTCATGCTGAAATAACAATTTTACCAACTTTTCCCATTAAAATTATTTTTCGAATCGTAAACAAGTTTTTTCATAATATCAGAGTTTATAATGTTTTTAAATGGTATCTACATGTCTTTTTTTTTTTTTTTTTTTTTGGTTGGAGGTTTAACGACCACCGTGAGCAACTCAATGGGCTATAAGCAGTCGCCCGTCCCTAATTTATGGTCACTGGTTCCAGGGAAGGGAGAGAGCCAGTGCCGTAAGACAAACACAACATCCATGCCTCACCGGGATTCGAACCTGGACCCCGTTCGGACGAATGATCAGAGGCCATCGCTTATCTACATGTTTCGAAAGGGATTATATAGAACACTAACTATTTTACACCTTAGAACACTAATTATCGAACATGTGTGATACTTGTAACACTGCATCTTCACATCGATATACACTATATTGACAAAAGTCACAGGACACCTAGAAGAGAAATGCGTACGGTGTACGTCCACATTTGGCCTTAATGCATACACTGACCCTTCGAAACATGCTTTCGAAAAGGTTTTGTAACACAGCGCTTCCATTCAGTACATAATGCTGCCGCTAACTGTTGCTTAGTAGTAGGCCTTGGTTCCAAATTTCTTATGCGGCGCTCGAGTTCATTCCATAGGTGCTCTATGGGATTAAGATCAGGGCTCAGTGCTCGCCAGTCCACACACGATACGGAATTATCGTCAAACCACGCCGTAACAATCCTTGCTTTATGGCTAGATGCATTATCCTTCTGCTATAAACAAGGCTCGGTTCCCTAGTATTGCCACAGAGTTGGTAAGGCATAATTGTCAAGAATATCGAGGTAGGCATGCTGGTTAACAGGTCTGTTCACAATAACCAATGAGCCTGGACCTTACCACGAAAAACACCCCCACACGAGTACACTGCCAGCTCCAAACTTGACCGAAGGAACAGAACACTGTGGTAAATAGCGTTACCCCGGCTGCCGCCATACCCACACACGGCTATCAGACAGATGCATCGTGTATCTGGATACATCATTCCATAGAACTCGTTTTCATTAATCTACAGTCCACGATAAATGTTCTTTACACCATGCTAAACGACGAGTAGCATTCTGAGTGGAGATGAAATGCTTATGAGCAGCCGCACGACCATGGCAACCCATGGAATGAAGTTCTCTGCGAATGGTATGTGCAAATACCGAGGTTCCAGCATATTTACTCACCTGTACACTGAAGCCTTGTGCAGTACTCCGTCGATTCGCTGTAACGACTCTCCTGAGGCTTTGACGTCCTCTACCACTGATTTTTTTTTTGGTCTGCCTGTATGTTTTGCTACTTCAAGCACGCCATGTGTCTTCCACTTATTCAGTACATCCAAAATAGTTAACTTGTGTATGTTTAAACGCCTCTCGGTTTTTCTTATGGACAACCCACTAATATAACACCCAACAATCTTTCCTTCCTCAAAGCCAGCTCTCTCCCGCAGCGAAATTTTTTACTCAACCTCACAGTGCGATACGATCGCGATTAGCTGCAGGCTTGTTTTTATACCGTTTGCAGCTGTACCGCGCATCTTAAAAACGCAGCGGATCCGTTCATTTGCTTTTGAAATGCTGTCCGGTGACGTTTGTCGATATAGTGTGTATCAGGGATGGCCAAAGCTCCGACCTCAGGGTGACAAATGGTAGCCCTCGGTGAGAAATCGTATTATTTGCGGAATTTTAGTAGGGTCACGTTTTTGAAGGCAACCCAATCGTGGGATCCAGGCCTTTGGAAACGCAACGGATTTTCTTGGTTTCCGGTGCTGTAAAAATACGTTACGATTCTGCGGCGGGGGTGCCAAATCTTTCCCCCTTCACCTGACTGCTGCACTCTCGCACTGCGTATGCCAGTCGTAGATTGAGCGCGGAGAGACAACGTTGTATTGGAGTGTATTGTTGCAGGCTGTTGTACTCCGAGTTCCTCGTTATTCGGTACCCTCTGACCAATATGAGTGAAACAGGCGGTAGTAGTAAGAAAGTAAAAACTTATCACTATCACACTGAATAGGAGGAAGCCTTTTTTTATTTTTTAATAGTTAAAGATAAGTGTGTTTGTCTTATTTGTAACTCCTGTGTTGTGTTGCCTAAGAAAGCGAATGTACACTGTTCAAAAAATTAGGGTAGCACCCTTTTTGAACGATTTTATTCAAAGCAGCTGGGTAAAATGTTATTCAACTGTCAAAAGATTCCCTCCAAATAATGAACAAGGAAGATGGCGCCGAATTTTCGGGTGTAATCAGAACGTCTTTTGAATCCGTTCTGACGCAAATTAAATTTATTAAAGTTATTCAAAATCAATGGAATCGGTATGGAAAACAATAGTGTCTGACGGAAGAAAGAAGTTTTTCAATCGGGTTTTTAATCCCTCAGATATTGCTGTAAACGAAATCGTGAGCTAACGAACTTATAGAAACAGAGATATCGACAAAATTAAGATGTGACTTTACGTCCCCTGGTGGGAAAACCATGCATTATTTTAGGAAGAAAGTATTCTCATAAGGTTTATCCATATAAGCGGTATGGGTACAAGAAAAAAATTTTTTTTCAGGAGTCCAGATTTTGCTACAAATACATCAGAAGCAGAAATTAGCACTTATGACCCCTGGTGGCTAAACCATTGTTTACCAAACATTACAAATTATGTGAAAAATATTTTCCATCAGGTCTTGTATGCGTACAGGAAGAATTTTTCAAATCGGACTTTTAGGAGCAGAAATAACGCAGAAAACGCAATTTACCTTTGTGCACCCTAGCGGAAAGTCTATGATTTACTTGAAAATTTTGAATTTAAAGAAAAAACATTTCGCATCGGAAACACTATCCAACAAAGAAGGAATTTTTCAAATCTGACTTTTATAAGTAGAGATATTGACAAAAATAAGGTATACATCTGCGCCCCTGGCGTAGAAACCATGCATTATTTCAAGAAGATAATGTTTCTAAAAGGTTTGTCTACATGAGTAGTATCGGTCTACAAAGGCGTTTTTTTCAATCGAGAATTTAGAAGCTCATATTTTCCTGCAAATACATCAGAAGCGAAAATTAAGGCTTACGCCCCTGGTGGCTAAACCATTTTTCTTTACAAAAATTAGAAAATATGTGCAAACGATTCCCCATCAGGAGCTGTATCGGTGCTGAAAGATTTGTTTTTAAATCGGAGATTTATAAACAGAGATATAGGGGGAAACGCAATTTACCTATACGCCCCCTAGCGACAAGCCTATGAATTACTTGAAAATTTTGAAAATATATGAAAAACATGTCACGCGGAAAACACTATCCAACGAAGTAGGAATTTTTCAAATCGGACGATTAGAAGCAGAGATATTGCCAAAACTAAGATACACGTCTACGCCCCCTAGAGGTGAAACTATGCAATATTTTAGGAAGAAAATGTTCCGAAAAGGTTTATCGAGTGGCATCAGTTCACGAAATAATTTTTTCAATCGATATTTTAGAATCTCAGATTTTATGGCAAATACATCAGAAGGGAAAAATTAACACTTACGACCCCTGGTGGCCAAAGTATTATTTACGAAAAATTTGAAATTATATGCAAAAGATGTTCCATCAGGAGGTGTATCTGCTGAAGGAAACATTTTTTTCAAATCGGAGTTTTAAAAGAAGAGTTATCGGGAAAAATGTAATTTACTTTTACGTCCCCTAGCGGAAAATCTATATGTAATTTGAAAAAGTAACAATATCTGAAATACTCTTCGATATAAATGGAAACGAAAGATAAAATATTTTTTTAATCGGATGTTTAGAATTAAATATGTGGAATAAAAGCGTATTTTTGAATTCGACATCATCTGCATTTACGCCCTCTAACAGCGAAATTGTACATAGTAAAGAAAAAACGAAATAAAGGATCATCATTTGCATATTTCAAGCTTCCCAATGCAAAAAGAATTTTTCAAATCGGACTAATAGTTGCAGAGATATCGTGGGTACAGGCGGACGGACGGACGGACAAATCTTTTTTTGCAAAAGACGTGCTAAAAATAGCTGTGGAAAGCCGTTCGATATGCAAATCAGCAACAATGACTTCCAAAGTAACGTCGATGCGACAATCGCATAAAACGGGTGGTTCTTTCGGAACTGTATTCTTGCACCGCTGGTCCCGGGAGAAGCAGTTTGTTGCGTTATCTCATGTTAGCATGCCGAATGAACACAATTTCACAGAAAGCACCGCGTGGCGAGCCATAGGAAGATTGGAATAGGGTCGAAGTCAACGGATTGTAACGTCCGCCATTGGAGTGAGCCGAAGTGTCATTGCACTCTTGTGGAGTCGGTTCCAAGAGGCGGGAAGTGTTCAAAGACGTCCTGGTCTAGGTCGGCCACGAGTTACCACCTCAAAGGATGACCGTTATTCGCCGTTAACAGTCCTTCGGAACATGGGTCAAAATGCCACCCAGCTGCAAAGACAACTTTTAATGGCAACCGGAAGAATCGTATCGACACAAACAATTCGTAGACGCCTTCACACTCGTGGGTTGCATGCACGTAGGCCAGTTCTTTGTGTTCCACTGATCTCCCGACATCGTATGACTCGAAGAAACTGGGGTGAAGAACACTGTGGTTAGGGACCTATCTAGTGGAGCCAAGTTCTCTTCTCCGGCGAGTCCTGATTCAGCCTAGAGCCGGATAATCGACGAGTTCTGACCTGGAGAAACCGTGGCACCCGATACAATTCAGCGCATGACCAAGGAAGATCGCATTTTAGTGGAGGCGGTGGGCTTGTTTGGGCAGGGATAAGCCTTAATGGGCGTACTGACCTGATGTACGTCATTCGGAATGGGTGCCTGACTGCTCAAAGGTACCGGGACGAAATTCTTAGACCCTTGGCAGTGCCTTATATTGCTGCCATCGGGGATTTAGACCTTTTTATGGATGACAACGCCCGACCTCATCGAACGTGCCTTGTGAATCAGATGCTTGAAGAGGAAACAATAGGGCATATGGAGTGCTCGGCATGCTCCCCGGATTTGAATCCGATCGAACATGCTTTGATGATAGACCACAACCTTCGTTGACTCGCCTTCAGTTGACAAATGCCCTACTTGAAGAGTGGGGAAGAATCCCCCAAAATCTCCCCGACCACCTGATCAATTCAATGCCACACAGGTGTGAAGCCGTCTTGCACGTTCGAGGTGACTACACATCTTATTAGAAAGATGACTAAGTTCGTCAATGCTTATTTTTTTATTCTCCAAAAGCTATGGGAAATAATTATTTTTTTATGACACCAGGTGTGTCTCCTGTAAAAATTATCTTTGTTACAGTAAAACATGATTTTTCACCTGTTCAATCCATTATTATCTTGTCCCTTTCATATCATCATCATCATCATCATCATCATCATCATTGTCAACCATCATCAATCCACTGCTGGGCGAAGGTCTCTCCAAGCCTCTTCCACAACGGTCTGTCTTGCGCCAGTCTCCTCCATGTCACTCCCGCATACTTTCGAATTTCATCCACCCATCTTCCATGTGGTCTTCTTCTTGGTCTTTTCCTGTCCCTTGGAATCCAATCTAAAATTTCGACTGTCCATCGATGGTCTGTTCTTCTGGCAATATGTCCAGCCGATTGCCATTTCAGGGATTTAATTCTGATTATGATGTCTTTCACTCTCCTCATTTTTCAGATCCACGAGTTCCTCTTCTTATCTCTCCTGGTTACACCAAGCATGCATTATGGTTTGAGTTGTCTGCAGCCTTTGTATGTCTCTTTTAGTTAAGGTCCACGTCTCTGCACCATACGTAAGCAATGGAAGGATGCATTGATCAAACACTTTTATTTTAAGACATAATGGCATATTGCTCTTGAAAATCACACTGTTTCTTGCAAAAGCTCTCCAGGCAAGTTTTATACGCCGATTAATTTCTTCATCAATGTGACCTTCACTTGATATCTGCTGTCTAAGATAAACGTACGCATATGTTATCTCCAGCTTTCCTCCATCAGTCGATAAATCTTCATTTCTTGTAAAAAGCATGGAACATCACTTTTGTCTTCTGAAAGTTCAATTTTAATCCCACTTCTTTACTCTTGTCAGCAAGTTCCTAGAATATACTCTGCAGCTCTGATGAGGTAGTTGCAAAAATGACTACGTCATCGGCAAAACGAAGATGAGTTAGATAGTCTATATTAATCTTTACCCCTTTGTTTTCCCAGTTCAGTGATTGAAACACATTTTCCAATGTGGCATTAAAGAGCTTGGGAGGTATGGTGTCACTTTGTCTCACTCCCTTTCCAATTTTTATATTTTTATATTGTGCTGCATATTTACCAGCAGTTGTCTGTTCTCGCTAAATCACCTTCTCCCTAATTTTGTTGAGCAGCGTAGAAAGACATTTTCAAACCGTTCACAAAATATTCGCTACAACTTTCCCAAGCGGTGGTCAACTTCGAAAACCCAAAGTTCGTGAACTTACGTCTCCTACATCTGAAAGACAAATTCATTATTTTTTAAATATTATTTCAAAAATCAAGAACCATTATTTTGTTATCATTTTAATTGCTTTATTTGTTTTCAAGTTTTATTAAAGGACGCTTGTGCGTTATCGGAGTTTTTATTTTTTTAAAGAGATACACCTGGAAAATAGTAATATAAGAGAACTTACACCTAAACAAATTTCAACTTTTTTACTCCGTTACAGAAGCCGCAATTTCTCCTTTTTAATTTTAAATACATTTCCTTTTTGAGGACTTTTTCTTTTTTTTTTGATTGGAAGTTTAACGACCACTGTGAACAACTTTTAACGTACCAGGAGATGTGACGTACCTGCCAGAAGAACGCACACGACATAAAGGCAGATAGGAATCAGAATAAAACGTCCGCTTAGCTCAATTGGTAGAGCAACTTATTCCGGAATGAGGGGACCCGGGTTCGAATCCTGGCGCGGATAAAAATGACAGAGAAATTTACTTCGTTATAATGGCGACCGAACTATCCGGATGACCCGACCGTTCAAAATCTCGCATTGGTGTGATGTTATTTCCACACCGCGAGGTAGGAAAAAATAAGAGAATCCCTTCTCCAGCACTTCGAAAAAAAAAAAAAAAAAAAAAGGGGAGATGATGTAACGTACCAGGAGATGTGACGTACCTGCCAGAAGGACGCGCACGACATAAAGGCAGATAGGAATCAGAATAAAACGTCCGCGTAGCTCAATTGGTAGAGCAACTTATTCCGGAATGAGGGGACCCGGGTTCGAATCCTGGCGCGGATAAAAATGACAGAGAAATTTACTTCGTTATAATGGCGCCCGAACTATCCGGATGACCCGACCGTTCAAAATCTCGCATTGGTGTGATGTTATTTCCACACCGCGAGATAGGAAAAATAAGAGACGCCCTTCTCCAGCATTTCGAAAAAAAAAAAAAAAAAAAAAAAAAAAGGGGGAGATGATGTAACGTACCAGGAGATGTGACGTACCTGCCAGAAGGACGCACACGACATAAAGGCAGATAGGAATCAGAATAAAACGTCCTCGTAGCTCAATTGGTAGAGCAACTTATTCCGGAATGAGGGGACCCGGGTTCGAATCCTGGCGCGATAAAAATGACGGAGAAATTTACTTCGTTATAAACTCAATGAGCTATAAGCAGTCGCCCGTCCCTAATTTAGGGTCACTGGTTCCAGGGAAGGGAGAGAGCCAGTGCCGTAAGAGAAACACAACATCCATGACTCACCAGGATTCGAACCCGGACGCCTCTCGGACAAATAATCAGAGGCCATCGCTTTGATGAATGCGCCACAATAACATCTTATTAGCTTTCATATATGCCTTATGGCTCTTTCAGGTTGATCAAAGAGGTGTTTAATTATTCCTTTTGTTTTTCTAATTAATTAATTTATTTGTATTGTTTTAAACGGATTTTCTACGTTTCAAATATAAGTTATTTTTTTTATTTTAGGATGTTTATTATTTTCTCCATACCACCCCCACCCACCCACCCCTTCCGCTACGAATTTTGCCAGTTTATTTATCAGTCGACCGCCAATGCATAATTATGAATATTGAATGACAGTTTTTGTTCTCACATGACTAATATTAGTAATAAAATATGATCCGAATATAGGCTGTTCCCATTACAATTTGATTGTTACGGATAAGGGTGCGATTAAGATGTTACACTGGCCGATTACATATCAGCGCAACGCTTGAGCTTCACTGTACAAAATAACAATAATTTGGTTTCTAAAATCTCATCCTAAATTTTGAAACCGAACCGTATAATAATTTCGTTCTATAACGGAAAATATATTTCGTTTCTGAAAATTTATAATATTATTAAGGGAGTTTGGAGACCCCTCGAAATTCTAAGATTCTGTACACGTGCACCGCGTGCACGTAAAAAAATCAGGCCCTCCCGAGCATGCTGCTAACAGTGGTGCTTCTGTTATATCCATCTTACTTGCTTTCATATATGCCATGTTTTATTCCTTTTCTTACATCTTATAGGGGGAATCGCCTTACAACCAATGTGTTCAGATTCCTCCTGGTGTATTGCATTTTCATATAACTGTAAGTTTTAAATGTGTGCAAAAAAAGTAATTGTAATTGTAATTGTGTACTAAGATCGGAAGTAGCTCCAGGATCAAAATGTTTGGCCATCTCTGATATATATATGTATCATGATCGTCAACCATTATCAATCCACTTCTGGATGAAGGTCTCTCCTAGATTCTTCCACAATTGTCTGATTTGAGCCTGTCTCCTCCATGTCACTCCGGCATGCTTTCGAATTTCATCCATCCATATCCCATGGAGTCTTCTTCTGGGTCTTGAACGCTCAAAAGCAGGCACGGAAGGAACATGCAATGGAGATGCTACCATCGGGGCAACAGTTGGGGAAAGCTGAGGCTGAACAGAGCCAGGAACAAGTGGAGAAGAGACCTGAAGGGAAGAGGAGGACGACAACTACGCAGGCGGAAATAGGCCAACGGATGCAGGGAACGCGGACACGGCTGAAGGCTCTGGCGAAGCAGGCGAGTAGAAGACACCGGCGGGGCTGCAGGAGGAGAAGATGGCAACGTCGGGGAGACACAGACGGGCACAGCAGAGGGGAAAGTGGTAGAGGACGGGCACTGTGATCGACGATGGCCAGGGGACACCGGCGGGGCTGCAGGAATAAAAGATGGCAACGTCGAGGAGAGACTGGCAGGCACAGCAAAGGAGCACGTGGTAGAGGACGGGCACTGTGATCGATGATGGCCAGGGGATTTGCAGGAGAAGCAATGGTACGCAGAGAAGACATTAATGGAAATCGTGCGATGACCAAGAACGACGCGGAAGGCAGTAGGGCAGGAAGTTATGGAGGTAGTGTCTGGAAAAAGATCAAGGGCTTCTCGACGAAAGCTCAAATAAGGCAGATCAACTCGATCGGTTGGTGCGGAGGGGAGCGTGCGGACACCGCAGACAACGCGCCCACACCGAGAAAGAAAGGCAACTAAAAATTATTGGACACTTCGGGCGGGAAGGGCTAGCTACATTGTAACAAGAGCAGGGCAGTGTGCAGGTGGCAACGGAACCAAACTCTTGTCCTCAATAAAAATGCAAGTGGAAAGAACCTGCGCAACATAAGCAGTTGAGAAAAAATATACGAGCACCGATTTGGGCTTTCTGGCAATGTGCGTGATACAGGGAGAAAGGATAGCGCAGCCAGATAGGCATTCAGCTTTGTATGAGGAAACGCGTCAAATTTGACGCCAAGACTAAGAGTTTCAAGCATGGACTTACCGAGTGCAGACGATTCGGGCACAGTGGCAGTAAGTGTATCACCCTGACGGGCTACGAAGGAATCCATTGAAGTCGGAAGAAATGCACGAAGCGGAGAACACACCTATCTGGTGAGGAAGATGCAGGAGAACAGCCCGGAAAAGTAGACATCGAGGCAGTAGGATGACAGTCCGGCGAAGCAACGCCAGGAAGTGAGATGAAAGACTCGAAGCAAGGATCAGCATATCTAATTGTAGTCGCGGATATTTCGTATTATACTAATAATAGTAATCTAATTTCATTGCTGTCTTGAATTTTTGACTTTACTTAGGGATCTCGGGGTTAAGTCAGGGCTCTGTGAGGCATTTTACGGGAGTTGTGACGCACCTGCCAGCAGGACGCACACGACATAAAGGCAGATTGCAGTCAGAATAAACGTCTGCGTAGCTCAGTTGGTAGAGCGAGTTGTTCCGGAATAAGCGGACTCGGGTTCGAATCCCGGCGTAGACCAAAAATGACGGAGAAATTTACTTCGTTATAATGGCGCCCGAACTATCCGGATGACCCGACCGTTCAAAATCTCGCAATGGTGTGATGTTATTTCCACACCGCGAGATAGGAAAAATCAGAGAATTCCTTCTCCAGCGCTTCGAAAAATAAAAATGTGTGATGTTGCATTCCACACACCAGATCAACTGGGAGTTCTCAAGTGCACGTTCTACAGTGGATGGCTGCCTGCAACGATTCATGGTCACGGCTGACCCGTGGGCCATGCCCCAGGCCCTCTTTCGGGGGGGGAGATATGACGTACACGACATAAAGGCACATTGCAGTCAGAGTAAACGTCTGTGTAGCTCAGTTGGTAGAGCGACTTGTTCCAGAATAAGCGGACTCGGGTTCGAATCGAATCCCGCGTAAACCAAAAATGAAGGAGAAATTTACTTTGCTGTTATCATAAAAAATAGATAAATAACAATGTAACAGTAAATCAAGAAATTATAACAGCAGAAATAATAAATGTAATGAAAGAAAAAAATAAATAAACTGTGAGAAAAAAAACTTACTTAAGGTTTTCATTTGACTTCCTTTTGAACAAAAGGAATTGCCAAAAGGTTTCTGAAGATTCAAAACTTTCCGTTAACACCTCTCAAAAACGGCAGTTTACCGTTAATATGCAAAAAGAACTTCGGAAAGTTTTCCGAAAAATCAGAATTATCCTGACGTACGCAAAAAGTCAATGAAATTCAAGTTTTTTTTTTTTTTCCACGTCATCTCACGAAAAAGGTTGCATCAGGAATTATGCTTCGTTAATGCACGAAAGAACTCATGGGAAATGGTTGTATTTCAGGAAGTTTTTAACAGTGCATATGTGCCAACATTTCCTAAAACAAAGCAGTAGAAGACGTAATGTTTCAATCTGATTGTAGAATAAGTGTGAAAGAAATTTTGTCGGCTTTTCAAAAACTAAACCGCTAAGAGGTAGAGATCTGTAGTTTTAATGCACTTTCGAAGTTCTCTTTCTGTAAATAGATAAGCTGTTTTGCGCAATGTCTTCTTTACTCAAAGTCGAAAAAAATTATATCATACGTTCAACTTACAATATGAAATGTCTCCGATACCTAAAAAATAAAGCCTGGGCTTTTGTGTGAAATCTTTAAGACGCTAAAGCATTTCGCGAGGCATGAAATGCAATATGCCCTTTTCAATACCGATACACAATTTAATATTTTCTTTGTTTCCTGGTAAGAACAATTTAGGCTATTTTCTCGCCGAAAGAAAAAAGCTAGAACATGTCTTTTTGTATTTTTCAACATTCAGACAAACAACACCAAGTGAGGTCTATAAAGAAAGCCTTGTGCTATGTTATTTTTGGGACCTTTTATGTACGAAGAGGCGAAAAGGTTTCGTGGTGAGAGAGTGGGTCTCGCGAGATTTCAACTCAGAAAACTTGAGCATTCAGCTCAGAAGCTTTTGAACGTTTTCTTACCTCATTCCAAATGCCTTAGGCGTATTGTTTTTTTGGGGGGTGGGGGTGGGGGTAGGAAGGGTCATTTTTTTTTTCAATATTTTATGCTATTTCCTCTATTTTTATTCAGGCTCTTTAGGAGGCAAGCCACTAAAATACGCTGTTTTATTCCCGTTTTTCCTGACAACGGCTAAGCGTATCAAACAGAAGATAATATTTTATCAATGCGTCTGATTGTCGTGCAAATGTAAGATATTGAAGAAGATTAAAAAGTCCGTCGATGCACGATATTAAAATCATAAAATCACTAAAAGCTAAGTTCAATTAAAACCTTTAATTACATACTTAGCATAGTTAAAAATATAGTTAACACTAAAACACGTGGCCGCCCCGGTGGCGCAGTGGTCTAAGGCGTTGGCCTCTGATCATTCGTACGAAGGGGTCCGGGTTCGAATCCCGCCCGGTGAGGCATGGATGTTGTGTTTGTATTACGGCACTGGCTCTCTCCCTTCCCTGGAACCAGTGACCCTAAATTAGGGACGGGCGACTGCTTATAGCCCATTTGAGTTGCTCACGGTGGTCGTTAAACCTCCAATCAAAAAAAAAAAAAAAAAAAAAAACACGTGAGATCTTTCGAGCCAACTGGGCTCATCCTCAGACGTGATTACAATGGAAGAAGCTCCGGGTTACATTATCGTATCATCATCATCATCATCATCATTGTCAACCATTATCAATCCACTGCTGGACGAAGGTCTCCCCATGTTTCTTCCGCAACGGTCCGTCTCGTGGCAGTCTCCTCCATGTCACTCCCGCATACTTTCGAATTTCATCCACCCATCTCCCATGTGGTCTTCTTCTGGGTCTTTTTCTGGTTCTTTTGATGTCCATTAGAATTCAATCTAAAATTTCGGCTGTCCATCGATGGTCTGTCCTTCTGGCAGTATGTCCAGCCCATTGCTCGTTCGTGACAGACGTATTGTTGGTGGCTCCAATATTTTATACATTTTAGTCTGGAATACCTCGTCCCTCACTCACCTGTTCCGTGGCCAGGCTGTCTAAAGGTACTGTGTACATTTTGAGCTACTTTTCTAACGTTCTCGTCCTCATGTTAATTAATATTCATCCGTTTTGTTATCGTTTGCTCGGTTGCTTACTTTTGGAAGGGTATTTCCTTATCATCTCTGGGCATGGCGGATGCACGTCACGTCACACTTCCCACGACCATGGAAGTTAACATACTCTCGTCCTCAGATGTGTCTGCTAAGATGCTTTCCCAGCTTTCTAATACTCCTGCTCCGGTGCCTTCTCTGGACTTGGCTGCGCTTTCTTCTTCAGCTCCTGCATCTGCCTCGGTGCCCTCCCTGGGTACTACTGATTCTACTACCTTGCCTTCGGCCTGTGCTTCTCTTCCCTCACAGTCTTCTGTGCCTGCCGGATCCGAACAGACTTCTCTTCCGAGGATGGCATTTGCCTCTACAGTGCAACGAGGCGCTACTTCTACGTCCGATTCCTCTCAACCTGATGGTCTTTTGCAATCAACACCTATTATTCAGGTATCCAATTACAAGGTGAGAGTAACGATAGATCACAATTCGCAGATTGGCCGTGAGTTCCATAACCTCCTGGATAGAGGCGTGCTCTTTCATGCCTTACCAAATACTCCATTGCTACGCTATATGGAAGCCTTCTCTGGACATGTGTCGTCTGCGTCCATTGCGGGAATTTTCCGTACTCCTCGGGGTATCTCGGTTCAGTTCAATCACAAGGAGGATGCTGACTTTTTCTTGCACACGGCCTTTCGATTGGGACAAAACATCTCATCCCTTCGCCTCTTTCCAAGCGACCGGTGACCATCACGTTCTATCCTGTTCCACAGGAAGTGCCTGATACTGCAGTTCCTCTCCTTGTCAGTCATGTTTGTAAAATTGTTGGCAAGGTACGTCGCCTCTCTGACGCTCCCCACGGAACTCGATTTGCACATACTACAGGACCACCCCGTCAGTTATTGGTCGTCTTTCCCACTGAGAAAGCCTTGGCAGATTGCCCTACAGAAGCTACTGTTAAAATTGGCTCAGGAACGTACAGTTTCAAGGTTTTAACCACTCACTATTGTCATCATCATCATCATCATTGTCAACCATTATCAATCCACTGCTGGACGAAGGTCTCCCCAAGTTTCCTCCACAACATTCTGTCTTGTGCCAGTCTCCTTCATGTCACCCCTGCATACTTTCGAATTTCATCCACCCATCTCCCATGTGGTCTTCTTCTGGGTCTTTTCCTGTCCCTTGGAATCCAATCTAAAATTTCGGCTGTCCATCGATGATCTGTCCTTCTGGCAGTATGTCCAGCCCATTGCCATTTCAGGGATTTAACTCTGATCATGATGTCTTCCACTCTTGTCATTTTTCGGATCCACGAGTTCCTCTTCTTATCTCTCCTGGTTACACCAAGTATGCACCTCTCCATGCTGCTTTGAGTTGTCTGCAGCCTTTGTATGTCTCTTTTAGTTAAGGTCCACGCCTCTGCACCATACGTAAGCACTGGAAGGATGCATTGATCAAACACTTTTCTTTTAAGACAATAATGGGCCGCCCCGGTGGCGCAGTGGTCTAAGGCGTTGGCCTCTGATCATTCGTCCGTAAGGGGTCCGGGTTCGAATCCCGGTCAGGCATGGATGTTGTGTTTGTCTTACGGCACTGGCTCTCTCCTTCCCTGGAACCAGTGACCCTAAATTAGGGACGGGCGACTGCTTATAGCCCATTGAGTTGCTCACGGTGGTCGTTAAACCTCCAATCAAAAAAAAAAAAAAAAAAAAGACATAATGGCATATTGCTCTTGAAAATTATGCAGTTTCTTGCAAAAGCTCTCCAGGCAAGTTTTGTACGCCGATTAATTTCTTCGTCAATGTGACCCTCACTTGATATCTGCTGTCCAAGATAAACGTACGTGTCTGTTATCTCCAGCTTTTCTCCATCAATCGATAAATCTTCATTTCTTGTAAAAGCATTGTACATCACTTTTATCTTCTGAAAGTTCATTTTCAATCCCACTTCTTTACTCTTGTCAGCAAGTTCCTGGATCATACTCTGCAGCTCTGATGGGGTAGTGGCAAAAATGACTACGTCATCAGCAAAACGAAGGTGGGTTAGATAATCTCCATTAATCTTTATCCCCTTGTTTTCCCAGCTCAGCGACTGAAAAACACCCTCCAATGTGGCATTAAACAGCTTCGGAGATATGGTGTCACCTTGTCTCACTCCCTTTCCAATTTTTACGTGTGTTGTATTTTCAAACAGCCTAATCTTTGCACTTGCATTTTCATAGATGTTATTAATAATATTAATGTATGCATCTTCAATACCGCAGGTTTTCAGAGCCATTGTAACTGCTGATGGTTTCACCGAATCAAAAGCTTTTTCATAATCGATAAAAGCCATGCACAATGGAAGTTCATATTCCCTCGCTCTTTCAATTAGTTCTCTCAGCACGTGGATATGATCTATTGTGCTGTAGCCACTCCTGAATCCAGCTTGTTCTCTCGGTTGAGCCATGTCCAGTGTTACCTTCAAGCGGTGTGAAAGAACTTTAGTGAAGATTTTATAAACTACTGATAGGAGGCTGATAGGTCTGTAGTTTCCGAGATCCTCAATGTCACCTTTCTTATGTAGCAGGATCATTGTAGCGGTGTTCCAATCCTCAGGAATCTTTCCTTCATTAAGGCATCGAGTGAAAATTTGGGCGAGTACTGTTTCGATTTCTCCACTTGCTTCTTGTATGATGTCTACAGTAATTCCATCTTCTCCTGGAGCTTTTCCTCGCTGCATGTTCTTGATTTCATGTGCAACTTCTGCTGGAAGGACTGGAGGAACTCTGGTACTGGTATCTTTCATGATGTCTGGAGTGCATATATCATCCCTTTCATATAATTTGGAGTAGAAATCTTTCACTCTTGTCAAAATTTCGCCTCTATTTCTTGTTACAGAACCATCTTCTTTTCTCAGTGCCATAATCTGTTTTCTTCCCTTACTGAGATGCCCTTTGCTATCTTTAGGCTTTGGTTGTTTTCAATTGCTTTCCTTACTAGTTCACAGTTGAATTTCCTTACGTCTTCAGTGATACTTTTTCGTACTGTCTTGCATAGCTCTATATATTCCCTTTGGAAGTCACATCTTCTTTAGTTGTCCTCATCTCTCTTCTTTTTTGCATCAACATTTTGGTTTTTCCTGATAATTTGTTCACATGCAACTTGTTCTTAGACCCAGCTAATTTTGTTGCTGTTTCCATAAGAGCTTTGGTTACTTTTCTGTTAACTTCAGAGATGTCCACTTCTTCCGATGTTAGGCCTTCTAAAGCAGAGAACCTGTTCTTCAGTTCTAACTTGAAGGTATTATGGTGTTTTTTAAGGTTGGTTATGTCAATAGATTTTGTTTGTCTTATGAGCTTGCCACGTTCAAGTTTAGTGTTGCGGTGCATCTTACATCTCACCAATCTATGGTCACTGCCTGTGTTGAACTTGTTTAGCACACTGCAGTCTTCTATGACGAATTTTTTGTTACACATAATAAAATCAATTCACTGCCTTCTGTGAACGCTTTCGACGTGGCCGTTCATCAAGTTCGCATCCCACTGCTGATCACATTGGTCTTTCTACTATCCCCACTACCGGTAGTTTGCCTGACGCGACCTCTTCGTTTCTCCGTCAGACGAACATTTCAGTCACCACGGACAATGCTGCCTTTCCTCCTCTCCCGACCCGTACGATTGTGCATCCACCTTCAAGATTGGCAGAGATGTCTTCTACTACAGATGTGTCTACAGCGGAGTGTTCCGATCCGGATGTGCTGAGTGGTGGTTTGGTAGATCAGCCGTCTGGCTCTTCTCCTAGCTTCTCGGCGATCGGATCTCCAATTACAACCTTGTCTACAATACCCTTGTTGTCACGTATTCCTGCAGCCTCGGCTGTTGTACCAGTCTTCACTAAGGCTGATCTACTACGTATTGCTTCTTCGGCGACGTTGTTTCCTCGTCTCCTGACTCGGGAGGTGAGCCTGAGCCACTGATGGATACATCCACCTCAGCTTCTTCTTCGAAGCGTATTGGAACTGCCAAAGGCGCTGTAAAACAGAAAAAGTTAAAACAACTTTCTGTGCCTCTTTTTGAGGATTCATCTAGTGTTCCTGGTGTTTCTGGTTCCGGTGTTTCTCCATCTGAAGATTCTTCAAACAGTATGCTTCTCCGCTCAGGTCCTGTTATTCCGCTCTCTGATGCTGAGATTCTACAGGCCATTGAAACGTTTCCTCCAGTTCCTGGACCACTGTCCAGACAGCAACTTTTACGTTTTTTTTTTCAACCTGCTCGTACGATTGTTTATTCTGAAAAATTCCTCCATTCACCTGATATGGACCTATTGGCAGCTGTAACGCAATTCGAAGCTTATGTGTCATTTTTTAAATCTCTGTGTGCCACCGATCTTCGGTGTCAGGCGCTTTTGAGACGTTACACGCGCCGCCTCGCCTCCTTGAAGGAGCTTGCTGAGAAGCATATATGTGATTCCTCATTTCCTCTTGCCGATGACCTTTAGCTCACTTCCCCAAACAGATCATTTTTTGTTCTCTTAATGCTAGGGGATTTGCGAATCCGTTCGCAATTTCCTCTGTTTTTTTTAGACTTAGTGCCTGTTGATTCTGATGTTTTCCATGTATTTTAAATTTGCTATATTTGTGTGTTTTTACTGTGTTTCACAAGTAATGTATTTTCAGTTTGCTATAATTGCGAGTTTTTGCTGTGTTTTTACGAATAATCGGCCTCGTTACTTGTGTGAGCCCCCTAGTATCTCTTTATCATTATCTTATCTGTTGTTTCCTGAATTTGTGCCTCGTTTCTTTTAAATTTCCTATACTTGTGAGTTTTAGCTGTATTAATGCTTTCCACGATCGCGGATTACAATAGTGGTACATTTGTTACCTTTGTTATTTTTATAAAGTTGATGAGTTACTCAATAATGTTTTGCGCTCTAACCACATTTAAGTTCCGTTCGGATGATTTATGATGGCATAGAACAAGTCACATACTTGTGCACATGTGTTATTACTAATCGTTTGACATGCCGTTATGCCATTCATTGTTCGTGTGCATATTCATTTCCTTTCTGTGTAATTTTGTGCTGCATCGTGGATATACGTGCATTGCCGCATTTTTGTTTTCTGTACTGCAACATTCAATGAATCTCCTATGTTTCTACTTCGTTATAGCAATAAAATGGGTACCACTTTGGTATCCACAGTTACCAATACCAATACCATTGCTATTTCCCGGATTTAACTCTGATCATGATGTCTTCCACTCTTGTCATTTCTTGAATCCACGAGTTCTTCTTCTTATCTCTCCTGGTTACACCAAGCATGCACTTCCCCCATGCCTCTTTGAGTTATCTGCAGCCTTTGTATGTCTCTTTTAGATAAGGTCCACGTCTCTGCACCATACGTAAGCACTGGAAGGATGCATTGATCAAACACTTTTCTTTTAAGATGTAATGGCATACTGCTCTTGAAAATTATGCTGTTTCTTCCAAAAGCTCTCCAGGCAAGTTTTGTACGCCGATTAATTTCTTCATCAATGTGACACTCACTTGATATCTGCTGTCCAAGATAAACGTACTTATCTGTTATCTCCAGCTTTTCTCCATCAATCGATAAGTCTTCATTTCTTGTAAAAGCATTGAACATAACTTTTATCTTCTGAAAGTTCATTTTTTGTCCCACTTTCTTACTCTTGTCGGCAAGTTCCTGGATCATACTCTGCAGCTATGATGGGGTAGTTGCAAAAATAACTACACCATCAGCAAAACGGAGGTGAGTTAGATAATCTCCATTAATCTTTATCCCTTTGTTTTCCCAGTTCAGTGATTGAAAGACATTTTCCAATGTGACATTAAAGAGCTTCGGAGATATGGTGTCACCTGGTCTCACTCCCTTTCCAATTTTTGTGTGTGCTGTATTCTCAAACAGCCGAATCTTTGCACTTGCATTTTCATAGATGTTATTAATAATATTAATGTATGCATCTTCAATACCGCAGGATTTCAAAGCCATTGTAACTGCTGATGGTTTCACCGAATCAAAGGCCTTTTCATAATCGATAAAAGCCATGCACAGTAGAAGTTCATATTCCCTCGCTCTTTCAGTTAGTTCTCTCGGTACGTGGATATGATCTATTGTGCTGTAGCCACTCCTGAATATAGCTTGTTCTCTCGGTTGAGCCATGTCCAGTGTTACCTTCAAGCGGTGTGAAAGAACTTCAGTGAAGATTTTATAAACCACTGATAGGAGGCTGATAGGTCTGTAGTTCCCGAGATCCTCAATGTCACCTTTTTTATGTAGCAGGATCATTGTAGCGTTGTTCCAATCCTCAGGAATTTTCCCTTCATTAAGGCATCGAGTGAAAATTTGGGCGAGTAATGTCTCAATTTCTCCACTTGCTTCTTGTATGATGTCTACAGTAATTCCATATTCTCCTAGAGCTTTCCCTTGCTTCATGTTCTTGAGTGCATGTGCAACTTCTGCTGGGAGGACTGGAAGAACTCTGGTACTGGTACCTTTCATGATGTCTGGAGTACACGTATCATCCCTTTCATATAATTTGGAGTAGAAATCTTTCACTCTTGTCAAATTTTCGCCTCTATTTCTTGTTACAGAACCATCTTCTTTTCTCAGTGCCATAATCTGTTTTCTTCCCTTACTGAGATGTACCTTTGCTATCTTTAGGCTTTGGTTGTTTTCAATTGCTTTCCTCACTAGTTCACAGTTGAATTTCCTTACGTCTTCAGTGATACTTTTTCGTACTGTCTTGCATAGCTCTATATATTCCACTTTGGAAGTCACATCTTCTTTAGTTGTCCTCATCTCTCTTCTTTTTGCATCAACCTTTTGGTTTTTCCTGATATGTATTATATAAATATATATATATATATATATATTTTAGTTTTTCCTGATATATATTGATCATATATTATTACATAAATATTGATTAAATAATGCTTTTATCAAAAAATAAAATAATGATATTAGCTAAAAATAAAAGAATGCTATTAGCTAAAAATAAAATATCACGTCAAAAAATAATTTGAAGGATTAGCTGGAATTCCGAACGTAACGTTTAATTAAGACATGAGTTCATCAGCTGTTTCACTCTCGGGTTTTAGATTGTCGGGATTTCGGCTGTCGGGATATTGAACGTGTCGGCATTTTGGATAGTCGGAATTTTGGCTGTCGGGATTTTGGCTTGTAGGGATAGTGTCTGTCGGGATTCTGACCCAGATCCTTGTAAAAGGATTGTACATCAGTTTTGTCCTCCAAAAGCTCACTTTTAATCCCACTTCTTTACTCTCGTGAGCAAGTTCCTGGATTATACCCTGCAGCTCTGAATGGGGCAGTTGCAAAAATGACTACGTCATCAGCAGAACGAAAGTGAGTTAAATTATCTCCATTAAAGCTGTGGGACAAGAGCATCAATATTGGTGGAAATTAGGCTGAGAAATAATGAGAAATGTAAAAGTAATAATAAATGTTTTCAAGCACGTATCTTACTCAGTATTTTTATAAGTAACTGTTTGTAACCTACAGTATATTTATTGTCTTTCCTTCGTACGAAAGAGGAGATCCTAATTTAATAGAAATTAAGCAATTTTTTTTTTTACAGACTTTTAGTTTTTATGGAGTCCAGTGTATCACATTTAATCAACCATAGAATATGGATGAGAAGGAAATGATTTCCTTTATGTCTCGTGTAATCGAAAAAATCGCATGCGTTGATCAAATTTCTTCTTCCTCCTACTACCTCCCCCACCCCTCTTCCCCACATTCAATTTCCTTTTAGGTTTTTCCGAAGTTGAAATTTCTTTTAACAGACAAATATTTCCTTCCTTGTAAAGACCGTTTTTCCTGATGCCACCGCAAGGAAACATTAAATCCTTTTTTTTTTCATTTTTCTTTTGTGTGGTTAAAAGAAAGAGATACGCGCTTTCCTTTAAAGCTGATCACTATGAAGAAGAAACATTAGTCCTGTAATTTTTTTTGTCTCAGACTAAAGAAAAGTTGTTTTTTAATGTTTTTGGGAGGCGAAGTGATGCCAGTCAACATCTGATTTTCCTTTCAAGTTTTTCGCAACCGTTAAATTTTTGCATAAGGCCGTGATTTGTCCTTGCCTTAAAGATTTCGACGCTAAGAAATAAATAGCCATGCCTCGTAAAGTGTGTTTATCTTTAAATTTTCGGCTCCTTTTTCTGCGGTGCAGGAGGAAGTTTACATCAGAAAATCGTTATGTTACTTTATAGCAGTTGCAAGACATACTTTCAAGCATTTGATCACATCTCTCCCGCTGCAGTTACACTGATGCATAAGCAATGTGAGATGAAAACAAAAAACATGACACCGAATTTTTGGTTGCACTAAGCACGTCTTTTGAATCCGTTCTGACGCGAATTAAATTTATCAAAGTTATTCAAAGTCAATGGAACCGGCTAGGAAAACGATCAACCGGTTTTTACCATCGACAAAACATGCACAAATAGAAACATCTACATAGTTCCACCAGCGGCTAAAAAGCATGTTACGAAGATTAACAAATCCCACACAGCACATAATATTTCATACACTATCTAACAAAAAGTAATTGCACACCCCTGCAATCGACGATATCTGCGGTCCTGACACACGTCACGGCTGCCGCCGTTAAATATCGTGTGAGAAATGTGACGTACCTGCCAGCAGGACGCACATGACATAAAGGCAGATAGGAATCAGAATAACCGTCTGCGTAGCTCAGTTGGTAGAGCGACTTGTTCCGGAATAAGCGGCCTCGGGTTCGAATCCCGGCGTAGACCAAAAATGACGGAGAAATTTACTTCGTTATAATGGCGCCCGAACTATCCGGATGACCCGGCCGTTCAAAATCTCGCATTGGTGTGATGTTATTTCCACACCGCGAGATAGGAAAAATCAGAGAATTCCTTCTCCAATGCTTCGAAAAATAAATGTGTGTGACGTTGCATTCCACACACCAGATTGACTGGGAGTTCTCAAGTGCACGTTCTACAGTGGTTGTCTGCCTGCAGCGATTCATGGTCACGGCTGATCCGTGGGCCATGCTCCCGGCCCTCTTTCAGGGGGGGGGGATGTGGACGCACATGACATAAAGGCAGATAGGAATCAGCATACATGTCTGCGTAGCTCAGTTGGTAGAGCTGCTTGTTCCGGAATAAGCGTACTCGGGTTCCAATCCCGGCGTAGACCGAAAATGACGGAGAAATTTACTTCGTTATAGAAACAACAATGCAACCAGTCGCATGCAAGATGCCACGCAGTTCGGAGCTATCTGCTTTCGAGAAAGGTGTAATCGTCGGGTATCACAGAAATGGCCGATCCATACGTGACATATCCAGCGAGTTGAAGTACCCAAAATCGACAGTGGCCTACGTGATTGGCGAGTGGAAGATCAGAGGTGACTGTCGGAATGTGCCCCGACCCAGCAGACCCACAAAACTGGGAGTTAGAGACCGACGGGTGCTGGCCAGAGAAATTCGGAAGAACCGCACCAAATCGATGGGCCACATCCGCGAGGAGTTTCAACAGGCATTCGGGAGTGTTCTTTCGATGAATACCATCCGTAAGGAAGCCCATCTGCTCGGTTATCATGGACGTGCTGCCGCCCACAAGCCTTTGATCACCAAGTCCAATAGCGCTGCTCGGCTAACGTGGTGCAAAAAACGTCGACAGTGGACCGTTGAACAGTGGAAACAGGTTCTCTGGAGCGACGAATCAAGGTTCACCCTCTACCGTTCGGAATGGCAGGGTCTGGGTTTGGCGTCTGCCTGGAGAACGCCTCCTGCTAGAATGTATTGTGCCAACTGTGAAGTTCGGCAACGGTGGAACTATGCTGTGGGGGTGTTACTCCTGGTATGGCCCGAGACCCTTGGTCGCAATTCCTGGTAGACTCAACGCTGAGACCTACGGCACCATTTTGGATGACCATGCGCTTCCTACGTTGTGGCAGTTTTTCGGGGTGGACCCATGTTACTTTCAGGATGACAATGCCACCTGTAATGTTGCGAGGTCCACCATGGCTTATTATGGTGACAATGGAGTTAATCGAATGGACTGGCCTGCTCAGAGTCCGGACCTTAACCCTATCGAGCACCTCTGGGACGAGTTGGAGCGTCGACTTAAGGAGTGTCCCCACCGTCCGAAATCGGTGAAGGAACTGACCCATCTTCTCCAAGCCGAGTGGAAGAAAATACCTCTAGCCGTCGTACAACGCCTCATTGAGAGTATGCCCCGGAGGGTCACAGCTGTAATCGCCGCTCCACCAGCTATTCAAGGTGAATAAACTTTGTTTTCCTTTGCTATCACAGGTGTCCAATTACTTGTTGGTAAATAGTGTATATGTTACAAGTACGTAGCACTGAAACATCGGGACTTTTCAGATACGTTGCGCAATGTAACGGTAATGTTTCAGAAACCTTACGGTTGCGTCAAAATGTCCTCAAACGTTACATAACTTTAAAACATAACCGATACGTTACATTGAAAGGTCTTTGTAACTTCAACATACCAACTTCATGTTACTGTTACATATTTGAAAGGTATTTGTAACTTCGTTACACACTGTAACGTATTTGAAAGATATTTGTGACATCATCATATTACTGTTACGTATTTACTACGTTGAACATTATAGTTTTAATAAACTTTGTAAAATCACAATAAAAAATATTACACTCGACAGCTGTTTCAAAAGGAACAACAGTCGTATTACTAGTTGTTTACGTTTTTACAGTTTCAACGTTGTTCGCTATCCATTGGGAACAGTTATAACGAAGTAAATTTCTCCGTCATTTTTGGTCTACGCCGGGATTCGAACCCGAGGCCGCTTATTCCGGAACAAGTCGCTCTACCAACTGAGCTACGCAGACATTTGTTCTGATTCCTATCTGCCTTTATGTCGTGTGCGTCCTGCTGGCAGGTACGTCACATCTCCCGCCCCTCCCCCGAAAGAGGGCCGGGGGCATGGCCCACGGGTCAGCCGTGACCACGAATCGTTGCAGGCAGATATCCACTGTAGAACGTGTACTTGAGAACTCCCAGTCAATCTGCTGTGTGGAATGCAACATCACACATTTTTATTTTTCGAAGCGCTGGAGAAGGAATTCTCTGATTTTTCCTGTCTCGCGGTGTGGAAATAACATCACACCAATGCGAGATTTTGAACGGTCGGGTCATCCGGATAGTTCGGGCGCCATTATAACGAAGTAAATTTCCCCGTCATTTTTGGTCTACGCCGGGATTCGAACCCGAGGCCGCTTATTCCGAAACAAATCGCTCTACCAACTGAGCTACGCAGACATTTGTTCTGATTCCTATCTGCCTTTATGTCGTGTGCGTCCTGCTGGCAGGTACGTCACACAGTGGCGGCGTTTAAATATTGTTAACAAAAGAAAAAAATCGGCCTCAAATAAGGGTGTCGAATTTTTATTATACATGTTGAATTGATTATATTTCAGCGAAAAAAAAGAAAGAAAATCAAATTCGTCATTTCTCTAAATACCTACCAATATGAAATTTCTCAGCTTCACGTAAAAAAAAAAAAAAAAAAAAAAAAAAAAACGTCCTGGTATAGTGTACTAATACAACAACACATCCATCTACTTAGATTTTATAAAACGCTTTTTAGAATTTAAGAATTATAATAATCAAAACAATTACTTACGTTCAGATGATCTTGAATCACAAGAAAAAGGATTAAATATTAAATCAACTAACTAGCTAACTCTAGTACGAGAGTATCAGCAAAGAATATCCCAGAAGCACGTGGAAATAGGACTACTAGAGTGCTTCGGTGAAATGGCATAAATGCGCATGCGCATCCACGACGTTGCCAAACCAAGAGTCTTAATATCGCCGGAATGTAACGTCAAGGTAGCAATTATGTACAATGGAACCTATAAAATAGTAGTATCGGTAAATGCGATTTTTAACGTAAACGTAATGTACAAGGGGTTATATTCCAAAATAGATGTTGCTAAAACGTAATTGTGAGATATCTCTGAAAGTGTAACGAAAATGAGAGATTGTAACATTGTTGATACATACCTGAAATGTTTTGTGCTGTACGGGATAGCGCACAAAAAGTTTCTCACAGCACAAGGAAGATATCAGAGACAAAGGGATTTTTATTTTAAAAAACCATATGAATATGGTCTATATTAAGGTGGACGTCAAGTAATTTTGCTTCCTATACTTCCAATGGAAAAACTTCTGTACACATTTTCTTCACAATTAATGCGTTCCCAAGGATGAAAATTTCAACATCAATTAAAACAGCTTCATTTCATAACTTGGAATACTTAATATTTTCTAAAACATAACCATAATTATGCAATCCAACATTTGTTTGTCTACTGACGTCATCAAAGTACAGGTCGCGCCATCGTTTTTCTGGTTTTAACACCACAAAGAAAACATTATTGATTTTTAATATACACTCGCGTGCAAAAAATAAGGACGAGACGGTTTTTCGAATGTAACGTCGTGCAGAAGTGCTCTACATCGACTCAAATCATACCATAAGATCTCCAAGATGTAAGAATATGGGACAAGTGAACAAAACTATCCAAACAAGGAATTCAAAGGATAGAAAAGCACTTTATTGAAAAGGTAGCTTCGAGTACAACTGGACAGAAGACAGAAACGTCCATGTCACAGGCGGCTGCCAAGAAAAATCCAGTCTTTAGTAGGGGATATGATCACCCCTGACTGCGTTGCAGCATTTACAACGTCTGTCCATGCTGAGAATGAGGTTTTCAAGGAGCTGGTGAGGCATCGGGGCCCATTCCTCTTTAAGCGCCAATCGCAGCTGCGGAATCGTTGCTGGCGGCTGGTGACGTGCTGCCAAGCTTTTCCCGAGAAGGTCCCATACGTGTTCGATTGGATTTAGGGCCAAAGACCTTGCGGTCCAATCCATGCGTTCAATATCTTTACTCTCCAGAAGCTCTGCGACAGCCACTGTACGATGAGGTGTAGCGTTGTCGGCCACGAAGAGAAACTCAGAACCCACAGCACCTCTAAACAGACGCACGTGAGGCAGGAGAACCTCGGTACAATAGCGGACACCAGTGACTGAACCTCCTTGGAAGATGTGGAGGTCAGTACGGCTGCCAAGCATGATACCGCCGCAAACGAGAACTCCACCACCTCCAAACCGGTCCCTTTCGATGATGTTGGAGGTGTGATTGCATGTTCCCTGCTCTCTCCAGATGTGTATACGTCCAGAATCGCTCGTCAGACTAAATCGGCTCTCATCCGTAAAGAGAACTCGACCCCATTGCTGATGTGTCCAGTTCTTGTGTTCCTGGCACCACAGATACCGCCGTCTCCGATGGGGAGGCGTTAATGGCACACACCGTACTGGTCATTGTGCAAATAGACCACCTTTGTGTAGCCTTCTGGCCACGGTAAAACGCGATAACGGACGTCCAGTTGTCTGTTGCATGCGCCTTGTGATTTCTCCCGCTGTTTGCCGTCTGTCTCTTCTCGCCTGTAGGACAATATACCAGTCGTCCGCCGCCGTGGTTGCTCGTGGACGACCACTGCTAAACTCTCGTTCCTGTCGTTTGAAATGCTCTCCAATCTCGTGAAACAATGTTGTGAGTGATTCCGAACTCCTTGGCCACACTAGTCACACTTCGACCTCCTTCCAACTTCCTAATGACGCGACCTCAGGTAAAGTCATCCAGATGTCGTCTACTGGATTGCCTGTTGGCCATATCACACGGTGGCAGCCACTCGGCGTCGTTCAAACCGATGTACACCGTGCAATAGCTTTCACCGAATTGTTGAGCGTACACCGCCTGTGTGCTTTATACCCTTCCGACACTCCCCCCCCTACGTCATGCTGCATATATGCGCATGCCCTACCGTACCGGACCCTAGTCTATCTCCTGAGTGGTCTTTCGGTCCGTTTTGCCTGCTCGTTCCGCTGTTATGCTAATTTCTCCTCGTCGTCCTTAATTTTTCCACACCAGTGTATATCTTATTTTTGTCGATATCTCTGCTTCTAAGAGTCCAATTGGAAATACTTTTTTTTGTTTCAGAGCGTTTCTGAAGCGAAATGTGTCTCGTATAGCTTCGAATTCTTTAACGCACAAGTCTGCCATCAGAGGGCGTAAGTTCACAGCAATATCTGCGGAACTAAAAACCCGATTGAAAATTTTTTTCTGTTAGATACTACAAACTATGCAAACTCTGTGTGCACACTTTCTTCCCAAAATAAAGCACAACTTTGCCGCTAGGTTGCCCAAATGCTTAATCTGTTTTTCTCAATATCTCTGCTTCTAAATGTGCGATTTAAAAACATTCTTTCAACACCCGTTGCCATTTACCTTGTAGAACACTTTAGCTTAGTATATGAAGAGATTTATAGTTCATAGTTCTGTCGTTAGGTGGAGATTATGTATTTTGGTTTGCAGCAGTATCTCCGTTTATAAAAACCTGTCCAGAAATTTATTCTTTACTGAATGCCATTCGCTACAACAGAGATGCTTAGCAATACCAACTTTAAATAATGAACAGATTTCCCGTTAGCGGGCGTAAAGGTTGAAATCTTTTTCTCATTATATCTGCTTCTGGGAGACGTATTTCATAAGTAACTTTTCCTTAGCATAGCTTTTTCCATGAAGCATATTTTTCGCCTATTTTAAGCTTTTCAATTATGCAAAATCCTGCCTCTAGAAGGCTTAGAGTTATATCATGTTCACTTCTGCATGTGTAATTTTTCTTTTTTCTAATATTTTTGGGCGCCATTTGTTAATTTTCGTACCGTGCTTTTTAGTCGGTGGTAGAAGTAAGTAGCTGTTTCTATTTCTCGATGCTTTGTCGATTGTAGAAACCGGCTGGCCGCTCATGTGGCACAGTGGTCTAAGCGATGGCTTATGATCATGGGTCCGGGTTCGAATCTCGGTGAGGCATGGATGTTGTGCTTGTCTCACGGAGCTGGCTATCTCCCTTCTCTGGAGCCATTGGCCCTAAATTAGGGACGGGAGACTGCGTATAACCCATTGAGCTGCTCACGGTGATCGTAAAACCTTCAATAGAAAAAAAGGCAGCTCGGCCACATGCCTAGACAAAAGGTGGGATGTGAGGAAAAGGTAGCGTCTCACGACCTTTTTCTCACATCCCTGCCTAAGCAAAGGCAGCTCGGCCACATGCCTAGACAAAAGGTGGGATGTGAGGAAAAGGTGGCGTCTCACGACCTTTTTCTCACATCCCTGCCTAGGCAAAGGCAGCTCGGCCACATGCCTAGACAAAAGGTGGGATGTGAGTAAAAGATAGCGTCTCACGACCTTTTTCTCACATCCCTGCCTAGGCAAAGGCAGCTCGGCCACGTGCCTAGACAAAAGGTAGGATGTGAGAAAAAGGTGGTGTCTCACGACCTTTTTCTCACATCCCTGCCTAGGCAAAGGCAGCTCGGCCACATGCCTAGACAAAAGGTGGGATGTGAGAAAAATGTAGCGTCTCACGACCTTTTTCTCACATCCCTGCCTAGGCAAAGGCAGCTCGGCCACATGCCTAGACAAAAGGTGGGATGTGAGAAAAGATAGCGTCTCACGACCTTTTTCTCACATCCCTGCCTAGGCAACGGCAGCTCGGCCACATGCCTAGACAAAAAGTGGGATGTGAGAAAAATGTAGCGTCTCACGACCTTTTTCTCACATCCCTGTCTAGGCAAAGGCAGCTTGGCCACATGCCTAGACAAAACGTGGAATGTGAGAAAAAGGTAGCGTGCAACGACCTTTTTCTCACATCCCTGCCTAGGCAACGGCAGCTCGGCCACATTCCTAGACAAAAGGTGGGATGTGAGAAAAAGGTAGCTTCTCACGACCTTTTTCTAACATCCCTGCCTAGGCAAATGCTGCTCGGCCACATGCCTAGAAAACAGGTGGGATGTGAGAACAAGGTGGCGTCTCACGACCTTTTTCTCACATTCCTGCCTAGGCAAAGGCAGCTCGGCCACATTCCTAGACAAAAGGTGGGATGTGAGAAAAAGGTAGCTTCTCACGACCTTTTTCTCACATCCCTGCCTAGGCAAATGCTGCTCGGCCACATGCCTAGACAACAGGTGGGATGTGAGAAAAAGGTCGTGAGGCACTACAATGGAGCAGGAACAGCTTCGACTAGCACAGATCTGATCGTAATTAGATATATAAATCCACTTGCTTGGAATTTTCCTGTCCTGGGTAGTGAAATGACTAGCGTGATCGACCGGAAATCGGAAAATGTATGTCCGATTCCCACTCCAGGAGAGCGAAATTTTTCAAGTTTTCTGAATGAAGTAAATACATGGAACACAGTGAAAATAGGGCAATAATCCGTGGAATATTCCTCTAGCCGTGGTTTGGCCCTAAATTAGGAACGGGCGATTGCTTATAGCCATTGAGTTGCTTACGGTGGTCGTTAAACCCCCAATGACCACCCCCCGCCCAAACCCGGCTGATTGTTTTCCTAACCGGTTCCATCAGCTTTGAATGACGTTGATAAATTTAATACGCGTCAGGAAGGATTCAAAAGATGTGCTCATTCCAACCGAAAAATCGGTGTCATCTTTCTTGTTTTCATCTCTCATTGCGTATAAATCAATATAACTGTAAGGGGAGAGACGTGATTAAATGCTTGAAAGTATGTCTTGCAACTGCTATAAAATAACATAACGATTTTCTAATGTAAAAAGCTAACTCTCTACTAACTAACCGAACTCTGTGTGCGCATTTTCTTCCCGAAATAACGCGCAGCTTTGCCGCTAGGGGGCGCAAATGCTTAATCTGTTTTTCTCAATATCTCTGCTTCTACATGCCCGTTTAAAAAAAAGGTTCTTCCAACACCGGATGCTATTTACTTCGTAGAACACTTTAGGGTTATTATATGAGGAATTTTGTAGTTCACGTTTCTGTCGGCAGGTGATGCTTGTGTACTTCAGTTTGCAGCTGTATCGCAACTTCTAAAAACCCTACTGAGAAATTTATTTTTTTACTGTATGCCATGCGCTACAACAGAGATATGGGGCATTATCCTCTTTAAATATTGCAAAGATTTCCCGAGCTGTCTCTGCTTCCGGAAGACGTATTTGAAAACTTCTTTTTCCTTAGCATAGCTTTTTCCATGAAGAATATTTTTCGACTATTTCAAACTTTCCATTATGCAAAATTCTTCCGGTAGCGTACGTAGACTTATATCGTGCTCCCTTCTCTTCTTTTTAAAATCTCCTTTCATCATATGAGATGTACACTATATTGACAAAAGTCACCGGACACCTAAAAGAGAAACACATCATAGCATTTATTGACATACATTAGTACGGTGTCGGTCCACCTTTGGCCTTAACGCATGCACTGTCCCTTCGAGACATGCTTTCGACAAGGTTTTGGAACACAGCGATAGGTATGCGCTTTTATTCAGTACATAATGCTGACACTAACTGTTGCTTAGTAGTCCACACACTATACGGAATTTTTGTCAAACCACGCCGTAACAGTCCTTGCTTCATGGCTCGCTGCATTATCCCGTTGGTACCAACAAGGCTCGGTTTCATAGTATTGCCCCAGAGTTGGTAATTGTCCAGAATATCGATGTAGAAGTGCTGGTTAACAGGTTTATCCACGATAACCAAAGGGACGGAACCGTCCCACGACACCCCCCTCCCACCAAGAGTGCACTTCCAGCTCCAAACTTCACCGTAGGAACATTACACTGGGGTGAATAGCGTTCCCCCGGCTGCCGTCATACCCACACACGGCCATGAGACTGATGGATCGTGTATCTGGATTCATCAGTCCATAGGACCCGTTTCCATTGATCTACGGTCCACGATAAATGTTCTGTACACCATGATAAACAACGAGTAGAATTCCGAGTGGAGATAAAAGGCTTATGAGCAGCCGCACGACCACGATAGTCCATGGAATGAAGTTTTCTGCGAATGGTACGTGTACATACCAAGGTTCCAGCATTTTTACTCACCTATACACTGAGGTCTTGTGTAGAACTCCGTCGATTGACTGTAACGACTCTCCTGAAGCTTCGACGTCCTCTATCACTGATTTTCTTTGGTCTGCCGGTACGTTTTGCTGCTTCAGGCACTCCATGTGTCTTCCACTTATTCAGTACGTCGAAAACAGTTGACTTGGGTATATTTAAACGCCTCTCGGTTTCTCTTATGGACAACCCACTAATATAACACCCAACAATCTTTCCTTTCACAAAGTCAGTTATCTCACGCAGCGACATTTTCACTCAACCTCACAGTGCGATATATGATCGCGGTCAGCTGCAGGCTTGTTTTTACACAGTTTGCAGCTGTATCGCGCATCTTAACAACGCAGCGGATCCGTTCATAGTGTATTCTCAATAGTGCATTATGTATTTCTCTATGCAGTTCTCATTATCTCCAAACTCTGTGCCCCCTCTTTACAGGTGAGTGTTTAGTTTCATTTCGATGTATGTACTGTAGAAATGAAGTTATCTGAATCCTGCATCACTACATTTTTATAGTATGTACATACATCGAAGTGAAACTAAACTACTCATGCCTCTCACATGTAAAGAGTGTGCACACAGTTTGGAGATAATGAGAACTGCATTCAGAAATACACCTCATGTGATGAGTTCTTCCGCACATTAAGGTGGACGTTATTTTAAAAATTAATCGTTCTAAAAATGTGTAAACGTCCTCTGTATTTACTGAATTTCTGACGAAATAAAAATCTTACTGGCATTGGCACTAACACCTGGCAGTTTTTGTTTTTGTGCTGTCCTCTAAGTACGCTTTTGAAATGGAGCATGCTCGCAGCACCGTTAAAAACAAGCGCAACCTCCAAAAAGAACTTGACAAGGAATTGGTGAAAATATCGTAATAAAATTGTGCTTCATCGACTTTAGTGTTTCTCTATAAAAAGCTACCTACAACACTCGAAATCTAAACTCTCTTGATACTCTGTTTGTTCTGCTCCATATCTAGTCTTACGCATCAACACTTTTATTGGCTCTTTGTTTAAACCATTTTCTTTTCCTCGAGTTCCACAGTAGCAAAGGTGGCGGCAGCGAAAGAAGAAGGATACATGTTCACCACAGGAAAATTTGACAAGCGTATAGAATAAATGCTATATAAGTAGCTCTTCTTTAACATAAAATTCCTTTTTCAGTGGGGAATTCCCTGACTAAAGATGTTAAAATGCACCACGTCAGTCCACTTGGAAAATTTGACGCCGTTCAGCAAAAATAGAATTGTCTCGCAGACACATCGGAATCAATGTTTTGTTTCGAACGAGTTTATTCGCTGAGAATGCTTAAGTCGTCTTTCTTAAGGCTTTCACCTCGGGCTCTTCTTTCCTTTCCTCTTCCTTCATTTTTCCCACACCAGATATTTTTAAAATCTATTCCTTAACCGCCCCATGTCCCTGAGCAAAATGGCGCCCACATTATTTAGAGCATCTCAAATAGAAATGGTCGCATAGCGGCTATGGTTTTTGTGAAAACACAAATTTCTCCGTGACAAGGGGTCAAACCCTCTCCCCGGAGTGAGATGCTCTCCCAACTAAACTACACGGACGGAATGTAGCGCTGCAGATTAGTCGTCTTGACACGGGCTTCACCCTCTTAATTTCTTTGTTCTTTTTGAAGCCAAAAACCAATTTCCATTAATTCTAGACGATGTGTGGAACAAATATCACACATTTTTCGAAGAACCCAACTGCCAGTAGGTGAATTTTTACGCTCCGGTGCCAATGTGCAAACAATTTTTCCGTGAAGAGGATCGAACCTGCGTCCCCTCGATCCACAGTAAAATGCTCTCCCAACTAAGCTACACTGACGGAATATATCTCGATAGATTTGTCTCTTGATATGTGCTTTACCTCAATAGTGCCTGACAATTTTACGAAACTACAGGCAAAATAAGTCTCTCCCTCCACATGTCATTACTATCTATTATAAACCGGTCACTAATGATAAAAGCCGGTGGCGACGCAGTGGTCTAAGCGATGGCCTGTGATCATTCATCCAAAAGGGGTCCGGGTTCGAATCCCGGTGAGGCATGGGTGTTGTGTTTGTCTTAAGGCACTGGTTCTCTCCCTTCCCTGGAACCAGTGACCCTAAATTAGGGACGGGCGACTGCTTATAGCCCATTGAGTTACTCATGGTGGTCGTTAAACCTCCAATAAAAAAATGATAAAATAACACTTCCATCTAGTTCTTTATTATCTCCGTCACGACCCAAGGCATGACAGCGAAGGGCTAGTCCCCCTGACCCGGACATCATGCCATTGGGTAGAAGCAAGTGACTCAAACATCTTCTGTCTCCTTTCTTGGGTCTATCGCCACTGTTATAGCTCTTTTAGCAGGTAATGTCAGAAAGGATTAGTGTCAATCATCCCCTTTAATGACCAATCTGAATAACAAGGCTAAGGGGAGAGACCTAAGTCATGATCGGGAGGTCTATTCCCCCTTACATGGACATCATGCCACTGTGTAGAAACAAGTAACTCAAAGTTCAAGCATCTTTGTCAGGTCCCGCTGAGTTTTCGATCTGCCACTAGGCCTTACGGAATCCGAATCTCTCAAACGGGCCTGACGTAGGTTCTTTTGAGTGCCGTCTAGTTAAACTCGATCGTTGAAAGAAACTAGAACGTGTAGTCAGTAATCATTTCAGTTCACGGAAATGAATAGCTCCAATAACAAGTCCTTGGTTAGACGAAATGAAATTTAGTAGTTGAAAGAATAAGTTCCGTTCGATTGGCTATCTCCACGTGCCAACAGATTTCCAACTAGCGAACACTTCACTATCTCACTGATATCCCGGAAGACCCTTCGCCACGTGGACTTGAGTCGTTCCCTGTAAAAACCCGGCCGATCTCTTATCTCCGAAAAACCCTGACTCCTCCGACAGTGAAAAACGAAAAACCCCGAGAGGTCTACCCGACACCCTCTGCTTTAACACACGACGTCCAACCCGTGGAAGCTGAAACACGAAAACCCTCCTTAGCGATCATCATATGTAGAGGATTTTTTAGGAAGGGAGTGTCTGACCCCAGATCTTAAACACCCCTTAGAAATAGGAAACTAGGAGATTTGGGCTAGAGCGCCCGGTAGGAAAGTGACACGGAAGCGAAGTAGAAAGGGGGAGGAAGACGCCCTTATTTATTACCGGGGGCCAGTACCAGGGGTCCGACGGCTTAACGTGCCCATCCGACGCACGGCGGGTATTCAGTGGATCGAGCGTTCGTACCTGCCTGGGATCGAACTTGAGGCCCCTCCCGTGGCAGTCACGAACGTTGCCCACTCGGCCACCCGCGGCCGCCCTCCTTAGCGAACGTGTCGCTTCCTTTTATATAACTAATCTCCAACCCCCCTCTTTCCGCCTGTAGAAATCCTTTTGGTGGGGAGTTAACCGTTCACCGGAAGTGGTGACCTTTAACCTATACATCAGACCCCGTCGACCCGGTCGCGGTTAACGGATCTTGCTAGTCACGTGCTTCGTTCGGTTACATAATCCAGCTTACAAAGGAAATGGTGCCACGTGCCAACACGTGCGTTTGAATTTACATTACATTGCCTTTGAAATGCTTACTAATCTATCTTTTATTTCAGCCAACACTTCTTATAGCATGGTATAATATCCGGACAACGTCAGTCGTAACTTGTTCTTATAAATAGCCCAGCACGCAACGTTTAAATAACTCAAAAGTTAATTAAACAATATTGTATCCACAATTAGGATTAACGTTCGCCATCGAATCCCACACACTACTGCTTCTCAATCATTGTATACACTATATTGACAAATGTCACTGGACACCCTTTCAAAAGCAAATGAACGGATCCACTACGTTGTTAAGATTCGCAGTAGAGCTGCAAACGGTATAAAAACAAGCCTGTAGCTGACCGCGATCGTATCGCGGGCCGCGGGTGGCCTAGTGGGCAACGTTCGTGTCTACCACGGAAAGGACCTCAGGTTCGATCCCAGCAGGTACGGATGCCCGATCCACTAAATACCCGCCGTGCGTAGGATGGGCACGTTAAGCCGTCGGACCCCGGGTACTGCCCCCCGGTAATAAATAAGGGCGTCTTCCTCCCCCTTTCTACTTCGTTTCCGTGTCATTTTCCTATCGGGCACTCTAGCCCAAATATCCTAGCTTCCTATTTCTAAGGGTTGTTTAAAACCTGGGGTCAGATACTTCCTTCCTAAAATCCTCTACAAATGATCACCGCGATCGTATCGCACTGTGAGGTTGAGTGAAAATGTCTCGGCGGGAGAGAACTGAATTTGAGAAAGGAAAGATTGTTGGGTGTTGTATTAGTGGGTTGTCCATGAGAGAAACAGAGAGGCGTTTAAACATACCCAAGTCAACTGTTTTGGATGTACTGAATAAGTGGAAGACACATGGCGTTCCTGAAGCAGCAAAACGTACCGGCAGACCAAAGAAAATCAGTGATACAGGACGCCGAAACCTCAGGAGAATAGTTTCAGTTAATCGACGGAGTACTGCACAAGACCTCAGTGTTGGCTACAGGCGAGTAAAAATGTTGACACCGTGGCATGTACACGCGCCATTCGCAGGGAACGTCATTCCTATGGTTACCGTGGTCGTGCGGCTGCTCATAAGCCTTTTATCTCCACTCGGAATGTTACTCGTTGTTTAGCAGGGTGTAAAGAACATTTATCTTTGAGCGTAGATTCATGGAAAGAGGTCTTATGGAATGATGACCCATTGGTTATTGTGGACAAACCTGTTATCCAGCACGTTTACCTCGATATTCTAGACAATTATGCCCTACCAATTCTGTGGCAATGCTATGGAACCGAGCCTTGTTGGTACAAATAGGAAAATGCACCGAGCCATAAAGCAAGGACTGTATTGGCGTGTAATTCCGTATCGTATGTGGAGTGGCCAGCACAGAGCCCTGATCTTAATCCCATTGAGCACCTATGGGATAAATTAAAGCCCTGCATAAGAAGTTTAGAACCAAGGCCTACTAATAAGCAACAGTTAGCGGCAGCATTATGTACTTAATGGAAGCGCACACCTATCGCTGTGTTCCAAAACGTTGTCGAAAACATGTCTCGGAGGGTCAGTGCATGCATTAAGGCCGAAGATGGGCCGACACTGTACTAATGTATGTCAATAAATGCTGTGTTGTGTTTCTCTTCTAGGTGTCCGGTTACTTTTCCCAATATAATGTATGCATCGTTCCGCTCTAATCTCAACAAGCATACGTTACTCTCACAGACCTCAAGTGTGTAGCCAACCGTATTCGTGTGAGAGAGAAGATATGACGTTATGGTTGAAAGGAGCTAAAGAGAATGAACTCAAATTTACATAGAAAAAGAAACTAAAAACGAAAGTTAAATTAAAATATAAGTTAAACACAACAGGATATTTCCTGTCTGCTCCATGACAGAGCTGTGACGTCATTCTTCCGCCGAATGACGTCATGCACAGCGTAAATAATCATCTGCGCAATTCTCGCGCAAACGCTGTTGCCACCGCATAACTGATAATTGACTTATAAAAAAAGCATGTCTTTCCGACCTGTGTGTTTTAACTGGATTTAAAAAAAGAAGTCTCGGAAAAAAACTTAATTGCCGCAGTGTGCACGTATTAATTATTTAGTAAATAGGATATTGGATATAAATTAATGTAATTAAGTGCGTAAGATCGTTCTTGCGTTTCCTATGTCGCTAGTAAATGTGGTGTCTGTCTGTCAGTCTACTTCTTGATTAGTGTGTCGGTAGTCACTTTTAGCCCCCTCAGCCTTCCTGTGGCGCAGTGGTCTAAGCGATGGCTTCTGATCATTCTTCCTAGACGGGTCCGGGTTCTAATCCCGGTGAGGCATAGATGTTGTGTTTTTCTTACGGCACTGGCTGTTTCCCTTCCCTGGAGTCAGTAACCCTAAATTAGGGATGGACGACCGCTCATAGCCCATTGATTTGCTCACAGTGGTCGTTCAGCCCCCAATCAAAAAAAAAAAAAAAAAGTACGCTCAATTCTGATTGGGACTGTCAGTTTGGAACGTAGGACCACGACTTGCAGATCGGAGAGTTGAAATGAGCTAGTCTAGTATGGTTTCAAAGCGTTTATTTAATTTGTTATAGCCAACACAGGTCTATGATATGAAAAGTAGCTTACATAATTTTTACAAATAATGCTGGATACATTGCGAACACAAAGAATATCGATACACGAATCACCCAACGTAGTGATCTGTCTTCTTAGGCTTCTTACATTTCACATCACTTGTTCTTGCCTCTCGTTTTGATTTTCTCCCCTTTTGCTTGCATTCATTCTGCGAATTCCGCGGTATGGTCGAAAATGTTAACCCGTTCACACGAAAACATTTGTTTTTAATTTTAGTTTAAACCACTGTGATATGTTCTTTATATATTGGAATAGATCTCGTCGAGAGCTTTAAAACGATACCACGCACAGTCGGTTTGCACTCACGGTTGTCCACATAAACCGCGTTATTTTCGAAAGTGCTCACCGGTTCACAAGGAAACAGTTTTTTAAATGTTCAGTCCGAACCACTGCTAAATGTTCTTCATATATTTGAATAGATCTCGTCGAGAGCTTTTAAAACTATACCACACACAGTCGGTTTGCACTCACGGTTGTCCAGATAAACCGCGATATTTTCGAAAGTACTCACCGGTTCACAAGGAAACAGTTTTTTAAATGTTCAGTCCAAACCACTGCTAAATGTTCTTCATATATTTGAATAGATCTCGTCGAGAGCTTTAAAACTATACCACACACAGTCGGTTTGCACTCACGGTTGTCCAGATAAACCGCGATATTTTCGAAAGTGCTCACCGGTTCACAAGGAAACAGTTTTTTAAATGTTCAGTCCGAACCACTGCTAAATGTTCTTCATATATTTGAATAGATCTCGTCGAGAGCTTCAAAACTATACCACACACAGTCGGTTTGCACTCACGGTTGTCCAGATAAACCGCGATATTTTCGAAAGTGCTCACCGGTTCACAAGGAAACAGTTTTTTAAATGTTCAGTCCGAACCACTGCTAAATGTTCTTCATATATTTGAATAGATCTCGTCGAGAGCTTTAAAACTATACCACACACAGTCGGTTTGCACTCACGGTTGTCCAGATAAACCAACCGCGATATTTTCGAAAGTGCTCACCGGTTCACAAGGAAACAGTTTTCTAAATGTTCAGTCCGAACCAACCACTGCTAAATGTTCTTCATATATTTGAATAGATCTCGTCGAGAGCTTTAAAACTATACCACACACAGTCGGTTTGCACTCACGGTTGTCCAGATAAACCGCGATATTTTCGAAAGTGCTCACCGGTTCACAAGGAAACAGTTTTTTAAATGTTCAGTCCGAACCACTGCTAAATGTTCTTCACATATTTGAATAGATCTCGTCGAGAGCTTTAAAACTATACCACACACAGTCGGTTTGCACTCACGGTTGTCCAGATAAACCGCGATATTTTCGAAAGTGCTCACCGGTTCACAAGGAAACAGTTTTTTAAAATGTTCAGTCCGAACCACTGCTAAATGTTCTTCATATATTTGAATAGATCTCGTCGAGAGCTTTAAAACTATACCACACACAGTCGGTTTGCACTCACGGTTGTCCAGATAAACCGCGATATTTTCGAAAGTGCTCACCGGTTCACAAGGAAACAGTTTTTTAAAATGTTCAGTCCGAACCACTGCTAAATGTTCTTCATATATTTGAATAGATCTCGTCGAGAGCTTTAAAACGATACCACGCACAGTCGGTTTGCACTCACGGTTGTCCAGATAAACCAACCGCGATATTTTCGAAAGTGCTCACCGGTTCACAAGGAAACAGTTTTTTAAATGTTCAGTCCGAACCACTGCTAAATGTTCTTCATATATTTGAATAGATCTCGTCGAGAGCTTTAAAACGATACCACGCACAGTCGGTTTGCACTCACGGTTGTCCAGATAAACCGCGATATTTTCGAAAGTGCTCACCGGTTCACAAGGAAACAGTTTTTTAAATGTTCAGTCCGATCCACTGCTAAATGTTCTTCATGTATTTGAATAGATCTCGTCGAGAGCTTTAAAACGATACCACGCACAGTCGGTTTGCACTCACGGTTGTCCAGATAAACCGCGATATTTTCGAAAGTGCTCACCGGTTCACAAGGAAAGAATTTTTAAAATGTTCAGTCCAAACCACTGCTAAATGTTCTTCATATATTTGAATAGATCTCGTCGAGAGCTTTAAAACTATACCACACACAGTCGGTTTGCACTCACGGTTGTCCAGATAAACCGCGATATTTTCGAAAGTGCTCACCGGTTCACAAGGAAACAGTTTTTTAAATGTTCAGTCCGAACCACTGCTAAATGTTCTTCATATATTTGAATAGATCTCGTCGGGAGCTTTAAAACGATACCACGCACAGTCGGTTTGCACTCACGGTTGTCCAGATAAACCGCGATATTTTCGAAAGTGCTCACCGGTTCACAAGGAAAGAATTTTTAAAATGTTCAGTCCAAACCACTGCTAAATGTTCTTCATATATTTGAATAGATCTCGTCGAGAGCTTTAAAACTATACCACACACAGTCGGTTTGCACTCACGGTCGTCCAGATAAACCACGATATTTTCGAAAGTGCTCACCGGTTCACAAGGAAAGAATTTTTAAAATGTTCAGTCCAAACCACTGCTAAATGTTCTTCATATATTTGAATAGATCTCGTCGAGAGCTTTAAAACTATACCACACACAGTCGGTTTGCACTCACGGTTGTCCAGATAAACCGCGATATTTTCGAAAGTGCTCACCGGTTCACAAGGAAACAGTTTTTTAAATGTTCAGTCCGAACCACTGCTAAATGTTCTTCATATGTTTGAATAGATCTCGTCGAGAGCTTTAAGACGATACAATGCACACGGTTGCCGAAATAGACTGAGTCAAACATGGCCGCACCCCCAGAAATATTGCATCATGTCCCCCGTGCTCAGGGGGCAAGGGGAGCGTCGCGTGCACGATGTATTGGGCAGTACGCGAATTGGAGTCCATGCTGTTTAAGAATAAGCTAACATGATTAGTGTGCGTCACGTATTTTTAAGGCTATAATGATTTCAAATAGGACCGATTTTTGTCACATGCGGTTGGCCGTAGGTTCCCACGTACTATCCGAGGAGTTAGACATAGACCTTCGTCAAAAAAAAAAGTAGTCACTCTCAAATCATTTCCATTAAACCACAGAAAACAATTTTCAGATGTTCATTGTTATTATTTTTTTAATTTCTAGCGACCCTATTTCTTTTTTTTTTGGCGGGGGGGGGGGGGGGACAGTACGTGTAAATAAATAAAAAGGTTTTGAAACACTACTATTCTTAGATCGTTTGTTTTCTTTAGTTGCATATTACTTTTCTTTCAACTCTTATTATTAAAGAACTTATCAGAACTTTTCGAAAGTTCATGAGAAAAGTTAATGACAGAGGTTTGCGTGCGTAAGTACAATCTGATGTACATTTTCTTTTTTTTTTCTCTCGGAAAATACATAAAACAAACAAATCCGCTAGAAGAGAAACAAAGCATTCCAAAAATTCGATAGCAAAGGGCTGCAAAACTTTTTGTATCAAACTCGATATTGAACTCAATTGTTCGCTTCTCAGCAAGAAATAAAGGCAAAAAGGAGGATAAAGAACGAAAAATCCAAAAAAAAAAAAAAAAAAGGGAAAACGAATAATCGAAAAACGACGAAATCAAAACAAACCATAGATTGGAAAGTGCTTCAAGGTAAGACTTTGGTATGAATGTCTAGAGATGTTTCTTCTAAATTGGGAAGTAAACAGTTTAAATGGCATTTTTGCGTGATTGACTTATCAGAGGGTATATGTGAGGAGAAAACAGATTCGATTTAGTTAAGAGGCCCGAGGAAAAATCGAACTGCATTACATCCCCTATAGATGGAACACTGAAAAACACTCCGTTCCTGTTTGCAAGGATTTGTTACTCTAGTGAGGAAAATGCTTCAATTGATCTTTCTGTTTTACAATAACAAGCTGCGTATTTTTAGAATAAAATAAAAGACCGCCGGTTTTGTGTAGAGCCTAGAGATTACTTTTCCTGAAGTTGGTATTGAGTTAAACTCAAAGCTGCAGAGTAGTTTATTCTAGAATTAATTAACTAGACTAACGGAAAACAGGACGTTAAGCCGATGGTGTGCAAAAAGTAAAAAATCTCAGCAGCCAAAATAAGCAACGGAAACAACATTCGTAAAAGCAAAAAAAAAAAAAAATTTAAAAACATAGCCGAGCGTTTTATTCTTTTGAAAACATGCGACAGAAAAAGGGACGCTTATTTTTTTTATTAGATTGCTTGTGTTACATGTGTAACAAAAAAAAATCACGTTTACTCAATAACGCGATTTATTTCTTGGAGAAAGTATCTCACTAACAACCAAAGGTAAATGCGTTGATCGGGCTGAGTGGGCGGTTGCCTTTCGCCCAGTTGGGCCCGTGCTTGAGTTTCGGCCGAGACATATGTAACAAATTCGCTGCGGAGGGTAAAGGAAATGATACTTTTACTTCTAATAGCTCCAAAACTTGTCAATTTGAATAAAACTGACGTAATTTTTGTTCTTTTTTGGAGGCGGGGGGGGGGGGCTATCGACTACTGTGTGCAACCCAATGTTATTTAAGCAGTCTTCCGGCGCTAATTTAGTGTTGACGCAGAAATTCGAATTTCGTGCGCATTGCTCAGTGCGTAGACGGTATTTAGAGAGAGGAGGGGGCAAGGGGTCTTCACCCCCGAACGTGTTTCATTTCTTTTTTATGTTTCTCGTTAAAGTGTGATTTACATTACAATAAAATGCTGTAATTTTTTTCTTCTATTTTTCATTAACCTTTATTTTGTCCTGGTGATTTTTTTTATTGAAGCTTTCTTTAACGACCATTGTTAGCAACTCAGTAGGCTATAAGCAGTCGGCCGGCTCTAATTTAGAGCCACTGGTTCCAGAGAAGAGAGAGAGCCAGTGCCGTAAGACAAACAAAACATCTATGCTTCACCGTGAAATTGTCACAAGCTCGCTTAAACCATTGTGCTACAGGGGAGGCTTTGAATTTTAAACAAAAAAAAAATCATTTTTCGTCAATGCCTGCTTCAGGGTCATAAATAATTTATTTTTTTTAATGAACCATTAATGACCACCGTGAGCAACTCTTCCATGGACTAAGCAGAGCCACTGGTTCCCTTATTTAGAGCCACTGGTTCCCTTATTTAGAGCCACTGGTTCCCATATTTAGAGCCACTGGTTCCAGGGAAGGTAAAGAGCCAGTGCGTAAGGCAAGTACAACAACCATACCTCGCCGGAATTTGAACCCTGGCCCTTCCCGAAGGAACGGCGATTAGCCATTTCTTAGACCACTGCGCACCAAGGCGGCGGTGAATTTTAGAAAAATAAAAAAAATAGAAATTCATTTTTCGTCAACCCCCTACTTTGAGTAATAAAGTTTTTTTTGTTTTTTTTATTGAAGCTTTAAAGACCACCGCGCGCGTGAGCAACTCCATGGACTAGGCAGTCGCCCATCCCTTATTTAGGACCACTGCTTCCAGCGAAGGGAAAGAACCAGTGCCGTAAGACAAACACAACATGCATGCCTCACCACGATTCGAACCCAAACCCTTCTCGGATTCGAACCTGGATCCTAAAGGTTCCAAAACCCGCCCCGTAAAGGTTTCAAAAACATTCATTCTCATATACGCCCCCTGCTTCAGGGGTCACAAAGTACCAAATTCGGGGATTAATTATCTTATAAATATTTTCAATTTTTAGTACCGTATATTTAGGCGTATAAAACCATATTTTTCGGGGCCTCGACTTATCTACTGAAATTTATCAATAACAAAAAAACAAAAAAAATTGTGCTTCAAATTCAGTTGGGATCCAAGCACTCGAAACACAATATTACGTTTATAAGAAACCATTACGAAAATGTACGAAATGTGATATTCCGTTTTCCAAGAACTTGTTTTAAGACTTCTGAAACGGATGCTTCTGTTCGGCAAAAACAACAAAATAGCCAGCACTAATTTGGAGTGTCAGCTGTCGTATGTTAAATGTATCCCCTTCGCGATCCACCTTCCCCAAGACCCAGTAGGTGGCATTCACTCCTGCATTTGCAAAGCCGCCGGAGCTACATCTGCTTTATCTCACAATGATTAAACCTATGAAACACGTCGCTGTCTCGGGAGATGGGGGTACGATTCCTGCTCCAGGATGAAATTTTCGAGTTTTCTGATATCTGTCATGGTGAACAATATACCAGCGAAAATCATAATTCAATTCAGCTTGTTTCTTGAATAATTATAGAAAGACTGAGTTTGGTGTCCGTTTTTTTCTCGTGAAATATTACCAAATTGTTTCGCAAATTTTATATGAGAGGTCGTTAATGCCAGCGGTTATGGTTGATTAAGCATAGTGCTTTGCTATGTAGGGAGTAAAACACTGTAGGTGATGGTATCTGATATGTTCAAAAAAGCATAATAAATGTGGAAAAAAATTGCAGTATTAGGAGCGATATGCGAATTATGTCATTTCTGGCGTACAACTGAGGCAACGCAAGATTCAAAACGAAAAGTTGCAACCATAAACCTACGTCGGTGTAGTTCAGTCTGGAGAATATCTGGCTCCGGAGAGAGGAGAAGTGACTTCAAATACCACCACCGGTAAAAAATAGGCTGATTTTCACATTCGCGCACGAACGTATAAATGAATTTCCTGGCATCACAGGTTCAAGAATAATGCTTGATGCTTCTTCCACACATCGTCTGTAGTTAATGAGAATTTCTTCTTCACCGCTTCAAGAAATGTGTTATGTTTCTTCTACACATGGTCTGGAATTAATGAGAATTCCTTCTTCTACGTTTCGAAAAATGTGTGATGCTTCCTCAACATATTGCCTGGAATTAATCAGATTCATTCTACGCTTCGAAATGAGTGCGATACTTCTTCCACGCATCGTCTGGAATTAATGAGAACTTCTTCTTCAGCGCTTCTAAAGATGTGTGGTGCTTCTTCCGTGCATCGTCTGGTATTTAGGAGATTTTCTAATGCTGCAAAAGGGAGATGCTTCAAACACGGTTTGGCGGCTGACCAGGAAACCGTCCCAGCCTTTTCTCGAGAGTGGGATACACACTGTCGTTTCATAATAATATGACCACCTACCTATCAATCGGAGTAACCACCCTTGGCCCGAATGACAGCGGCCAGACGGCGTGGCATGGACGCAATGTGGCTCTGGAAGATTGCCCGAGCCACACGTGACCATTCGGACTGCAGAAGAGCATGGAGGTCCCGAAGATGACGTGGTGTTGAGTCGGCAGCCGAACCTGTCGAACCAAATAGTCCCACAAGTGCTCTATGGGATTGAGGTCGGACGACTTCCCTGTCCCACGGAAAACAGAGACATTGCTGTCATGTCCCTGGAACCAATAACGCATCCACTTAGCGACATGGCATGCTGCATTGTCGTGTTGGTAGGCACCATCACCACCAGGGTAAACGTCCAACATGAAGGAATGTATGTGGTCATTGGCGTTCAGTCGTACCAGCTGTCCAGGGGTCATACCACATCCCCAAGACATGCACACTGCGTGTCTGGGTGTTGATTCTCGTGTATGTGACGCCGTACCAGTCACCTTCCGTCACATCTGTGGAGTAGAAACCTGGATTCGTCGGAGAAGGCAAACTTTTTCCACTCTTTCACTGTCCAATGACGTTAGTTCCATGCGAACTGCAGGATTGGTTGCCAATGGACCTGAGTTAACATGGGCGCCTTGACGTAGCTTCGACTCCGGAGACCGATGCCAAACAGGATTTGCTCCACTGTTATCGGGGACTCGTACGTAGGTGTCCCAGGGTTCATTTGCGTGGTCACTTACTGTTGCTTGTCGATTGTTCTTTACCAGTTCACGAAGGCGACGTTCTTCTCTGCGGTTGATGGTGTTTAGGACTCCACAGTTATAACGTCGTGAGGTACTCGTTGTGTCGGCGGTCCGTTCTTGATAGACCCTTACGAACAGACAACGAAGTCTACTGTTTCTGAGATGCTTCCAACTTTGGCGTGGTAGCCGACGATCATTCCTTTTTGAACACCGGCAAATCATTACCTCTTCCCATTGTGCTCACGCACTGTGACTCATCTGTACTGGCCGGCTTCTTAAATCTCCTTGTAGTCGACCTTGTCACGTACACTCTGTGCGGGTACACAGGGATTTCAGAGGTAGTCATATTATTCTGATACGACTGTGTATCTGATATACCATTGAGTTTGCGCAAGAGTCAAAACGGCTAGTTGCAGCGATAAGCCAAGGTCGGTGTATTTCAATCGGGAAAATAAGAAGCTCCGGAGCTTGAAGACGTGGACTCGAATGCCATCACCAGAAAAATGGGCTTATTTTCACACAATTAGGAGTCGATATGTGCCATGGATGTAATCCTTTAAAACATTTTCTTCTTGGTCAAAGAAAGACGAGTTTAGTAAGAAGTGTTAAAAGTAAAAATGCTCATAGGACACTTTACTCTATTATCTTAAGCAGCTAATTTTTGCTCCAAAACGCCATTTCAACTCGCGAGGTTACTTTAATGCACCTTTCACAGTTTGGGAAATGAAATTTAATTTGCTCCCCTGCTCTCTTGCATTGCAAATGAGTTCCTTGTGGGCAAAAATTGTCCAGAAATTCTTTCGGAAGAAACAATTTGCCGAGATTAAGTGAGAAATCATTTTAAACATAGGTTCTCTCTCTCTCTCTCTTTTACCCTCTTTAATCTTCCACAAGAACAACTCATTCGACCGAAGCGGACACGCTTCACTCTGAAAAGAAACTTCACCAAATACAAAAGCAAACACGAGAACTAGGGAGAGAGGCACGACGTCTAATTGCAAGTGTGCGGTTTTCCAGATGGGTTGAAATGGGACAAAAGTTCCCTTAGCGTAATTAGCTTAATTGCATTCTAGGCTCTTGCTAACATGAATAAGTGGAATCCACTTTTGAATTTCTCCACGGAAGGCGTTCTCCTTGTTTTAATACTCTGTTAAAAATGTCGGTTCGGTTCAGCTGAAAGGGAGAAAAAAAAAAAATCTTGCTACCTTGCTCGGTTTCTCCTGTCTTTCCACAAGTTCCGCCCAAGTTCAACAAATATGCCTTGTTAAGCTGCATGCGTAGAGGGAGAAAAAGTTATGCGAACGAACAAAGGCTCATCACTTTAAGAAGAAATTCGCGACCTACCCAGGCGTAAAGAGGACCATCAAATATTTTTGTTGTTACTAATGTGAAGGTTCTACCGTTTCCTGTAAAGATACAATAGGTTCACAAAGGACTAAGTTTCTTTTCTCACTTGGATCTTTCTTCTCTAGAAGAATTAAGCCAAGAATTCCACATGCAGTCCTGTCGCTAGAGATATTTGTCTTTACAAATCGGCTTAAAACTACAACAGAGAGTGCATGCGATGGATTGCAGTTTAATTCGTCGCTGCTTTGATGTCTGGAATGATTCACACCATAACGTTTGCAAAATTTAAAGTGCTACATCTTAATTTTCCACGCTAACGAAACTTTTGCAGATTGAAAAGGGTATTCTTTCTAACACTATGCAAATACATTCTTAAGCCGTAACATTATAGCCACGTGGTTACACTGCTGGACATAAAAAATGCCACACCGCGAAGGAATGCACAGAATCAGATCATACATGCAGACATAGTGGTGGAAATGGGAATTAATCTCCGTCGGAACGCAACGTACAAGTGCATTTCTTAAAAGTTTAATTGACACAAACCTATATGCAGTAGATATAAAACCATATGAGGAAATTTGGTCATCTATATATATTAAAACACAAGTTAGTAAAATCATGCAATGCATTGAATATGCAACGCTTTCCAACATACCTGAAATTTTTAGTCAAGTTATGAGCATAATGGCTGTGGATGAATCTCGCTCCTGTGCCCTGACCTTTGACTCCATTTCGAGAATATTAAAAAGAATTGGTTCAGTATACCGCCGGAACAACATACTAAAGTTTTGTCGCAATAGAAACATTTTTAGTCAAGTTATGAGGATAATGGCTGTGGAATAATTCTGGGTTCTGTGCCCTGACCTTTCACCCCATTTCGATGATATCCAACAGAATTGGTTCAGTACACCTCCAGAACAACATACTAAAGTTTTGTCGCAATAGAAACATTTTAGTCAAGTTATGAGGATAATGGCTGTGGAATAATTCTGGGTTCTGTGCCCTGACCTTTCACCCCATTTCGATTATATTCAACAGAATTCGTTCAGTATTCTTCCAGAACAACATACTAAAGTTTTGTCGCAATAGAAGCATTCTTAGTCAAGTTATTACTGAAGTTATGAGGATAATGGCTGTGGAATAATTCTGGGTTATGTGCCCTGACCTTCGACCCGATTTCAATGATATTAAACAGAATTGGTTCAGTGTTCCTCCGGAACAACATACTAAAGTTTTGTCGCAATAGAAGCATTATTAGTCAAGTTATTACTCAAGTTATGAGGATAATGTCTGTGGAATAAATCTCGCTCCTGTTGTGACGTACCTGCCAGCAGGACGCACACGACATAAAGGCAGATAGCAATCAGAATCAACGTCTGCGTAGCTCAGTTGGTAGAGCGACTTGTTCCGGAATAAGCGGACTCGGGTTCGAATCCCGGCGTAGACCAGAAATGACGGAGAAATTTACTTCGTTGCACTGTGCCCTGACCTTTGACCCCATTTCAATGATATTAAACAGAATTGGTTCAGTATTCTTCCGGAACAACATACTAAAGTTTTGCGCAATAGAAGCATTTTTGCGTACGTTATGACGCATAAAGGTGATGGAATAGATCACCTACTATGTCCTGACCTTTGACCCCATTTCGTCCATTTTCGATAGTGTTCCTTCCTAGGTTGTCCCTCCACCACATACTAAACTTTCATCGAAATCGAACCATTTTTACGCGAGTAATCGAGCGGACGGACGGACAAAGCTGGAGCATATACGTTTCTTCAACCTACGGTTGGAAAGCGTAAACACGGCTGTTTCTTTCTACAATCCGTCAGCGCTACCCACTTTAGCGATTTTCATGATTTTTTTTAAGGAAAGCTTTTGACCCACAAATTTGTCACTGCTAATTTTTATTGTCATAAGTAATTGTTTCTATGTTACTATGTCATTTTCATTGTACAATCCTCCGATCGTTACTCTGGCGTTTGTTCTCGCTTCAGTACTTGTAGCGCCATCTGCCTTTCTGCGGCGGTCGGATTGGAACTAAGCCCTATGCTATCAACTACGTAATTATAATCGAAGTTTAAAGTCAAACGGAGCAGCGCACAGTGGGGTATTTGCATGGAAAACCTGGCCAAAAGTCGGTTTCTTAAATTTTGCCGTAAGCGTATAATTTTTGCCACAGAGGGAGGTGAATAGATAGGGAACGATGAGATGTGATTTTTTTTTCGGCTGAGCACCAATATGGCGTGCTGCTCAGTCGAAAGTAGAGGGTTGCTAATAGTGCACGTATCTCTTCTAGGCAGTCTCTGAAACATCGTACGTGTATTAGCGATTTGTATACATTTTAATCACACATAAAAATTGGAAAGGGAGTGAGACAAGGTGACACCATATCTCCGAAGCTCTTTAATGCCACATTGGAAAATGTCTTTCAATCACTGAACTGGAAAAACAAAGGGATAAAGATTAATGGAGATTATCTAACCACCTTCGTTTTGCTGATGACGTAGGCATTTTTGCAACTACCTCATCAGAGCTGCAGAGTATGATCCAGGAACTTGCTGACAAGAGTAAAGAAGTGGGATTAAAAATGAACTTTCAGAAGACAAGAGTGATGTTCAATGCTTTTACAAGAAATGAAGATTTATCGATTGATGGAGAAAAACTGGAGATAACAGAAACGTACGGTTATCTTGGACAGCAGATATCAAGTGAGGGTAACATTGATGAAGAAATTAATCGGCGTATAAAACTTGCCTGGAGAGCTTTTGGAAGAAACAGCATAATTTTCAAGAGCAATATGCCATTACGTCTTAAAAGAAAAGTGTTTGATCAATGCATCCTTCCAATGCTTACGTATGGTGCAGAGACGTGGACCTTAACTAAAAGAGACATACAAAGGCTGCATACAACTCAAAGTAGCATGGAGAGGTGCTTGCTTGGTGTAACCAGGAGAGATAAGAAGAGGAACTCGTGGATCCGAAAAATGACAGGAGTGGAAGACATCATGATCAGAGTTAAATCCCTGAAATGGCAATGGGCTGGACATACTGCCAGAAGGACAGACCATCGATGGACATCCGAAATTTTAGATTGGATTCCAAGGGACAGGAAAAGACCCAGAAGAAGACCACGTGGGAGATGGGTGGATGAAAATCGAAAGTATGCGGGAGTGACATGGAGGAGACTGGCCGTTGTGGAGGAAACTTGGAGAGACCTTCGTCCAGCAGTGGATTGATAACGGTTAACAATGATTATGATGATGATGATACATTTTAAAGAAACAGCGTAAAGTGTTGCATTATGGAAACTTCTGAGGCACTCATGTACTATACCTTTGAAAGTTTTTTTACTTTTATATCATTCATCTTTATGTAGTTATCGCGCTTTGAAAATAGTCAATAATTCAGGGATTTTTTTTTACGAATGCAACATTTCACGAATGATTTTGTTGTACTTCAGGGTGTGTCCCGATGATTTTTCTTATGTTATTAGAATGAGTAAAGCTTTGGATTTATAAAGCCAAAAAAAAAATTGGCTGTGGAATCGCGTGGTATTATTTATTTAAGCGCTTGCGTCGCAAATACTAGTTTTCACATTATTGTTAACTTTACAAGAAAAGTGTTTATCTTTTATTTGTAGAGCCTTCCGGAATCCAATAAATGACACGGAGACAATTATATGATATTATGCAACAACTGAAAGACGAAGACATCAACTAAAAATTGGAATGTATTGAAAAGAGCCGAGATAATTATACGGAACAACAATATAAAGCGTTTAAGGTGGACGTCAAGTAATTTTGCTTCCTATACTTCCAATAGGAAAACTTCTGTACACATGTTCTTCACAATTAATGCGTTCCCAAGGATGAAAATTTGAACATCGATTAAAATAGCTTCATTTTATAACTTGGAATACTTAATATTTTCTAAAACATAACCATAACTATGCAGTCCAACATTTGTTTGTCTACTGACGTCATCAAAGTGCAGGTCGCGCCATCTTTTTTCTGGACAATTAATGCGTTCCCAAGGATGAAAATTTGAACATCGATTAAAATAGCTTCATTTTATAACTTGGAATACTTAATATTTTCTAAAACATAACCATAATTATGCAGTCCAGCATTTGATTGTCTACTGACGTCATCAAAGTACAGGTCGCGCCATCTTTTTTCTTGACAATTAACGCGTTCCCAAGGATGAGAATTTAAACATCGATTAAAATAGCTTCATTTTATAACTTGGAATACTTAATATTTTCTAAAACATAACCATAATTATGCAATCCAGCATTTGATTGTCTACTGACGTCATCAAAGTACAGGTCGCGCCATCTTTTTTCTGGACAATTAACGCGTTCCCAAGGATGAGAATTTGAACATCGATTAAAATAGCTTCATTTTATAACTTGGAATACTTAATATTTTCTTAAACATAAACATAATTATGCATTCCAGCATTTGATTGTCTACTGACGTCATCAAAGTACAGGTCGCGCCATCTTCTTTCTGGTTTCAACACCACCAAAGAAAAAGTTATTGATTTTTAATATAATTATGATTATTTTTTAGAAAATATTAAGTATTCCAAGTTATGAAGCTATTTTAATCGATGTTCAAATTTTTATCCTTGGAAACACATTAATTGTGAAGAAAATGTGTACAGAAGTTTTTCCATTGGAAGTATAGGAAGCAAAATTACTTGATGTCCACCTTAAAAGCACAGAATATCCTATAAAGTCAGAGTTTTGACCCAGATGGTTGGCTGCGCTCAAGGAAGATGAGACATTAAAAAAAATGGAAGTCAGCTGCAAGGGACTTTAGAAATACCTGTTGCACCAAGTCAAACGGGGCGACTCCAGCGAACTCAGTAAAAGATGAAAGATGGAAGAAATTCGAATAGCACTGGACACCGACGAATTACTTTTGCCACCCAGATGAAGCTGCGAGTCTCCGGCAAATGAGATGCTTCAAAAGTTCTCAATGAAATTACTGAATCTCCTAGACAAGCGATGAAATACAGGAAAGTGTACTTCAGTAGTCTAAAAAAAATGAGACAGAAAGAGAGATCAATCATCTTTAGAAGCTCTTCCTACACTGGCGGAAAGTGAAAAAAGAACACCAAGAAGGAGACGTCTGATACCAACGAAATTTATACAGCATAATAACGGAATACAGAGGATAACGTGATCAAAACATTATGGCAAAATACAGCTGTATTTGCTGGTAAACTGAAAAATAACATTTCCATGTAACATGGTTAGTACGAGGTTGAACCGCCATGAACTGATTCACACTGTGCAATTCTGGCGTGGAGTCTGTCGTACAGATGTTGGATGTAAGTTTGGGGTATTGAGTTCCAAGCATCCTCAAACTGGACGCGTAAATCGGGGATGGTCGTGGCTGGCCGTGGAGACCGGATAAGTCGTTGTCCCATAAAATCCCACACGTGCTCAATGGGGGTGGGGGACAAATACGGTGGCCATAGAAGTTGTATCACACCATGAAGTGCATGTTGCGTTACACGTGCGGTGTGTGGGCGTGCGTGTTCTTGCTGGAAAACACCACGATGGACCGACCTTACAAATGGCACAAAAACGGGCTGAATGATGTTGCTGATGTAGGAGGTGCTGTTTAACGTACCCGGTACAAACACTAGTTGTGTACGGGAGTGATAGCTGATCGCTCCCCACACCAGGAGACCACGTGTAGGCCCTGTGTGTTGCTGGCGGATGCAAGAAGGGTGGAGACGCTCCCCTGTGCGTCTGCGAACACGCATACGGCCATCGGAGGCTCCCAAGCAGAATCTGCTTTCATCGCTGAACACGACAGATCGCCATTGCGTTCTCCAGTGTAGACGTTGGCGACACCACTGCAGCCGTTCCTGATGGTGGGCTGGAGTCAGAGGTACACATGCCAGAGGCTCACGTGCACGTAGTCCTGCATCCAGTAGACGGTTGCGGATTGTTCGCACAGTCACCTCAGGTGCAATGGCAGCTCGGATTTGCGTCGCAGTGAATGTTCTGCTTGACAACGCCGTTCTTGTTATGCGTCGATCGGTCCGCTCATCAGTCCGTCTGTGACTCCCAGTTCCACGTCTTCTCGTGTGGGAATGTTCCTCGGACCATCTACGCCACCATCGTACCACCCACCGATACTCCCCGTCCAGTTCGCTCCGCAATACGACGATACGACCATACGACGTCGCTGAGTCCGACTAAACGACCTCGCTCAAAATCCGATAACTGCTGAAATCGTACACGTCTTCCATGTCCAGGCATTGCAGCTTCTTCAGGGTCTTCGTACGTGTCCGTACACCGACGACTGATTACATTCACTTCGCCGTACTCCTTAAATACTACCGACGATAATTTGCATATTATGCCGTGCTGTGGTGTAAGCGCTCACCAGTTGGTCCCGAAATTAACATCACACCTACGTAAACTCGACCTCATTAACATATGTAAATTTCATGATCGTCAGCCAATTCCTTCTTGGTGTTCTTTTTTCACTTTCCGGCAGTGTATATTTGTAGAAGCACGTTTGTCACGAAGACAATACTAGATCATCAGAACCAGCGACAAATGTTTTACCCATGTTACACCGTATTAAAGAAAACTAAAAAATACTGTTTCCCTTGTGACGTACCTGCCAGCAGGACGAACACGACATAAAGGCAGATAGCAGTCAGAACGAACGTCCGCGTAGCTCAATTGGTAGAGTGACTTATTCCGGAATGAGGGGACCCGGGTTCGAGCCCCGGCGTGAATAAAAATGACGGAGAAATTTACTTCCTTATAATGGCACCCGAACTTTCCGGATGTCCCGGCCGTTCAAAATCTCGCAATGGTGTGATGTTATTTCCACACCGCGAGATAGGAAAAATTAGAGAATCCCTTCTCCAGCGCTTCGAAAAATATATGTGTGTGACGTTGCATTCCACACACTAAATTGACTGGGAGTTCTCAGGTGCACGTTCTACAGCGGATGGCTGCCTGCAACGATTCATGATCACGGCTGACCCGTGGGCCATGCCCCCGGCCCTCTTTCGGAGGGAAGGGAGGAGATGTGACGTACCTGCCAGCAGGACGCACAGTCGCACACGACATAAAGGCAGATAGCAGTCAGAACGAAAGTCCACGTAGCTCAATTGGTAGAGTGATTTATTCCGGAATGAGGGGACCCGGGTTCGAGCCCCGGCGTGGACAAAAATGATGGAGAAATTTACTTCGTTATACCCTGTTACTGGATCTTATCAAGTGATAGCTACTTGCGCTGAGATCAAACTGCAAGATTTATTGGACTATACTGCTGCAATATTATTGAAGCATTTGGAAGAAGTAGCGCAAACTCTGAGCGAAGGTGGCAGTGGTACATTGGAATTAATGAGGAAGTGGGAATGCAAATGATCTCAGCAGGCATAATTTAAGGAGATGGTTGAAAGTAGCTTAGAACCAGATGCCAATGTATTTTTAAAGCTCAATATATTTTAAATCCAAATAGGCTATTCCGTTTAGTTCCGATTCAAAAAAAGCTATTCCGTCCTGTTCCGATCCGAAAAGGCTATTCCGTTCTGCTCCGACCGAAAACGTCCATTCCGTTCTGTTCTATGTAATGTGTAATCCGATCCGGAAAGGCTATTCCGTTTTGTTCCGATGTAATGTGAAGGGTCTCACTGAGAATTGTGTTTACCACATTTTTCTTTTCTCCATTATTTCTGTTTCCGACGTAATATGCGGCTAGCTGAAAAATAACTCCTCTCGATCGTAAAGCTGGAAAAAAAAAAAAAAAAACACTGCTAAAGACATCTGGCAGCTAACATTTTATACACCTTTTCTTGGGGGGGGGGGGGAGGAGTGAACGACCATCGTGAGCAATTCAATGGGTTATAAGCAGTCGCCCGTCCCTAATCTAGGGCCACTGGTTCCAGGGAAGGGAGAGAGCCAGTGCCGTAAGAGACAAACACAACATCCATGCCTCACCGGGATTCGAACCTGGTGGCACCTTGGAAGAATTATCAGATGCCATCGTTTAGACCACTGGGGCGGTTGCATGGCATCTAGTAAAATAAAAATAGAAAAAGACTGAAAAAAGTATCATACAAATTTTGAAGATGACAATCCGATTTTTGGCGTAAATGTGACAAGGATGGTAAGTCAGATAATATCCGAAAACTTGAAAATTTTCATCGTCCTGGAGCGGGACTCGAACCCGCGTCTCTCAGAAAACGCCCGCGTATGCTAACCACTACACCACCCAGAACGACCAAGTTTCAAGTTGTGATGGTTAAATTCAAATTGATCGGAAACTTGGTCGTTCTGGGTGGTGTAGTGGTTAGCATACTCGGGTGTTTTCCGGGAGACACGATTTCGAGTCCCGCTCCAGGACGATGAAAATTTTCAAGTTTTTGGATATTATCTGACTTACAATCCTTGTTACATTTACGCTAAAAATCAGATTGTCATCTTCAAAATTTGTATTATATGGCGTAATCCCGTATTTCTTTCATGAAAAAATATCATTTTACGTTCACAAATCGCTGAGTGAAAAAAGTAATAACTCCTAGTAGCTAAACTCCTGCATGTCTATCATCATCTTGCATAACATATCAAAAATTCTTAAAGATATTGCAACAAAATCAGCTTTACAGTTTAATCTGGTAATCCGTAGAATATTGGGCATATTTTTCTTCATCTTGCGCGAGTTAGTTGAAAGTTTTTTTTAAATTACAGAAGACACAAAGAAGAGACCCTTAATCGGAGAGAAGCCGGATCTTTTTAATTCATCCTGAAAATACGAGAGACAAGAAGGGATTGCGAGGAATCTGAAAAAGGAGCCCTATATATTGTCATTTGAAACCGGACGAGGTTTTAATCCAGCCTATATATTCTCATTCGTGAAATCACTAAACTTCACTGTTATTATTCCCCAGGAATACGGGGAAAAAAAGTGGATCAATTTGCTGCCCGTATTTCCTTTTATTCTTTGACTGAATGGCCCCAGGGAGGGTTGAATGGATTTAAGGATCCCACAAATCAATTGAGCAGGAGATAATCCCCCCGAGGAACAGGAGGGCTCTCATTTGTGGGGAAGAAAACAAAATACGGGGTCTTCTAACGAAGTTGGAGAGAAACCCTAGTATAAGCTACTTGAATCAGCAATTTACCCATTCTACAGGGGATAGTTCAGTTTTGTTTTTATCCTTTTTTATTGTTTCTAATCAAGACACTTGGGAAACTTCTAGATAAGAAGAATTTTTTTAAGCATCTGATCATGATGTACGACTACATTTATTAGAATAATTAGCATCGTCTATTTCTTGGCAACATATTTCTGAAAAAAATGAAACAATGTTCCAGGAAGAATGAAATGCTGACTTTTACAATCTAAATAGAATTTAAAGAATACTACTGAAAACAAAAATCCTCCGGGTCCTTTAAATACAAATAATAATATCTCAAAATGAAGTTCCACAACAAAGCTGCAATATCTCCTAGAGGAAAACTAGCGAGAGCAAACCTAGAGAAAATCACTGAAGGATTTTTTTAATGGGGGTTTACCGACCACCTTGAGCAACAAAGTGGGCTGTAAGTAGTCGCCCGTCCCTAATTTAGGGTCACTGGTTCCAATGAAGGGAGAGAGCCAGTGCCGTAAGGGAAACACAACATCCATCCATAAGCAGTATTTTTTTTATTGGGAGTTTAACGACAACCGTGAGCAACTCAATAGGTTATAAACAGTCGCCCGTCCCTAATTAAAGGCCACTGGTTCCACGGAAGGGAGAGAACCAGAGCCGTAAGACAAACACAACATTCACGCCTCACTGGGATTCGAACCCAGACCCCATCTCATACGAATGGTCAGAAGCCATGGCTTAGATAACTGCGCCACAGGGGCGTCAAACCCGGTATTCGAGGCCGTCCCTAATATAGGGCCACTGTTTCCAAGGAAAAAGAAAGCCAGTACCGTAAGGCAAACAAAACATCCCTGCCTAGCAGGCGTTCGAGCCGGTCCTTAATTTAAGGCCACTGTTTCCAAGGAAGGGGGAGAGAGCCAGTGCCGTAAATCGAACACAATATCCAGGTTCGAGCCCGTCCCTAATTTAGGGCCGCTGTTTCCAAAAAGGGAAGAGAGCCAGTGCCGTAACGCAAATAAAATATCAATGCTTAACCAGGATTCGAGCCCGTTCCTAATTTAAGGCCGCTGTTTCCAAGTAAGCAAGAGAACCAGTGTTATAAGGCAAACACAATATCAATTCCTAACCAGGGTTTGAGCACCTGCCTAATTTAGGGCCGCTATTTTCAAGCAAGGAAGAGAACCATTGCCGTAAGGCAAACACAATATCAATGCCTAACCTGGATTCGAGTTAGTCCCAAATTTAGGGCCACTCTATCTAAGGAAAAGAGAAAACCAGTACCGTAAGGCAAACAAAATATTTATGCCTAACAGGCGTTCGAGCCGGTCCCTAATGTAAAGCCACTGTTTCCAAGGAAGGGAGAGAGAGAGAGCCAGAGCCGTAAATCAAACACAATATCAATGCCTAACTAGGATTCGAGCCCGTCCCTAATTTAGGGCCGCTGTTTCCAAGGAAGGAAGAGGGCCAGTGCGGTAAAGCAAACACAATATCAAAGCCTAACCAGTATTTGAGCCCGTCCCTAATTTAGAGCAGCTGTTTCCGAGGAAGGAAGAGAGCCACTGCGGTAAGGCAAACACAATATCAATGCCTAGCCAGGATTCGAGCCCGTTTCTAATTTAGGGCCGCTGTTTCCAAGGAAGGAAGAGGGCCAGTGCGGTAAGGCAAACACAATATCAAAGCCTAACCAGTATTTGAGCCCGTCCCTAATTTAGAGCCGCTGTTTCCGAGGAAGGAAGAGAGCCACTGCGGTAAAGCAAACACAATATCAAAGCCTAACCATGATTCGAGCCCTTCCCTAATTTAGGGCCGCTGTTTCCAAGGAAGGAAGAGAGCCAGTGCGGTAAGGCAAACACAATATCAATGCCTATCCAGGATATGAGCCCGTCCCTAATTTAGGGCCGCTGTTTCCAAAAAAGGAAGAGTACCAGTGCCGTAACGCAAATACAATATCAATGCTTAACCAGGATTCGAGCCCGTCCCTGATTTAGGGCCGCTGTTTCCAAGCAAGCAAGAAAACCAGTGCCGTATGGCAAACATAATATCAATTCCTAACGTAGGTTTGAGCCCGTCTCTAATTTAAGGCCGCTGATTTCGAGCAAGGAAATGAACCAGTGCGTAAACCGAACACAATATCAATGCCTAACCGTGAGTAGAGCCAGTCCCTAATTTAGGGCCGCTGTTTCCAAAAGGAAGGAAGAGAGCCAGTGCCGTAAGGTAAACACAATATCCATGCTTAACCGTGATATTGTGTTACAATAGATGTAAGCGTCCAAACGGTAACGGATTATGTCATGCACCCGAGCAAAGGCGTGTGCAGAATTTGTTTTCGGATAAATAGGGGTGACAAGAAAAATGGAAGTTTTTAAAATCTGACACGACAAAATTAAATTTAATGAAAAATAGGAGAACAAATTAAATCATTATTTCGTAATGTAAGTTGAAGCATTTTTATTAAATTACGGTATTTTTTAAAGCAGTTAAAACCCGTTCTAACTAAATACGACGTAACAAAAAGCACGTCACAACGAAAAAAAATCGTGAACTTGTTTCGTTTATTATATTAGGTGTACAAATAAGTTTTAAAGTGTTTTTTTTTATTGCAGATTTAACGACCACCGTGAGCAACTCAATGGGCTATAAGCAGTCGTCCGTCCCTAATTTAGGGCCACTGGTTCCAGGGAAGGGAGAGAGCCAGTGCCGTAAGGCAAACATAACATTCATGCCTCACCGGGATTCGAACTTGGACCCCTTTCGAACGAATGATCAGAGGCCATTGCTTAGACCACTGCGCCACGGGGGCGGCTAAAAGTGTCTTAAGACAACGCAACATGTATTTTGAGAGTAACCAACAATACCTTTACGAATCAAAATATGCGCCGCCATTATCTATCACCTTCCGTCATCGGTCCGGCAGCTGACGGATTCCAGCCATGAAGAATACTTCGTCATGTGACACGATGAAGCAGTCAACCAATTTGTTCACTTCGTTACATGTCCGGAACCGTACAGCAAACAAAACATGTTGTATTGCTCGGAACAAATTATAGTCTGAAGGGGCTATGTCGGAACTATACGCCGGGTGCTATAAAACTTCCGAGCCAAGCGTCAATAAAGTTTCCTTGACCGATTTCGCGACTTGCGGCTTAGTGTTGTCATGCAGTAATCTCACAGGAAGCAGTCCTTTGCCTGTGAGTGGACGTTTCCTTCAGATTTCCTGGTTCAATCGCAGCAATTGTAGCTTGTAGCGATTAGCAGTAACAGTTTGATCCTGTTCCAATAGTTCATAATAAAGCACACCCTTCATATCCCACTAGATGCACAGCAGAACTTTCTTGGAGTGAATATTGAGTTTCGGTGTTGAAGTCGTTGCTTCACCGGGGTCTAACCAGTGTCTTTTGCGTTTGGAGTTGTCGTACGATATCCACTTCTCATCACCCGTAACAATTTTCCACAGAAAAGACTTTTGGTGTTGTTTACTCAACTGATTCAAACACGTCATGACACGCTCATCTTAGTTCCTTGGGCTCAGGTCATATGGCACCCATTTTCCTTCCTCCTGAATCTTTTCCATTGCATATAAACGATTGGAAATGGTTTGTTGAGTTACCCCTAGTTGTTCAACTAGTTCTTTTTGCGTCTGACACGAATCTTCATACAGCAATGTTTGCAGTTCTGCGGGGCGCCGCTACTTTCTCGATCGCTAACATAAAAATCACCTGCTTTAAACCGTATAAACAAAAACTCACACGTGCTTTTCGATACAATGTTCTCATCCAGAACAGAACAGATCGATGCACATGCTTTTACAGCACTCTTGATGAAATTCGTAACGAATGCAGTGTCAAAGAAATGCAGTATCGCTTGCCATCTTTCACCTACCGATGTGCAAGTGCGTTTGACTGTTGGGCAGACTTCTGTGTCACATTTTATACTCTGGACCAGTTACGGTCACATGACAACAACGCGAGGGAATGTCGGATATGTAAATTACCGGTATACGTCACACAAAAAACGCTTTAAAACTTATTGGTACACCTAATATTTATATAAGAAACTAGCAAATACCCGTTCTTCGAACGTGATGATATTAAAAATATTTCTATAATACGAGATTTCATACCATACCATAAAATAATTTGTGCCATAAATTAATGTACTAATAATACACTTGATCGGTTTGTTCTATAACTTTATTATATCATATCGATAATAAAAGGGATTCAAATACATATTGTTTATAGCATGAATTTCTGCATCCTTATAAGATGCGGAGTGTTGTCATTTGTAACTAAACATTTCTATAGCGGTGAACGAATGGAAAAATAAAAAGAATATATTGACTTATTTTAGTGCTTCTTTGTACACTGTTGTGGAAAAATCCGCCAGTATTACCAAACTGCTAGGAGAACCAACTCTTGAACACGCTACGTAAAACTGGCCATGAGAGAGACAATGTTCTCTTAATTTTTTCCTATCGATTTTTAAGGACTGTCCTTGTGATTTATTGATCGTCATGGCAAAGCAGACCTTCAATTTGATTTTTGACTCAAAAAACCTTGACATTCGATATGTCAAACGATAATATAAATGTTTAAAATGCAAAGCATATTATGATATAGCGCTTTTTTCATGATTTTTAGTTTTTTGTTCAATAAATTCAGAACAAATAAATTTAGAACAGAATATATACACTGAGCAGGTCAACTCAAGTCATTCTACACTGCACATTTCTTCGCTCTTTTGGGAGACACATGTCTGCCTGACTTATTCTGCCAAACGACACATAAGCAATTTCTTTCATAACTTAAATTTAAGACTTTAAGCCTACACGAAACAAATCCAAATACGTCGTTACTCTTCACTTTCATCGTTAAAATATTAATAGACAACAGAACAAAATAATGATAGAAATTAAAACAAAATACTTTTTTACTTTTAAAATAAATGTGAAAAGAACCTTGTAAACAATTTCGTAAACGATTTCGTTCGAAACTGTACATTTAAAAACTAGCAAGTCAGATGTTTTTGGAAGTTTGAGCAAAATCGTGTTGCCATCACCAATATCTCAAGAGGGAAATTTTTTCTTTTCAAATTTCAATTACTATGAAAATCTACCTGCATATTTATATTTATTGCAGTCACCTTACCACTTATATGACGTCACCGTTGCTTCGGTGAAAACGAATGTTTGTAATTTGATTTTGACTCAAAACCCTTGACATTCAATATGTCAAACGATAATATAAATGTTTAAATAAAAAACATATTATAATATAGAGAATTTTACGTGATATTTTTTTAAGTTTTTTTTTTGTTAAATAAATTTAGAACAAATCAAAATACCTTGACATTCAATGTGTCAAACGATAATAAATGTTTAAATGCAAAGCATATTCTGATATAGCGGTACGTGATTTTTAAGGTTTTTTGTTAAATAAACTCAGAACAAATAAATTTAGAACAAAATATATACTGAGCAGGGCAACTTAAGTCATTCAAAACTTAAGGTGGGGCTTCAGTTGCTGGGCAACAATGGCTCGATCATTGCAAAACGTCCTAGTGTTATCAAAGCTGGGTTATTTAAAAAGCCCATTTTGACCCATTTATAGATATCATAGGAAAAAATCAATTCTTAGTGCGCCTCTATGTTGTCAAAGACACATTTCGGCCAAATATGAAAGTTCTAAATTCTGTAGTTTCTGAGATTCGGTGATGAGTCAGTTGAGTCAGTGAGGGCTTTCAGTTATATATGTACAGATCTAAAACATTGTAACGAAATACTTTACAACCAAAAACACCTTATTGCAAATAAAGTTCCTGGGGAAAATGCCCAAACAAAATTTTATTAATACCTAGCGAATTTCTCCGTCTCTTTAAAATTCTAAACTGATATTCTGATGTCTCTCCAGCAGATGCAATTGAATGTTTAGAGAAAGTGGGATGCTATTTATAGAACTGAAGACTTACAGTTATAACTAACGACGCCATGGAAAAACGAAAATAGACTGTACTTACATTGTACTTGAAACCCAGTATTTGTACTCTGTTTTACAATTGGCAGTATCTAAACATGCTTTGCATCAAAATGGAACTAAATAAAATGCTTTCACTACGTTACTTCAAGGTGGACGTCAAGTAATTTAGCTTCCTATACTCATAATGGAAAAAAAATTGTACACTTTCTTCACAATTAGTGTGTTCCCAAGGATGAAAATATGAGCACCGATTAAAATAACTTCATATTATAACTTGGAATACTTAATATTTTCTAAAACATAACCATAATTATATTAAAAATCAATAACTTTTCCTTCGGTGGAGTTGAAACCAGAAAGAAGATGGCACGACCTGTTCTTTGATGTCGTCAGTAGACAAACAAATGTTGGATTGCATAATTATGGTTGTGTTTTGGAAAATATTAAGTATTCCAAGTTATAAAATGAAGCTATTTTAATCGATGTTCAAATTTTCATCCTTGGGAACGCATTAATTATCCAGAAAAAAGATGGCGCGACTTGTACTTTGATGACGTCAGTAGACAAACAAATGTTGGATTGCATAATTATGGTTATGTTTTGGAAAATATTAAGTATTCCAAGTTATAAAATGAAGCCATTTTAATCGATGTTCAAATTTTCATTCTTGGGAGCGCATTAATTGGGAAGAAAATTGTACAGAAGTTTTTCCATTGGAAATATAGGAAGCAAAATTACTTGACGTCCATATTAAAAACCAAGATGTATGTACATTATTTCTTGAAGCATATGAGTGTTTTATTAAGATGCATTTAAAGAGATATATTCTTAATATGCGGGTGAGTAAAAATAAATTCAGTATGTACGTACATACGAATAAGTAAAAATATATACACTACGTAATTTCATAGATATAAATTACTTAAAGCTTATATATTTAATTATTGTTAGTTTGATGCATAAGTTCATGAGGTTTAATTTCACGAGGGTTTCTCAGATCAGTAGTGACGGTGCAGATGGCCAGTTGTATATCAAAATGTAGCCAGTAATATCTTGTTTCTAAATCATATTGCGTTGTTTGATTGTGGCTGATGGTTTTTGGTTTTCACGTCCGGAAGTATGGAGTGTCAAGTAGAGAGGAAGGAACATTTCCGACATCTGCTCCTCTACGAGTTTAACAAGGAATCCACAGCCACCGAGGCTACTCGACAAATTTATGCTGTGTATGGGGAGGATACTGTTGCTCCGAGGACAACCCGTAAATGGTTTGAGCGCTTCCGAAGTGGCAATTTTGACCTCAACGACTCTCCACGCTCAGGTCGTCCATATCACTTTGATGAGGATCGTTTGAACCATCTCATCCACTTGGAATCACGCCAAACCACACGCGAATTGGCCACCGATAAGGATTGTGATTAGGCCACATTTGTGAGACACCTGGAACGTATGGGAAAGGTCCAGAAATTGGGGTATTGGGTGCCTCACACTCTCACTGAGGACAACAAGAATCAGCGTGTTGCCATAAGTGGTTCCTTGCTCGCCCGTTATCGCGAATGTTCCCAACAACACAAACCCTTTCTGTCACGTATTGTTACTGGAGATGAAAAGTGGTGCCTGTACGTGAATTTCAGGCATCGGAGAGAATGGTTAAGCCCAAAAAAGACGCCCGCACCACATCCAAAACATGACCATCATCGTGCGAAGATCATGTTGTGTTTCTGGAGGAACATGGAAGGCATTCTTCCCTTGGAAATGCTGTCGAGGAATCGGACCATCAACGCTGCACTCTATTGTAAGCAACTCCGCCGTGTGTAGGAAGCAATTCATCCGAAACAGCCACATTGGCGCCATGGTGTCCTTCTTCAACATGATAACGCACGCCCTCACAGTGCAAACATGACCAAAATGGCCATTCAGGGCGTGAAATGGGAGATCCTTCCACATCCGGCCTATTCCCAAGATGTCGCTCCCTTCAAACTATCACCTGTTCCGATATCTGAATGCACTCATGGCAGAACGTTCAACAATGATGTTGATCTCCAGAATTTCCTTGAACGTTTTTTTTTTCAAGAATGGCATTGCAGACCTATCCAGACGTTGGGACGCCATCGTAAACATTGGGGAAATACATAGTTGATTGAATTCGTTTTCCCTTCTGATGTAATACATTCCTGTGGTGCGGGGTGAAAGAAAACGGCATGAACTTGTGCATCAACCCAACACTTGAGCAAAAAACTTTCCATTACAAATAAATTACCTTTGCTTGTTTCTATGGACACTATTTCGCAGTTGCAATTACAACCACGTCATAGGACCATATTACACAATTCCAGTCATCAGCTGTCCAGGTTTCATGCTCATGACACCATCTTTCTCGCATTGTGGCGTTGGTTTCCGTGATTAGAGGTTTAGCAATTGCTGCTCTTCCGTGGATGTTAGCTTTTACGAAGTTCTCTACGGACTGTTTTTGTGGAAACAGGGTTTTTCAGGAGGATATTGAGTTCTGCTGTACACGAAGTTCTCTACGGACTGTTTTTGTGGAAACAGGGTCTTTCAGGTGGATATTTTTATTATTATTATTATAAAATATTATATAAAAATAATAATACTATTTTTTTATTAAATAAATAATAATATTATAATTTTATTAAATAAATAGTAGTATTGTTTCATTAAATAATAATAATTATCATAAGTATTTTTTTGTTTATGTTACCATGGCATTTTCTTTGTAAGGATTAGGTTTCATTAGACTCCCAACAATTGGCGCAGGAGTCTCAAATATGGATGGAGCTACAGATTCTCACTAATAGGCGTGGTCATCTCAAACAGCATGAAGGTTAAGTTGAAGTTAAAGCAGACGGTCTTTTTCATACATAAAATTTAAATACAAGATTAGTATTGATAAATATTAGTATGTAAACAAAGCGGAACGATATATGGGAAATTGGAAACTACGTAAAAGCGATGATATTCAGTAGTACAACCAAAAATAATAAAAAATAAAAATAAAATAATAAATAATAATAAAAAAATAACAAAATAATAATAAAAAATAATAAAATAATAATAAAAAATAATAATAAATACACGAAATAGCCTATATCCTCCGGAAAGCTTCCCGAAGTTGAAAGAATTATCCGAATCGGTTTAGTTTTCGAGATTAGTAAAACAATTCCGTATAGTATCGTGAACTACTTTCTTTCACATTGGGTGTGATCAGGTTGTATATCTACACTCCTGAGAGCTGAATGGGGAGTGCAGGAAGTGCATTTTTGTGCATGTTTGCTATTTCGAGTTTTTAGGGCTCAGAACGGCTATTATAAATTCTGATTTTTATAATAAAAGTTTCATTAATTGTGGTGAAATGCCTCCGAAAACATGCAAATCCATCGGATAAGTTCAGCCGAAAGCGAAGAAAGTAAAATTACTTCGAGAGAGTGAGACAACCGAACAAGATGATCGAAGACTTATGGATCAGCGGGAAAGAGCCACTATATCTAAGGCGGCAGAGACCTTGGAACAGCGTGAAGCCCAACTTGAGCGCTGTTCATCACGGTAGGATTTTTTTATAGTGCGATTTACATTGTTACTTGAAAACAAACTTTATATCTATCCCGGGCAAAGCCGGGTATCTCCGCTAGTTCCTGCTAAAATGTGAGAACATCTGAACTGACTACATATATTAAAGTCATCTAATATGTTTGTTAACTACTGCGTAAAAGGGAGTACACATTAGAAGCGACCATCTATTAAATGGCCCTGGAGATTCAAAGTGGTCATACTTACAAAAATCAGTGAATATTTGAACTGCCTACATCTATTAATATCGAAGAACATTTAAATGGGTCAAACCACTTCCAGTAGGCGACTTTTCGAAGCACGTAATAAAAGTCGTGGAATTCGGAGTAATACCTACTAAACTAAACGTTCGTGAACATTCCGAGTGATATCTATGTGCTAAAGGCTCGTAGACATAGAAATAACCTATTTTAAAGTCCGTGGATAATAGGAGTGACCATACCTACTTAAAATGCGTCGACAAGCTGAGAGACTCTAGCAAGTAAAAGTACTTTGAAAATCGGACTGATCGTGCCTTTTGAAAGTCCATGGGCATTCGGAGTGACCATACCTATCAAACGTTCGTGGACAATTGGATGATCATACGTACTATACCCGTAGATAGTTGGAGTGACCATACATACTACACCCGTGGACATTTTTATTACCAATACCTACTGTGTCGTGAAAAATCGGAGTGGCCATAGCTACTTTATCCGTAGACAATTGGAGTAGTTTTAACTACACTGCTAGACAATTGCTGAGGACGGATCATAAACGGCTATATAGCGCATAAAAAAGTAAGTGTGGTTGGATGCCAAGTGAAATAAAATAATGTCAGAATGCCAGGACATTACAAGAAAGACAATTTATTGTGCTCTGAAATCCAGAAGGCTTTGGAACGTGTTCAAGGCACAAACAGGCCATTTTGTGCAGTATACGTAAACGTGAAAAAAATGAAATTACCGTCCGCAGGCGTTTCGGCGTAAGATGTCAATACGGGATATGGCCACCATGGAGGGCGATGCAAGATTCCACACGTCGTGTCATGCTTTGCACAACATTATCAAGCAGCTGTTGGGGTCATTTATCCCATTCCTCTGTCAGTGCACGGATGAGGGTGTTCTTGTTTATTGGAGGGCATTGGCGACCAGCAAGACTCCTCCCCAAAGCATCTCACACATTTTCAATGGGATTCAGATCTGGAGAACGTGCTGGCCATACGAGGCATTGAATATCCTCGCTCTCAAGACACTCCTGGACAGCGACTGTTCGAAGACATGTTGCGTTGTCGTCCATGAAAATGAATTTATCACCAACAGCACCACGGAACGTGCGAACATGAGGTAGCAGAACATCATTAATGTATCGTTGGCCAGTCATAGTCCCAGTTGGAAGCTCATAGAGGGACGTACGGCCATTGATCATGATGCCAGCCCATACCATGACACTACATGTCGGATATCGGTCCCTTTCCTGTATGTTTGCTGGACAATATGCAGTACCACTATCACGCCAGATCAGTTGTCGTCGACAATCAGACGATAGACTGCATCTACTCTCATCTGAGAAGAGGACAGCAGACCAGTCGTTATGAGTCCAATTGCGATGTTGATGGCACCATTGCAAACGGGCGGTACAGTGACGTCTGGACAATGGGATGCACACAACAGGACGGCGGGCGTATAGTCCTCCTTCATGCAAACGTCTGGCGACAGTTTTTCGGGAGATCCGCTTGCCAGTAGCAGCCATAAACTGATTTGCTACCTCACTAGCTGTGCTGCGCCGGTGTCTTTTTGTTGATAGCACTATGTACCGATCTTCTGCAGGTGTCGTACTGCGAACACGACCTCCCCCGTGACGTTTGCTACACTCTCCATTTGTTTGAAATGATTTCCAAAGCCTTGAAACAACAATGTGGCTGACGTCGAACTCCCTGGCAACATCTGTTATTTTTCGCCCTTCTTCAATCTTGCCAATAATACGGCCACGCGTAAAATCATCTAGGTGATGTCGGGAAGACATAATTGCAAGTTCGTCAATTGATTCTTTCCCTTTCAACTTTGCGTTTGAACAACAACGGTCAATACGCGTCAAATCCTTTATATCTCTTATCAGCGCTATGACATCACGAACAAGTTCAGCAATCCAAAATTTGCATACGTACAACACGTCTTACTGTATCCCGCACTTATGCTAATTTCCACATTTTCCTGCCTTCCATTTTATGGTTGCTATCGTTGCTATTATCATCCGTCCTTAGCAATTGTCCTGCAGGGTATTATGTCCATGGCAGTGGCGTCGCGTGGCCATTTGCCTTGGATGTGCGCTGTTACGGGAAAATAAAAACACGCAAGAATTTTATCATGTAATCCAGGCTGAAAAATTCACGCATTGATTTTGAATATAGGAAAGCACGTTTTTATCTAATGGTCGTTTAATTACTCATGGTAAAGATCTTTACATGCGCTCCATTGTAAGAAAATCGGTATTTCCTACGCAAATACTGTACTACAGTGAAGAACGCACTTTCGGTGGGGTTTTTTTTATGATTTCTAAATGTAGTCAAGTAATTCGTAAGGAAAACTGTCAATATAATCACTTGGTAAAATATTATATTTCTAACAAGGATGTTTTAAAAACTTATTGACGTCACTTATTTATATTCTAGTTTTAATCTCCTGTTTTGCAGCAGGAATTGCATGATCACATTATCGTAAAACAAGTGACTTTTCTTCAGTTCTACCAGCAACGCTAGTAAACTTAAGCCGCATAAACTTTCCTGTGTTTGCGTTCCTCTACAACAGGCGTGTATTCGCTTCATCACAGAAAAAGAGCGTTCGACTGTAGCGGCGGAATCTGGAATCGTCATGGAGAATTCCGCTAATTTGTAAGTTTCTTTGAATGCACACCGAAGTTTATTTTCTTGCATAAATTTTACAAGCTGGTGCACTGGTTTCCCCGAAAATTCATCAGAAGAAAAGATGACTTTTAGTTTATATTTTAAGCGAACGTATTCGAAAAGTAGCCAGTAAAAATCTTTTAATATTTCTAGAATTCCACCAGGAAAAGGTTCTTGCTTACTGATCATATTTTTCGCTGCAAATTAGTTGAAAAAATTCAAGTTTCCAAAGTGAAAAGTATCTTTTTTCCATATCCAGGCATATTCCGCCGACTATTTCCTGGTATAATCGAATACGTGCGCTTTTCTCCTCTTCTTCAGATGTTTATCGTCTTTTAGGCTTTGATTCATCAATCGTATGATTTTCTTTTGCTACAGAAACCCAAATGTCATTAAATCCATGTTCCTGATCATTCCTAAGCTGTTTCACAGTATCGTGCACTTTTTTGCAACAGTACAATATGTCATACGATGAATTTTGTAATATATTATTCAAAACATCAGCATAGGCAAACAGTTTAGAAAATATTTCTAGAAACAAAATGGTCCTAACATTTTTGAAGAAAGACAAAAAACCACGTGCTTTGATTGCAGCATCCACGTCCCATTCACCAGAATTCTCTACAATGTGTTAAAAAAATTCAATAAGTTGACTTCTGTGACACTTTGTAGTGTTAGGTAAACGGGAAGTAAAGTTCCACCTGGTTGACACGACGGACGGAATTTTTTTAGCAACAAAATCTTGCAAAGCATATATTCTTTTTGATGATTTAGAAAAGTATGCTGCTAATCCACTCATAGTTTGAACAAGTTAGTAAAATCACGCAATGCATTGATTATAATACGCTTTCCAACATACCAGAAATCATTACTCAAGTTATGAGGATAATTGCTGTGGAATAAATCTCGGTCCTGTGCCCTGACCCTTGATTCCATATCGATGATATTCAACAGAACTGGTTCGGTATACCTCCGAAATAACGTGATAACGTTTTGTCGCAATCGAAGCATTTTTACGTAAGTTAGGATGCATAAGGGCTATGGAATAGATCCCGTTCCTGTGTCCTAACCTTTGACTCCATTTCGCCCATTTTCAATAGCATTCGTCCCCAGGCAGGCCCCTACAACATACTAACATTTCATCCAAATCGAAGCATTTTTACGTACGTTATGACGCATAATGGCGATGGAAGTGATTCCGCTCCTATGTCCTAACCTTTGACCCCATTTCGCCCATTTTCAAAAGGGTTCGTGGCCAGGTGGTCCCCTACCACATACTAAATTTTCATCGAAACCGAACCTTTTTTACGTTAGTTTTGACGCATAATAGCAGTGGAATGGATCCCGCTCCCGTGTACTGACTTTTCACCCCATTTCGTTCACTTTAAATGAGGTTTCTTCCCAGGTGATACCCTACCAGATACTAAATTTTCATCGAAATCGAACGATTGTTACGTGAATTATCGTACGGACGGACATAAGCACACAACGCGTGACGTAATGAAGCAGATGGGAATCGCGACCATCTGCTGGCAAGAGTATGACGTCATAAAACTTTAATAGTACCCACACACAACGCGTGACGTAATGAAACAGATGGCGTGATCACGCGCCAACATTCTCAAGCGCGAGATTGTGACGTCATAAGATTTCTAAGCATTGGAAACATTAATGGAACGACGCCATGAGAATAAGAACGTTATAATTCGTGGTGGTTATTTAAACCACTAAACGAATTCTCCTAAAGTCGAGATCAAGCTAAATCGATTTCTAGTACCAGTAAACGGTAGGTTAACGACTTTCATCAAAATCCTAATAGCCGTTTTCAAAATAAAATTTGCATAGATACAAGAATTGCTCCTTTAAGGTGGACGTCAAGTAATTTTGATTGGAGGTTTAACGACCGCCGTGAGCAACTCAATGGGCTATAAGCAGTCGCCCGTCCCTAATTTAGGGTCACTGGTTCCAGGGAAGGGAGAGAGCCAGTACCGTAAGACAAACACAACACCCATGCCTCACCGGGATTCGAACCCGGACCCCGTTCGGACGAATGATCAGAGGCCATCGCTTAGACCACTGCGCCACCGGGACGGCCAAGTAATTTTGCTTCCTATACTTCCAATGGAAAAACTTCTGTACACATTTTCTTCACAATTAATGCGTTCCCAAGAATGAAAATTTGAACATCGATTAAAATAGCTTCATTTCATAACTTGGAATACTTAATATTTTCTAAACTATAACCGTAAAATTATTTTCTAAACCATAACCGTAATAATATTTTCTAAACCATAACCGTAATTATGCAATCCAACATTTATTTGTCCACTGACGTCATCAAAGTGAAGGTCGCGCCATCGTTCTTCTGGTTTCAACACCACCAAAGGAAACGTTATTGTTTTTTAATATAATTATGGTTATGTTTTAGAAAATGTTAAGTATTCCAAATTATAGTATGAAGTTATTTTAATCGATGTTCAAATTTTCATCCTTGGGAACACACTAATTGTGAAGGAAATATGTACAAAAATTTTTCCATTGGAAATATAGGAAGCAAAATTACTTGACGTCCACCTTAATAGTGTGGGATAAGGGCGATGGAATGGATCCCTATCCTATGTCCTGACCTTTGACTCAATTTGTCCCATTTTCAATAGGGTTCCTCTCCAGGTGGTCCCCTACCACTTACTAAAATTTCATCGAAATCGAACCATTTTTACGCACCTTATGATGCATAAAGGCAATGGAATGCATCCCGCTCCTATGTCCTGACCTTTGACTCCACTTCACCCATTTTCAATAGGATTCGTCCCCAGGTGGTCCACATACTAAAATTTCATTGAAATCGAACCATATTTACGCAAGTTATGACGCATAAGGGCAATTGAATGGATCTCACACTTATGGCGTGACCTTTGACCCCACTTCACCCATTTTCAATAGGGTTTATCCCCTGGTGGTCCCCTACCACATACTAAAATTTCATCGAAATCGAACCATTTTTACTTGAGTTATCGTGCCGACAGACGGACAGACGGACGGACGGGAAAAGCTGGAGCACATACGCTTCTTCAACCTACGGTTGGAAAGCGTAAAAAATGCCGAAATTCCTTGATATTCGAAAGGCTTTGCTTCAGAACTAAATTCAAAACATGGGCGTAGCAATGCTTAAATATTGCTATAGGGTAGGCCTCAATAACTTTTCTCTGCAACCCATTAATATGTCCACTCATTACATCATAAGTTTGGCCAACCAACTTGTCCTTAATATTAAATTCCTCAACTGTATTTACATCATGTTTAAAAAGACCCCGCTAGCAGTTCTGTCATCACTTACGTCGGTAAAACCGATGAACCTTTTGTGTATTTGACCATTATGAACAAAACGTAAAATAGTTGATAGCTGGGATTTTGTCATGACATCGGAAGTTTCATCCAGGAAAATGGCCACAAATGTGGTTGAAGTAATTTCTCTCTTTATAGCATCTTCAACCACATTGGATATATGCGTTAATGATATTATTCTGTACAGTGGAAGAAGTTCCTCGAAATACAGTCGATGGTTTTAAATGACTGTCTAAAAGAGGGTCATACTCACGGAAATTCGATAAAAATTCAATATACACAGTGTGGCAAAGAATTTTTAAGACTGGGTCTGTAAAATGAAATAGAAACAAGAAATTATAATTTGTTTTGGTTTGTTATTCAAAATAAGTCCCTTCGGCTTCAATACACTTGTTACAGCGATTTAACAATGATTCGAATGCCTGTTCCAGTTCACTTTGCGGAATTGCCTCCAAAGCACGCCTCGAAGCTGTTTCTATGGTCGAAATATCATCAAAATAACACCCTTTTAACGTCATTTTAAGTTTTGGGAACAAAGAAAAGTCGCAGGGAGCTAAATCAGGCGAATACGGCGGATGATTCAACACGCAGACGTTATTTTTTGCCAAAAGTCTACGAACAAGAAGTGAGGTGTGACTGGGTGCATTATCGTGCAACAAACACCAACTGTTTTCATCCCGATATTCTGGACGAATGCGACGAATTTTGCCCATCACACGCCTCAAAACATTTAAATAAAACTCCCCAGTAATTGTTTTTCCACTTGGAACAAATTCTTTCTGGATAATACCCTTATTATCGAAGAATGTAATGAGAATTGTTTTGATTTTCGATGGAACTTTTCTTGTTTTTTTAGCTGGTGGTGAGTTTTTTGACTTCCATTCCGCACTTTGTCGCTTTGTTTTAGGATCATATTGAAAACACCATGTTTCATCACCAGTAACTATCGATTTTAAGAAGTGTGGATCATTTTCAGCTGCTGAAACGATGTCTCTGCAATGTGCACTTCTCCTTGGGTTTTGTTCATTCGTTAACGTGTGTGGAACAAATTTAACACAGACTTTTGTTCTGCCCAAATCTTCATGCAGGATGGTTCGAATCGTTTCTTTGTTGATGTTTAAAGACTCTTCCATCATTATTAGTGACGCACATCGATTGTTTGTCACGAAATCACGCATTTTTTCAATAATCTCAGGTGTCCTAGATGAGCTTGGTCTTCCGGTATGCTTATCGTCTTCTAGCGTATCTCTTCCGTCCAAAAAACGATTGTGCCACAGAAAAACATTTGATCTACTTAAACGAAACTCACTGTAAACTTGTTTCATCATTTGGTACGTTTCCGAGGCAGTTTTACCAAGTTTTGCGTTAAATTTAATAACAGCCCTTTGTTCCATCTTAATAATTCAACGTGAAACAAATTTTACTTCTCTAATGAACGGCCGTTTCGTTTGAGTTACTTTAACAACTGCGCAGTACTTTTGGCAGAAAGAAAGCAGATGTTCACGGTTTATAACGCATTCGCGACTACACTGGTGGCGCCACCGTAGGCTGAAATCTAGCGCCAGTCTTAAAAATTATTTGACGCACTGTGTAATTGCCCCGATTACATGAATCTTCAGACTCGTCATGACCACTGAAAGGAAGTTCTTGCTTAGCCAAATAGCATACAGCATTAGTTATTCATTTCAAGATGTCTCTATTTTTCTTCACTTCTACATTATTACGGTTTATTTCAATTTCTCTCTGCTTGTCAATGAGAGTGTTAATTCTTTGTTTTCAAAATACCTCGAGATTTAGAAAAGACGGCACGTGTGACTGGGAGCGCTCATGCTTTTGCATTGCTGCGGCTAAATGATTAAGATCGGAATAACCGTTCATATTCCAAACACTTTTCTCTTTGGAGAACAATAAGTAAGGCTAACGAAAAAGTCTTGACCGCACTTCACATCCAGTTAACCATTCTACTGTATCTTATTGTGAAACAGTGAAATGTGTCGTGTACTCGGTTCTTTTATCTTTATGCTTGCACAGTAAGTTTGGAAGAGGAGGACGAGGCTTACCTTCCTTAACTATATTTAGACAATATGGAAAAGTTGTGGCCAAAAATGGGACACTTTGTACATCGTCAACATTGTTCCCCATCCTATCATCATCATCATCATCATCATCATCATCATCAACCATTATCAATTCACTGCTGGACGAAGGTCTCCCCAAGTTTCTTCCACAACGGTCTGTCTTGTGCCAGTCTCCTCCATGTTACTCCCGCATACTTTAGAATTTCATCTACCCATCTCCCGTGTGGTCTTCCTCTGGGTCTTTTCCTGTCCCTTGGAATCCAATCTAAAATTTCGGCTGTCCATCGATGGTCTGTCCTTCTGGCAGTATGTCCAGCCCATTGCCATTTCAGGGATTTTACTCTGATCATGATGTCTTCCACTCTTGTCATTTTTCGGATCCACGAGTTCCTCTTCTTATCTCTCCTGGTTACACCAAGCATGCACCTCTCCATGCTACTTTGAGTAGTCTGCAGCCTTTGTATGTCTCTTTTAGTTAAGGTCCACGTCTCTGCACCATACGTAAGCACTGGAAGGATGCATTGATCAAACACTTTTCTTTTAAGACATAATGGCATATTGCTCTTGAAAATTATGCTGTTTCTTCCAAAAGTTCTCCAGGAAAGTTTTGTACGCCAATTAATTTCTTCATCAATGTGACCCTCACTTGATATCTGCTGTCCAAGATAAACGTACGTGTCTGTTATCTCCAGCTTTTCTCCATCAATCGATAAATCTTCATTTCTTGTAAAAGCATTGAACATCACTTTTGTCTTCTGAAAGTTAATTTTTAATCCCACTTCTTTACTCTTGTCAGCAAGTTCCTGGGTCCTACTCTGCAGCTTTAATGGGGTAGTTGCAAAAATGACTACGTCATTAGCAAAACGAAGGTGGTTAGATAATCTCCATTAATCTTTTTCCCTTTGTTTTCCGAGTTCAGTGATTGAAAGACATTTTCCAATGTGGCATTAAAGAGCTTGGGAGATATGGTGTCACCTTGTCTCACTCCTTTTCCAATTTTTATGTGTGCTGTATTCTCAAACAGCCGAATTTTTGCACTTGCATTTTCATAGATGTTATTAATAATATTAATGTATGCATCTTCAATACCGCAGGATTTCAAAGCCATCTTCAATACCGCAGGATTTTCCCATCCTATATGGATAACAAAAATACAAATTCTATTTTTAAATCTGTGCTCATCAACACATCGATTCACATTGCTGCGAAAAACAACTCACAAATAGAACGTTGGACTGTATGAGGACTCTACGCGATTCCGAACCGGAAAGAAAAGTGACCCGCGGTGCTTTTTTAGGCGCGCACACCCTGAGAAGTTTTTAGCCGTGCGTTGAAACCACCAGAAAATAAAAACGTGACCTGCAACGCCATCTGGAGAGCTTTCAATCATAGCCGCTTTACGTACTTAAGTGTCCGCTGATCACACAGCACACTTGAAGAGACGAATATTACTTACTATGTTTTGTTTACTCAACAAAGCAACGAATCTTCTCCACGTTACGAAAGCATTGTGTAAGGGAATTAATTTTAGCTACCGGGCGAAGCTTTAGGACAAACTTTGGCTAGTTTTGTTAACCAAAAAAATAATATAACAGCAACTCGCATCAACGCTGAACTTACGCAATGGGATTGCAAGTGGAGCTGTATTTCGCAAGCACACCCTGAGAGATCAGCTGTAATGCTTGGGGAAATAAAATCGTGACCTGCAGTGCCATCTAGGGAGCGCTTGTATCACAGTTGCTTGACGGTCGGACGTGCGCTCGGTAAACAGCACACTCGAAGATCTTAGCGCGAATGCGATATGCATACTGAACGAACCTTCTCCACTTAATGTAAACATTATATAGGGGAAATTAATTTTAACCACCACTCGAAGCCTTAGGACAAACTCTAACGAGTTTTATTAGAAATAAATCCGAAAAACTAATATCGATAATGCAGGTTAAATTGCGACTCTGTGTGGGTGTGCGCCACACACCTAGCACACCCCAAATATTCGCCCCTGGCCCATGGACAGTTGGAGTAACTCTATGTACTATGTCCGTACCCAATCAGAGTTACAATGTGTAACATATCCGTTGACAGTTGGAGTGATTAATCCTACTACGTCCGTGGACAAGTGGAATGACAATACCTACTTCTTCCGTGGACAAGTGGAATGACAATACCTACGATGTCCATGGAAAATTGGAGCGTGGACACTTGGAGTGACTACACCTACTATGTCCGTGGGTAATTGGAGTGACCAAACGGGGCTATGAACGTGGACAATTAGTGATTTTGCCTACTATTCCGTGGACAATTGGAGTGACCATACCTACTATGTCCGAAGGCAATCAGAGTTACCATATGTAACATATCCGTTGACAGTTGGAGTAATTAATCCTACTACGTCCGTGGACAAGTGGAATGACAATACCTACTTCTTCCGTGGACAAGTGGAATGACAATACCTACTACTTCCGTGGACAAGTGGAATGACAATACCTACGATGTCCATGAAAAATTAGAGCGTGGACAGTTGGAGTGACTATACCTACTATGTCCGTGGGTAATTGGAGTGACCAAACGGTGCTATGAACGTGGACAATTAGTGATTTTGCCTACTATTCCGTGGAGAATTGGAGTGACCATACCTACTATGTCCGAAGGCAATCAGAGTTACCATATGTAATTACTACGTCCGTGGACAAGTGGAATGACAATACCTACTACTTCCGTCGACAAGTGGAATGACAATACCTACGATGTCCATGGAAAATTAGAGCGTGGACAGTTGGAGTGACTATACCTACTATGTCCGTAGGTAATTGGAGTGACCAAACGGTGCTATGAACGTGGACAAGAGTGATTTTGCCCACTATTCCGTGGACAATTGGAGTGACCATACTTACTATGTCCGAAGGTAATCAGAGTTACCATATGTAACATATCCGTTGACAGTTGGAGTGATTAATCCTACTATGTCCGCGGACAAGTGGAATGACAATACCTACGATGTCCATGAAAAATTGGGGTGACCAAACGGTGCTATGAACGTGGACAATTAGTGATCATGCCTACTATTCCGTGGACAATTGGAGTGAGCATACTTACTATTTCCGAAGGCAATCGGAGTTACCATATGTTCTATGTCCGTGTGCAGTTGGGATGATTATACCTACTACGTCCGTGGAAAATTGGAATGACAGTACTTACTATGTCCATGGACAATTGCACTCTGGAAAATTGGAGTGACTATACCTACTATGTCGGTGGGCAATCGGAGCGACCATACGTAGTATGTCCGTGGACAATTGGAATGACAGTATTTACTATGTCCATGGACAATCGCACCCTGGAAAATTGGAGTGACTATACGTACTATGTCGGTGAGCAATCGGAGTAACCATGCGCAGTATGTCCGTGGACAATTAGTGATCATGCCTACGATGTCCATGAGCAATTGGAGTGACCATACCTACCATGTCTGTGAACAATTAGCATGACAATACATACTAGTTCCGTGGGCATCTTTAGTCCCCATACCTACTGTGTCGCTGGAGAATTGGAGCGACAATACCTATTATGTTTGTGGACAATTGGTGTGACCATACCTACTATGTCCTTGGACAATCGTCGGATTGACCATACCTACTATTTCCGTTGACAATTGGAGTGTTTATACCTGGTATGCCCGTGGACAACTGGAGTGAACACATCTACTATATCTGTGGACAATTGGAGTTACCGTAACAACTGTACTGTGAACAATAATAGTGAACGTACGGCAATGCATTTCATGGATATTTAAGCTTGCTGGATCTACAAAAGTGGGCGATTGGAGTGACCGTAACAACTGTGCTGTGAACAATCATCGTGAACGTACGGCAATGCATTTCATGGATATTTAAGCTTGCTGGATCTACAAAAGTGGACAATTGGAGTGACCGTAACAACTATGCTGTGAACAATCATCGTGAACGTACGGCAATGCATTTCATGGATATTTAAGCTTGCTGGATCTACAAAAGTGGACAATTGGAGTGACCGTAACAACTGTGCTGTGAACAATCATCGTGAACGTACGGCAATGCATTTCATGGATATTTAAGCTTGCTGGATCTACAAAAGTGGACAATTGGAGTGACCGTAACAACTGTGCTGTGAACAATCATCGTGAACGTACGGCAATGCATTTCATGGATATTTAAGCTTGCTGGATCTACAAAAGTGGACAATTGGAGTGACCGTAACAACTGTGCTGTGAACAATCATCGTGAACGTACGGCAATGCATTTCATGGTTATTTAAGCTTGCTGGATCTACAAAAGTGGACAATTGGAGTGACCGTAACAACTGTGCTGTGAACAATCATCGTGAACGTACGGCAATGCATTTCATGGATATTTAAGCTTGCTGGATCTACAAAAGTGGACAATTGGAGTGACCGTAACAACTGTGCTGTGAACAATCATCGCGAACGTACGGCAATGCATTTCATGGATATTTAAGCTTGCTGGATCTACAAAAGTGGACAATTGGAGTGACCGTAACAACTGTGCTGTGAACAATCATCGTGAACGTACGGCAATGCATTTCATGGATATTTAAGCTTGCTGGATCTACAAAAGTGGACAATTGGAGTGACCGTAACAACTGTGCTGTGAACAATCATCGTGAACGTACGGCAATGCATTTCATGGATATTTAAGCTTGCTGGATCTACAAAAGTGGACAATTGGAGTGACCGTAACAACTGTGCTGTGAACAATCATCGCGAACGTACGGCAATGCATTTCATGGATATTTAAGCTTGCTGGATCTACAAAAGTGGACAATTGGAGTGACCGTAACAACTGTGCTGTGAACAATCATCGTGAACGTACGGCAATGCATTTCATGGATATTTAAGCTTGCTGGATCTACAAAAGTGGACAATTGGAGTGACCGTAACAACTGTGCTGTGAACAATCATCGCGAACGTACGGCAATGCATTTCATGGATATTTAAGCTTGCTGGATCTACAAAAGTGGACAATTGGAGTGACCGTAACAACTGTGCTGTGAACAATCATAGTGAACGTACGGCAATGCATTTCATGGATATTTAAGCTTGCTGGATCTACAAAAGTGGACAATTGGAGTGACCGTAACAACTGTGCTGTGAACAATCATCGTGAACGTACGGCAATGCATTTCATGGATATTTAAGCTTGCTGGATCTACAAAAGTGGACAATTGGAGTGACCGTAACAACTGTGCTGTGAACAATCATCGTGAACGTACGGCAATGCATTTCATGGATATTTAAGCTTGCTGGATCTACAAAAGTGGACAATTGGAGTGACCGTAACAACTGTGTTGTGAACAATGATAGTGAACGTACGGCAATGCATTTCATGGATATTTAAGCTTGCTGGATCTACAAAAGTGGACAATTGGAGTGACCGTAACAACTGTGCTGTGAACAATCATAGTGAACGTACGGCAATGCATTTCGTGGATATTTAAGCTTGCTGGATCTACAAAAGTGGACAATTGGAGTGACCGTAACAACTGTTGTGTGAACAATCATAGTGAACGTACGGCTACACATTTCGTGAATATTTAAGGTTGCTGGATCTACAAAAGTGAGTACGCTTTCGAAGAGGCAGGAGACCGTACCTATTAAAATCAGTAATATTTGAGATAGCTGCATTTATTAATCAGCGAACATTGAAATGAGTCAGATAGAAAATTGATTTTTTTAAGCAACTATAATTACTAAAATTCAGTGAATATTGAAACAAACTACATTGAATAAAATCTGCGAAAAAGAGAAAGTACTTACGTTAAATTTATTTTATAAGGAATTCATCATAGCTATTTAATATTAAGGAATGTTAAAACTAGAGACTGTTTTCTTCAAATAATTTTGAATTTCATTTCACATTTTTCCTCCAATGCTAAACAATAAATGTCAAATAAATATCGATTTTTATCATATAAATCTTTCCATTCGAAATTTTTTATGTGGCATTTGAAGTAACGTTTCGCTATTATTTTTATACGTTTGCTTAATTCGATGACAGAATCCCATCTGCTGAGCCGTTCAGCGTTACACGTTCATATTGCATCATATGTCCCTTCACCGCAGATGACATCATTGTTTAATTAATAATTCATTGAAGATTTAAAATTTTGAGCTATCTGGTCCGTAATAAGGCGTCTAAATTCTGTCGTGGCAGTTTAAGAGGCTTTTCCTCGGAAAACCTGCGTGGAGATGACATCTCTCCAGCATCTGTCGGAAGCAGTAAGAAAATGGCTCATTTTTTTCCAACTTCCATATGCTTTATTAATGAAGACGATGCAATCTTATAAAAGCTTCAGAAATTCTTCCAGTTTCATTAGAATCCTTCGATTAAAAAAAGTTTCTTTTTTCAAATACGAGTTATCCTCATTCTGACTGAAAAAAAAAAAAAAAGGAAAGGTAATCTTAATTAAAATTTTAAAACTTTAAATTAATCAGCTTTGCGTTTTGTGGCTAACATTGTGGTAAAGGTTTTTGGATTTTAATGAATTTCCCTTTACGTTATGCTACTGAAAGATCTTGGAAATCAGTTTTGGTTTTTACGAGCTTACTTATTTACCAATTTAAATCATGCATACGTTAGGACGTATGCCAGATGTGAAATACGTGTCAAGACGACAAATCTGCAGCGATACATTCCGTCGGTGTAGCTTAGTTGGTTAGAGCAATTCACTCCGGAACGAGCGAGGAGACGCGACTTCGATTCCCGTCAGCAACAAATTCCTGTTATCCCATTGGCGCCTGAACGTAAAAATAAAACTACTGGCCGTCGGGATCTTCAAAAAAAAAAAAAAAAAAAAAAAATGTGTGATGTTCGTTCCCCATATCGTCTGGAATTGAAAGGTTGGTCCTTCGCTTCAAATTAAAAAAAAAAAAAATAGAGTGAAACGATGTGACGTATTACAGTGGCAAAGCATGCGTCAAGACGACAAATCTTCAGCGATACATTCGGTTGGTGCAACTTAGTCGGTTAGTTCAACTTACTCCGGCGCGAGAAGACGCAGGTTCGATATCGTCACCGACAAATTCCTCTTATCACATTGGTGTCCAAAAGTCAAAATCAATCTACTGGCCTTTGGATTCTACAAAAAATGTGTGATGTTCGTTCCACTCATCGTCTGGAATTAATAAAAGGTACGTTCTTCGCTTCAAAATAAATATATAAATAAATAAATTAGGAGATAATGTGATGTAGTTGACAGGTGCAGCACGTGTCAAGACGAAAAATCTGCAGCGATACATTCCGTCGGTGTAGCTTAAAATAAATAAATAAGTGGCTTTTATAAAAAATAAATAAAATATTATAAATAAAATAACATTATCATTATTTATTAATAAAATAATGTTATTATTATTATTTATAATAATAATAATATAAAAAATAATAATAATGAAATGAAAAAATTATAATAAAATATTACAATAAAATACTATTTTAATAACAAATTTACTTTATTCCAATATTATTGTATTATAATGTCATTTTATTATTTTATTATAATACTATTTTATTATAATGTTATTTCATTATTTTATTATAATGTTATTTTATTATTTTGTTATAATACTATTTTATTATAATATTATTTTATTATAATGTTATTTTATTATTTTATTATAATGTCATTTTATTATTGTATTATAATATCATTTTTTATAATACTATTTTATTGTATTTTAGTACAATATTATTTTATTATACTATATAAAATTATTAAAATATAATTTTATTATAGTAATATTTTATTGTATTTTATTATAATATTATTTTATGATACTACATAAAATTATTAAAATATAATTTTATTATAGTAATATTTTATTGTATTTTATTATAATATTATTTTATGATATTTTATTAAAATATAATTATTTTATGAGATTTTATTAAAATATAATTTTATCATGTTTTATTATAATATTTTATAAAATTATACTAAATATTTTAATAAATTATTACTGCATTTTATTACATTATAATAAATATTATAATAAATATGATAATAAATTATTATTATTATTACTAAATTTATTATAATAAAATAATATTTTAAAATAATATTAAAAAAATAAAATATTATAATGAAATAATAATATTATTATTTATTTAAATAATACTATTACTTATTTAATTATAATATGTTCCGCCGGTGCGTTGTGTTTTCAAAAATCGGACTCTTCCCCGTATGCCTGAACGCAGAAGCTTGCGAGGAGTGAGGCGTCATCTGACGACCGTGGCTTTGACACGCGGAGTAATACCGCAGCAGCCGATTTACACCCAGTCCATAGAAGGCCCCGTAACAACACATTTGACCCCCTTAGGGATGGAATTTCTAAAAATCGCCCTGCCTGTATTTTAATATGGGCGATGAAGAGTATGTATGCCAATTTTGGTGAAATTCCATCAAACCGTTTAGGAACGTAAGCGGAACAAACAAACAAACTTTTACTTTTATACACTGCTAGCCACCCAAAATGCAACACCAAGAAGGACACGAGATAGCAAAGCCAGATTTACTGGACACATAACAACAGATACAAAGATGAAACGATTGAGCTTACAGGCCCGTGCGACTTGCGGAACACGCAGACATCAATAGTTCGTGTGGCCCCCATGGCTGGCAATAACAGCCGCTACACCTCGCGGCATCGAACGAAACAGGCTTTGGATGTGGGCTTGGGGTATGTCGGACCCCAGGCTGCTTCCACACGTTGTCACAGTTCATCAGGCGTACACTCGGGTGGTGCTTGCCGGGCCACTCGGTTGCCGATGAACGACCAGACGTGTTCGATGGGCAACATATCGGGAGAACAGGCGAGCCATGGCAGCAGCGACACCTGGTGGGGCGTGAAGAATTGTTGCACGATGCGTGCCACGTGCGGACGCGCATTGTCCTGTTGAAACGTGGCCGCTGGAAGGTCCTGCAGGTAAGGGAGTACTACAGGCTCCAAAACGTCGGAGATGGTGCGGTGGCTGTTGAGTAGACCGGCGATGCGTACCAGAGGGGTGCGGGTGTCATATCCAATTGCGCCCCAAATCATAACGCCAGGTGACGGACTGGGATGGCGATGCATAATGCAGGCGTCATACAGTCTCTCGCCGCGGTGCCGCCACACGCGGATCCGACCATCGTGGTGTTGCATGCAGAAGCGGGATTCGTCAGAGAAGACAATGTCGTGCCATTCCGTAGTCCAGGTGCGGCGTTCAACGGCCCACTGCCACTGCACTTGCCGGTGGTGTAACGTCAATGGTAATCGGAGCAATGGGCGCCGTGCGACAAGTCTCTGCTCTTGCAGACGACGTCGAACGGTACGTGCTGACACAGGTTGTTGCGCAACACACCCTAATTCCTGCGCTAACGTTCGTGATGTGGCGGTGCAAGCCGTCAATGCCCGCCGCAATACATGCCGGTCCTCTCGTTCGGTGGTGTGCCGCGTCTGCAGCAATCGCTCACGTCGGTCCGTCCGTACCTCCTGCACCCACCGAATTCATACCCGCCTCGCTGTTGCTGGATGTCGTCCCGCACGGGCGCCGATGTCTCGGTACGATAAACCGCTGTCGCGGATAAGTTACTGTTTGTCCTCTGTCGAACTCTGAAACGCGCTGGAAGGACAGCCGTATTATGCGACGAGGCATCAGGGAGCTTCCCACGCACAGGTCCGGCAGCACAACACACTTCCACTCCTTACACCCCGCCTTCTGTGCACCCTTCTTATAGTGCTTCTCGGTGGCGTGCCGGGCGCACATGATTTGCATATGCCCTTCAATGCTAATCGTTTGCATGTCCTCTTGTGGGCGACGCATGCTTTGAATTTCAGGCCAATCGGATGCCTCCTTCTTGGTGTTGCATTTTGGGTTGCCAGTATATAGAGAGATGATCAGTTTGGATGTTCTTCGGTTAACATATTAGGTGACTTCAAATTTTCACTCATTTTTATATATATAGCATTCTTTAAACATTCACTAAATTTTATAGTCATTCTTCATGCCTCGAAGACTGGCTGATCAGAGACTCGGATCTCTAGCTGACCTTCTGTGTTGAGCTACGAGATCCAGTCCCAGATAAAGCAATGATATTACGTATGGCATTTCAAAAGTTTTGCACCTTGCACAACGGGCAGGCGCGCTGCCCGTAAGATGATGCAATTGCCCCAATCGTTGCACTAGTTGTGAGTCAGACTTCTGTATACAAAATTGTGTGTACGTTTGCTGGCTAATTTTTTCCTTTTGCGTACAATTCTGCCTAGAAATAGAGGAAGAATGTGAAGCAGGTCAGATATCGCGTAGCGACCAGCGATCCTTCATTAAAATTGAAACTTTGCGAGGAAAGTCTCCTACCGAAGTTCATAAAGCTTTGTGTGAAATATGTGGGGTTAGGGTAGTGGCTCGTAGCACAGTGAGTGTCTCGGTGGGCTTCTCGTTTCCGCCAAGATCAGGAAAGCATCGAAAATGACCCAAGAAACGACCGGTCATCAAATGCAAATGACGAACGACACTTTTGTGATTGTCGTCAACAGCATTTTGGAAGAAGATCGACGAAAAAAATGTGAAGGGATTGCATGTCAAGCAAACATGTCTAACATTTCGGTTTTCAGAACCAAACTGCACAAGAAAGTTGACACCGAATTTTCGGGTGTAATAAGCACGTCTTTTGAATCCGTTCTGACGCAAATTAAATTTATCAAAGCTATTCAAAGTCAATGGAACCGGTATGGAAAACAATAGATCTGACCAAAGAAAGAAGACTTTCAATCGGGTTTTTAATCCTTCAGATATTGCTGTAAACGGAATCGTGAGCTTACGAACTCTTAGAAACAGAAATATCGACAAAAATAAGATGTGGCTTTACGTCCCCTGGTGGGAAAACCATGCATTATTTTAGGAAGAAAGTATTCTCAAAAGGTTTATCCGTATAAGCGGTATCGGTCGAAGAAAAAAAAATTAATCAAATTTTCAGGAGCCCAGATTTTGCAACAAATACTTCAGAAGCAGAAATTAACACATATGACTCCTGGTGGCTAAACCATTCTTTACCAAACATTAGAAATTATGTTATTTTCCATCAGGTCTTGTATGCGATACAGGAAGAATTTTTCAAATCAGAGCTTTAGGAGCAGAAATAACGCAGAAAACGCAATTTACCTTTGTGCCCCCTAGCGGAAAGTGTATGATTTACTTGAAAATTTTGAATTTATAACAAAGAAGGAATTTTTCAAATCGTACTCTTAGAAGTAGAGATATTGACAAAATTAAGATATACATCTACGCCCCCTGGCGTTGAAACTATGCATTTTTTCATGAAGAACATTTTCCTAAAAGGTTTGTCGACATGAGTAGTATCGGGCAACAAACGACGTTTTTTTCAATCGAGAATTTAGAAGCTCATATTTTGCTGCAAATACAACAGAAGCGGAAGTTAAGATTTACGCCCCCTGGTGGCCAAACGATTTTTTACAAAAATTAGAAATTATGTGCAAACGATTTCCCAACAGGAGCTGTATCCGGTGCAAAAAGAATTTTTCAAATCGGGGATTTAGAAGCAGAGATATAAGGGGAAACCCAATTTACCGCTTCGCCCCCTAGCGGAAAGTCTATGAATTACTTGAAAAGTTTGAAATTATACGAAAAACATGCCACATGGAAAACACTATCCAGCAAAGATGGAATTTTTCAAATCGGACTCCTAGAAGTAGAGATATTAACAAAAATAAGATGTACATCTACGCCCTCTGGCGGAGAAACTGTGGAATATTTTAAGAAGAAAATATTCCGAAAAGGTTTATCGATGTGGGTGGCATGAGTCCACGAAAGAATTTTTTAATCGATATCTTAGAAGCTACGATTTTATGGCAAAAACATCAGAAGTAAAAATTAACACTTACGCCCCTTGGTGAGCAAAGTATTCTTCACCAAAAATTTTAAATTATATGCAAAAGATTTTCCATTAGAAGATGTATCCGCTGAAGAAACAAAATTTCAAAACGGAGTTTTAGAAGAAGAGTTATCGGGGAAAATGTAATTTACTTTTACGCCCCCTAGCGGAAAATCTATGCGTAATTTGAAAAAAGTAATTATATCTAAAATACTCTTCGACATAAATGGAATCGAAAGATATAAATTTTTTTTCAATCGGATGTTTAGAAGCAAATATGTGGAATAAAACGTATTTTGGAATTCGACATCATCTGCATTTACGCCCTCTACCGGCGAAATTGTACATTGTAAAAAAAAACGAAATAAAGGATCATCATTTGCATATTTCAAGCTTCCCAATGCAAAAACATTTTTTCAAATAGGACTAATAGTTGCGGAGATATCGTGGGTACAGATGGACGGACGGACGGACGGACAAACCGATAACAGAAGCAAGATCTTTTTTTACAAAAGACGTGCTTTTACAGAAAACCAGTGGCTGCCAAATGGGTTCCGCATAATCTGAGTGAAAAACAGCAAGCAGTTCGCGAAGGGATCCCAGAAGAATTGCTTCAGCAGTACGAGACAGAAGGCGAAATGTTTTTGGACAGAATTGTTGCTATAGACGAAACCTGGGTATGAGATTTTGAACGAGAACTAAAATCTCAGTCTGCTCAGTGGAAAAATTCAGAATCACCTAGCCAGAAAAAATTCCGCCTCCAGCAATCGAAGTTTAAGCTGACGATGATTACGGCCAATGACAAGGTTCGAGTGATAGCAACAGACAAAGTGCCCGAGGGGACGAATGTTACAATGGAATACTGCAGAATGTTTCTGCAAAATGTTTTGTGCCCAAAGAATTACCAAAGAAGGCCCGACATGTTCTAAACTAGTATCATCATTTCGCACGACAATGAGAGGCCTCATGTTACTCGTACAGTAAGAGACGTTTTGGAAGAGTATGGGTGGGAATTGCTTTCCTACGCACCATACAGTCCTGACATGAGCCCATCAGACTCTGACTTGTTCCCAAAACTGAAAAGGCCAATCCGCGGGAATCCATTCATAGGATGCAGGATGTTCCTAATGAAGTGACCCGAGTAATCCGACGCCTCAAGAATGGAGGTGTCCTGAGTGGAATGCAAGACTTTCCCAAACGTTGGTACGCTGTCATAAGGAAACACGGATATTACTTCGAAGGCTTGTAAAGGTATGTGGAGGTGACCCGAGTAATCCGACGCCTCAACAGTGGAGGTGTCCTTACTGGAATACAAGATTTGCCCAAACGTTGGGCCGCTGTCATAAAGAAACACGAAGATTACTTCGAAGGCCTGTAAAGGTATGTTCAGGTGACCCGAGTAATCCGACGCCTCAACAGTGGAGGTATCCTGACTGGAATACAAGACTTGCCCAAACGTTGGTCCGCTGTCATAAAGAAACACGGAGATTACTTCGAAGGCCTGTAAAGCTATGTTGAGGTGGCCCGAGTAATCCGACGCCTCAACAATGGAGGTGTCCTGACTGAAATGCAAGACTTGCCCAAACGTTGGTCCGCTGTCATAAAGAAACACGGAGATTACTTCGAAGGCCTGTAAAGCTATGTTGAGGTGGCCCGAGTAATCCGACGCCTCAACAATGGAGGTGTCCTGACTGAAATGCAAGACTTGCCCAAACGTTGGTCCGCTGTCATAAAGAAACACGGAGATTACTTCGAAGTCCTGTAAAGGTATGTTAAGGTTACCCGAGTAATCCGACGCCTCAACAGTGGAGGTGTCCTGACTGGAATACAAGACTTGCCCAAACGATGGGTCCCTGTCATAAAGAAACACGGAGATTACTTCGAAGGCCTGTAAAGCTATGTTGAGGTGGCCCGAGTAATCCGACGCCTCAACAATGGAGGTGTCCTGACTGAAATGCAAGACTTGCCCAAACGTTGGTCCGCTGTCATAAAGAAACACGGAGATTACTTCGAAGGCCTGTAAAGCTATGTTGAGGTGGCCCGAGTAATCCGACGCCTCAACAATGGAGGTGTCCTGACTGAAATGCAAGACTTGCCCAAACGTTGGTCCGCTGTCATAAAGAAACACGGAGATTACTTCGAAGTCCTGTAAAGGTATGTTAAGGTTACCCGAGTAATCCGACGCCTCAACAGTGGAGGTGTCCTGACTGGAATACAAGACTTGCCCAAACGATGGGCCCCAGTCATAAAGAAACACGGAGATTACTACGAAAGCCTCTAAAGGTATGTTGAGGTGGCCCGAGTAATCCGACGCCTCAACAATGGAGGTGTCCTGACTGGAGTGCAAGACTTGCCCAAACGATGGTCCGCTGTCATAAAGAAATACGGAGATTACTTCGAAGGCCTGTAAAGGTATGTTCAGGTGACCCGAGTAATCCGACGCCTCAACAGTGGAGGTATCCTGACTGGAATACAAGACTTGCCCAAACGTTGGTCCGCTGTCATAAAGAAACACGGAGATTACTACGAAGGCCTGTAAAGGTATGTTGAAATGGCCCGCCTAATCCGACGCCTCAACAATGGAGGTGTCCTGACTGGAATACAAGACTTGCCCAAACGTTGGGCCGCTGTCATAAAGAAAAATGGAGATTATTACGAAGGCCTCTAAAGGTATGTTGAGGTGGCCCGACTAATCCGACGCCTCAACAATGGAGCTGTCCTGACTGGAATACAAGACTTGCCCAAACGTTGGGCCGCTGTCATAAAGAAAAATGGAGATTACTACGAAGGCCTGTAAAGGTATGTTGAAATGGCCCGACTAATCCGACGCCTCAACAATGGATGTGTCCTGACTGGAATACAAGACTTGCCCAAACGTTGGGCCGCTGCCATAAAGAAAAATGGAGATTACTACGAAGGCCTGTAAAGGTATGTTGAGGTGGCCCGACTAATCCGACGCCTCAACAATGGAGGTGTCCTGACTGGAATACAAGACTTGCCCAAACGTTGGGCCGCTGTCATAAAGAAAAATGGAGATTACTCAGAAGGCCTGTAAAGGTATGTTATGAAATAAATTCGCGTTTTGAGTGATAATCTCCAATGTGCAAAACTTTTGATATGGCCCTCGCACCTTTTAACTTGGGTGCTTCCTTTGTCCCTTCAATGAAACCCTATATTAGGGACACTGGCTCCTTGGATGGCACCTCACAGCTTCAGATATTCACTGAAATCATTCACCTCCACAAGAAAAACTCTGGATGCCAATGGACTATGTAGTATGTAATCTTAGTCAGTTCGACTGTTGACTCACTTTTAGAGATGTGGCTCCTTAAAATGCTCGCTGATTTTTAATAGATATCATCATTATAAACGTTCATTGAATTTTATTAGACGTGTCCTCTCTCTCTCTCTTTTCCTTTTTATGTCATTTTCTCGGGTTTGAAGTTTTCTTGGAGTCCATTCAATTCATTTATTTTGCTGAACTAAAAACCAGTGTTACAAAAATATCAATTGAAACAATGCACAGCAATGAAGCATGGGGAAAAGGCCAGCCAGGCCTAACAGGGTCCCATGCTCCCTAGGCTAGTTTTACACTGAGGTCAATAGTTGTAGTTACAAACAAAGCAGTCTTTCATAGTAACAAAGTAAAAAAAAGATAATGATATACTGTATGAGAAGATAATAAACATTGCAGATAATACCAATGAAAAATCTATTTGCATCGCGATATACAAGCCACAGTATTAGTCATAGTTCCCCTCCACTGTAATAAATAATTTGAGGAGCTACAATTCATTATGAAGTTTTTTATTTTTTTTTAAAAGGTTAAAATTATTTAAAGAAGTCAGTTCCGTCGGTAATGAGTTCAAGTAGTGTGGGCCAATGTAATTTATACTTTGCTTCATGGTCTCGGTCTTCGGATGAACAGTCCGAATATGTGATTTAGTGCGTGTGTCATGCGTGTGTGTATCTAAGGTATAATTTGTATGATGTCAGTGTGTAAATTATTCTTAATGCGTCTAAACATAATTTTCCCGATATTGAAGTAATATAGTTGGTTAATCGTAAGAATGTTGTATTTGTTTGGGAAAACTCTTGTGTAAATACAGTTGTGTATTTCTATCAAATTTTAAGTCAATTAATATTATGTATTTGTTTTGAAGAATTTGAAATTTTATTTAGTCGTCTGTCCCCACGATAAGATAGCATAACTAATATGAGTCTGAAACATGGTATAGTATAAATGAATTAGTGTTTTATAGGTAAAGTTTGTGAATACCGAGCTGATAATTCCAATGTTTTTAGAGAGTTTGAGAAGAAGAGAGTCCACATTTTGGTTCCACCTAAGGTCCATATGTAAGGTAATCCCCAAATAAAGGAAGGAGTTAACCTCTTTTATATTTGTACCATTAATATCATCGGCAAACTCAAAGTGAATGGTATTGCCTGTTTCACAGTACTTAACAAACTGTGATAAAATAGGAAGCCTCTACTGGGAGAAAACTTCAACCTCAAAAATTATTTTTTTGTGGAAGAAGACAGGATATTAGGAACATGAATTAAGTAAGCGCTTCTGATTCTCCCTCATCCATGTTCACCCATATGAAAATACATTTTTTTCTTCGTTTACATTTTCTCCTATAGAAGTTTTTTTCTGAAAATGACCAGTCCGAATTTTGGTATTCGTTTTGCATTTGTCTACCTTAATCGATTAAGTAGACATTACTGAATGAGCAAGATGGACATTTCCGAATTGAATAACCGCTTAAACAAAAAAAAAGCCGAAATGCTGGACAGAAACACAAAAATATTCAGATACCATTGGCAATTTTACAACTTTGTGGTTATTAATGAATCTATGTAATTTGGTCAGTTCAAATTTAGATTCAGTGGTTTAAGTGTTTTACGACTCAAAGTAATCTGATGGATATATTGTGGAGAGAGGAAAATTAAGTATTGATGCGTGATGGAATAAATGAATCGATTATACAATTCGTGCAGGCATATCCCAAAAGGAACAGGAATAAAACAAACAATACATATGGATGGGCCTGTCGAAGTCAGAAAAAAGATGTCACATTCTGCAGTAACATGTCATGTCAGCGAAACAGGCACGCACATGTTCAGATAGAACACACGAAACCTCCCAATTCATTTCTATCAGAAATAAGGCATACATTCCTTCCAGATCAATCATACTCAGAGACAAGTCTTGTAATTGACTACAGTTCCATGAAACGCGATGAGATATCGAATCTGCTACACTAGCATTCCACCAACCACGAGCCCAAATTTCATCTTGTTCAGAGAGGCAAAAATGTGAATTTCAAGTAAAATTCAAGCAAAGAAAAATGCTCATTGAATTGGCTTAATTCTTCACTCTCCTTCATCTTTCGGTATTTGCGATCTTTTGTTTACTCTCCTTCTGTTCATAACGCTATATCGCTCCTGATTATTTTCTTCCTCCCTTTGTTTCTCCCTATCTATATTCTCCCTCTCTCTATGTCTATTCAACTGGCAACTTGTACCACTTCCCCACACGTGTCTCCGTTTTTCTACCTGTCTGTTTCTCTTCTTATCTTTGACTGGATGTTTCCATCTTCAACTGTCTTTACCTTCATATATCTTGACCTTTTCCTCTTCCTCACGATGATCTGGTTTTCTTTCGTTTCCTTCTCTTTTCCCCTTCCCATTTTACACTGTAAGCTTCTATGTTGTCTTCACTCCCTTTGCCTCTCTTCAATACTTTTATCTGTCATCGTTCTATTTGTATCTACCCTCGTCATCATTCTATTTGTATACGTTCTTGTCATTATTCTGTTCGTATCTTTCCTCATCAGCATTCTATTTGTATCAATTCTCCTCATCATTCTATGTATTGGGTTGGTAGGAATGAAATGTCCAATGCGAGCGAGCAGTGGAGACAGGCCCCCACCACAGAGGAATGGAACCATCCACAGGTGTTTCGGATATTACGTCACAGAGTTACTATAAATAGCTACCACGTGTCTGCAGAACAAAGTTCAGACGTGGTATGTTTGAACGTAACGTGGCTTGCAAAGGAAACATGCAGACGCCAGATTTGAGAGTCACGTTCCTGCATGAATTTAAACTGGACCATTCTTCAGGAATTGCTGCTCAAAACGTTAACAAGGCGTTTGGAGAGAATACAGCCAACGAACGAACCATTCAGCGATGGTTTGTAAAGTTTCGAAGCGGACATACGAACCTGCAAAACGAAGCACGTGGTCACCAAACTGTTGCTGCTTCTGACGATGTTCTGTTACGTGGGGTTGAAGCAAACTCCCGAAAAACGTGTCGTGAGATAGCGGCAGACCTAGGAGTCCACCACACGACAGTTCGTTCGGTGTCAGGCTGAGCTGGGTAAGGTCAAAAAGCTGGACATACGGCTGCCACATGAGTTGACAACTGCCAACAAGACTAGGCGTTTGAAAGTTTGCACGTCGCTGCTTGCCAGGAATAAACAGGAAACTCTTCTGCGTCGCATCGTCACCTGCGACGAGAAGTGGGTCCTTTATGATAATCGGAAACGATTTTCCACAATGGTTAAGCAAGATACAGCCTGCTGGACGGCATCCTAAGCCACCTCTATACACCAAGAAGATGATGCTCCTTGTCTGGTGGTCCATAATTCATCGGAGTTTCTTGGCAAGAGGCCAAACCATCACTGCAGAAGGTTATTGTGCTAAATTACGGCAGACGCACCGGAAATTGCTTAAGAAACAACCGGCTTTGGTCAACAGATATAATGTTCTTCTGCTCCAGGACAACGTCCACCCTCATGTCGCACAACGAACGATGCTGACACTAAGTGCCTTGGACTATGAAGATCTGGCTCACCCTGTCAATTCTCCGGGCTTGTCTCTGACAGACTATCATCTGTTTCGTCGCCTGGATCACTTCCTGTCCGGGAGACGGTTCACGACAGACAACGAGGTACAACGTGCAGTTGATGACTTCTTCGGGTCCCAGCCACAAGGCTTTTTCGTTCCGGGATCATGACCTTGCCGGACAGATGGCAACTATGTGTCGATGCCGAGTGGGATAATTTTGCCTAGGTAAGTTGTCCTACATTTTCGTTCTCGCCGTCCACGTGTGCTGGTCTTTTGCTGGACATCTCATTCGCACCAACCCAATATTTGTATCTATCATCCTCATCATTCTGTTTGTATCTATTCCCGTCATCATTCTGTTTGTATCTATTCTCGTCATCATTCTGTTTGTATCTATTCTGTCATCATTCTGTTTGTATCTATTCTCGTCATCATTCTGTTTGTATCTGTTCTCGTCATCATTCTGTTTGTATCTATTCTCGTCATCATTCTGTTTGTATCTATTCTCGTCATCATTCTGTTTGTATCTATTCTAGTCATCATTCTGTTTGTACCTATTCTCGTCATCATTCTGTTTGTAGCTATTCTCGTCATCATTCTGTTTGTAGCTATTCTCGTCATCATTCTGTTTGTATCTATTCTAGTCATCATTCTGTTTGTACCTATTCTCGTCATCATTCTGTTTGTATCTATTCTCGTTATCATTCTGTTTGTATCTATTCTCGTCATCATTCTGTTTGTATCTATTCTCGTCGTCATTCCATTTGATCTACCCTCGTCATCATACTATTTGTATCTATTCTCGTCATCATTCTGTTTGTATCTATTCTCATCATTCCATTTGATCAACCCTCGTCATCATACTATTTGTATCTATCATCGGCATAATTCTATTTGTTTCAGAAAGAAGGTCGTGAGATTGATTTTTTTCTCGAATATTTCATTGTACAGCAATTCACTTTTTGATGAAAACGAGTAAGACAAATCGTACAAGAATACTAAGAAAAATCGAAGGTTTTACCTGTAGTAAATTCAATTTAATTTTAATATAGTAGGACAAGATGTATTTCGATGATTCACATTCAATGCAAATGAAGATGGAATGACAATTATATATAGAAAAGCTCATAGTAGCATGCACCTTATTCCCTGAATCAAGCAAAATCTTGTTATGCGTCGAGAACACAGGGACCTTCCACTCTTCTCACGGTAACCATCACTCAGCACTGTATAACGTACAAGTTCGTCCGCGCCGGACACAGAATCCGGGTCCCCTCAATCTGGAGTAAGTTGCTCTTCCAACTGAGCTACGCGGACATGTGCTCTCACTGCTATCTGCCTTTATCTCACGTGCGGCCTGCGGTGCAGTGACGTCACATCTGAAAGACATAGGAAGTGTTGAAGAAAGTTCAGAGCTCTCTGATTTTAACGTTGATGAAAACATTGTGATCATTGATTATCCTATAGAGAATGACATATTGGAAAGTGCTATAAAATGTAGTGAAAAAACTATAGTAAATGATGAAAATGAGGGCGAAGAGGCTATCAAAAAAGTCTTCACATGAAGAAATGCTAAAAGCATTCGAAACGAATTGATGAGGATTACAGTTTCAAGAAAGTATTGTCAACATCGGAATGTTCCGATGTTTACAAACAGGTGAAACATTTTATGAACGAACACTTTTCATAGGAAGTTTGTGCAGAGAAGAATTGCGTAACTTTTTACAGTTTAAAATAAGTACATACATTTTTAGGATAATGAAAAGGAGAGGTAAGCTTTAGTATTCGCTACCTCCTTTCCATTAATTTGTTTATTCAGGCAATGTACTCTACTTCTACGAACATATTAGGTGTGCAACTAAATTCTCGGCCACAGGCACGACACGTTGACAGCAAATTATAGCAAAACGAATACGTACCTAATCAGGGAAATAATCCCCGTCGTGTTGGATAACATTTGAGCCATCGGCCAGGGAGCTGCCGAATGCCACTGTGGAAAAAAGAGGGCTGTTTCGAGTTGATACAGTCTTCAATACTTGTGTGGATCTCCTCGACAGAAGTGAAGCGCGCATCACTCAGGTGATGTTGCAGGGAGCGAAATAGGTGATAATCCGACGGGGCGAAGTCTGGAGAATACGCCGGGTGGAACAAAATCTCCCATCCCAGGTCAGTGATCGTGTTTGAAGTCGTTTTCGCGGTGTGAGGACGCGAGTTATCCTGAAGCAACAGGACCGACCTTCTGCCCTTGCCGGTGTATGGCCTTTCCGCCTCTATTGCGTCACTCACACGAATAAGTTGCTGACAATAACGCTCAGCATCGACCGTTTCACCAGGTTTAAGCAACTCATAGTATACGACAACGCTCTGGTCCCACCATATGCAGAGCAACACCTTCCTGGCTTGGATATTCGGTTTGGCGGTACTGGTGGTAGGCTGATCTGGATAACCCCACGATTTGGGGCTGCTTAGTATTATCGTAGAGGATCCACTTCTCATCACATGTCAAAATCTTGTGGAGGAAATCCTTCTTCTTGAATCTGGAGAGCAAGGACACAGCAACATCGTAGCGCCTAGACTTGTTCGCAGCTGTAAGTTGGTGGGGCAGCCAACGGCCCTCCTTGTGAATCCGTCCAAGCTTGTGCAGGCGCTTTGCAATGGCTTGCTGTGTTACTCCTAGTTCCTGGACGAGTTCTGACTGTGTGCGACAGGGATCCGCGTCCAACTGTTGTTCCAGTTCCTCATCGTCAACTTTCAGTGGCTGACCCGGACGTTCTGCATCACGGAGATCGAAATTTCCCTGCTTAAATCGCTGGAACCACTTCTTACACGTATTGCGGGACACAGCAGCCTCACCCAAAACAGCACAGATCATTTGCTGGGTTTCCGAAGCACTTTTTTCAGCTGAAACGCGAACAGGAGGGAGTGCCTCAAATGTTGCTTCTCGAACGACATTGCTTTCACAGTCAGATTTCGTCCCTTCTGTCACTACAACTGTGAGCGGTTATAGTTGCCTGGAAAGCTGTTAGATGGCGCTGCAATCAGCCATTATCGCACACAGCTATTTGCATTTGCCGACGTTCTATGATCGCTTGCGGTTAGGGGCAGAGAATTTAGTTGCACACCTAATATGTATAAAAAAAAATTTAAACTCATTTACGAAAAGATTCTACTCGACAGTTCGACTTACTGTATAAATTCAACCACATTTCACGGTATTTTTCATTTTAAAAAGTTAATCAGTTTTTACAATTTCAGTTTATTGCTATTTAACGAATTTTCTTTACAACAAAGTTTTTAAGTGGAACAATGGAACTTCGTTAAATAGAGACTAGGTGCATTTCATTTTTTAGACTTGCACATCATTTTCCTACCTTCACACTTCATTTTCCTGCATTTGAATTTCATTTTTCTACTTTTGCGCTTCATTTTCCTGCATTCACACTTCATTTTCGTACCTGAAAATTCATTTTACTACCTTCAAACTTCATTTTCCTAAATTCCCGCCTGATTTACCTACATTCACACTACATTTTCCTACCTGAAACTTCATTTTCCTATCTTCAAACTTCATTTTCCTACTTTTGCGCTACATTTTCCTACATTCACACTTCATTTTCCTTCTTGAAACTTCATTTTTCTACTTTCACACTTCATTTTCCTACTTGAAACTCCATTTTCTTTCCTGAAACTTTATTTTCCTACCTGAAAATTCATTTTTCTACTTTCACACTTCATTTTCCTACCTTCGCGCTGCCTTTTCCTACCTTTGCACTTTATTTTCCTACCTTCACACCTCATTTTCCTACCTTCGCACTTCATTATTTTGCCTTCACACTTGCTTGTCATACCTTCACACTTGCTTGTCATACCTTCACACTTTAATTTGTTACCTTCACATTCATTTTCCTACATTAGCATTGCATTTTCCTACCTTTGCACTTCATTTTCCTACCTTCGCACTTCATTTTCCTACCTTTGCACTTCATTTTCCTACCTTTGCACTTCATTTTCCTACCTTCGCACTTCATTTTCCTATTTTCACACTTCCTTTTCTTACCTTCACACTTTAATTTGTTAGCTTCACATGTCATTTTCCTACATTAGCATAGTATTTTCCTACCTCCGCACTTCATTTCATACCTTCACACTTCTTTTTCCTACCTTCACACTTTATTTTGTTACCTTCACAAGTCATTTTCCTACATTATCATTGCATTTTCCTACCTTCACACTTCATTTTCCTACCTTCGCACTTCATTTTCCTATTTTCACACTTCGTTGTCCTACCTTTGCACTTCATTTTCCTACCTTCGCACTTCATTTTCCTATTTTCACACTTCCTTTTCATACCTTCACACTTTATTTTGTTACCTTCACAAGTCCTTTTCCTACATTATCATTGCATTTTCCTACCTTCACACTTCATTTTCCTACCTTCGCACTTCATTTTCCTATTTTCACACTGCGTTGTCCTACCTTCGCACTTCATTTTCCTACCTTCACACTTGATTTTCATACCTTCACACTTTAATTTGTTACCTTCACATGTCATTTTTTTACATTAGCATTGCATTTTCCTACCTTCGTACTTCATTTTCCTACCTTCACACCTCATTTTCCTACCTTCACACTTCATTTTCCCACGTTCGCACTCCGTTTGCCTACCTTCGCCTTTCATTGTAGTGCCTTCTCACTTCTTTTTCCATATCTTCTGCACTTCTCTTTTTTTGTCTACATCTCTCTTCTATCTTTCTTTGTTATTCCTCATTTTCCAAACTTCTACACCTGTTCTTTCTACATCTGCACCTCTCTATTTTTTATATATATGCCTCTTTTCTATAAGTATCTTCTTTCTTTGTTATTCTTCATTTTCCAATCTTCCACACCTTTTCTTTCGTTAACTGACCTCTCTACCTTTATTAAATTAAGCCTTTCCTCTGCAAGTTTCTCCTTCCTTCGTTATTCTCGTTTTCTTTTTTCTTTCTCGCACCTTTATCCTTTATCTTCTCTCTTTCTCTTGTTTTTGTGCTTGTGATCGCCCACGGATACTTCCAAGAGATATGAGCTAAATATTGCCAATAACATTGACCGAAAACACGTTGCACTAGAAATTGATTTCCGGCCAAAATCAAGATTTCGACGTAAGTAAATTAACGGCTCTTCTTTTTGTCATGAAAGAACTAACACAAAACCCGATGACTGGAGCAACAAGGTAAAACGCGATTAAGGAACTTACGGAAGGCTTTTACCCAAAAATAATGGCAACACAAAATATCTAAATAATGCTCAGTCTAAAAGAAATTGAACACTTTATGGTAATGATAGAATACTGCCCATAATTTCCAGAAATGCTGCTTGAGCTTCCAATAACGTCGTTATTAAACTACTTTACACCGTTGGGATGCTACAGACTTCATTTTAACAAATCATTTAGCGAAAATTATCGCGAAAGTCGAACTCAATTGAGAAAGGAAAAAGTTTATTAATAGCATTTTTAAATATTAATTGGAAAGCACTCAACTTTTAGAATGAAAGACTTCTCAAAATGCTTTGCTCATTACGATAACTAAAAAACAAAATTAAAAATAAAGAAAGGAAGCAGACTCGGCGAACATAAATCCATGCTTTCTCCCCCTAACTTCCCCTTAAAAAAACCAAAGCTTCTCTAGCTTCAGCTTTGTGCGCTATTGATTTTTTAATGAATTATTATACACTTTTGCTCCATGTTAATTAAAGTAACATTTTCGTACGAGGGAAAATGAGAAGACTTTAATCTTTTTGTCTTTTGTTCAATTCAGTGAAAATGAGCACTCTTAAAGTAAGTCATTTCGAAGATGTACTTTCTAAACAATAAACTAAGAAGGGCAATGAATTTTGATTGCGCCTCACCAATCTTTTCGTGTTTTGAAGTAATACGAAAAACATAAATTTTTTTCTTTCTGCACATTTCGCAATTTTCTTTTTTACCCCGTAACCTTTAGGCAATAAAACTTAAGTAAAATGACTTTTTTTTTTACAAGAATTGCTGCATTTGAAAATATATTTATCAAAAGGTTAGAAATGAAACGAAGGAAGCCGGCGCTTAGTAATCTTAGTTTTATATCTACATTTCTTTTCATACGTAACACTTCATTAATACTTTGTAATTGTCCCATGAGAACAACTAAAGATTTTCTTTTTATCTTTTGTTTTATCCATCCTGTTCAGACCATTCTTTTAAGCGGTAAAAGAGCAGTGCGAAAAAAATTCGAAGCACTTAGTAAAATGCATCGCATTGAAATTTCATGTTCAAACAAATGGCCTTTTAGCGGACATATATTTTTTGTTTATTATCGGTATTAACACTTTTTTGTCAGATCTGTCGCCTTCATCTATTGTTATTCTAAAGAATAGGTTTGCAAATGCAAATTTGCTGGACACTGCTAACTCTCAATTTTTTTTTACAAATCGAACATATTTGAGGGCCACATACCAATGCTTTTTGCTGTAAAGGACTTAATATCAACAGGTTTCAAATTTCTCTTCGGATTACGTTGTACGACTGAACAAAAGAGATCAAGAATATGTGACAGTTACTATAACTTGCTTGTAGGGACGAGGTTAACTCCTTCAAAGCAAACTTCCCCACTTTCATATGGCCGCCCCGGTTGCGTAGTGGTCTAAACGATGGGATTCTGATCATTCGTCCAAGATGGGTCCGGGTTTGAATCCCTGTGAGGCATGGATGTTGTGTTTCTTTTACGGCGCTGGCTCTCTCTCTCTCTCTCTCTCTCTCTTTCCTGGAACCAATGTCCCTAATTAGGGACGAGCGACTGCTTATACTCCACTGAGCTGCTCACGGTGATCGTTAAACGTCCAATCAAAAAAAAGAAAAGATACACTATAACGAAGTAAATTTCTCCGTCATTTTTGGTCTACGCCGGGATTCGAACCCGAGGCCGCTTATTCCGGAACAAGTCGCTCTACCAACTGAGCTACGCAGACATTTGTTCTGATTCCTATCTGCCTTTATGTCGTGTGCGTCCTGCTGGCAGGTACGTCACATCTCCCCCCCCCCCCCGAAAGAGGGGCGGGGGCATGGCCCACGGGTCAGCGCGTGACCATGAATCGTTGCAGGCAGCCATCCAATGTAGAACGTGCACTTGAGAACTCCCAGTCAATCTGCTGTGTGGAATGCAACATCACACATTTTTATTTTTCGAAGCGCTGGAGAAGGAATTCTCTGATTTTTTCCTGTCTCGCGGTGTGGAAATAACATCACACCAATGCGAGATTTTGAACGGCCGGGTCATCCGGATAGTTCGGGCGCCATTATAACGAAGTAAATTTCTCCGTCATTTTTGGTCTACGCCGGGATTCGAACCCGAAGCCGCTTATTCCGGAACAAGTCGCTCTACCAACTGAGCTACGCAGACATTTGTTCTGATTCCTATCTGCCTTTATGTCGTGTGCGTCCTGCTGGCAGGTACGTCACAACACGTAGGCTCAGTTCTGATTGAGGCGTCAGGTTGGAACGTAGGACTACAACTTGCAGATCGGAAAGTTGAAATGAGCTAGTCGAGTATGATTTCAAAGCGTTTATTTAATTTGTTATAGCCAACACAGGTCTATATGATATGATAAGTACCTAACATAATTTTTACAAATAATATTGGATACATTGCGAACACAAAACAGATCGATACACAAATTACCCAACGTGGTGCTCTGTCTTCTTGAGCTTCTTACATTCCTCACCACTTGCTCTTGCCGTTCGTTTTGGGTTTCTTCACTTTTGCTTGCGTTCTGTGACGTGCCTGTCCCGCACACGACATAAAGGCAGATAGCAGCAAGAACGAACGTCTGCGTAGCTCAGTTGGTAGAGCGACTTGTTCCGGAATAAGTGGACTCGGGTTCGATTCCCGGCGTGCACCAAAAATGACGGAGAAACTTACTTCGTTATAATGGCGGCCGAACTTCCCGGATGACCCGGCCGTTAAAGATCTCGCAATGGTGTGATGTTCCTTCCACACCACGAGACAAGAAAAAATAAGAGAATCCTATCTTCAGCGCTTCAAAAAATAAAGTGCGTGTGATGTTGCCTTCCACACACCAGATTGACTGGGAGTTCTCAAGTGCACGTTCTACAGCGGATGGCTGCCTGAAACGATTCATGGTCACGGCTGACCCGTGGGCCATGCCCCCGGCCCGCCTTCTGAAGGGGAGGACGGGAAGATGTGACGTGCCTGCCCCGCAGGACGCACACGACATGAAGGCAGATAGCAGCAAGAACGAACTTCTCAGTTGGTAGAGCGACTTGTTCCGGAATAAGTGGACTCGGGTTCGATTCCCGGCGTGGACCAAAAATGACGGAGAAATTTACTTCGTTACAGTTCATTCTCCGCGGAATTGTCGAAAATGTAAACCGGTTCACACGAAAACAATTTTTTTTTTAATTTTAGTTTAAGGTGGACGTCAAGTAATTTTGCTTCCTATACTTCCAATGGAAAAAATTTCTGTACACATTTTCTTCCCAATTAATGCGTTCCCAAGGATGAAAATTTGAACATCGATTAAAATAACTTCATATTATAACTTGAAATACTTAATAGTTTCTAAAACACCGTAATTTGACCTGAGTGGTCAGTCAATATACCGTAACTTTACAGTACCATACCGTAATGTTCATTAACGTGTCTAATTACGGCGAAATAAAAACGTCTAATGACCATAATAGAATGAAAATGCCAACGTTTACCACAATAAAAGGTTTGTTATACACAGTATGGCAAATAATTTTTAAGACTGGGTCTGTAAAATGAAATAGAAACAAGAAATTATAATTTGTTTTGGTTTGTTATTCAAAATAAGTCCTTCCGGCTTCAATACACTTGTTACAGCGATTTCATAATGATTCGAATGCCTGTTCCAGTTCACTTTGCGGAATTGCCTTCAAAGCACGCGTCGAAGCTGTTTGCATGGTCGAAATATCATCAAAATAACACCCTTTTAACGTCATTTTAAGTTTTGGGAACAAAGAAAAGTCGCAGAGTGCTAAATCAGGCGAATACGGTGGATGATTCAACACACAGACGTTATTTTTCGCCAAAAATCTACCAACAAGAAGTGAGGTGTGACTGGGTGCATTATCGTGCAACCAACACCAACTGTTTTCATTCCGATATTCTGGACGAATGCTACGAATTCTGTACATCAAACGGCTCAAAACATTTAAATAAAGCTCACCAGTAATTGTTTGTCCACTTGGAACAAATTCTGCGTGGATAATAATACCCTTACTATCGAAGAATGTAATGAGCATTGTTTTGATTTTCGATGGAACTTTTCTTGTTTTTTTTTTTTGGCTTGTGGTGAGTTTTTTGAATTCCATTCCGCACTTTGTCGCTTTGTTTTAGGATCATATTGAAAACACCATGTTTAATCACCTGTAACAATCGATTTTAAGAAGTTTGAATTATTTTCAGCGGTTGAAATGATGTCTCTGCAATGTGCACTTCTCCTTAATTTTTGTTCATTGGTTAACGTGTGTGGAACAAATTTAGCACAGACTTTTGTTTTGCCCAAATCTCCATGCAGGATGGTTCGAATCGTTTCTTTGTTGATGTTTAAAGACTCTTCCATCATCCTTAGTGACGCACATCGATTGTTTGCCACGAAATCACGCATTTTTTCAATAATCTCAGGTGTCCTAGATGAACTTGGTCTTCCGGTATGCTTATCGTCTTCTAGCGTATCTCTTCCGTCCAAAAAACGATTGTGCCACAGAAAAAACATTTGATCTACTTAAACGAAACTCACCGTAAACTTGTTTCATCATTTGGTACGTTTCCGAGGCACTTTTACCAAGTTTTGCGTTAAATTTAATAACAGCCCTTTGTTCCATCTGAATAATTCAACATGAAAAAAATTTTACTTCTCTAATGAACTGCCATTTCGTTTGAGTTACTTTAACAACTGCGCAGTACTTTTGGCAGAAAGCAAGCAGATGGTCACGGTTTATAACGCATTCGCGATTACACTGGTGGCGCCACCGTAGGATGAAATCTAGCGCCAGTCTTAAAAATTCTTTGACGCACTGTGTACATCGACTATAGTTTCGCAGAGCGTTTGGCTCGGCATCATCTGGACGACTGATTTGTTACCATTCGTCCTGATGATAACGCTCTGCCAAACTATAGTCGATGTATAACAAACCTTTTATTGCCGTAAAGTTGGTATTTTCATTCTATCTCAACACCACAAGATCTGTAGTCACAAATTATATATAATGAACAAAATGTTCATTAACTTGTCTAATGACAAATAAATAATAATATATGTTATGTTCATTAACACGTCTAGTGGGAAATAGAAACGTCTAATGTTGTAATGTTCATTAACCCTTTAAGCTGCCGACGATTCTGAATCAAATGCTACCTAAACTTTTCTAAGCTTCCCAGACAGAAATTGCTCATATAGCGACTTGGTTCTACAAAAACTACGACCAAAGAATATCTTTAAATGTCCCACGTCAGCAGTACCGAGCATAAACTTGTCGCTAGTGATAAGATCTCCTTCTATAGTCCTTTGTTCTCTGCTCCATGACCCTAGACTTGATGGGGAAGGGCTTGTACCCGTGACAAGGACAACGTGCTATTGGATAGAAACAAGTGCCTCAAGTGTCTTCTTTCTTTCTTTTCTTAGGTTAGTCTTCATTGTTATAGTCCTTTTAGCAGATAATCAGTTAGAAATAGTTAGTGTCAGTCATCCCTAAATGACGAATTTGAGAAGCTAAGGCGGAAGCATCGCTCTCTGACGAGCAAGTTCACCCATTCCTGACGCGTTCGACACACTTTTTAGACAGCAAATATGTATATTCGTTCGAGCTGATAGCAACCAATTTTTCTAACCCCGAGTTAATTCATTCCAGCTGGTTAAAGGGTTAACATGTTTAATGACTGGGAATAAATAATATGTCAACTGACCGGAAAATAAAAACCTGTTGCCCATAGAGGGGTTGACAGTCGACTGATTGTTCATGAACAAACAGGTATATAACCACTTTAAGAAGAACGTTGCGCCGCCCCGGTGGCGCAGTGGTCTAAGGCGTTGGCCTCTGATCATTCGTCCGTAAGGGGTCCGGGTTCGAATCCCGGTGAGGCATGGATGTTGTGTTTGTCTTACGGCACTGGCTCTCTCCCTTCCCTGGAACCAGTGACCCTAAATTAGGGACGGGCGACTGCTTATAGCCCATTGAGTTGCTCACGGTGGTCGTTAAAAATCCAATCAAAAAAAAAAAAAAAAAAAAAAAAAAAAAGAACGTTGCCAGATTGTCAAGGTTGAAATACAGTAACAGTTCGAACGGTTTAAACACCATGAACTTGTAGTTTACCTACTGAAAATGTATGGGTTGACCGCCAGGTGACGTGCTTAGGATCTGTAAACCGTCTTAATCCCGGCGAAATACTGACTATTTACAGCAATTTTTTACAGTGTATTTCGCCTGCAACTGGGGCACTCCTACTTGATATTCGACATCCTACATAGCTTTTTTGAGGTCACGTCATCGTCAAATCGATGTTGGTTAATTGGTCCACAAACTGTCTGAAAATGCTCACATATGACATCGAGTTTACTACGCACCTGAGGAAAATGGGTCGAATTATTCTGGTTCAGGACACAGGGCACCGACCAACGGCTTTTGCAGGATGTAATAGGGTTTCCAGTAATTCACGTGGATTATCTGTAGCCCAGATGTTTTTGGGAAGTGACATTCTCGAACTCCAAATCAAACCATGCTTCATCAGTGAACCATGTGAAATCCAGAATGTTCGGAATCTAGAGTACAAATGTCAAGAACTAGTAACAATAAGACTGATTCTATCTCAACACCATCCATTTTTGTCGTCTGAGTTTGGATGTTTTTCTTCGCCGGCTCAGCATACTGGTCGACCGCCAGAACATATCGCTTGTGTTCCCCCACAGTGAAAAGCTCTCCCGTCTCAGGGAATCAAGAGATACGCTTTCACGGAAGTTTACCATCCCAGTAATTAATGTCTCGTCAAAAAATCTTGTCGCAGAAGGAACTAGGCATACTGGAAAAGGGTCCAAAATTCTGCCTGAACACCCAGCCTTTCATCCGTGAGCTAATCCCAGTAATTGAAAGCCTTCTCTACAAGGTACCAACCACACAGAGAGACTCAATCGGTCTAAAATGCTTCCAGCGCCTAAACAAATCAAATAAGCTTCCTACGACTCGACACTCTAGGCCACATGACCTCACAGCTGTCCTAAGGTTAAAGGACGACCCATCGATCGTCTTCGCACTCACTGATAAATCAAGCCAGATTGCGCTAATGGACTCTGATGAATACAACCGTAAAATCATGGAGTTCATACAACAGTCGAATTCTATCCAAATGACCTCTAACCCATTAAATAGGTAGATTGCGAAAGCTAAGAGAGTGGAGAAAATGCTCGCTATCCCGGAGACCCTCAGATCAGCGGCATGGCTTTCTCCGGGGACGAAGATACCCTAGCTCTTTGCAAGAATTAAACATCACAAGCAAGGACTCCCTCTTAGGCCTGTTGTTTCTCGGAGGACAGCCACATCAATCAATCTCGAGCGTCTACTTACAGCATTCCTAACAGCTTTCCTGCTTGCCTCCATAACAGTCCTGTTGTCGTCGGGGGACTTCGTCACAAGGCTGAAGAACTTCACTGTGGCTCTGTACCACATTATCGGTAGTTTTGTCGTGGTGTCACTTTATCCGTCAGTGCCTGTCGACGAGGCAGTGGACACTTTGAAGCGAGCGCTTGTTGATTCTTCAGTGTTCTCACGGGACTCACTACTGGATATCTCCTATTCGATAGAAGTCGTGACAGAATCAAATTTTTTCTGTTTTAATAACCTAATTTGCAAGCAGTCCAAAGGGTTTGCCATGGGGTCACCAATATAGGGGTTGCCATGGGGTCACCACTATAGGGGTTGCCATGGGGTCACTACTATAGGGGTTGCCATGAGCTCACCACTATCTGCTGTACAAGCTGAACAGGGGTTGCTATGGGCTCAACCCTATCTGCTGTACTAACTGAACAAGGGTTACCATAGGCTCACCCCTATCTGTTGTACTAGCTGAACAGGGGTTGCAATGAGCTCACCACTATCTGCTGTACTGGCTTAACAGGGGTTCCCATGGGCTCACCACTATCTGCTGTACTAGCTGAACAGGGGTTGCCATGGGCTCACCACTATCTGCTGTACTAGCTGAACAGGGGTTGCCATGGGCTCACCACTATCTGTTGTACTAGCTGAACAGGGGTTGCCATGGGCTCACCACTATCTGCTGTACTAGCTGAATGAGCTCACCACTATCTGCTGTACTAGCTGAACAGGGGTTGCCATGGGCTCACCACTATCTGCTGTACTAGCTGAACAGGGGTTGCAATGAGCTCACCACTATCTGCTGTACTAGCTTAACAGGGGTTCCCATATGCTCACCACTATCTGCTGTACTAGCTGAACAGGGGTTGCCATGGGCTCACCACTATCTGCTGTACTAGCTGAACAGGGGTTGCCATGGGCTCACCACTATCTGCTGTACTAGCTGAACAGGGGTTGCCATGGGCTCACCACTATCTGCTGTACTAGCTGAACAGGGGTTGCCATGGGCTCACCACTATCTGCTGTACTAGCTGAACAGGGGTTGCCATGGGCTCGCCACTATCTGCTGTACTAACTGAACAGGGGTTGCCATGGGCTCACCACTATCTGTTGTACTAGCTGAACAGGGGTTGCCATGGGCTCACCACTATCTGTTGTACTAGCTGAACAGGGGTTGCCATGGGCTCACCACTATCTGCTGTACTAGCTGAACAGGGGTTGCCATGAGCTCACCACTATCTGTTGTACTAGCTGAACAGGGGTTGCCATGGGCTCACCACTATCTGCTGTACTAGCTGAACAGGGGTTGCCATGAGCTCACCACTATCTGCTGTACTAGCTGAACAGGGGTTGCCATGGGCTCACCACTATCTGCTGTACTAGCTGAACAGGGGTTGCCATGGGCTCACCACTATCTGCTGTACTAGCTGAACAGGGGTTGCCATGGGCTCACGAATATCTGCTGTACTAGCTGAACAGGGGTTGCCATGGGCTCATCACTATCTGCAGTACTAGCTGAGGCCATCATCAGACCGCTGGAATCAAAAATTCTTAATGGAGCTAAGCTCGCTGCTCTTATATGACTCAGATACGACGACGATGTATTTTTTATCTGGCAGCATGGAGTTGATGAACTGAACGCTTTTTTCGCTTTCATTAGTTCCCTCCACCGGAGCATATGTTTCACCATGGAGTGTTAGGACAACGGCAGTCACCCGTTTTGGGACGTCCTAGTGAAGAAATCTCGTTCTGGATCCCTCCAATCCAAAGTTTATTACAAGTCAACATATGTCCCGAATGTAATCCTACCCACCTATGGGACCCGTTACGCACAAATTAGCCATTTTCAGACATAGGGCTGAACGCTCCTTTATTCTCTCCTCGGACACTGCATCCTGACTTGAACAAGTCGACAACCTAAGAGATCTGGCCTCTTCCTCCGGCTACAGTGTGCAAGTGATCGAGGACATTATCAAGAACGCCGACGCTGTTTTTTCCAACCCGGGTAGCCGCCATACCAAGCCTTCTCTGCAATACGTTGGGGCTTGCCCTTATGTACCCGGCCTGACCTATACGTCTTGCAGAACACCTTAAAGAAACTCGGGCTTAGCTTTGGGATACGCTCACGGAGATCGATATCACGCCACCTGCTATCATCCAGGAACACCCATACCTCTCTGACTGATGCGGGAGTGTACTCCATACCATTGGAATACATGGATGGTACCAATAAGCATTACATCGGAATGACAAAACGCTCTTCGACTAGTCGAACACAAGCGGGACGTCTCGCACGGAAGATTGACATCCGCCTTATCCAGGGAAGAGGTTACCCATTCCGCCATCCCGAAGTGGGACCAGATAAAGCGAATTGCTCCTTATACTACCGCCAAGGGCACTGCCATCAGGGAAACCATGAAGATTTTGAGTAAACCTGTGGTTTGCAACAATGACGTCTCACTTGAGCTTTCCCAAATATGGCGCACATTTCTTCCCGCTCAGCACGCTTCTGTTGACATCTCTCTTTGTCGCATGCAACAGACGCAACATATCACGTTCTCAAATTTCATGTTTATTTTAAAATTTTCTATTCTTTATTCCTCTTGTCCTGCCTAACCACGAACAAGTCTGAAGAAGGCACCCGTTGGTGTTGAAAGCTTACGCTTTATTAATGATATTTATACGTCAATAAACGGATATTTTAATTCCTTTTCATACTGATTGTTGGACGTAATCTACCCGAACTTTAGTTTTATGAATATGACTCATGCTATTAAAAATCCGGTTTTGCAAGTCTTGCCCTGCTCGCAGGCAGTACGGATGCAACAACGCTTTCTTCGTGGCTCTTTGGCAGTTGAAAGTGAATATCCAGTTTCTTGTGACAAACGTGTAGTGACTTCTTTTGTGATACCAGCAGCCTGTTGCTTCACCTCTTTTTCCTTACGCTAAAGAAGGATGTCTGCCTTTGTTCAAAACACTGCCCGTGGTTTCAGATTTCTTCGCTAACCTAGCGAAGTAACATTTGCTTAGTGCTTTTCTTCTCCCAAACTTCTGAAGGAATTTACGCTGTGTTACCTTTATGGCCTTTGTTACACTTTTCACAATAAAAACCCGCTCCGCAACGGTAAACACAGCCATCCTGAACGACGTCCGACGACACAGTAAAACACAATCCCATACAGCACAAAACGTTTCAGATATGTATCAATAATGTTACAATCTCTCATTTTCGTTACACTTTCAGAGATATCTTACAATTACGTTTCAGCAACATCTATTTTGGAACATAACTCTTTGTACATTACGGTTACGTTAAAAATAGCATTCACCAATACTACTGTTTTATAGTTTCCATTGTACAAAACTGCTACCTTGATGTTACGTTCCGGCGAAATTTAGGATTTTGGGTTTGGCAGCGACGTGGATGCACATGCGCATCCACACCATTTCACCGAAGCACACTCGTAGTCGTATTTCCACGTACTACTGGGATAATCTTTCGTGATACTGTCGTACTCGAGTTAGCTAGTTAGTTGATTTAATATTTCATCCGTTTTTTTTCTTTTGTGATTGAAGATCATCTGAAAGTAAATAATTGTTTTGATTATTACAATTTTTTTAATTCTAACAAGTTAGTAAAATCATGCAATGCATTGATTATAATACGTTTTTCAACATACCAGAAATCATTACTCAAGTTATGAGGATAATGGCTGTGGAATAAATCTCGCTCCTATGCCCTGACATTTGATCCCACTTCGATGATGTTCAACAGAACCAATTCAGTATACCTCCGTAATAACATGATGAAGTTGTGTAGCAATCAAAGCATTTTTACGTAAGTTATGACGCATAATGGCAATAGAATGGATCCCACTCTTATGTCCTGACCTTTGACCCCCATTTTGCCAATTTTCAATAGGGTTTGTTCCCAGGTGCTCCCCTAGCACATACTAAAATTTCATCGAAATCGAAACTTTTTTACGTTAGTTATGATGCATAAGGGCAGTGGAAAGGATCCCGCTCCTATGTCCTGTCCTTTGACCCCATTTCGTTCATTTTCAACAGGGTTCCTTCCCAGATGTTCCTCTACCACATACTAATATTTCATTGAAATCGAACGATTTTTACGCGAGTTATCGTGCGGACGGACATACGCACACAACGCGTGACGTAATGAGGCAGATGGAAATCGCGACCGTCTGCTCGCAAGACTGTGACATCATAAAACTTTAATAGGATCCACACACAACGCGTGACGTAATGAGACAGATGACGTGACCGCCCGCTAACATCTCAATCGCGAGAGTGTGACGTCATGAGATTTCAAAGCATGGGTAACATTAATGGGACGACGTCATGACACTAAAAACGTGGTAATTCGGGGTGGTTATTTAACCCACTAAACGAATTTGCTCAAAGTCGAGATCAAACTAAATCGATTTCTAGTATCAGAAAACGGTTGGTTAACGACTTTCATCAAAGTCCTTAGAGCTGTTTTCAAAATAAAATTTACATACATACATGAATTGCTCTTTTATTAGTATGGGATAAGGGCGATGGAACGGATCCCGATCCTATGTCCTGACCTTTGACCCCATTTCGTCCATTTTCAATAGGGCTCGTCCCCAGGTGATCCCCTACCACATACTAAAATTTCATCGAAATCAAACTATTTTTACGCAAGTTATGACGCATAAGGGCAATGGAATGCATCCCGCCCCTATGTCCTGACCGTTGACTCCACTTCACCCCTTTTCAATAGGGTTCATTCCCAGGTGGTCTGCTACGACATACTAAAATTTCATCGAAATCGAACCATATTTAAGTAAGTTATGTCGCATAAGGGCAATGGAATGCATCCCGCTGCTATGTCCTGACCGTTAACCCCACTTCACCCATTTTCAATAAGGTTCGTCCCCAGGTAGTCCCCTGCCACATACTAAAATTTTATCGAAATCGAACCATTTTTACGCGAGTTATCGTGCTGACAGACAGACGGACGGACGGACATAGCTGGAGCATATACGCTTCTTCAACCTACTTGGAAAGCGTAAAAAAGAACGTTGAGATAATATTCGCATAGAGATATTGCTTAAAATAGCTATTGTTCAACGAACTCAACTAATAATTTGTTACATACATATTCTTTAAAAACAAGCCTCAATGTCTCTTTAAACGAGACATTAAAGTAGAGCTTAAATTATGATATTTTTAGTTCAGATGAGAAGCACTTTAATTTCTTTTTTAATCCCTTCAATGACATATCTTCGAGAAGCACATTTATCGAAACTGATTCCTTCCACATTTCCGTTTATCGGAATTCACCTTAGATTCCTTTCGGGCACTCTTGAATTCTTACTACACTTATTAATGCCCAATTCGACCAATCAATTTCGTTTGTTATTGCACAATCACCCGGGCTATTAAAGGTAGCCAAAATCTCACGCAAATACGGGGACGGAAATGGATGGTACAAAAGGAAATCGTTAATTTTGCCATCCAATTGGTTTCGAATGAATGAGAACAAATTAACGTTGTCGGAAACATCACTACTTGTCTTCATTCGTGGAGGATTATATTGGCTTTTGTGTTCCTCCTATAATTAACCGCTCTTTTATATTCAGACACATTTCCACGTTTGATGTTGGCGTTCGATAATGAAGTCAGATTCGAATCTTTGCTGCGTTAAATTCAGAGCACAGGCAGTATCATTACTCTTGTGGTGTGCTATACCAGTTTTGCTTTGATTTGGTGAAGTTTCCCTAGTAACTGCTTAATATTGTCTGTCGCAAGTTTCTCTATTTCGTTTTGAATCTCCTTATAAGCCATTGACCAGAAGAACACACTCCAACAAAAAGAGGTTTAACCATTGCGTGATTTAATTACTACTAGAATTCACACAGCAAAAATATAATTTTTGCAAGCGGACAAACAGAGAAAATGGCGAGGGAAAGTCAAATAGATATTACGGGCAGACGGATGCTGAATTCTCGCTTCCAGGACGAAAATTTTCAATTCTTCTGAAGCATGTTGTACTTGCATGATTAATTTGGCATACACAGTGCGTCAAAGAATTTTTAAGACTAGCGCTAGATTTCAGCCTACGGTGGCGCCACCAATGTAATCGCGAATGCGTTATAAACCGTGACCATCTGCTAGCTTTCTGCCAAAAGTACTGCGAAATTGTTAAAGTAACTCAAACAAAACGGGCGTTCATTAGAGAAGTAAAATTTTTTTCATGTTGAATTATTAAGACGGAACAAAGGGCTGTTATTAAATTTAACGCAACACTTGGTAACAGTGCCTCGGAAACGTACCAAATGATGAAACAAGTTTACGGTGAGTTTTGTTTAAGTAGATCAAATGTTCTCCTGTGGCACAAACGTTTTTTGGACGGAAGAGAGACGCTAGAAGATGATAAGCATACCGGAAGACCAAGTTCATCTGGGACACATGAGATTATTGAAAAAGTGCGTGATTTCGTGGCAAACAATCGATGTGTGTCACTAAGAATGATGGAAGAGTCTTTAAACATCAACAAAAAAACGATTCGAACCATCCTGCATGAAGATTTGGGCAAAACAAAAGTCTGTGCTAAATTTGTTCCACACACGTTAACCAATGAACAGAAATCAAGGAGAAGTGCACATTGCAGAGACATCATTTCAGCCGCTGAAAATGATTCAAACTTCTTAAAATAGATTGTTACAGGTGATGAAACATGGTGTTTTCAAAATGATCCTAAAACAAAGCGACAAAGTGCGGAATGGAAGTAAAAAAGCTCACCACAAGCCAAAAAAACAAGAAAAGTTCCATCGAAAATCAAAACAATGCTCATTACATTCTTCGATAGTAAGGGTATTATCTACAAAGAATTTGTTGCAAGTGAAAAAAACAATTACTGGGGAGTTTTATTTAAATGTTTTGAGGTGTTTGATGGACAGAATTCGTCGCATTCGTCCAAAATATCGAGATGAAAATAGTTCGTGTTTGTTGCACATAATGCACCCAGTCACACCTCACTTCTTGTTCGTAGATTTTTGGCGAAAAATAACGTCTGTGTGTTGAATCATCCACTGTATTCGCCTGATTTAGCACCCTGCGACTTTTCTTTGTTCCCAAAACTTAAAATGACGTTAAAGGGGTGTTATTTTGATGATATTTCTACCATACAAACAGCTTCGACGCGTGCTTTGGAGGCAATTCCGCTAAGTGAACTGGAACAGGCATTCGAATCATGATTAAATCGCTGTAACAAGTGTATTGAAGCCGGAGGGACTTATTTTGAATAAAAAACCAAAACAAATTATAATTTCTTGTTTCTATTTCATTTTACAGACCCAGTCTTAAAAATTCTTTAACGCACTGTGTATTTTTAATAATGCTAGCCTATTCAAAGGCATCACTTTCTGTACATTTCTTTACATTTCCACCATACTTTCTACACATTTCCACCATACTTTCTACACATTTCCACCATACTTTCTATACATTTCCACTATACTTTCTATACATTTCCACCATACTTTCTACACATTTCCACCATACTTTCTACACATTTCCACCATACTTTCTATACATTTCCACTATACTTTCTATACATTTCCACCATACTTTCTACACATTTCCACCATACTTTCTACACATTTCCACCATACTTTCTATACATTTCCACCATACTTTCTACACATTTCCACCATACTTTCTATACATTTCCACTATACTTTCTATACATTTCCACCATACTTTCTATACATTTCCACCATACTTTCTATACATTTCCACCATACTTTCTATACATTTCTACTATACTTTCTATACATTTCCACCATACTTTCTATACATTTCCACCATACTTTCTACACATTTCCACCATACTTTCTATACATTTCCACCATACTTTCTACACATTTCCACCATACTTTCTATACATTTCCACCATACTTTCTATACATTTCCACTATACTTTCTATACATTTCCACCATACTTTCTATACATTTCCACCATACTTTCTACACATTTCCACCATACTTTCTATACATTTCCACCATACTTTCTATACATTTCCACTATACTTTCTATACATTTCCACCATACTTTCTATACATTTCTCCATCTATACATACATTTCTATACATTTCCGCCATCTATCCATACATTTCTTTCTGATTACGAGTGCAGATATAAATGAGGCAAAAATAAAATGTAATAAATTTGTTGAAAAATTGATGGAATGACTGGACTCAAAATTTCTGTGTTTAAATATTGAAAAAAATAAAATTATGATTTTTAAACAGGGATATAGACAGATTGTTGAGCCGCCATCTATTTGCTTTGAAATCGTAAATAACATTAAATATTTGGGAATAATAATCGAGGATAATCTAAAATGGAATATAAATATTCAAAATATTAAAATATTATAAACAAAATCTCAGGGGTATTGGGTTTAATTACGAGAATTTTAAATAATTTAACAATTAAAACATTAAAAATGTTGTACTACAGTCTGATTTATCCATGGTTGACTTATTGTTTATTAGTATGGAGGAAAACTACTAAGACTGATTTATATAAATTACAATCATTACAAAATAGGATGGTCAGAATTCTAAATAATTTTAGGGGAATTAACTTAAATATGGGGGTACGAATAAATTCTTATGGATTTTTAGATATTGAGAAATTATGGCAATTTAGATTATTGGGATTTATATATGAAAGAATAAAAGAGAGTAGGCATCAACATTTAATTCAAATGAACAGTGTAGGTCACAACTATCAAACAAGAGATAGAAATGCATTTTTGTTACCAATGCCTAACACTTTAACCCAAAAAACCAGGGATTGATGTTATGGAATAACCTACCTTGTCAATTAACACATGATATGAATTATAATTATTTTCGGAAACAACTAAAAAAATATTTGCTAACAAATTAAAATATAAAATTATATGGTAAAATTTATTAATCAGACCACATATAATATGTGCAGGACGTTTGACTTGACTACGAACTTTAGGGGATTCGGGATTCACTCAGGCTATATATATATATATAGCTTTTTACTCAATTTCCTGTTCTGTGGTTACCCTGTACATAGGTATTCACATTATATGTATATATATATAGCCTTTTACTCAATTTCCTGTTCTGTGGTTACCCTGTACACAAGTATTCACATTATATATGTTGTTTTTCTCTAATACTATATGTTCTAAAATTAATTTTGAAATGTAGCATAGTTAAATGTAACTCCATAACGAAATAAATAACGGCGGCCGTGACGTGTATCAGGACTTCAGATATCGTCGATTGCAGGGGCGTCCAATTACTTGTTGGTAGATAGTGTATATATATATAGCCTTTTACTCAATTTCTTGTTCTATGGTTACCCTGTACATAAGTATTCACACTATATATATGTTGTTTTTCTCTAATACTATATGTTATAAAATTAATTTTGAAATGTAGCATAGCAAATGTAACTCCATAACGAAATAAATGAAATTAAATTTCTATAACTTTCTATACATTTCCTCTATCTATACAAACACTTCCATCACTTTCTATACATTTCCGCCATCTTTGAACCCATTGGCAAAAGCCATTTTGGAAAAATTCCTGAGGCTGTTGTTTGACCCATGAGTTCACAGCCAGTTTAACGTCTGTCACATCGTCGGAGCGTTCCCCACAAGGGTGCTTTTCAAAGGGGCAAAAACGAAAAAGTCTGAGGGAGCCAATTCAGGACTGTAGGAGGGTTGGGGCATCACCATCTACCTCATTTTGTCAATTGCTTGTGAAGTCTCCATTGAATTGTGGGAAAGTGCGTCAACATGGTATAAAACATCACTGTGAAGTGGAATGTCACATCTTTTCCTTCTGATAGCTTCCTTTAGCTTCTTCAATGTCTGCACATAGTGAGCACTATTTATTGTTGCAACTCCTGGATTGTGACACAACGATCAGCTGTGATGAGGTCTTTGACTCGTTGCCTGTTGGCATCTGTCACTGCAGTTGCGGGTCTTCCACTCCGTTGTTTGGCCGACACTGAACTTTCTCCTTCTCGAAACCTCCTCGTCCATATTCGGACATTACTGATATCCATTGTGGCAACATCCATAATACTACCAGGATACTTCTGTGGATTTTTGTAGCCTCACATACCTCTATTTCCAGGAATTCAATTACGGCTCGCTGCGTTCCTCTGTCATTCATGATATTTAGTTCCGATTCTGAAAGACATTTGTTCCCAAGTTGGTAACATACAGTGCGTCGCATAAATATAGGGACAGAAGAAATTCTCGAAAAAAAAAAAAGAAACAACAACAAGCTGAAATGTACACCTCATATTTATAGCAAAAATAGCACAGCACACGCAGCTGCACAATAGTTTGACGGAAACATAACAATTCAACGTCAAGTACAATAAATAAAACAGAAATACGCTGTCTCAAAAATATAAAGACTTACTAGTTATGAGCACTTCAGGTACGAATAGTGGAGCCGTTGTTCCGAATAAAACTGGAAACCCGATTGGGCATGCTGTCGACCAAGTGATGTAAGTGTTCTGCCACCACACTTGAGAACTGCCGTCCATTCGCATATACATCGTGAGCGAGGATACCCCAGAGGTTCTCGATAGGGTTCAGATCTAGACTGAGTGCTGGCCAATCCATTACGGTCACATGATGAGTGCTAAACCAGCTCTTTGTTGATGCAGACCGATTGATAGAGGCATTGTCTTGCTGGAACAGATAATCAACACCCGCTAGAGTTTCGGCAAACGGTAGAAGATGGATGCTGAGTATGTCCTGATACGTTTCGGAGTTTTGCCTGCCTTTTAGGAAAGCGATATCCGTTGTTCCATTGAACGCAAAAGCTCCCCAGACAATCGCAGATCCCCCTCCTTTCTGTCTGCTGAAAAAGGTGCGTGGCTTTCGTCGTAAATCATGCCAATAGCAGTTCCAACCATCAGGGCAGTCCAGGTTGAACTTTTTCTCATCGAAGAAAATAGTTGTGATCCACTCGTCCGTCCAGTGCATGTGGCTGCTTGCCCATAACAATCTAGCTTCCTTGTGGCGCCGCGTGAGGTGTGGCAGACGACGCATTTTACGGAGCACAATGTTACGAATTTCCTTGATTCGTCGATGAACTGTGTCCTTTGAGACGGTGACACCAACAGTCCGAGAAAGTTCACGTAGTGATAACCTTTGGGACGAAACTAAACGCATGATGGCACGATCATCTCGTTTGGTTGTTATTCGAGGCCTTCCAGGCCGCTTTCTGTCAGTTAACACACCGCGTTTCGATAAAGTCTTAGGAATGACTGCCCTACTACTCCCCATGGCTTTACAAATTTTCGCAACAGGCAATCCATTTGCTCTCAGTTTCCAAATCTTCTGCACCTCCTCACCAGAAAGTTTACTGTTGCGTGGTATTTCTGCAAATGAAAGTTTGACGGCAGATCCGGTATACCCCACTAGTAAGTCCTCTGGAAAACCCTGGGTCCAGGTATTCATATGCAGAAAATTATGACGTCTACCACTTACTTTAACATCATTGCAGACCAGGAACATCATTTCATGGCAAAGGTATTCCCCGCTAGTAGTGCTTCTGGGAAACCCTCGGTCCAGTCATTCACGTTCAGGAAACCATGACCACCTACCTAAATATCATTGCAGACCAAGTACATTCTTTCATAGCGACAATGATGTTTAGGTAGTTTACCACCTACCTAAACATCATTGAAGACCAGGTACATCCTTTAATAGCAACAGTATTCCCCACTAGTAGTGCTCTTGCGAAACCCTGGGTCCAGTCATTCATGTGCAGGAAACTATGACGTCTAGCATCTACCTAAACATCATTGCAGACCAGGTACATCCCTTCAAGGTAACGGTATTCCCCACTATGACATGGCAACGGTATACCGTTGCCAATGTCATTGTTTCCTGCGCATCAATGACTGGGCCCAGGGTTTTCCAGAAGCACTACTAATGGGGAATACCGTTGCCTTGAAGAGATGAACCTGGTCTGTAATGATGTTTTGGCAGGTAGTAGACGTCATAGTTTCCTGCAGATGAATGAATGGCCCCAGGCTTTCCCAGATGTACTACTAGTGGGGAATACCATTGCCATGAAATGATGGTTAGGTAGGTGATAAATGTCATTGTTTCCTGCACATCAATGACTGGGCCCAGGGTTTTCCAGATGCACTACTAGTGGGGAATACCGTTGGCTTGAAGCGATGTACCTGGTCTGTAATGATGTTTTGGCAGGTAGTAGACGTCATAGTTTCTTACATATGAATGACTGGTCGCAGGGTTTCCCAGATGCACTACTAGTGGGAAATACCGCTGCCATGAGATGATGTGCCTTGTCTGCAATGATGGTTAGGTAGATGCTAAATGTCATTGTTTCCTGCACATCAATGACTGGGCCCAGGGTTTTCCAGAAGCACTACTAGTGGGGAATACCTTTGCCTTGAAGGGATGTACCTGGTCTGTAATGATGTTTTGGCAGGTAGTAGACGTCATAGTTTCCTGCAGATGAGTGAATGGCCCCAGGGTTTCCCAGATGCAGTACTAGTGGGGAATATCGTTGCCATGAAATGATGGTTAGGTAGGTGATAAATGTCATTGTTCCCTGCACATCAATAACTTAGCCTAGGGTTTCCCAGATGCACTACTAGTGGGGAATACCGTTACCATGAAATGATGTACCTTGTCTGCAATGGTATTCAGGTAGGTGGTAAACGTCATGGTTTCCTGCACGTGAATGACTGGGCCGAGGGTTTTCCAGAAGCACTACTAGTTAGGAATACCTTTGCCATGAAAGGATGCACCTGTCCTGCAATGATGTTTAGGTAAGTGGTAAACGTTCCAAAACATCATTGCAGGCCAGGTACATCCTTTCATGGCAACGGTCACTTGTTCTGAGTCATTGAGCATTTGTTCTGAGTCATTGATCACTTATTCTGAGTCATTGATCACTTGTTCTAAGTTATCAATTCGATGAATGAGAATTCATATTGTTCATTGTGCTGAGCAATCAGTTCGTTGGGATGAGATTTCATATTGATCACTTGCGCTGAGCTATGAGTTCTTCGAGAGATTTCACATAGATCTGTTGTGCTGTTAACAGATCTATGAGATTGCATATTGATTGCGTGATTCGCATATTGATTACGTGTGCTGTGTTTTACATCAACCCTAATGCTGTATTTTACTTCTGCTGAGATATCAGTTAGACGAGATGAGATTTCATACTGATCACTTGTGATGAGCTATCGTTTCGTCGAGATGATGATTGATATTGGTCACCTGTGCTAAACTATTTGAGGCGAAAATTTTCCAAATACGTGGCGTCAGTAAACAAATAAATACATCGCTCTTTCCACGTTCCAGAAACACATAGCAACCGAAAAATTGTTTACAGCCTCCGCCGGAGAATTGAATCCACGAATCATACTGACGCCCCGTATTTGGAGGATTTTCACTTTGGATCTCGCCCACGAGATGAAGACGTCTCAGTAGCCGAGCCCATCTTACGGATTTATAATGTCAGAAGCTGACTTAAAAATACACATAGCACCGGGGATTTTTGGCCACCGTGGTGTAAAGCTAACGCGCTCGGCTAGATATCGAGAGATCATAGGATCCAATTCCCCGGCGGCGGCTGAAAACAATTTTTCGGTTGCTATGTGTTTCTGGAACGTGGAAAGAGCGATGTATTTATTTATTTAACTAAACTATCTGTTGGTCAAAATGAGATTTGATATTGGTCACTTCTGCTTAGCTATCATAACACATTACAGCTTCACATTGTAATGTGAAGCATTAAAAACTGATGCTGAGCTATCAGTACACATTACAGCTTCATATTGTAATGTAAAGCACATTACAGCTTCACATTGTAATGTGAAACTGTAATGTTTACACCTATATTTATGTGCCTTCTTAGCTATAGAAATAGTGTTACAAAGTATAAGTACCATATTCATATATCACTGCATGTGGGACAGCAAAAGAAAAAAGAAAAAAGTAAACAATATTAGCACAAATGTAAATGCATGCGCACATACTCGTATGCCCGTACCAGTAGTTCATTTTTTTCTCTTATGTGTCGTGTTGTCCTCCTTCTGCAAAAGCCAGCAGTAATCGCTCATCATTGAGGGATCCCATCTACCTTGATATCTCTCCTGCATCATTCGGATATTTCATTTCAATTATTGCATTTTAGTTGTTACAGGCATGGTATTACATAATCATAAATATGTAACACAAATAATATATTTTTGTAACAACAGGGAATGAAGAGGGAAAAGGCCTGATAGGTCTGACCTGCCCTCTTCTCCCACAGAATCAAAATTTACATGAAACTAAAAAAAAGTGCAAAAAAACATAAACAAGTCAAGTCCACATAATATCAAACACAGCTAGGGTGGTGCTATCAATTAATAAAGTACATTATGAGCTTTTGGTCGGTAAGAAATGCCTGAGTTTTCCTTTAAATATATTAATATTATTAATTGATACAATATCAGTAGGAAATGTATTCCATAGTGCAGGACCAATATAATTAATAAATGATCTAAATCGTTCTGTTAGTGGAAACATGGGGATTAATGTTGTTTTATGTCTCGTGGAATAATCATGACTGTGAGTATTTATTGTAATTAAATCTTGATAATAACCATTTTTAATTCTCAAAAACGTTAGTTTACCTATACTATAGATATGCAATTGTTGAATAGTTAGTATATTAAAATTGTTTGGACTGAGTCTAGCCTGAAAGATTGTATTTGAAAATTGAGTATTTTGTACAAGGAGTGTTCAAATGAAAAGGTACGAAACGACACTGTGGGTATAAATGAAGACTTTATTCAAAGTATACACTATAGTCCGTAGCACAACGATCCCATTGATTAACGACCCGAAGGATTCCTTGTTCCCAGAATTCCTGTGACCGTGACGAGACCCAGTCCTGAATAGCGTCCTTGAGTTCGTCGTCCGAGTGGAAGCGCTTCCCTTTCAGATGTTTTTTCAGGGGACCAAACACATGGAAATCGCAGGGCGACATGTCCGGGCTGTAGGGCGGATGTTCAAGCTGCTCCCACTGGAACTTGGCCAGTTCCGCGTGTGTGACCCTGGAGACGTGTGAACGCGCGTTATCATGGAGCAGAACCACACCCTCCGTGAGCAGCCCCGGTCTTTTGTTCTTGATGGACCTGCGTAGGCTTCGGAGTGTCTCACAGTACACATCGGAGTTAATGGTTCGTCTGTGTTGGAGGAATTCAACAAGTAGTCAATTGGACGGCGCTCTTTATAAGAGCCTCTGCTCTCTCCTGCGCATGCGGGCGCCCGCGCATGCTCCGATCCACGCCGGCGACTCCAATCACATCCCTAGATGTGTCGCTACGTTCTCCCATAGCGGCATGTTAACGGTTGCGTTCTTATGACGTTTCGTACCTTTTCATTTGAACACCCCTAGTAGTTTAAATTGTAGTAGTCTTGTAAATCTATTTTGTAACGACTTAAATTTTTTCATATTGTATAAAGTAGTCGATCCCTAAACAGATATACAATAGATTAGATGAAATAGAATTAAAGTGTAGTATAAAAAAATCATTAATTGTGGTGTTAAATTGGCCACTGCGCTACTAATAACCCCTATATTTCTTGAGATCTTATTACAAAGGTAGTCAACATGTGAATTCGATTTTAAATCGTGCTGAATAATGATACCAAGATAGTTATGACTTTAAACCACTTCTATAGATGATCCAAGTAAGTTAATATTCTGAATTCAGGAGGTGGGGGTTGAAGTACTTGAAAAAATCATTACTTTTGCTTTGTTAATAGCCAAATCATTTTTAGTTAACCAATTAGTGATGGATGTAAAATGGACTTGTAGTTGTCGCACCAATGTCTCAATATCTTGGTGGAACCTTTCTCTTTGTTCATCGCTGACTACTCCTAGGTTGTCAGAAAAGAAGTCCAGATGCGAATGAAGGAAATGTATTTTTAAGGAAATCCGGCACTCAAAGTTGTTATAGGTCTTAAGAAAGTTGTGAATCAGTTGTTTGTAGTTGGCCTGTTTGGGATTACCCAGAAATCCCTTACCCACAGGTGTGAAAGATTTACTTGCGTCGAGCTCCGTGCTGTTTAGCTTTTTGATAGAAACAGATTCATGCATTATTTTCCGTATCTGAGGACCAACGAAGATGCCTTCTTTGAGTTTTGCATCACTTAATTCTGGAAACGTTTGCTTTAAGTGCAAAACACCTGGGCCAGATTTATCCATGGCCTTTACAAAGTTTATCATCAGCCCAAGTTTGATATAAAGTGGTGGAAGCAGCACATCAGAGGGAGTAACTAGGGGCTTGTGACGAACTCTCTCCAGGAATGAAAACATATCGTTTCGACTAGTCTCTCCGTTCGTAGTGTTCTTCTGTGGTCCTACTGTGTCTCATACAGAGAAAACAACAAAATTTGGTGAGGTCTCTTTGAAGCCCTAGCAAGAGTGATATCACTTTCAGATCACCGCATCTTCACTACCTAAACTGGTCATATTGTAATGCAGTGAGAATTTTGTTCATGCTTTCATTTGTCCCCTTCATTTCAACAGCATGTGTTACTGGAATGGAAGACTTCTGGTGTTCGTTGGACAAAAGGACAGCTTTTAAACTAACCTTGGAAGAGTCGATAAATACACTGCTGGCCACCCAAAATGCAACACCAACAAGGAAGCATCCGATTGGCCTGAAATTCGTAGCATGCGTCGCCCGCGAGAGGACATACAAACGATTACCATTGCAGGGCATATGCAAATCATGTGCCCCCGGCACGCCACCAAGAAGCACTATAAGAAGGGTGCACAGAAGGCGGGGTGTAAGTAGTGTAAGTGTGTTGTGCTGCCGGATCTGTGCGTGGGAAGCTTCCTGATGCCTCGTCGCAGAATACGGCCGTCATTCCAGCACATTTCGGAGTTCGACAGAAGAAGAATAGTGGCCTATCGCGACAGAGGTTTATCGTATTGAGACATCGGCGCCCGTGTGGGACGACATCCAGCCACAGTGAGGCGAGTGTGGATTCGGTGGGTGCAGGAGGGACGGACGGACCAACGTGAGCGATTGCCGCAGCCGCGGCACACCATCGAAAGAGAGGACCGGCATGTCGTGCGGCAGGCATTGACGGCTCGCACCGCCACATCACGAACGTTAGCGCAGGAATTAGGGTGTGTTGCGCAACAACCTGTGCAAGCACGTACCGTTCGACGTCATCTGCGGTAGCGGGAACTTTTCCCACGGCGCCCATTGCTCCGATTACCATTGACGTTACACCACCGGCGAGTGCGGCGGCAGTGGGCCGTTGAACGCCGCACCTGGACTACGGAATGGCAAGACAATGTCTTCTCCGACGAATCCCGCTTCTGCCTGCAACACCACGATGGTCGGATCCACGTGTGGCGGCACCGCAGCGAGAGACTATATGACGCCTGCATTATGCATCGCCATACCGGTCCGTCGCCTGGCGTTATGGTTTGGGGCTCAATTCGATATGACAACCGCACCTCTCTGGTACGCATCGCCGGTATACTCAACAGCCACCGCTACATCTCCGACGTTTTGGAGCCTTTAGCCCTCCCTCACCTGCAAGACCTGCCAGCTACCACGTTTCAACACGGCAATGCGTGCCCACACGTGGCACGCATCTGCAAAAATTCTTCACGGCCCACCAGGTGTCACTGCTGGCGTGGCCCGCCTGTTCTCCCGATATGTCGCCCATCGAACACGTCTGGTCGCTGATCGGCAACCGAGTGGCCCGGCAAGCACCACCCGCGGCTACGTCTGATGAACTGTGGCAACGTGGGGAAGCAGCCTGGACCGACATACCCCAAGCCCACATCCAAAGCCTCTTTCGTTCGATGCCGCGGCGTGTAGCGGCCGTTATTGCCAGCCATGGGGGCCACACGAACTATTGATGTCTGCGTGTTCCGCAAGTCGCACGGGCCTGTAAGCTCAATCGTTTCATCATTGTATCTGTTGTGTCCTTCTTGGTGTTGCATTTTGGGGGTTCAGCAGCGTAGATGGCATTCCGTAAGATCATGAGATATTCCTAATTATGTCATTAGTCCTGGCTGGAATACCTGAACAAAAACACATACCATCCTGCGTTTTATAGAAAGAACATAGACCAAATTTCTATTTCTGAAAACAGACACACGTGTACTCTTCCCTAGCAGGTTATACTCTTGCAGTCGGGGACTTAAATGTTCAGCTTGTTGTTTGGAATGTGACATCAGTAGAATAAAACTGTTTAAAAGGCCGAGGCCTAGGGCCTATGAATTAGTTTTTAGTGCCTAACTAAAAGCGCACTATTACCAACTTGTTTTGATATGTAAACGTTATGAATATGACGGCGATAGATCAAAAACTGTTAAAAAGGCCTCGGTGTAGGATCTGTGAATTAATTAAGAAAAAGAGAAATATTAATAACTTATATCCTCAGTATAGGCCAAGAAACCGCAATTTTTATGCGCCCTCTCCCCCAGTTGAACTTCTGTGGACAGTTGCCCTGAGTATGAGGTCTCGAACGAGTTCATTCAGTTCATTTTGCTCAAACAAGTGGGGCTCATGTATGAAATGTACACTGCTGGATAATTGCTAAGGACGGATCATAAACTGCTATATAGCGCATAAAAAAGTAAGTGTGGTTGGATGCCAAGTGAAATAAAATAATGTCAGAATGCCAGGACATTACAAGAAAGACAATTTATTGTGCTCTGAAATCCAGAAGGCTTTGGAATGTGTTCAATGGACAAATAGGCCATTTTGTGCAGAATACGTAAACGTGAAAAAATGCAATTACCGTCCGCAGGCGTTCCGGCGTAAGATGTCAATACGGGATATGGCCACCATGGAGGGCGATGCAAGATTCCACACGTCGTGTCATGCTTTGCACAACATTATCAAGCAGCTGTTGGGGTAATTTATCCCATTCCTCTGTCAGTGCACGGATGAGGGTGTCCTTGTTTATTGGAGGGCATTGGCGACCAGCAAGACTCCTCCCAAAGCATCCCACATATTTTCAATGGGATTCAGATCTGGAGAACGTGCTGGCCATACGAGGCGTTGAATATCCTCGCTCTCAAGACACTCCTGGACAGCGACTGTTCGATGGCATGTTGCTTTGTCGTCCATGAAAATGAATCTATCACCGACAGCAACACAGGACATGCGAACATGAGGTAGCAGAACATCATTAATGTATTGTTGGCCAGTCATAGTCCCAGTTGGAAGCACATAGAGGGACGTACGGCCATTGATCATGATGCCAGCCCATACCATGACACTACATGTCGGATATCGGTCCCTTTCCTGTATGTTTGCTGGACAATATGCAGTAGCACTATCACGCCACATCAGTTGTCGTCGACAATCAGACGGTAGACTGTATCTACTCTCATCTGAGAAGAGGACAGCAGACCAGTCGTTATCAGTCCAATTGCGATGTTGATGGCACCATTGTAAACGGGCGGTACGGTGACGTCTGGACAATGGGATGCACACAACAGGACGGCGGGCGTATAGTCCTCCTTCATGCAAACGTCTGGCGACAGTTTTTCGTGAGAACCGCTTGCCAGTAGCAGCCATAAACTGATTTGCTACCTCACTAGCTGTGCTGCGCCGGTGTTTTTTTGTTGATAGCACTATGTACCGATCTTCTGCAGGTGTCGTACTGCGAACACGACCTCCCCGTGACGTTTGCTACACTCTCCATTTGTTTGAAATGATTTCCAAAGCCTTGAAACAACACTGTGGCTGACGTCGAACTCCCTGGCAACATCTGTTATTTTTCGCCCTTCTTCAATCTTGCCAATAATACTGCCATACGTAAAATCATCTAGGTGATGTCGGGAAGACATACTGAAAATTGCAAGTTCGTCAATTGATTCTTTCCCTTTCAACTTTGCGTTTGAACAACAACGGTCAATATGCGTCAAATCCTTTATATCTCTTATCAGCGCTATGACGTCACGAACAAGTTCGGCAATCCAAAATTTGCATACGCACAACACGTCTTACTGTATCCCGCACTTATGCTAATTTCCACATTTTCCTGCCTTCCATTTTATGGTTGCTATCGTTGCTATTGTCATCCGTCCTTAGCAATTGTCCGGCAGTGTATATAGGATCCGGATCTTCATGTGCGCCCATTTTACTAGTATCATTGAATGAATTTGAATCTATCTCTTCACAGTTCATTGGAGGTTTGGTACAGGAAGGTCTTCCCCATGCGGAAGAGGCCTTAAGGCTGATGGGCAAATTTGGATACTGTATTTTACTTTTATTTTTCTTTGAAAAGCCACTCACTTTGGTTAAACAAAAATAACAATCTTCCACATGATCAGTTGATTCACGCCAAGTCATCTGAACTGCGAAAAGTTAAGATTTCAGCTTACCTTTCAAACATTTACTCAGGCGAAAAAAAGCAGGAAATGCTGCAGACATGTGGAGACCACGATTTATTTTGATCTCCAACACGACATCCAAAATACAAATACAAGGCTTTCCTCATAATCTTTGCCAATAGACGAATGTGCTTTTCTTTAATATACTGTCCCCAAACATTGAACAACTTATCGGTAAGATTAATGCATCCGCGACGATACCTTTTCTCCATTTCACCGACTTTTGCTCATAAACATGCAGGACGTGTTTCTCCTTTAATGTAAACAAATTATTAAAATCATACAATGCATTGATTATGATACGCTTTCCAACATACCAGAAATCATTACTCAAGCTATTTAATAATGGCTGAGGAATAAATCTCGCTCCTGTGTCCTGACCATTAGGCCCATTTCGATTATAATCAGCAGAACCGGTTCAGTATACCTCCGGAACAACATACTAAAGTTTTGTAGCAATAGAAGCATTTTTAGTCAAGTTATTAGGATAATGGCTGCGAAGTAAAATATCTACTGTATTCTGACCCTTGACCCCATTTCGATTATAGTAAACAGAACAGGTTCAGTGTACCTCTGGAACAACGTGATAACGTTTTGTCGCAATCGAAACATTTTTACACAAGTTAAGATCCATAAGGGTAACGGAATGGATCCCAGTCCTATGCCCTGACGTTTGACCCCATTTCTTCTATTTTCAACAGAGTTCGTCCCCGTGTGGTCCCCTACCACATACTAAAATTTCATCGAAATCCTACCATTTTAACGCAAGTCATGACTCATAAGGGCAATGGAATGCATCCCGCTCCTATGTCCTGACCTTTGACCCTATTTCGTTCGCTTTCAATAGGGTTCCTTCCCAGGTGTTCCCCTACCACATACTGAAATCTCATCGAAATCGAAAGCTTTTACGCGAGTTATCGTGCGGACGGACATAAGCACACAACGCGTGACGTAATGAGGCAGATGGGAATCGCGACCATCTGCTCGCAAGAGTGGGACGTGATAAAACTTTAATAGGATCCACACACAATGCGTGACGTTATGAGACAGATGGCGTGACCGCGCGCCAACATCTCAATTGCGAGAGTGTGACGTCATATAATTTTTCTAAGAATGGGTAACATTAATGGGACGACGCCATGACACTAAAAACGTGGTAATTCGGTGTAGTGTTTTAACCCACTAAACGAATTTTTTTAAAGTTGAGATCAAGTTAAATCGATTTCTAGTACCAGAAAACGGTAGGTTAACGACTTTCATCAAACTCCTTAGAGCCGTTTTCAAAATAAAATTTACATACATGCAAGAATTGCTCCTTTAATAGTATGAGATAAAGGCGATGGAATGGATCCCGATCCTATGTCCTGATATTTGACCCCATTTTGTCCATTTTCAATAGGGTTCGTCCCCAGGTGGTCCCCTACCACTAATAAAATTTCATCGAAATCGAACCATTTTTACACACGTTATTACGCATAAAGGCTATGGAATGGATCCCGCTCCTATGTCCTGACCTTTGACCCCATTTCACCCATTTCCAATAGGGTTCGTCCCCGGATGGTACTCTATCATATATTAAAATTTCATCGAAATTGAACCGTATTTATTCAAGTTATGATGCATAAAGGCAGTGAAATGCATCCCGCTTCTATGTCCTGACCTTTGATCCTACTTCACCCATTTTCAATAAGGTTTGTCCCCAGGTGATCCCCTACCACAAAGTAAAATTTCATTGAAATCGAACCATATTTACGCAAGTTATGACGCATAAGGGCAATGGAATGCATCCCACTCGTATGTCCTGACCTTTGACCTCATTTCTCCCATTTTCAATAGGATTCGTCCCCAGGTGATCCCATGTCATATACTAAAATTTGATCGAAATCGAACCATTTTACGCGAGTTATCGTGAGGACAGACAGACGGACGGACAGACGGACAAAGTTGGAGCATATACGCTTCTTCAACCTACGGTTGGAAAGCGTAATAAAGATCTAGTGCCCTTTTACATGCCTACAAGCGCTAATGTGGAACAATAGTACATATTTAATGCCCGATAACAAAAAACGTGACGTGGTGGCCATTTTGTAAGGCCAGATCTGAACTTAGCACCAAAAATTAGCTAACGACAGCAGCATTTGTACATGTTAATTGTTTTTTACGCTTTCCAACCGTAGGTTGAAGAAGCGTATAACCGATGTAGTCACGTTCCTTTCGAGCTCTGTTTTTGTGCCCAGTGTTTGGAAGTATATAGTGAGTGTTTGTTCCTATTTTTGTGTTCCCCTTCAAGAAGAAGATCTGTACATTCTTTTAGCTCAGCTCCCAAGTCGGTGAGTTGCATATTTTGTTTGCATTCAGCGTTTTATTATTTTCGAACAAGCTGATCGATCCTTAAGTTAATCCTCGCCATTTTCAATGGCAGGCACTGAGAAGGGTGATATCCACGCCCAAATCAGTGATGCTCATTCAACCTCCTCCTCCTCCTCACTCTCAGGAGACCAATCAGCATTTATGCACGTCAGAGACGTCATACGCATACAAGATGTGACGCGCGACTCCTCTGCAAAAGCTCAAGCTGATATCCCTGTCCAAGAGAGTGACGCCACCTTGACGCACGTCCCTGGTTCATTTGCCGAAGCTATGGATGTGACCGATTGCACGGTTGCGTTGCCTTCAACTGGCTCAACTCAGTTTACCAAGCCGCTACCAGCAATCAGCACTGTGTCGTATCCTTCCGCTGCCAACTCTACGTCTCTCACTTACTCCACAGTGACCTCCGGAGCGAGAGTTCCTTCCAAGTTTATTGCTCCCGTTTTTCCTGACTCTTACGTCAGTGTTGAGGGTAGTTCTGCCACCATCGATATCCCAGAGGATTCCCCAGCCGGGAAACAATTTTTCTCCACAATGGATTTCGGTGTCTGTTTTGATGCATTATCAGACACGAAACTCAAGGAATATAGTATTGCCCTAAAGAAGATGCTTCCTACAGGAGCTTATATCACTCATATGGCTCGAAAACCACGGGCCGTATTAGTGTATTTTGCCCGTAAAGAACATGCAGACCTTGTGGTGACTGCTGGCTTATCCATCAAAGATGTGCATCTTCTGGCTGAACCTGTGGCGCAGCGACCTATCCAGGTCACTCTCCACCCAGTCCCGCCTGAAGTCTCAGTTGTCGCTCTATGCACTTTACTCAGCAAATTTGGCCGAGTGGTAGGACCAATAACGACCCTTTCGGCGGCGTCCAGAGATCCCGATGACAAATCCATTGCAGGGTTTCGTCGAAGTGCCCGTGTCATATTTCCGTCGGACGATCATCTGCTTGCGTGCCCGAAGATCCTTACCGTATGGTGTGGCCAGCAACGTCGGAGAATCGACGTCATTACCTCCTTGCACTGCATGCTTTGCCATGGTGAAAACCATCTTCGCGTGCACTGCCCACATCAAATTCCACCGACTACGACTGGCGCTCCTACAGGTACAGTTCCTACCTCGAAGCGTACCACACCATCTACTTCAGCACAGAAAGCCTCGGAGCCAAGATATAATGAAAAAGTTCGCTTACAGACGTTGGTCAACGCAACGCTCCCACAGCCGCTTCCTCTTTTTCACTAGAGGACTTTCCTACAATTGCCTCCTCACTCCCGCAACGTCGTCGCTCCACCACTGATTCCCTTTCAGAAGGTTCACAACCAGCTATCACCACTAGAACCTCCGAAGCAGCTGATGTGAAGTCCGTTGGTCCAGAGACGCAGTGTGAGGATGAGACAACCGAGCCTCCACTGAAGCGCCGCGGCTCTGGCCGCAGCAGGCGAGTGGCGAGAAGCAAAACTCTACTTCACCTCGTTCAACCTCCCTCTCCAGCAGTTCTCCTCGACACACCTCGCCAGCAGAAGTCTCCTTTCCCACGGTCGAAGAGTTCGCTGCATTTCTCCATACAGCCAATATACCTCCCGTACCACTCTCATACATTGATCTCCATACATACTTAACGAATCCGACAAGCTACGCAATAGCGCGTGCCTTAGCAGTCAAGAATCCATCGCTTCGCCACCTTGTGCCGGAGCAGATCTTCAATGTGTCGCATTTCTGCCGCCAAAATGTTCCCATCCATCCGTGGGCAGAAATCTTCTATAATCGTCTCAAGTCTTTTCCTCCAGCTCTGAAAGATCTTCAGCTAGAGGCAAGGAACCCCACAATTCAAGATCGTGTCACTTAATTGCAGGGGATTCGCTTCCACATTCAGCAACTCTCTGGCATATGAAGACCTCAACCCGTTGGGGGCTGATATTCTCCTCCTTCAAGAGACAAATTGCAAACCAACTACCGTCTATTCTCGATGACGCCAGTGGAACTTTGTGATTCATCGCGCCTATGGACTAACATCTCATAGCGGTCTTTCCATCGGCATTAGTCATAATCTCAATTCTATTATCACAGCCCTCTCTGTGCGAAATATTTGTCGAGATCTCTTTACAGCATGCATTTTTTAACATCGCGTCTTCCAGATACCATTTATTCAATATCTGTATTCCAAGCACTGCAACTCATTTATCAATTATCTTAACGCGTCTTCGCAGAGCACTCGACCGTATCCCACAGTCAGACCATGTTCTCGTTGGTGGGGATTTTAACTGTACCCTGGATCCTCTTCTGGATAGGTCTTCTACAAATAGAGAGCGCCGCCATGCCCTGGCGAACCTGTTCCAGACAGTTGTCACCAACAACGCTCTTCATGATGTACATCGGCATATTCATCCATGGTCGACTAATTACACTTGGCGCTGCTCTCATGCGCAAAATCCTTTCTTAGCCAGCGTTGACAGATTTTATGCCTCCAGTGCTCTACTTCCTGTCATGACAGAATCGAGTGTGCATCCCACGGCCTCATCTGACCACTGCGCCAATGCCATCATAGTCCATACTGCACCATCCAAACCCAGGATAATACGCCCGTGGACATTTGAGGATGCACTTCTCTCCGAACCGGCATTCTGCTCTTCGGTCCGGTCATTCCTGATTAACAGACGACCGCAGCTTCAATCTGCACTCTGCGGATTAAATTCTTGGTTGGAGATCAAGCAACAGCTCGTTCTGCATGTCCGAAACTACTCTTTCCAATTAAAGACACTCCAGAACTTGCGCCTAGACTATGTACGTTCAATGCTATCCATGCTCAGTCTCAGTAATCCTCTCTTCTCCTCCTTTCAAGAAGAGCTTCGATCTCTTCTCACTCCTCTGGAGCAACAAGCTCTCCGCCGACTTCGTTTGCAACACCTGACGCCGGATGCTCACAACTATGAGTTCCTGACGTCGGTGGAAAACACCCGACGAGCTTCGTCCATACTTCATCATCTACGCCTTTCTTCTGGAGAGGTATCAGATGAGCCGATTGCGCTTTGTTCCCATGTCCGTCAGTACTTTTCCATGAAGTTCAGTGAACCTCCTCAACCATCCTCTGCAGCAATAGATTCTCTCCTTTCTAATCTACCTCAGGTTTCACCCCATCTCGCTTCTTCTCTTCTCTTTTCCCCCACACCCTCCGAACTAAACGATACATTCATTCTTTTCTGAATTCTAGTGCCGCTCCGTGTCCGGACGGCCTAACCTTTAGCTTTTATAAAACTTTTCTGCCTCTTCTTCTTCCATTTCTCCTATCCGCTTTCTCTGCTGCCTTTACTTACTCTCCTCTCCCGAGGGGATTCACAAATGCATACGTTGTCCTTTTCCCCAAGAAAGGTGATCTCCTTGACTTGGTGAACTGGCGCCCAATTTCCCTACTGAATCTCGACTACAAACTTTATACCAAGCTTCTTTCACAACGACTAAATCCCATCCTCACTTACATCCTCTCCCCTAACCAGACTTACACAGTTCCCGGCCGTTCCCTATCTCACAACATCCATCTCCCGACTGATCTAATTCACCTTGCGCGCTCCCGCTCTGAACCTCTCGCCCTCCTCTCTTTAGACCAACAGTCCGCCTTTGGTAATATCTCCCACACTTATCTCTCCGCCACATTTCTCCGATTTGGATTTCCATCTCCGTTTATTTCTCTCCTCACTTCCCTCTACCAGGACGCCAGTTTCCAGGTCTAGTTGCCCACCTTTCTTACAGCACCAATTCTCTTCCGCCGTGGAGTGAGGCAAGGCTGCCCACTCTCCGGTCAACTTTTCGCCATAGCCTTAGAACCTTTTCTCCGCTCCGTTCAACGCTCCTTTCAAGCCACCCTGCCGCCACTCATCGCCCGCACGAGACACCATGTCACCGCTTCCGTGGCGTATGCAGACGACGTTACCTTTTGTATACGCCTAGATTCACAGTTCTCTTTGCTCCAAAGTCTATTCGCCGATTACGCCTCCTGCTCCGGAGCTGCGATTAATACAACCAAAAGCACAGGCCTGTGGTGCGGCTCATGGGTTGACCGTTTGGATTCCCCAATGGGGAGCGCACTGGTCTTCAGCCTCTCAACGTTTCCTTGGCGTACATCTTGGCGTTCCAGGTGAAGCCTCCAGCACAACGTGGAATGCCATCCAGCCACGTCTTCATCGGTCAACTGCGTTTTGGCGAAAAGCGCAGTTCTGCACCTCATTTTTTCAACGTGCACGTCTTGCGCAAACCTATCTTCTATCCATGTGCACACATTCCTGGCTTGCTACTAAATCCCCACTTCTTCGTCTCAATGATATCACTCGCTGCTTCACCTCAGTTATCTGGACCGGACACCACTGGCTCAGTGCCCCCAAGCTCAGCCTTCCTCCTGACCAAGGTGGCATTGGCCTAATTGATACACGACTGTACTATCAAGCTCTCCGGATTACTTCGTTCCTCCGTCTTCTTACTTCACCTGTTGCCGACGCCGTTACCGCAAGGAATGTCATCACCTCTTCGAACAACACTAATTTCACTTTCACTTCCTTCATTCTAATGGACCTCCGAACTACCACTCACTCTCGCCTTCCTTCGGCCTTACGGGAGACTCTTACCTTTCTCCGCTCTCTCCCGCTCACTCGTTCCCCACCCGATTCCACCACTGAACTCCTTGCCGAACCCCTGTTCTTCTCGTCTCTTCTTCACCCCCTCATCTTTCATGCTTCGCCTATCCTTCTTGGCTCCGAGTCGGAGTTGTAACCGTCAAAGACCTTGTAACCTCAGATCTGTCCTGGCGACCCTACGCCAGCCTCCCCCCCCCACACACACACACTGTTCTTCTTTTGCCCCTCCTCTCGCTCTGTCTATGACTCCCTACTCTCTACCATCATTGCTAAGTTCCCTCATCTCGCATCACCCACCGGCCTAACCTTTGTTCCTTCCGCCTCTCTCCCCTTCCTTTCTTTCTTTCAGTCGGCAGATCTACACTTCCACTCTCCTCTCTTTCAACCTCAGTTCTCTATCGGTTACTTTTAAAATCCCACTCTCCTTCTCCCCTTCACATCCCTGATGTCTCCCAATACTCTCTCACCGCTGTCTGGTCTGCCACCCTTTCTCCTCTTTCAGCTCCTCTTGAAATAAACACTCACTGGCTTTTTCTCCACCGCCGTCTTCCCGTTCCATCTATCCTCCACCGCATGATCATTCTTGACTCACCTCTTTGCCCCTTCTGTGCTCAAGAAGCTGATGTCTCTCACGTTTATCTACATTGTGTCATCCTCCTTCCACTACTCCATCTTGCATTTTCCATTGCTCAACGTTCAGCCACAACTGATCTTCCTTTCGATGCCTATAAGACACTCCTCCTGCAGGTCTCTCCGCCAGTCAAGCTTCCACCCATCTGCTCATATATTTTCATCCTGGTGAAACATGTCATTTACGTATTTCATCAGCGCTGCCGAGATATCTCATCTCCTTATATCATCCACCAAGCTTCTGTGGAACTACTGTGCCACTTTCGGCAGCGTCTCCTCTCAAGACTTTGTCTAGAGAACCTTGTGGCCGTTTCCCAACAGAGAGAACAACATTTCCGTTCCACCTGGTCTCCGGCCGCTTCCTGGTTCGCCAGCATGCCAGCGACGTTGCAACTGAGTTTATCCTAGCTCTGTTGAACTTCAGTTCAACGTGCCATGCTCACCATTGGTTTTCGGAATCAAACTTCAACATAAAGCTTATATCTTCTAACAAATGTGAATATAATATGCACCATACTGTACAAATGTATATAGTCTTACTTGTTTTCTCTTTGATTATCATTTTTTCTACCAGTACTAAGACATCGTAATTCCGTTTGCCTTAGGTTTCACATTGTCTACTTTGTCATCTACAGTTCTCCTTTTGTACAGTGCTTCATTATAATATTCTCGTTCTGTTATTTGTCAGCACTATAATATACTTATGCTTCGAGACGAAATGTTTTGACAATCTCTCTTATTGTTCTTGTGCAAAATGCCTGCACCTCTTACCACGAGGCTCCTTTGTGAATCAATACATCGTGCTGTATATAATGTACATAGAATTTTAGAGTTTGTATATTTTACCGTACAATATATGTACCAGGACGCCCATGTTCGCCTCCTGAACCTAGCCTTGTTAATAAAATTGTGTTGAACTGAACTGAAGAAGCGTATATGCTCCAGCTTTGTCCGTCTGTCTGTCCGCACGATAACTCGCGTAAAACTGGTTCGATTTAGATGAAATTTTAGCATGTGATCGGGGTCCACCTGCGGACGAACGCTATTGAAAATGGACGAAATGGGGTCAAAGGTCACGACATAGGAGCGGGATCCATTCTACTGCCCTTATGCGTCATAACCTGAGTAAATATGGTTCGATTTCAATGACATTTTAGTATGTGGTAGGGGACCACCTGGGGACAGCCCTGTTGAAAATGCGTGAAGTGGGGTCAAAGGTCAGGAGATAGGAGCGGGATGCATTCAATAACATCTTATTAAAGAAACAAATTCTTGTATATATGTAAGTTTTCTTTTGAAAACGGCTCTAAGGATTTTGATGAAAGTGGTTAACCTATCGTTTTCTGGTGCTAGAAATCGATTTAGCTTGATGTCGACTTTGGAAAATTTCGTTTAGTGGGTTAAATAACCACCCCGAGTTACCACGTTTTTAGTGCCATGGCGTCTTGTTATTAATGTTTCCCATTCTTAGAAATCTCATGACGTCACACTCTCGCGATCGACTTGCGATTGAGATGTCGGCGCGCGGTCACGCCATCTGCCTCATTACGTCACACGTTGTTTGTGGATCCTATTAAAGTTTTATGACGTCACACTCTCACGACCATCTGCCTCACTACGTCACGCGCTGTGTGTGTATTACGCATTACTTTTTTTTTTTTATTGTAGGTTTAACGACCACAGTGAGCAACTCAATGGGCTATAAGCAGTCGCCCGTCCCTAATTTAGGGTATCCGGTTCCAGGGAAGGGAGAGAGCCAATGCAGTAAAACAAACACAACATCCATGCCTGACCGGGATTCGAACCCGGACCCCTTTCGGACGAATGATCAGAGGCCATCGCTTAGACCACTGCGCCACCGGGGGCGGCCGCATTACTTTTATATCATCAAAAAGGGGTCAAAGGTCGGGTCAGAGGAGCGAGATTTATTCTGCAGATATTGTCCTCATAACTTGAGTAATGATTTCTGGTATGTTGGAAAGCGTATCATAATCAATGCATTGCACGATTTTACTAACTTTTCATAACATTAACAATTGATAGCTTGGTACTAATAGCACTGGTCTTGTAGACCGGTGCTATTTGCACCAAGCTACCAGTTCATCAAATGAGATATCAGTTATCAATTCGAGATTTCATATTGATCACTTGTGCAGAGCTATCGGTTTCGTTGAATGAGATTTCATGTTGAATCAATGCCTCCCCGTTTGACTGCCCTTATCTTGTCGGAAGGTGGGCGTACCAGTTGCTAGGTAGGTGCTCCATGATTTCTGTCCACTCAGTGCATATATTCAAGAGCAACAAAGCAGCGTGTCGACCATCTGATACCACATAACGGCAGATGATATATTTGACCACGGTTACCAACAGACAGTGCGCGCTCTGTTCTTCATTTGTTGCATAATTGACCACTGGTCGCAAGTCACGTGATGACCTGTAAAACGCAAATGCGTCATCCCGGAAGAGAATTGATCACGTTGGTCACGAATAAAATAGAGTTCCCCACACAAACAAGTTTCGTTTTTTTTTTTTGTTTGTTTTTTTTTTTTTTGCCGGAATGCTGCCCTGAGGAAAGTTATACATCAGTTTCGTGTAACGTCAGATCTCTCTGCCTTCACGATTTTCCCTTTGGTGTTCAAATAAATCGCATGCTATAACAGCACGCAACGATACTGCGTTCCCACAATTAGGTTGATCTTTTTTCTTCCTAGTTTCGTACTTCAGATACTGAGGAGCAATAACTCCATGTCTTGTTTCGGTCGCAGCGTATATTCCAATGATCACGCATTACGTTTTGCTTTGTTTGTTCTGTCCGACTAAAGTTACATAGCAATGTTATTTGCAGGTTACTCGATTTGAATACACAGGTGTCTGGAAGATTAATAAAAACAACAGTAGCGAGTTTTTAGTTCTTATCACTGGGTGCGGTACGAACTAAAAGCTTACTTTAAAATTCAGAAATTTAGCTTTTAACCCTTTAACTGGCTGGAACGAATTAACTCCGATTTAGCAAAATAGGCTGAAATCAGCTCGAAGGAATATATTCTCTCGCAAAAGAAGTGGGCTGAACCAATGCCTTCCAGAAGATACAAGGCCATGACATCAGAGAGATCAGTTTCCTCCGTTCATGACGTCACTCTCATGTTACACGACCTGATACGTCGGTGTCATATTTGAGGTCATACACGACAGCGTTAGAAACCAATCGGAAGCATTGGTTACAGCGTGACGTCACAAATGGAGGGAAGTCATCTCTCTAACGTCATGACCTTGTACTTTCTAGATGGCCTTGGCGGCCGAACACTGCTGAATCGAGTGAATCTGAGCATCAGAAAGAGCTGCTATCCGCTTAGCTTTGTTATCAGAAATGGTGATTTAGAGGGATGCCTGACACTAATCATTTCTCTCTGATCACCTACTGAAAGAGCTGTAACAACCGTATGACGCCACAAACGGAGGGAACTCATCTCTATAATGTCATGGCCTTGACCTTTCTATATGGCCTTGGCCGACAGCGGCTGGAACGAGTAAACCTGGGTTTTGTTATTCAAAGTGGTCATTTAGGGAGATTTCTGACACTAAATTACCGCTTAGTTTTGTTATTCAAAGTGTTCATTTAGGGAGATTCCTGACACTCATTCTTTCGCTCTGATTACCTGGCAAAAGAGCTGTTGCAATGGCGGCGAACCTAAAAAGATGTCTGGGCCCAGTGGCATGATGTCCGCGTCAGGGGAACCAGCCCTTTCTCATAATGCCTTGAGTCATGGATCAGAAAATAAAGAACAATAAAGCAGTGCTGGTCGGTACTGCTTAGATGAGAGAGATGAAAAGGAATTGTTTTGAAGTAGCTTTCATAAAACCCGGCCGATATTTGAACATTTCTGTTTCGGGAGTTCAGAAAAATTAGAAGATTTGGTTCAGGTACATCGGCCGCTTAAAGGGTTAATATGGAAGGAAAAGAAGATGGGTGAATCTGTTTCAGAGGTTTTTGTACGAGGTGTTATACTACACCTTACCAAATAAGCGAAGTTTCACTTAAAACGTTTCCGTAAGTTTTGAGATACGGACTCCCATTTTATTCAATCTTGTTTGTCCAAGATTTGACAGGCCGCCCCGGTGGCGCAGTGGTCTAAACGATCGCCTCTGATCATTCGTCCGAACGGGGTCCGGGTTCGAATCCTGGTGAGGCATGGATGTTGTGTTTGTCTTACGTCACTGGCTCTCTCCCTTCCCTGGAACCAGTGACCCTAAATTAGGGACGGGCGACTGCTTATAGCCCATTGAGTTGCTCACGGTGGTCGTTAAACCTCCAATCCAAAAAAAAAAAAAAAAAAAAAAAAAGATTTGACAGGTGGCTGCACCCAACATAATATACTCGTGTGCAAAAACTTAGTATCTACCAAGGTTAGTAGATGGCAAGGTTATATACTCATCCTGCACTTCCGGTGATTGCTTTGTGACGTCACTGTCCAAATCGTCATCGTAAGACCAAGGTTAGTAGATGAATTCTTTGTGTGATTGACTCTTAAGGTGGTTCCACCTGAAATCTCTGCCTTATGTTTCCAATGGTAAAACTTCTGTACATATCTTCTTCGCAATTAGTGTATTCCCAAGGATGAAAATTTGCACATCGATAAAACTAACTCTAAGTAACAGCATGGGATACTTAATGCTTGCTAAAACATAAGAATAATTAAGCAATCCAACATTTGTTTGTCTACTGACGTCATCAATGTACAGGTAGCGCCATCTATTAACAGGTCTGAACATTACTGAAAGAAACATGATAGATTTTTAATATACACAGTGCGGCAAAGAATTTTTAAGACTGAGTCTGTAAAATGAAATAGAAACAAGAAATTATAATTTGTTTTGGTTTGTTATTCAAAATACGTCCCTCCGGCTTCAATACACTTGTTACAGCGATTTCATAATGATTCGAATGCCTGTTCCAGTTCACTTAGCGGAATTGCCTCCAAAGCACGCGTCGAAGCTGTTTGTATGGTCGAAATATCATCAAAATAACACACTTTTAACGTCATTTTAAGTTTTGGGAATAAAATAAAATCGCAGGGTGCTAAATCAGGCGAATACGGTGGATGATTCAACACACACAGACGTTATTTTTCGCCAAAAATCTACGAACAAGAAGTGAAGTGTGACCGGGTGCATTATCGTGCAACTAACACCAACTGTTTTCATCCCGATATTCTGGACGAATGCGACAACTTCTGCCCATCAAACGCCTCAAAACATTTAAATAAAACTCACCAGTAATTGTTTGTCCACTTGGAACAAATTCTTTGTGGATAATACCCTTACTAACGAAGATTGTAATCAGCATTGTTTTGATTTTCGATGGAACTTTTCTTGTTTTTTTTTTTTTTTGGCTTGTGGTGAGTTTTTTGACTTCCATTCCGCACTTTGTCGCTTTGTTTTAGGATCATATTGGAAACACCATGTTTCATCATCTGTAACAATCAATTTTAAGAAGTTTGAATCATTTTCAGCGGCTGAAATGATGTCTCTGCAATGTGCACTTCTCCTTGATTTTTGTTCATTGATTAACGTGTGTGGAACAAATTTAGCAGACTTTTGCTTCGCCCAAATCTTCATGCAGGATGGTTCGAATCGTTCCTTTGTTGATGTTTAAACTCTTCCATCATTCTTAGTGACGCACATCGATTGTTTGCCATGAAATCACGCACTTCTTCAATAATCTCAGGTGTTCTAGATGAACTTGGTCTTCCGGTATGCTTATCATCTTCTAGCGTATCTCTTCCGTTCAAAAGACGTTTGCGCCACAGGAAAACATTTGATCTACTGAAACAAAACTCACCGTAAACTTGTTTCATCATTTGGTACGTTTCCGAGGCACTTTTACCAAGTTTTGCGTTGAATTTAATAACAGCCCTTTGTTCCATCTTAATAATTCAAAATGAAAAAAATTTTACTTCTTTAATGAACGGCCGTTTCGTTTGAGTTACTTTAACAACTGCGCAATACTTTTCGCAGAAAGCAAGCAGATGGTCACGGTTTATAACGCATTCGCGATTACACTGGTGGCGCCACCGTAGGCTGAAATCTAGCGCCAGTCTTAAAAATTCTTTGACGCACTGTGTAATTATGGGTATGTTTTAGAAAGTATTAAGTATCCCATGCTTTAATTTAGAGGTAGTTTCATCGTTGTGCAAATTGTCGTCCTTGGGAATACATTAGTTGCGAAGAAAATATGTAAAGACGTTTTACCATTGGAAACATAAGGCAGAGATTTTAGGTGGAACCACCTTAAGGATTACGCTGGCTCCGGATAAAAAACAAAAACAAAAATAAAACGTAGTACTGTTATTTGATATACTGTATTTCCTTCATAAAATGTATTTACAAATAAAAATAGTCAGTAAGGCATCTATTATAACGAAATTCTAAAAACGATACGCGTAAACTTTATCATGAACTACTTTCTTTCACTTCACGTTGGGTGTGATCAGGTTGTATGTAAACAAAGCTGAACCTTACACGGGGAATAGGGAACTGCTTGAAAGCGTTCTGATCAAATTCTTTATTATATTACAATAACATGTCCTGCTGTGCGTTTTCCCTTCTAAATTTATTTAAAAATATCAAAAAATTCCCCTTGTAACAGAATTAACATTTAAAAGTATAACTTTTTTTCTTCTCCTTTACGTAACAAAACTGCGCGGGAGGTATTTTTGAAATCTCCGTTACTAAAATATTCACATGACTGTGAATTTCTTCTGTATTTAATGTAAAAGTGCTTTTGCATAAACTTTTGTTCTGTGTTTGAGTTATAAAATTTTTTGACAAGACATCTTGCTCCATAGCTACAGTTCGGATCTACGATTCACATGTTAGGACGGTGATGTCACCAGTGACGTCACGATTATTCGCCTGCGAGGAAGGCGGGATGAGCCGGTGGGCACGTATGAGCAAACCTTACTGTCTGTTAACCTTGGTACCAGCGACACAAAGCTAAATTTCGTACTCGCAAGTCCTTGGTTAGCGGTCAAAACATTCTGACGTCATTGAAACACATAAGATAAAGATATATGAGAGTGTTTGGTCATATGTAAATTGTTAGGAATCACGTGACAGCTGTGTACTGCCGATCGGCGATAAAAGCTGAAGCCTGAGTGGGAAGATATCGTATGTTTTGGAGGTGTTGAAGTGAAGATCTGCCTTTTTTAGCACGTCATTTGTGAAAAAGAACGTGCTTATATTATCGGATTGTCCGTCCGTCCATATCTCCACAACTATTAGTCCGATTTGAAAAATAATTCTTTTTGCATTGGTAAGCTTGAAATAAGCAAATGATGATTCTTCATTTCGTTTTTTTTTTTTACGATGCACAATTTCGCCGCTAGAAGGCGTAAATGCAGCAGATGATCAAAACACATTATTCCATTAATTTGACTCTAAACATCCGACTGAAAAAATTATTTTAGTTTTCGATTCCATTTGTGTAGAAGACTATTTTAGGTATAGTCACTTTTTTACCGCATGACCATTCTTGACTCTCCTCTTTGCCCCTTCTGTGCTCAAGAAGCTGATGTCTCTCACGTTTATCTACATTGTGTCATCCTCCTTCCACTACTCCATCTTGCATTTTCCATTGCTCAACGTTCAGACACAACTGATCTTCCTTTCGATGCCTATAAGACGCTCCTCCTGCAGGTCTCTCCGCCAGTCAAGCTTCCACCCATCTGCTCATATATTTTCATCCTGGTGAAACACGTCATTTACGTATTTCATCAGCGCTGCCGAGATATCTCATCTCCTTATACCATCCACCAAGCTTCTGTGAAACTTCTGTGCCACTTTCGGGAGCGTCTCCTCTCAAGACTTCGTCTAGAGAACCTTGTGGCCGTTGCCCAACAGAGAGAACAACATTTCCGTTCCACCTGGTCTCCGGCCGCTTCCTGGTTCGCCGGCATGCCAGCGACGTTACAACTGACTGTCGGTAGTTTATAACATCGTTGCTCATAGCTCTGTTGAACTTCAGTTCAACGTGCATGCTCACCATTGGTTTTCGGAATCAAACTTCAACATAAAGCTTATATCTTCTAACAAATGTGAATATAATATGCACCATACTGTTCAAATGTATATAGTCTTACTTATTTTCTCTTTGATTATCATTTTTTCTACCAGTACTAAGACATCGTAATTCCGTTTGCCTTAGGTTTCACATTGTCTACTTTGTCATCTACAGTTCTCCTTTTGTACAGTGCTTCATTATAATATTCTCGTTCTGTTATTTGTCAGCACTATAATATACTTATGCTTCGAGACGAAATGTTTCGACAATCTCTCTTATTGTTCTTCTGCAAAATGCCTGTACCTCTTACCACGAGGCTCCTTTGTGAATCAATACATCGTGCTGTTTATAATGTACACAAAATTTTAGAGTTTGTATATTTTACCGTACAATATATGTATCAGGACGCCCATGTTCGCCTCCTGAACCCAACCTTGTTAATAAAATTGTGTTGAACTGAAGAGCGTATATGCTCCAGCTTTTTCCGTCCGTCTGTCCGTCTGTCTGTCGGCACGATAACTCACGTAAAAATGGCTCGATTTCGATGAAATTTTAGTATGTGGTAGGGGACCACCAGGGGACGGACCCTATTGAAAATGGGTGAAGTGGGGTCAAAGGTCACGCCATAACAGCGTAATCCATTCAATTGCCCTTATACGTCATAACTGGCGTAAATATGGTTCGATTTCGATGAAATTTTAGTATGTGGTAGGGGACCACCAGGGGACGGACCCTATTGAAAATGGGTGAAGTGGGGTCAAAGGTCACGCCATAACAGCGTAATCCATTCAATTGCCCTTATACGTCATAACTGGCGTAAATATGGTTCGATTTCGATGAAATTTTAGTATGTGGTAGGGGACCACAAGGAGACGAAACATATTGAAAATGGGTGAAGTGGGTTCAAAGGTCACGCCATAAGAGCAGGATCTATTCAATTGCCGTTATGCGGTATAACTTGCGTAAATATGGTTCGATTTCGATGAAATTTTAGTATGTGGTAGGGGACCACCAGGGGCGAACCTTATTGAAAATGGGTGAAGTGGGGTCAAAGGTCACGCCATAAGAGCGTGATCCATTTCATTGCCGTTATGCGGTATAACATGCGTAAATATGGTTCGATTTCGATGAAATTTTAGTATGTGGTAGGGAACTACCTGGGCACGAACCCTATTGAAAATTGTCAAATTGGGTCAAAGGTCAGGCAGGGCATAAGAGCGGGATATATTCCATTGCCCTTATGCGTCATAACTTGCGTAAAAATGGTTCGATTTCGATGAAATTTTGGTATGTGGCAAAGAACCACCTGGGAACAAAACCTATTGAAAATAGGTGAAATGGGGTCAAAAGTCAGGACATTAAAGCGGGATCCATTTCATTGCCTTTATGCGTCATGACATGCGTAAATATGTTTCGATTTCGATGAAATTTTGGTATGTGGTAGGGAACCACTGGGCACGAACCCTATTGAAAATGGGCGAATGGGGTCAAAGGTCAGGCAGGGCATAAAAGCAGTATTTATTCCATTGCCCTTAGGCATCATAACGTGTGTAAATATGGTTCGATTTCGATGAAATTTTAGTATGTGGTAAGGAACTACCTGGGGACGAACCCTATTGAAAATGGGGTCAAAGGTCAGGGCATAAAAGTGGAATCCATTCCATTGCCTTTATGCGTCATAACATGCGTAAATATGGTTCGATTTCGATGAAATTTTAGTATGTGGTAGGGAGCCACTGGGCACGACCCCTATTGAAATTGGGTCAAAGGTCAGGCAGGACATAAGAGCAGGATTTGTTCCATTGCCCTTATGCGTCATAACTTGCGTAAAAATGGTTCAATTTCGATGAAATTTTGGTATGTGGTAAGGAACCACCTGGTGACGAACCCTATTGAAAATAGGCGAAATGGGGTCAAAGGTCAGGGCATAAAAGTGGAATCCATTCCATTGCCTTTATGCGTCATTACTTTCTGCTTTTGATATATTTGCCATAAAATCGGAGCTTCTAAAATCTTAATTGAAAAAATTATTTCGTAGACCGACGCCACTCACAGCGAAAAACCTTTTTGGAATATTGTCTTCTTAAAATATCGCATGGTTTCTCCGCAAGGGGGCGTACATGTATATCTTGATTTTGTCAATATATCTACTTCTAATAGTCCGATTTGAAAAATTCCTTCTTCGTTGGATAGAGTTTCCTGTGCGACATGTTTTTTCCAATAATTACAATTTTTTTAAGTAATTCATACTTTTCGCTAGGGGGCGTTAAAGTAAAATGCGTTTTCCCTGATGTCTCTGCTTCTAAAACGCCGATTTCAAAAATTATTTCTCCACCGGATAGAGTTTCTTCTGGAAAATATTTTGCATGTAATTTGTAATATTTGCTAAAAACTGGTTTGGCCACCAAGGAGCGTAAGTGTTTATTTCTGCATCTGATGCATTTGCAGCAAAATCTATGCTCCTGAAAATTCGATCGAAAAAATTCTTTAGTGAACCGATACCGCTCATGTCGAAAAAAGCGTTTCCGCTGCGAAGTGTTTCTCATATAATTTTAATTTTTAACTCACAAGTCTGCCATCAGAGGGCGTAAGTTCACGTTTCTGTTTACAGCAATATCTGCAGGATTAAAAACCCGACAGAAAAAACTTCTTTCTTCGGTAAGATACTACTGTTTTCCATACCGGTTACATCGAGTTTGAACAGCTTTGATAAATTTAATTCGCGTCCGAACGGATTCGAAAGACCTGCTCATGACAATCGAAATTTCGGTGTCATTCTTCTTGTTTTGTTGTTATGGCGACTGGTAGTACATCTAAAAGAACCCATCTGGATGATTTTACCCGTGAGCGAATTGTTGGTAAATTGAAAGAAGAGCGGACAACGAGAGACTTAGCGAAGGAATTCCGAATTGCACATAGGGTAGAATCATGGATCTAGAAACAATACTCCTTTTTTTTTTAATGATCACCAAAGAATTTCAGAATTCCACAGGGAAAATCATCACCAAAGAATTTCCAAATTCCACAGGGGGCATCATTACCACTGAATTTCAGAATTTCACAGGGGACATCATCACCAAATAATTTCAGAATTCCACAGTAGACATAATCACCAATGAATTCCAGAAATTCGCAGGGAACATCATCACCAAAGAATTTCAGAATTCCACAGGGCACATCATCACCAAGAATTTCAGAATTCCACAGGGGACATGATCACCAAAGATTTCAAAATTTCACAGGGAACATCATCATCAAAGAATTTCAGAATTTCACAGGGGACATCATCACCAAAGAATTTCAGAATTCCACAGTAGACATCATCACCAAATAATTTCAGAAATTCGCAGGGAACATCATCACCAAAGAATTTCAGAATTCCACAGGGGACATCATCACCAAAGAATTTCAGAAATTCTCAGGGAACATCATCACCAAAGAATTTCAGAATTCCACAGTAGACATCATCACCAAAGAATTTCAGAATTCCACAGTAGACATCATCACCAAAGAATTTCAGAAATTCGGAGGGAACGTCATCACCAAAGAATTTCAGAATTCCACAGGGCACATCATCACCAAGAATTTCAGAATTCCACAGGGGCATCATCACCAAAGAATTTCAGAATTTCACAGGGAACATCATCATCAAAGAATTTCAGAATTTCATAGGGGACATCATCACCAAATAATTTCCAAATTCCACAGTAGACATCATCACCAAGGAATTTCAGATATTCGCAGGGAACATCATCACCAAAGAATTTCAGAATTCCACCGGGCACATCATCAACAAGAATTTCAGAATTCCACAGGGGAAACCATCACCAAAGAATTTCCAAATTCCACAGGCAGAATCATTACCACTGAATTCCAGAATTTCACAGGGAACCTCATCATCAAAGAATTTCAGAATTTCACAGGGGACATCATCACCAAAGAATTTCAGAATTCCACAATAGACATCATCACCAAAGAATTTCAGAATTCCATAGGGGACATCATCACCAAAGAATTTCAGAATTCCACAGAGGACATCATCACCAAAGAATTTCAGAATTCCTCAGGGGAACATCATCATCAAAGAATTTCAAAATTCTACAGGGGCATCTTCAGCAATTAAATTCAGAATTCCAAAGGGAACACATCACCAAAGAATTTCAGAATTCCACAGGGGGCATCATTACCACTGAATTTCAGATTTCCACAGGGGACATTATCACCAAATAATTTCAGAATTCCACAGTAGACATAATCATCAATGAATTCCAGAAATTCGCAGGGAACATCATCACCAAAGAATTTCAAAATTCCACAGGGCACATCATCACTAAGAATTTAAGAATTCCACAGGGACATGATCACCAAAGAATTTCTAAATTTCACAGGGAACATCATCATCAAAGAATTTCAGAATTTCACAGGGAACATCATCATCAAAGAATTTCAGAATTTCACAGGGGACATCATTACCAAATAATTTCAGAATTCCACAGTAGACATAATCACCAATGAATTCCAGAAATTCGCAGGGAACATCATCACCAAAGAATTTCAGAATTCCACAGGGCACATCATCACCAAGAATTTCAGAATTCCACAGGGGGCATCATCACCAAAGAATTTCAGAATTTCACGGGGAACATCATCATCAAAGAATTTCAGAATTTCACAGGGGACATCATCACCAAAGAATTTCCAAATTCCACAGTAGACATCATCACCAGAGAATTTCAGATATTCGCAGGGATCTTCATCACCAAAGAATTTCAGAATTCCACCGGGCACATCATCAACAAGAATTTCAGAATTCCACAGGGGAAATCATCACCGAAGAATTTCCAAATTCCACAGGCAGAATCATTACTACCGAATTCCAGAATTTCGCAGGGAACAACATCAAAGAATTTCAGAATTCCACAGGGGACATCATCACCAAAGAATTTCAGAATTCCACAGGGGAACATCATCATCAAAGAACTTCAAAATTCTACAGGGGGCATCTTCAGCAATTAAATTCAGAATTGCAGAAGGGACATCATCACCAAAGAATTTCAGAATTCCACAGGGGTTACATGATCACCAAAGAATTTCAGAATTATACAGGGGACATCATCACCAAAGAATTTTGGAATTCCACTTGGGGACATCATCATCAAAGAATTTCAGAATTCTACAGGGGGCATCATCAGCAAAGAAATTCAGAATTCCGCAGGGGACATCATCACCAAAGAATTTCAGAATTCCACAGGGGTCATCATCACCAAAGTGTTTCAGAATTCCACAGGGGACATCATCACCAAAGAATTTCGAAATTCCACCGGGGACATTGGGTGCACCAAGATAGTCCGTAAAGAACCGCACAAGTTAAATTTCCATGGCCAATCTGCTACAAACAAGCCGTTAATATCTCGTAAGAATGCAAGTAATCTAATTGCTTGGTGCAGAGCACATCGTCCATAGATACTTGACTAGTGGAAACGAGTATTATGGAGTGACGAATAACGCTACACCATTTTCAAATCCGATGGTAATTTTTGAGATTGGAGTATGCCAGGTGAACTGTATCTGCCAGAATGTGTCATCCCAACTGTTAAATTTGGTTGTGGCAGTGTCATGGTCTGCGGATGTTTCTCGTGGGAAGGACTCTGACCGTTGGTGGTTGTAAATGGAAACATTAACACCACGCAGTACCGGAACATTCTGGGCAACGCCACACTGCCTACACTTCTCCAGTTTTACGGAGACGAGCCGCTCTTGTTTCAGCAGGATAACACGTCGCGCCGCAAAGCACGCTCGATTTCAACATGGTTTGGGGATACGGATGTACAGAATTTGGGGGTGGCCCGCTCCCCCTCCCCCAGAACTCAATCCTATAGAGGCCCTTTGGGATGAGCTTGAACGTCGAACGATACGTCCAACTCTTCTGTTTCTGAATTACCCAGTGCTCTGCGGGAGAGTGGAACAATATACACTGAAGAGCTAAAAGTCATGGAATAGCAGTATGCAACTTTTTAACTAGCCTTGTCGTCCTATAAAGGCTTCGACGCACGCCACGATTTTTATCATTTGCGAGGTGTAATTTCTTGAGTCAGGTTGAACAACCGCCAGTAGGATTATGGCAAGCCGAAGTGAATTATCGGAGTTTGAACGAAGCATGGTAGTGAAAGCCAGAAGGATGGGACATTCAGTTTCCGAAGTTATGCGAACATTCAACATTCCTCGATCCGCGCTATCACGTGTGTACCGAGAATACCTCATGGAAGTATGGTATGAAATCCTGTATTATAGAAATATTTTTAGTATCATCACGTTCGAAGAACGGTATTTAGTTAGTATTGTATAAACAGCACTGGTGTCCAGAGATTTTTTTCCGCATAGTGCATGTAAGAGTAATGCTTTAAGCTGCTAGGTTCCGTAACTAAATATATAATAGGTGTACAAATAAATTTTAAAGCGTTTTAAGACAACGCAACATGTAATTTTAGAGACAACAACAATACCTTTACGAATCAAAATATGCGCCGCCATTATCTATCGCCTTCCGCCATCGGTCGGGCAGCTGACGGATTCCAGCCATGAAGAATACTTCGTCGTGTGTCGCGATGAAGTCGTCAACCCATTTTTGCACTTCGTCGCATGTCCGGAACCGTGCAGCAGACAAACCATGTTGCATCGATCGGAACAAATGATAGTCTGAAGGGGCTCCAAAACTTCCCAGCCAAGCGTCGATAACGTCTCCTTGACCGATTTCGCGATATGCGGGCTAGCGTTGTCATGCAGTAATTTCACGGGACGCAATCCTTTGCCTGTGAATGGACGTTTCCGACAGATATTTTGGTCCAATTGCAGCAATTGTTGCTTGTAGTAATCAGCAGTAATATTCTGACACTCTTCCAATATTTCATAATAGAGCACACCCTTCATATCCCACCAGATGCACAGCAAAACTTTCTTGGAGTGAATATTACATTTCAGTGTCGAAGTCGTTGCTTCACCGGGGTCCACCCAGTGTTTTTTGCGTTTGAGATTGTCATACCTTATCCACTTTTCATCGCCCGTAACGATTTTCCACAGGAAAGACTTTCGGTGTTGTTTATTCAACAAATTCAAACACTTCATGACTCGCTCATCCTTGCTCCTCTGGCTGAGATCATGTGGCACCCATTTTCCTTCCTTCTGAATCTTTTCCATTGCGCGTAAACGATTGCAAATGGTTTGTTGAGTAACCCCCAAATGTTTAGCCAGTTCTTTTTGCGTTTGAGACGAATCTTCATCCTGCGAATGCTTGCAGTTCCTCATGTGTATAACCTTCCGCTACGTTTTCGATCGCTAACATCAAAATCACCTGCTTTCAATCGTTTAAACCAAAACTCACACCTGCTTTTCGATACAATATTCTCCCCCAGACCAGAACATATCGATGCACATGCTTTCACAGCACTTTTTCCTTGATGAAGTTCGTAACGAATGCAGAGTGGAATAAATGCAGTAGCGCTTGCCATCTTTTACCTACCGAGTTGCAAGTGCAAACTTCTCTGTTACATTTTATACTCCGGACAAGTTACGGTCACATGACAACAAAACGGGGGAATGTCGGATATGTAAATTAGCGGTATACGTCACACAAAAAAACGCTTTAAAACTTATTTGTACACCTAATACAAATATTTCATTGCAACCTTCCGCTAACTTGTTTGTTAAGGTAACTTGACCTGTATCAATAAGATATCTTCTTTTCGAATTGAGACACCGGGTGAGAGGGGAATTGTTCCAAATGACTGTAAAGAGGAAAAAGTTGGACTTGTTTAAAGTACGGGGTTTAGCCTAAAGCGATAGGCTTATCATTCTTCAGTGTAGCCAATAAATGCTCGAGAAGAGAGAGATATCTTGGACTCTTGCTTACCAATCAACCGGAGCACTCTCTTGATATACCCTATCATTGATTTCGCCGGCGTTGAGTTGTGCTTCGTTCTTTCTTGAAGTGGAGATTATTTGGTCCCAACGATCTATCGACTGCAGGAAAGTAAGGCGCAAAAATAAATTCCTCAATTCTCTCCCTCTTCACCCCCTTTTACAAGAACCTCACCTCGGGGGAAAAGGAAAAGATGTAGTATAAAATGGCGGGAAGTAACGAGAGAGCCTGAACAGATGGGTGGTCTTCCACGTTCCAGAGATACAGGAGAAAAAAAGGGGGATAAGAAACTGGAAAAATAAAAAACCCGAACACATCCAGTGGAAGGAAAAGATGTGCGAAGAGAAGAAGTGTAATCGTTAATGGCAGTTTGAGCTCGTTATCGACCAAATTTTCGATACGGGATGTTCGGATCTGGATTTCTTGTGGCCAAATATGATTTGAGGGGATGAAAAAGGGAAAGGTTCTGATCCCGTTCGATTTGAGACTAATTCCTGTAATTTTCTACTAGGAGGAGTTGGAGAAGTTTCTTTGCCTACTTTCTAAAGAAGAAACGACATTTAAAGTTGCCAATGAAGTTGGCGTATCTGAAACTGTGTATTCGATCCTGAATTCTACTTATTTTGTGATTACAGTCAAAACTCGTTTGAACCACTATATGATTGTGATTTATTTATTTATTTATTTATTTGTAAGCCCATCCCTGCAGATGGTATATCTAGTTACATGAATTGCTATAGTTATATGGAGGTATGTAAATTGCGAACTAAAATGTGTAAATTGCGAACGAAAATGAGACCGTCATTAAAACTCTATATGTAAATTGCGAACCAAGGTCCATGACCGCTATTTGTAAATTCCGAATGGACTTCTCTGAACATCTGCTGGAATTACCTAAGCCAGCTCGTCTGTTTTGATTGCTTTGCTTTAGATATATCTTTTGTTGTTCGACAAGTTTTACGATGGAAGTGACGATCTCGATCTCTGAAAAAGGAAAAGATTTGTTAATCGTAGACGCCTACAATTACTGCAAAATAAAGATATTTTCGTGAATACAATAAATTTATAACGAAATAAATTTCTCCGTCATTTTTATCCGCGCCAGGATTCGAACCCGGGTCCCCTCATTCCGGAATAAGTTGCTCTACCAATTGAGCTACTCGGACGTTTTATTCTGATTCCTATCTGCCTTTATGTCGTGTGCGTCCTTCTGGCAGGTACGTCACATCTCCTGGTACATTACAAATTAAGTACAAATATACATATACTAAGTACGGAACTAAGAACAAGTTGCATGTGAACAAATTATCAGGAAAAACCAAAATGTTGATGCAAAAAAGAAGAGTGATGAGGACAACTAAAGAAGATGTGACTTCCAAAGTGGAATATATAGAGCTATGCAAGACAGTACGAAAAAGTATCACTGAAGACGTAAGGAAATTCAACTGTGAACTAGTAAGGAAAGCAATTGAAAACAACCAAAGCCTAAAGATAGCAAAGGGACATCTCAGTAAGGGGAAAAAACAGATTATGGCACTGAGAAAAGAAGATGGTTCTGTAACAAGAAATAGAGGCGAAATTTTGACAAGAGTGAAAGATTTCTACTCCAAATTATATGAAAGGGATGATACATGTACTCCAGACATCACGAAAGGTACCAGTACCAGAGTTCTTCCAGTCCTTCCAGCAGAAGTTGCACATGCAATCAAGAACATGAAGCGGGGAAAAGCTCCAGGAGAAGATGGAATTACTGTAGACATCCTACAAGAAGCAAGTGGAGAAATCGAAACAGTACTCGCCCAAATTTTCACTCGATGCCTTAATGAAGGGAAGATTCCTGAGGATTGGAACAACGCTACAATGATCCTGTTACATAAAAAAGGTGACATTGAGGATCTCAGGAACTACAGACCTATCAGCCTCCTATCAGTGGTTTATAAAATCTTCACTAGAGTGCTTTCACACCGCTTGAAGGTGACACTGGACATGGCTCAACCGAGAGAACAAGCTGGATTCAGGAGTGGCTACAGCACAATAGATCATATCCACGTACTGAGAGAACTAATTGAAAGAGCGAGGAAATATGAACTTCCATTGTGCATGGCTTTTATCGATTATGAAAAAGCCTTTGATTCGGTGAAACCATCAGCAGTTACAATGGCTCTGAAATCCTGCGGTATTGAAGATGCATACATTAATATTATTAATAACATCTATGAAAATGCAAGTGCAAAGATTCGGCTGTTTGAAAATACAACACACATAAAAATTGGAACGGGAGTGAGACAAGGTGACACCATATCTCACAAGCTTTTTTGTTGTCATATTGGAAAATGTCTTTCAATCACTGAACTGAGAAAACAAAGGGATAAAGATTAATGGAGATTATCTAACTCACCTTCGTTTTGGTGATGACGTAGCCATTTTTGCAACTACCCCATCAGAGCTGCAGAGTATGATGATCCAGGAACTTGCTGACAAGAGTAAAAAAGTGGGATTAAAAATTAACTTTCAGAAGGCAAAAGTGATGTATCGATTGATGGAGAAAAGCTGATAAAAAAAGATTTATCGATTGATGGAGAAAAGCTGGAGATAACAGACACGTACGTTTATCCTGGACAGCAGATATTAAGTGAGGGTCACATTGATGAAGAAATTAATCGGCGTACAAAACTTGCCTGGAGGGCTTTTGGAAGAAACAGTAGAATTTTTAAGAGCAATATGCCATTATGTCTGAAAAGTGTTTGATCAATGCATCCTTCCAGTGCTTACGTATGGTGCAGAGACGTGGACCTTAACTAAAAGAGACATACAAAGGCTGCAGACTACTCAAAGTAGCATGGAGAGGTGCATGTTTGGTGTAACCAGGAGAGATAAGAATAGGAACTTGTGGATCCGAAAAATGTCCAGAGTGGAAGACATCATGATCAGAGTTAAATCCCTGAAATGGCAATGGGCTGGACATACTGCCAGAAGAACAGACCATCGATGGACAGCCGAAATTTTAGATTGGATTCCAAGGGACAGGAAAAGACCCAGAAGAAGACCACATGGGAGATGGGTGGATGAAATTCGAAAGTATGCGGGAGTGACATGGAGGAGACTGGCACATGACAGGCCGTTGTGGAAGAAACTTGGGGAGATCTTCGTCCAGCAGTGGATTGATAATGGTTGGCAATGATGATGATGATGATGAAGTACGGAACATCACAGGAAAAATAATACCATGGCCCCTGCGCAAGGACGAGGAACTAGTTTTGTTGTTTTCGTGAATAAAATGAATTAAGTACAAATGTACATATACTAAATATGGAACATCACAGAGTAAATTAACATGGCCCCTGAGCAAGGATGACAAACTAGTATTGCTGTTTTCGTGAACACATTGCTTAAAGTGGTTTACATTGTTTTAATCATTATTTTTTCTTACTGGCTTATTTTTTGATATCGTCAGAATGGGCTCATAAAAGTTGGTTCGCAACTTACACATCGGGTCTAGAAAAGTTGGCGGTAGAATAAATCTCGCTCCTATGACCTGACCTTTAACCCCATTTCGATTATATTAAAACATAACCGGTAAGGTACATTTCCGGCAAAACATGATAAAGTTTTGTCTCAACAGAAGCATTTTCACGTAAGTTATAACGCATAAGGGAGATGGAATGGATCCCGCTCCTTTGTCCTGACCTTTGACCCCATTTAGCCCATCTTCAAGAGGGTTCGCCTCCAGTTGGTCCCCTACCACATACTAAAATGTCATTGAAATCGAACCATTTTTACGCAGGTTATGACGCATAAGGACAGTGAAATGCATCCCGCTCCTATGTCCTAACCTTTGACCCCATTTCACCCATTTTCAATATGGTTTGTCCCCAAGTGGTGGTCACCAACATACTAAAATGTCAGTCAAATCGAACCGTATTTACGCACGTTATGACGCAAAGGGTAATGGAATGGATCCCGCTCCTATGTCCTGACCTTTGACCTCATTTCGTCCATTTTCAATAGAGTTCGTCCACAGGTGATCTCCTATTATACACTAAAATTTCATCGAAATCGAACCGTTTTTACTCAAGTTACGACGCATAAGGGCAATGGAATGGATCCTACTCCTATGTCGTGACTTTTTTTCCCATTTCGTCCATTTTCATTAGGGTTCGTCCCCAGGTGTCCCCTGTTATATACTAAAATTTCATCGAAATCAAACCATTTTTACGTGAGTTATCGTGCGGACGGACAGACAGACGGACAAAGCTGGAGTACATACGCTTCTTCAACCTACGGTTAGAAAGCGTAAAAAAACGAATCTAACTACTTTAAACACGTGAACGCCTTTAGTAAACAATGAGATGTGACAGATTCATGCCGTACAACAGTGAACTTCAAATGTAGCACGGTTAACTTACGGTTTTCCAGTGTATGTATCTTAAAGGTCTTTGAGGTTATCATCCAGCACATGCTGGTAGCGTACAACGGTTAAGGACCTGTTCAGACAAATTCAGAGACCTAATCATGTGTCCCATGAGAAGGCTCCTCAAACCACCACAGAGCCACCCACCGCCTTGAACAGAGCCGACCAGCACGACGAGGCCATGGCCTCATGCTGTCGACTCCACGCCCGCACCCTCCCGTCAGCTGGGTACAGTTGGAAACGGGATGCATTTGATCACACGGCGCGGCGTCACTCTGCATATGTCTAGTTTTTATGTGCCCGGAAAAAGCGGCGTGTAATGTCCGATGACTAGCCGTTAACAGTTGCACACCTGTAGGGCGTCGGATGGCAACAGTCCGGATGGCCACTTCGGTGATTGTAGGCGACGCAACATAGACACGGATGATTGAGAGCGACGAATTCGGCTCTGTTCGCGCAGCTCTCACAATCGCTCGATCATCGCGTACTGTTGTTACTCTCGGCCATCCACTGCCCGCGTGCCGATGGGTTGTTCCCTCCTCCACCCATGGCGCCAACATCGTCCAATTTCCGCGTCGCTCCGGCTTAAATGCCTGTCGACACGGCGACTTGACCAAGCGGCCTTTCTCCGCCCAATTATAAGTGCTCTCTCGAACTCGCTCAACTTCTCGTATTTTGCACGGATCCGACGTCGAGGCCTCTTCACAGTCTATGGAGGTTAAGGCAACCTCAAACCACTATCACAATTGTCCCTGCGTGCGAGCTTTCCTGTTGATTTAGTAATTTATTATAAAACCTGTACTGCCAATTGGCTTCACAGTGATTAACAGAACCAATTACATGCGGGGGAAAAAAGCCCCGCTAATGCAAATACACATTAATACAATCCTTCAAAAGAAGGATGTGAAACAAAAAAAAGTATTCAAAAACACAAAACTAAATTCCACATAATCACACGTGGCGTATATTCTAAATTAACTTTCCTTTTTAGTTTCTTTCCCTATGTAAATCTTGAGATTATTCTGTTATTCTTCATTCTTAACGTAATATCTTTTCTCTCAAACGAATACGTTTGGCAACACAATTGAGGTTGAATGCATGCCTGAGTTTTGATAAGAACAAGAGATAAAAACGACGACTAATCTATTGCTTGCGAGCGTTTGAAGAGAGCGTTGGGTTGTTAACTGATTATTGAAAAGAGCGTTGTGTGGTGTGTGGAGAGTTTAGTGCAATATGCTATGCTACGATGTGTTTGCTACATCCTGAATAAAGCATCTTTTTCCGTAACTTTGACTTCTGCTGTTTACATGTTTCGTCTGGCCGTTAAGGTTTTCTTTCATTTAGGAACTATTTCTTAGTATGTTGATGTTTTAAATTAACGTAGAAGTAACACAAGACTTCTACGCCATACACACCAATAATTGAACATTAACATTTTCCAACTCCCAAATCAACTGACATCACAAAGAAAAAAAAAAGAAATAATTAATAACAGATTTTATAAATTAAGTTAAAAGTCTAACCCAAAATATTATATGATCAATTATATAAAATCAATGATAAATTCAAACCTAACTTATGTTTACCATTGAATCCAAGCTTATGTACACCACTGAATTACTAAATCATATTAGGTAACCCATTTCACCAAAATTTACAACATAATTCACTAACAATTACAACATAATTTACTAAAATTGCACATAATTCACTAAATTACAACATAATTCGCAAAAAATTACAACATAATTCACTAACAATTACAACATAATTTACTAAAATTACAACATGATTCACTAAAAATTACAACATAATTTACTAACAATTACAACATAATTCACTAAATTACAACATAATTCACTAAAAATTACAACATAATTCACTAACATATACAACATAATTCACTAAAATTACCACATAATTCACTAAATTACAACATAATTCACTAAAATTACAACATAATTCACTAAATTACAACATAATTCACTAAAATTACAACATAATCCACTAAATTACAACATAATTCACTAAAATTACAACATAATCCACTAACATATACAACATAATTCACTAAAATTACCACATAATTCACTAAATTACAACATAATTCACTAAAAATTACAACATAATTCACTAACAATTACAACATAATTCACTAAATTACAACATAATTCACTAAAAATTACAACATAATTCACTAACATATACAACATAATTCACTAAAATTACCACATAATTCACTAAATTACAACATAATTCACTAAAATTACAACATAATTCACTAAATTACAACATAATCCACTAACATATACAACATAATTCACTAAAATTACCACATAATTCACTAAATTACAACATAATTCACTAAAAATTACAACATAATTCACTAACAATTACAACATAATTCACTAAATTACAACATAATTCACTAAAAATTACAACATAATTCACTAACATATACAACATAATTCACTAAAATTACCACATAATTCACTAAATTACAACATAATTCACTAAAATTACAACATAATTCACTAAATTACAACATAATTCACTAAAATTACAACATAATCCACTAAAATTTACAACATAATTTCAAATAACACAAACAAACAACTCAAACTGAAGGTTCCCAGTCTTCCTCCGATTCCTCTGCAGCATTAAGGGCAATAGACGGATCTCTGCGGAAAAATATTCAACAGAATCCCCTCTTCCTTTACAAGCCTCCCGATTATGTAAGAAACTGCAGCACGGTGTCTGTTCTTCCAGGTATGAAAAAGCCTGATTGGCACATGGTAACTGCACCGCAGCACGATAGACACTTAATCCCTCGCACTGCATCGCAAGATGGAACATAGATGCATTAACAGATCCACAAAAACAGGTGCAGTGCTTAATGTTAAAACGATTAAAATAGGCTGGAGTTATGCCATACTCAGTCACAGTGGCGGAGCGTGACTTTTCAGGAAGGAGAAGCGGTCATAACAGCCCATCTTTAGTCACTTTATTAATACACATACAATGCATATGTAATATAAAATATGCTTACATATGCATGCAAATATTAAATGTATGTACGCATATTTATTTAAAAATTATGTACTTATAAACATTCAAACATTATACACTGGTGTGCAAAAATTAAGGACGAAGAGGAGAAATTAGCATAACAGCGAAGCGAGCAGGCAGAACGGACCGAAAGACCACTCACGAGATAGACTAGGGTCCCGTACGGTAGGGCATGCGCATATATTCAGCATGACGTGGGGGGGGGGGGAGAGTGTCGGAAGTGTATAAAGCACACGGGCGGTGTACGCTCAGCAATTCGGTGAAAGCTATTGCACGGTGTACATCGGTTTTGAACGACGTCGAGTTGCTGCCGCCGTGTGATGTGGCTCTTTACGGATGAGAGCCGATTTAGTCTGACGAGCCATTCTGGACGTATACACATCTGGAGAGAGCAGAGAACACGCAATCACACCTCCAACATCATAGAAAGGGACCGGTTTGGAGGTGGTGGAGTTCTCGTTTGGGGCGGTATCGTGCTTGGTAGCCGTACTGGCCTCCACATCTTCCAAGGAGGTTCAGTCACTGGTGTCCGTTATTGTACCGAGGTTCTCCTGTCTCACGTGCGTCTGTTTAGAGGTGCTGTGGGTCCTGAGTTCCTCTTCATGGACGACAACGCTACACCTCATCGTACAGTGGCTGTCGCAGAGCTGTTGGTGAGTGAAGATATTCGACGCATGGATTTCCCCGCAAGGTCCTTGGACCTAAATTCAATCGAACACGTGTGGGACCTACTCGGGAGACGCTTGGCAGCACGTCACAAGCCGCCAGCAACGATTCCGCAGCTGCGATTGGCGCCACAAAAGAAATGGGCCGCGATGTCTCAACAGCTCCTTGAGAACCTCGTCCTCAGCATGGACAGACGTTTTAAATCCTGCAACGCAGTCAGGGCTGATCTTATCCCCTACTAAAGACTGGATTTTTCTTGGCAGCCTCCTGTTACATGGACGTTTCTGTCTTCTGTTCAGTTGTGCTCGAAGCTGCTTTTTCAATAAAGTGCCTTTGTATCCTTTGGATTCCTTGTTTAGACGATTTTGCTCACTTGTCCCATATTCTTACATCTTGGGGATCTTATGGTATGATTTGAGTCGATGTGGAGCACTTCTGCGCTACGTTACATTCGAAAAACCGTCTCGTCGTTAATTTTCGCACGCCAGTGTATATACTAACACATACTCTTTAAATTAATAGCAGTGAAAAGTTTTGTTGTTTACGAGAATTTAATTTATGTGGTAAACACGGAAACTTCATTGTAAATGCATATTACAACGGATCTATATATTTTTTAAATGTTTTGATTCATTTGCGTGCAGAAAAGGTTCTTTGAGCAGATGCATTTGTAGCAGGAATAATCAATATAAGCTGACTGATTCTGAATACCTCGGCGAATACGTTATCCAGGTCTTTAGCAATCAGATACTGGTAGAATTCACCGACACTTTCTTCCAGCATATCCGGCTGTGAATAAATTACGTTGAGTTCACTTTTCGGACAAATCAGATCGAAAAACGAAGCTTCTTTCGAATAAGAAAAAGCGATCTCTGGAAATTTCGTGATGAATTGAGGAAATTGTGTTTTGTCAAGCAGACGTAGAAACATTAACTTTGGTACTTCATTTAATATTACGGAAGTATTCAACCTAACATTGTCGAGGACTTCTCGAAATAATCGACTGTACGACGATTTTCTGTCTTCGCCAGAAATTGAATCAGTTCGCATTCTTCTCTGATACAGGGGAAGAAGATTGCTTTTAAGATTTGAAACAACTTGTCAGTGCAACGAAAAACCATACAAAAAAGAGTAAGCAAGAACTGAGATTAACGCACAGAAGCCAATCAAAAAAGTTATAACGAAGTAAATTTCTCCGTCATTTCTGTCAACGCCCTGATTCGAACCCGGATCCCCTCATTCCGGAATAAGTCACTCTACCAATTGAGCTACGCGGACGTTTTATTCTGATTCCTATCTGCCTTTATGTCGTGTGCTTCCTTCTGGCAGGTACGTCACATCTCCTGGTACGTTACATCATTTCCCCCTTATTTTTTTTTTTTTTTTTTCGAAGTGCTGGAGATGGGATTCTCTTATTTTTCCTATCTCGTGGTGTGGAAATAACATCACACCAATGCGAGATTTTGAACGGTCGGGTCATCCGGATAGTTCGGGCGCCATTATAACGAAGTAAATTTCTCCGTCATTTCTGTCCACGCCAGGATTCGAACCCGGATCCCCTCATTCCGGAATAAATCGCTCTACCAATTGAGCTACGCGGACGTTTATTTCTGATTCCTATCTGCCTTTATGTCGTGTACGTCCTTCTGGCAGGTACGTCACATCTCCTGGTACGTTACAAAGTGAATTCAGTATAATTCACATATACTGTATATTCACGATGCAGAATACTATTTTCACACATTAACAGCCAATACAATAGAACACACAAACAACGAAGAAATCATTTTATACGCAGACAAACAATTTCACCGAAACATAAAGTATAACGCAATTTCTTTTCGTGCTGAAATTCTGTCGTTCTTCTTACGTTATTTCTAAAACATTAAATAAGCATACGATGAAATACACTGAAAGAGCAATTGATTTAGAGACAGCTGGTGTTATGCAAATGTGGCACTCTCGGCGGCCCTGTTAATGGAAACGACATGACGTATGCAGCGATCCGACAATATAAGGAGTGATGCGACGGGAATCAGTAAGAGTCGGACGCAGTATAGGTAAGACGTAGGATCTAAGCGCATTTGATCTTGGGCAAATTGTCGGGGCCCGACGAATGAGTCACTCCATCTCGGAAGTCGTGCAGGCACTGGGATTATCACCAGCCACTGTGTCATGGGTGCACAGTGACTACATCGAATCCGGTAAAACCATCCCTGCAAGGGCCAACTGCCGTGAACAATAGCGTGTGGATTAGCGGGGTCATCGTCGGCTAGGTCGCATTGTAACAGCGGATAGACGGGCCACAGTGCAAGATATCACTCGGCAATTTAACGCTGGTGCACAAAAACGTGTAAGCAGCCACACCATCCAGAACCATCTCCTCGCTATGGGGTACAGAAGCCATCGTCCCACGAGGATACCGCTGCTGACCGCACATCACAGGGTGCAAAGATTAGCATGGGCGCGGGAAACATCGCCATTGGACCGTGGGAAAATGTTGCCTGTACTGATGAGTCGTGATTCACGTTGGTACATGCGGATGGCAGGATACAAGTACAGGCGCAAACCACATGAAGCGATGGATCCTTCTTGCCAGCAGGTGGGGGTGGCATTCTCGTCCGGGGACTGTTTACGTGGACTGAAATGGGACCCCTGGTACGTGTGACATCGTCCCTCACAGGTCAATGTTACCGGGATATCCTGGACGACCATTTGCTCCCGTTTGTGCGTCTTCAACATCCCACTGGGGACCTCATCCTGCAACAAGACAATGCACCGTGCCATCGCTTCCGAATTGTATCCGAATAGTTGGATGAACACTCCACCGACGTGACCTCGCTTCCTTGGCCAGCTAGGTCACTTGACCTCAATCCCATCGAGAGAAATGACCCCCCCCCCCTCCATCAAATCTTCGTGAACTGTGGGAGCTTGTTCAGGGGACGTGGATCCGTATGGCTTCCCAACGCTTCCGGTGTCTTGTCGAGTCCATGCCGAGACGAATCGCCGCCGTCATCAGGACGAAAGGTGGTGCTACACGTTACTAGACAGGTATCTCTAATTCAATTGCTTTTCAGTGTAGTTCCTAAATGAATATTTATGGCCAGACGAATCATTAAAACCGAAGTCAACTTACGGGAATTGGCTTTATTCCAGCTTTGTATCAATAGATCAGATATCACACTTCAAGGTATGACGTAATTCACATAGCCACATATCACCTATCCACCTATCCACCACACACGAACAACTGTTATCTCGTTGTTTTTATATATCGTTCCTATCTCGTACATTCGTACGTCACGTTCACTGAGACCTCAAATGTGTTGCCAACAGTATCCGTTTGAGGGAAAAGATGTCACATTAAGTTTGAAAGTATAAGCAGAACAAACTCAAAATTTTCATGGGGAAAGAAACTAAAAATGAAAGTTAATGTAGAATATACGTCACAAAGGTTACTAGCTGGAAGCGGTCTAAACGCAGAGTCAAATGGTAAGCGCATGCGCCGCGAAGGCTCCCATGCAGGGGTGAGAGCTTACAGCAGGATGCGCAGTAGAAATCGCATCCACGGGAAACGTAGCAGTCGGGTCCGAAAGGAACGTCATGCGCATGCGCCTCTTTGGCTTCCTTGCTGGGCTGGGAGGCTAGGCTTGAAGTGCAGTAGAGATCGCTTCCACAGAGAACGTAGTTCGGCCATGTGTGTGTGTCTGAAAACTGAATTCCCTGGTTCACAACAGTCGACATTAACGTAACCGGCCGCAAGGCGAATACATTCACTTAGTAGCGTAATCATGAAATTTGTTTCTATTACGAAATAACTGAAAAATAATGCATAAATGAATTTGAATTTTTAATCCTTTATTGTGTTTTTTTCACGATTTCGTGCAGCATCTTGTCTCGTGATTTCAAAAGGAAGCGGCGCTTCCATTGCGTCTATGGACGCTTCGCCGTTGCTCAGTCAAAAACAGATATAGGTACACCCTCCTCGATACGCGGTTCCAAAGCGCTATGGTGGGCCACTTTTCAGTCCTTGGTCTTTATTTTTTAATTATTTGCATATTCTGACCTGAGAGACTTGCTTGCGGAGTTTCGTCAGGATGGAACAATAGTCTTGCGGTGATTCGTATTTTTTTTTTTTTTTTTTTTTTTTTTTTAGAAAGTGTGTATGTTAACCATGAATTCTAAAACGCACCGCTCATTATTTAATTAAACCAGTCAGCAACTTTTGACTGCAAATAGTCTGCTGATAAAACAAAAGGATGGGAGCAATTCGTAGCAAAAGTATTTTTAAATTCTTCAATAGGGCTAATCCCCCTGTGTCACCTTTCTTTTCAAAACAATTTTGTAACTCCTCACTATGCTTTACAATGTCTTTAAGAGTATCACACACCTCTTCTATAACTGCATCAGATACTTCCGCAATCAAATCTCTTTCTTCAGATATTTTCAAAGTGAAGAACCCGTGCAGATTGTTCGTTGCCTACTCGATACACAGATCTTCATTGACTGTAATGAAATCTTTTGCATTTCCTTCAATATTTAGACGCATAAGTAGTAACAAAATCGCAACTGATCCTCTTCTGGATTGACAACGAGTACCCCATTTTGTTCGAAAGAAGCTGTTTTGCCTACTTCTAAAATTTGATCGGTCATATTGAAACCACACACCAGTAATTTTTGTAATGTGAATCTAGAGAAGAAAAAGGACCCTATTTTCAACCATACTGAAACCACAGTACTTCTTGTAATGGAGATCTAGAAGACAAAAAGTACCCAATTTCCATCCAAAGAAGATAGTCAAGAAAACCGGCCATACTGAAACCACAAACCAGTAAATTTTCTACTGGGGATTTAGAGGACGAGACAAGAAGTACCTTATTTCCATTCAAAGAAGATCGTCCAAGAATATCGGTCATACTGAAACCACAGACCGGTAGTTCTTGTAATGGGGATCTGGAGGACGAAAAGTACCCTATCTCCATATAAACAAGATCGTCAAGAAGATCGGTCACAGTGATACCACAGACCGGTAGTTCTTGTGATGGGGATCTGTAGGACAAAAAGTACCTATTTCTATCCAAAGAAATTCAGCCATACTGAAACCACAGTAGTTTTTGTAATGGGGATCTAGAGGACAAAAAGTACCCTAATTCCATCCAAAGAAGATCGTTAAGAAGACCGGCCATACTGAAACCACAGACCGGTAGTTCTTGTGATGGGGATCTGTAGGACAAAATGTACCTAATTCTATCCAAACAAATTCGGCTACTGAAACCACAGTAGTTTTTGTAATGGGGATCTAGAGTACAGAAAGTGCCCTATTCCCATCCAAAGAAAATCTTCCAAGAAGTTCGGCAATACTGAAACCACACACCAGTATATTTTCTAGTGGGGATTTAGGGGACTAAAAGTATCCTATTTCCATCCAAGGAAGATCGGCCATACTGAAACCACAGTAGTTTTTGTAATGGGGATCTAGAGGACAAAAAGTACCTTATTTCCATCCAAAGAAGATCGTCCAAGAAGTTCGTCAATACTGAAACCACAGACCAGTAGTTTTTTGTAATGGAGGTCTAGAGTACAAAAGTACCATATTACTAGTACCATCCAAAGAATATCTGCCATACTGAAGCCACAGAACGGTGGTTTTTGTAATGGGGATCTAGAGGACAACTCTACTTCCGTCCAGAGAAGCTAAACAAAACCTTTGCGCCCAAAATTCGCCAGTTGTTTTTTTCCTTGAACGCTCATGTTTGTAACTCTCTTATGACCAAGACCACTGCCCGTTATTCGAAAGGTCCCCTATTTCGAAGTAAATGTACTGAACCGTACATACTTTGGAACGGGGGAACACAAAACTGACCGCTAAATGGAGGTGTCCACTATTTGGAAGTGCAAATTAAGGAGGTTTTACTGTAGTTTGCTTCCACGAGATTCCAAAGCTATAAAGAGTCGCCTGTTCCCTAATTAAGGGACACTTCTTCAAGGAAAGGTCATGACCACAATAGGAATATTTATAATACCTCAGTAGGAAAGCCACCGGATAATCAGGGGCTTTTTTTATATTGTATTTCGGGGTTTAATGTCAATCGTGAGTAATTTGAAGGGCTGTGTGCAGTTGTCTGTCCCGATATTGGATCTCCGTCTGGTACTCAAGCCCGTGCACACATGGCACAATTAGCCAGAATCCCGCACCTTCGACTACTCGGGTACCGAAGGATGGTTGTGATGCATATTTGAGTGCTTTTAAGTGTTCGTGTTTGTAATTAGTTTCCTTTTACGGTAAAGAACACGAAATTTTTCCACGGAGCTAAAAAACCAGCGTGAACATCAAAGCCTATAAGCCATCGGCCATCTTTAATTTAAGTCCATTAGCTCCAATGAAGAAACAGAGCCACCGCCATCTGGCAAACACTCCATAAGATTCAAACACGGGCACGTTTCGGACGAATGGTGAGACGGCAGTGCCTCAGGCAACAAGGCCACTGGGGCTGCGTATCTGACTTAAGGGCACTGGTCCAAAGGAATGGACAGCACCGTCGAATAAGCTTATCATTCATGCCTAATCACGGGTAGGGTTGGGAAGAATGGTAATAGGCCACCGTAAACTTGTCCACTGAGATGGCTTCTTTGATTTATGGTCATTGGTTCCAGGGAATAGACAGTTCCAGCTACATTAGACAAACTCACCAATCAAGGCTAACCGGAATTTGAACCTAGACTGAGCTCTCACGATTTGTCAGAGGATAATGCCTCAGGTAACTCGGCAATCCCAGCGGCGTCCCTGATTTAAGGCCACTGGTCCCAAGAAATGGGCAGAGTTTTGGGCCGCGGGTGGCGTAGTGGGCAACGTTCGTGACTGCCACGGAAAGGACCTCAGGTTCGATCCCAGGCAGGTACGAACGCTCGATCCACTAAATATCCGCCGTGCGTCGGATGGGCACGTTAAGCCGTCGGACCCCGGGTACTGGCATCACCACCTAATAGCTTAGCAGGCCCGCGCACCGAACGCCGGAAGCTGCGTGACGTAGGGGAGAGTAGGCTGATGTCCGTGGTGGGTGGTCGAGCATGCATGAGCTTGCTCACTCTGTGTAAGCGTGACTACGGATGTGCGTGGTTGTTGTTGTCAAATTGTCAACTAAATTTATTTTCATAGAGGAATATTAAAAGTATTCAAATTCCCTACTAATTGGGAGGTTCTCAGAAAATGGATTACAGCAATAAAGCGTGAAAATTTTCAACTCTAAGGTACGTGGAAACCTTTTGTTAACCTTATTTTAAACTACTCATAAAATAAAAATTTTGAACTAGAAAATTTAAATTTGGCTAATTTTATAATCTAATGCATCTCACAGCGGGAAGTCAAAGCACTGAAAAGATTTTTGAAAAATGAAATTTATGTTTGTAATGGAAAGAATAGATTACTTGTGTTGTTATAGTAACCCATAACATGTTTTTGCCAATGCATCAAATAAGTTCAAAGTAAAATATGTATATTTAGGAAGGGATTTTAAACTTTATTATGGACACAGAATAATAAGGGTTGCATGTTTTTGATCCCAAGAGTAATATGTTGATACATTCGTACTTAGTGATTTAAGTGTTTAGGCAGCGCCAGATTAACTTTTTTGGGGTCCCTATTTCTGGGCACAAATGCTTGTAAAATACTTATATCCTATACAAAATATATGTATGTCATGTACACATCTGACATGCCTATGTCCCTTATATAAATGCTAAGGCCTTGTTGCCATGTGAAATACATCTTTTGTGTTTGCAGACATAGAGAATTGCATTGAATTATCATTTTTAATATTTATTACTAAAGGAACACAAACACTGAATCAAGTATAGACAGCAAAAATTAGATATGAATGCACAAAGACAGAAGTTCACACATAGTTCAGGAGTAAGTTTGCCTTTAAAATGTCCGTTTAAAGATTTTGAAGCATTTTTCTACAAACCAACACATTGAAGAACTCTCGTGTGAGCAGTGTGTATGCTCTATCTGTGGTAGGATGGCAATTTATCAGAACCATTCAATTTCCTAAAAATTAGGTGAAATATATCAGTACTACCTGGGCAAGAAATTATTTACTTGCCCAGGTAGTAAAAGCTGGATGTGCAGGAAAATGTATCTTTTAAGATAACAAACCAGAACCCTATTTTTTTTTAAGTTAAAAATATGAACTGTTTTAACATGTTTGCACTTCCATTTTAAGGGTCTGTATTACAAATGCAAATGTTCAATGCACAAACGTGTGTATATCAATTTTTAAGATGCTGATGCTAAAATTGGTATGAAATGGTACGAAGATGAAACTGGTGTTTCGGAAATTTAGTGATTCTGCCATGTTTCTTTTGTTAAAGTTTTCTTCCTTTGTCACTTAACATGAGAGGTCAGTTACATCAGAGGCATGCATACTGTTGTTGATTATAAACAAAATTTGGAGCAAAACTAGGTTTCCGATTTCTGGGCGTAGAGAATAACATAATTAAAGATGTTATATTACTCTTTCCTTGGTACTTCGTAACAATAATACAACTTCCATTAATTAACAATGACATGAAACACGACATGTGATGACTGTCTTTTTTTTTTCTTGTGTAGTAGAAAATTTTATTACAAACTTTTTTATTTTAAAATTTAGTTACCATGCACAGGCAATTAGATGTTTTATTTACCGGCCCAGACGAATGATTTACATGCTCTGGGCATCTCTGGCATGGTATTTTTAAGCCTTGGATATTGTTATTTTTAAGAGAAAAAAAAGTACGTGGATCGACATGAATCCACATATTGTGAAAACTATGTTCTAAACAAACAAGATTTTTAAAATACAAGTAGAAATATATACTCGCTTCTTTTTTCTTTTTTTTTTTTTTTTGAAAACATTTGCTTAAAATGAGAGATCAGCTTTTTATTCATGTATCTAGACTTATCTGTTTCCAAACTTCCTGCACTGTGTCTTCACAAGCTACAGCAATAATAACTGGAACTAATATATCTCATATTATCCGATAACTACTGGAAAGTGTGCTTCCAAACGTGAGGGTGGGTGTCAATTTTTGTATGGGGAAAAACTTCTTCAATCCTTCATAGAATTTATTTTGAAACCAAAATCATAAAAAAAGGAAAAAAAAACAATCTTTTTCAATAGCTTTAGCAATGACAAAACATTTGTGCAAAATTTTATACCATTGCTTTTTATAGTTTCTGAGAAAATGGTACATCAAGTTAGTCAATTTATAATGAAACATGTACATATCTTAAAATACATCCTATAGTACCAAAACAATCGTTTAGATTTATTCAGTACAATAACTGCATGTGCATTTGTCAGGTTTTCAAAAAATATAATAATTATCTGAAAAAATACTTTAAGAAATTATTGGAACAAATTTCAGATTTTCTTAGAAACGTGTCTTTGAAATTCTTCAAGGAACAGCTAACGGACACATAATCAAATTGTGCTTGTGATACACAAAGAACTATACAACCATAATTATATGTACATTGGCAGTTTTCCTGAATACTTCTTTAAAATCAAATTTCAGGAAATTTCTGTCAATAAGTTACTTGTATTTTTCCAGATAAAAAGAAATGCTTATATTGTGGATCCAAATAGTTTTGCTTAATGCTACTAATACACTTAATACAGATGTGTTGAACTTTGACAAGGTAACTTTTTTGAAATAGTGCCCTGGAAGACAAAAATTATAAACTTTATATTTGCTTATCAAGATGAAGTTGTCCAAACACGTAACTAGATGGTACTAAAATTAGGAAAACTTGTTGTCATTATTGTACGTTTAATAATGTAGCAATTGCATAATTTTCTTGAAATCTTAATTTATTTGATGCAATCAGTGGATCAAGCAGCAATTCACTGTATGTATGTTAAAACGTGTTTTATTGAGCCTTTGGTAATAATTAAAAAACAGAAAAAAATTCAGTTTTTCTTGACCTTTTTTTATATATTAGTGATCACGGATCGCATATAAAATACATTTTCACTAAAGGAATTGTTTCATTATTAAAATTTTCATAGTCATAAGTTATGCAATGAATGAAAAATCTGATTCCTTAAATATGTCAATCGACATCTTTTGAAACGACGGCGATGCTTCGTAATGGACCCTCAAACTAATCTTTTCAAGTACAAGAACGATTTGTTCACAAGTACAGGAATCGTTCGGCTAACTATAAAGACACTATAACTTCAAGTGAAACTACGACAACAGTTTATAATTTCGATTATAGGAATGGTTTATCACTTCCAGTGAAATGACAGGGATGCTTTCATTAAACTGACGAATCTGTGTTGCTTACCCTTTCAAGTCGAAATTATTGCTACGCTAAATTTTACGCTGTAATTTCTTTTTCTTCTGTATTTTAAAAGATTATTAAACAAACTTGTTAACTCTGCAGTTATTTGAAAACTAACACACAAGTTCTTATTTAAATGCAGTGAAACTCTAAAAGAACGCACGACCTGGTTAGTTGGTGTACGTAAAGACGCGTTCGTTCGCACATCGCCGTAATGCTCCTCTCCGCGACTACGGACTACTCTAGTGACGTCACAAATCGGTGCGCGGGCCAGCTAAGCTATTAGGAGGTGATGGTACTGGCCCGCCGGTAATAAATAAGGGCGTCTTCCTCTCCTTTCTACTTCGCTTCCGTGTGACTTTCCTATCGGGCATTCTAGCCCAAATCTAGCTTCCTATTTCTAAGGGTTGTTTAAGACCTGGGGTCAATACTCCCTTCCTAAAATCCTCTACATATGATCACATCACATGATCACATGAAATGGGCAGAGCCAGACAACACCATCGGGTAAACTCATCAACTATGCCTAATACGACACTCAAATCAGAGCGGTGTTCTGACGAATGGTGAGAAGCCAGAGAATTAGACTACTTGGCCACGGGGCAGCATCTCTGATTTAAAGCAACTGGTTCCAAGGAATGACAATATTCATCCGGCACCATCGGAAAATCTCATTCACCATCCATAATCTGACTCAAACACCGGCATAGATCTGGCGAATGCTGAGTTGAAAGAGCATCAGACAGCTTGGCCTTGGGGCGGCGTCCCTGATTTAGGGCAACTATTTTCAAGGAATGGACAGGCATCCAGCAGAATCGGACAAATTCATCAGCCTTTCCTTATCCGAGATTCAAACCCGGGTAGGGGTCTGAAGAAATATTAGAGTCCAGAGCATGAGACGACTTGGCCAAGGGGTGGCTTCCCTGTTTTAAGGCCTATGGTCCCAAGAAATGGGCAGAGCCAGACAACACCATCGGATAAGCTCATCAACTATGCCTAATCCGACACTCAAATGAGAGCGCTGTTCTGACGAATGGTGAAAAGCCAGAGAATCAGACGACTTGGCCACATGGCAGCATCTCTGATTTAGAGCAACTGGCTCCAAGGAATGGCAATATTCATCCAGCACCATCGGAAAATCTCATCCACCATCCATAATCTGACTCAAACACGGGCGTCGATCAGGCGAATGTTGAGTTGACAGAGCATCAGACAGATTAACCGTGGGGCGGCGTCCCTGATTTAGGGCAACTAGTTAAAAGGAATGGACAGGCATCCAGCTCCATCGGACAAACTCATTTCCTTATCCGAGATTCAAACCCGGGCATGGGTCTGACGAAATATTAGAGTTCAGAGCATGAGACGACTTGACCAAGGGGCGGCTTCCCTGATTTAAGGCCACTGGCTCCAAGGAATGGATAGAGCAAGCCAGCACCATCGGACAAATACATCAACCGTACCTAATCCGAGACTCAAACTTGGGAAGGGATCTGACGAATGATGAGAGGCCAGAGCGTGAGACGATTGCACACGGGCATCATTTCTGGTTGAAGGCCACTGATTCCAAGGAATGGACAGATACGGATAGTACCGTTGGACAAACACGCCAATCGTACCTAGACTCAAGCTTGGGCACGGGTCTGACGAAAGGTGAAAGGGCAGGGCATGAGACGACTTGGCCACGGGGCGTCGTCTCTGGGTTAAAACCCCTCGTTGCAAGGAATTGGCAGAGCAGACAGCACCATCGGACAAGTACACCAATCGTATCTAATCCGAAGCTCAAGCTTGGAAAAGGGTCTGACGAAAGATGAGAGACCAGGGCATGAGACGACTTGGCCACGCGGTGTCGTCTCTATTTTAAGGCCACTGGTTCCAAGGAACGGACAGTGGAGCCAGCACCATCGGACAAACTCATCAACCTTTCCTAATCCGAGATTCAAACCCAGGCACGGGTATGACGACTGATGAAATGCCAGGGCGTGAGACGATTTGGCCGCGGGGCATAGTCCCTGATTTACAGTCAATGGTTCCAAAAATTGGACAGAGATCTACAACACCATCGGACAAACACCCCAATCGTACCTAATCCGAAGCTCAAGCTAAAGCTTGGGAACGGGTCTGACGAATGATGAGATGCCAGGGCATGAGACGACTTGGCAACGAGGCGGCATCCCTGGTTTAAATGCCACCGGTTCGAAGGAAAGGACAGTGCAGCCAGCATCATCGGACAAACTCATAAACCTTTCCTAATCCGAGATTCAAATCCGGGCAAGGGTGTGACGAATGATGAGATGCCAGGGAATGAGACGACTTAGCAACGAGGCGGCGTCCCTGGTTTAAATGCCACCGGTTCGAAGGAAAGGACAGTGTAGCCATCACCATCGGACAAACTCATAAACCTTTCCTAATCCGAGATTCAAACCCGGGCAAGGGTGTGACGAATGATGAGATGCCAGGGCATGAGACGACTTGGCAATGAGGCGGCGTCCCTGGTTTAAATGCCACCGGTTCGAAGGAAAGGACCATCGGACAAACTCATAAACCTTTCCTTATCCGATATTCAAACCCGGGCAAGGGTGTGACGAATGATGAGATGCCAGGGCATGAGACGACTTGGCAACGAGGCGGCGTCCCTGGTTTAAATGCCACCGGTTCGAAGGAAAGGACAGTGTAGCCAGCATCATCGGACAAACTCATAAACCTTTCCTAATCCGAGATTTAAATCCGGGCAAGGGTGTGACGAATGATGAGATGCCAGGGCATGAGACGACTTGGCAACGAGGCGGCGTCCCTGGTTTAAATGCCACCGGTTCGAAGGAAAGGACAGTGTAGCCATCACCATCGGACAAACTCATAAACCTTTCCTAATCCGAGATTCAAATCCGGGCAAGGGTGTGACGAATGATGAGATGCCAGGGCATGAGACGACTTGGCAATGAGGCGGCGTCCCTGGTTTAAATGCCACCGGTTCGAAGGAAAGGACCATCGGACAAACTCATAAACCTTTTCTTATCCGATATTCAAACCCGGGCAAGGGTGTGACGAATGATGAGATGCCAGGGCATGAGACGACTTGGCAACGAGGCGGCGTCCCTGGTTTAAATGCCACCGGTTCGAAGGAAAGGACAGTGTAGCCATCACCATTGGACAAACTCATGAACCTTTCCTAATCCGAGATTCAAACCCGGGCAAGGGTGTGACGAATGATGAGATGCCAGGGCATGAGACGCCTTGGCAACGAGGCGGCGTCCCTGGTTTAAATACCACCGGTTCGAAGGAAAGGACAGTGCAGCAAGCACCATTGGACAAATTCATAAACCTTTCCTAATCCGAGATTCAGACCCGGGCAAGGGTGTGACGAATGATGAGATATCAAGGCATGAGACGCCTTGGCAACGAGGCGGCGTCCCTGGTTTAAGGCCACTGGTTCTAAAGAATGGAGAGAGACAGACAGCACCACAGGAATTACTCATCAACCATGCTTAATACGAGACTCAAACCCGGAGACTGTTCGGTCGAATGGTGAGAGGCCGGAGCATTAGACAGCTTAGCCCCGGAGGTGGCTTCCCTGATTTAGGATGACCTGTTTCAGGGAATGGACTGATAGTGCCAGTAATGTTGGACAAACTCACCAATTATTCTCAATCCAGGTCTTCAACCTGGTCCCAGTTCGGACAAATTGTTAGAGGTCAATGCCTCGGACGACTCGTACCATTAGGGACCACTGGTTCCAGGTTAGAGAGAGACCTGCATTTCAGGAGGGCAGCACCACCCATTTCGACATCAAGGTGTGGAACCCGGACTCAACTCCTACAACTAGCCAGAATTCCGAGCCTTTGACTTATCGGTCGCTGAGGCGACGTAAAAACAAAATGAAGGCTTTAAGCATTCATTACGATGGACTTCTGTTTCGTTTAATTTCAAAAGCAAATATTTTGAATTTCTAAACCAGAGCGAAGTGTAAAGGGTAACATGTCTTTGACCCGAGTAATTACTTCATGTGCTGCAGTGCTCATTATCGAAAATGGAAGTAAAAGCCGAAACAACCTTGCAACAGATTCTTAGGCCTCACAAAAGAACTGATGAACCGATAAAGAAAGATGGCGTAAAAATTTATGCAACAAACTGCAGAACGAAAAATCAACGATTTAAAAGATTCTTGCGAACTACAAACACCTTAAATATTTCAATGTGAACTAAAGGATCCGTTCAATTAGAGAAACGTAGTGTGTAGCATGTCTGAATGGTGAGCAACTGCTGGCCTTTGCTGAGCTTAATCAATTGTCTGGACGAAACCCAGAGATAAAAGATTGCTCCACGCTTAACTGAGCCTCTTTAATTACGCCATAATTAGCATCTGCCGTCGCTCCAATCAAATCCAATCATCCATGCTCTCTCGGAAAAGAATCCTCCAATCAAACACGCCCAATAAACAGTGTGCTCACTGTAATAATTATCCATCTGGCAACCGATCTTCCGCGGACGAAGCAAAAGGGAACGACGTTAGGATTTTCAGAAGGAATTATCTTGAGTCAGTAGATTCCCGAAAAATTTTCCTTTTACCCGGATTCTAATGGCGCAATTAACGTACATGTGCAGTAATTTTCGCTTTTCCGCTGGCTTTGGGAATTAATGAGATCTTTTAGCGATTATGAGGCATTCACGGTAAGCGTACTGGAAGATATATACCTGATGCTTTCATTCATTCAAGTCTCGCTTGTGCATGTACGCTTAGGAAAAAAGTTTACATAAAATAATAAAAAACATGTTCTCTGATAAAAGTTATTTTTTTTTTCGAAAGGGTTTCTTTTTCGGGATTAAACGATCATACAAAGGTTGTAAGCTCTCCCCCGCTTCGTGATGGGTCCGGGTTCGAATCCCGGTGATGCATTAATGTTGTGTTTGTATTTCGACACTGGTTCTCCCCCTTCACTGGAACTAGTGGTTCAAAATTAGGGACGGACGACGTCTTATAGCCCATCGAATTGCTTACGGTGGTAGCAAAACCTCCCAATAAAAAAAATAAGAAATTAGGCCAACTGGTTTTAGAGAAAGCATGCCGCACCAGTGGCGTAGTGGTCAAAGCGCTGGCTTCTGATCATTCGTCCGAGTTGGATCCGGGTTGAAATCGTGTAAGGCATGGGCTTTGCATTTTTCTTGCGGCACTGGCTCTCTCAATTTTCTGGAACCATTGATCTTAAATTAAGGAGCGGCGACTGCTTATAGCCCTAATTTAGAGTTTCTCACGGTGTTGTTAAACCCCAAATCAAAAACTCGTCTTATCCGGGACTTGATATAGATTCAGTGTCTCCTCCAGGAATCGATATAGATCCAATATCTCATCCAGGACTGGATGTAGATTCAACGTCTCATCCGGGGGCTAGAAATAGATTCAATGTATCATCAGGGACTTGATACGAGTTCAATGTCTCATCCGGAACTCAACATAAATTCAGTGTCTCCTCCGGGACTCGATATAGATTTAATATTTCATCCGGGACTTGATACAGATTCTATGTCTCATCCAGGAATCGACATAGATTCAATGTCTCGTCTGGAACTCGACATAAATTCAATGTCTCATCCGGGACTCGATATAAATTCAATGGCTGATCCGGGGCTCGATATAGATTCAATGTCTCATCCGGGGCTCGATATAGATTTAATGTCTCATCCGGGACTTGATATAGACTCAACGTTTCATTAGGGACTCGATATAGGTTCAATGTCTCACCCGGGACTCAATATAGATTCAATATCTCATCCGGGTCTTGATATAGATTCAATGTCTCATCCAGAAATCGACATAGATTCAATGTCACGTCTGGAACTCAACATAAATTCAATGTCCCATCCCGGACTCGATATAAATTCAATGTCTCCTTGGGGAGTCGATATAGATTCAATATCTCATCCGGGACTTGATATAGATTCAATGACTCATCCAGAAATCGACATAGATACAATGTCTCGTCTGGAACTCGACATAAATTAAATGTGTCATCCGGGACTCAATATAAATTCAATGTCTTACCCGGTACTCGATATAGATTCAATGTCTCATCCTGGACTTGATATAGACTCAATGTTTCATCCGGGATTCGATATAGGTTCAATGTCTCATCCGGGACTCAATATAGATTCAATATCTCATCCGGAACTTCATATAGATTCAATATACACTAAAGCAGCAAATTATTAGGAGCACCTTTCAAATAACATGTGGACTGTCTTTGACCTTCAAAAGAGCCTCGATTCGATGTGGAATGGATTCATCGAGGTGCTCAGGTAGTTCTACAGGTATGTGCTGCCAAATGGATGTGATAGTGTCTCTCAAATACCGAATGTTTGCTATTAGAGGATCACTGTTACGAATGGCTGAATCTCATTCTACAAGTATTAAGACGGCTACTTACAAATCCACGGCGGTTCCGGTGGCGGAGTGGTGTAAGTCGCTGGCTTCTGACCATTCGCTCTAGTTGGGTACGGGTTCGAATCCCGGTGAGGCGTGGATGTTTGGTTTTGTCTTTAGGCACTTGCTCTTAATGTGTTACTTGTCCAACATTGGTAATATGTGTACATTGGTCATTTGGCATACTGTAAAACCCATGTTTGATGTATACTTGTTCACAATGTGTTGCATGATCAACACTGGCTATATCTGTGTAAATTGGTCATTTGCCATGCTGTAAACCATGTATGATTTGTACTTGTTGCTGTGTAATATCTGTATCCTGTTTGTCATATCTTTACCACCAGGTCCAATAAATCATTTTTTAAACCTTCAATCAAAAACAAAACAATTCCATGGACTGCAAGAAGAGCTAATCAATCTGCACTTGGCCGCCCCGGTGGCGCAGTGGTCTAAGGCGTTGGCCTCTGATCATTCGTCCGTAAGGGGTCCGGGTTCGAATCCCGGTCAGGCATGGATGTTGTGTTTGTCTTACGGCACTGTCTCTCTCCCTTCCCTGGAACCAGTGACCCTAAATTAGGGACGGGCGACTGCTTATAGCCCATTGAGTTGCTCACGGCGGTCGTTAAACCTCCAATCAAAAAAAAAAAAAAAATCTGCACTTGACCAAATCAAGCCCAGTTGCTTCCTTCACGCAATGATCTGCAAGTAAAATCTCACATATTTTGAGCATGAGATGCGTGCCAATAATGGGTTAGAAAAAAATGATCTTGCTCCGATGAATCACAAGAAAGAGAACAAGATGGTTGGAAGGAATCAAAGACGATGGTAGAATGACCTTGAAAGAACTGTGAGATATTCTTGACAACACGTCAAAATGGCGGGCTTTGTGCATGCAGTTACCAAGTGTCTAACACGACGCAATGAAATCTAACAACAACAACAACTGGAGAAGGTTGGCTCCATTTGAGCAATATGAAGTCAACATCCTGATCCTGAAACCATCTTGTGAAGATCCAAGCCTTCTAAACAGTACGCATCATTCCTGATGGAAGTGGTCCTCTCATTAGGAAACGCCTTCCCCATGTAAAGATGTGTCTTGCCTGAAATAAAGTTAAATAACCTTGTGGCATCAAATTGCTCCCTATACTCTTTTTATTTCGACTAGCGCAATCGTCTCTTGAACAAACGGCCAGAAATCAACTCTTAGACCACAACGTTTTGTATTTTTTTCACTTTGACTGGAGCAATCATCACTTGCACGAACGGTCAGAAACCAGCTCTTAGGCCACTGCGTTTAGTATTATTTTTACTTCGACTGGAGCAATCATCACTTGCACGAACGGTCAAAAACCAGCTCTTAGACCGCTGCGTTTTGTATTTTTTTACTTCGACTGGAGCAATCATCACTTGCACAAACGGTAAGAAACCAGGTCTTAGCCCACTGCGTTTTGTATTTTTTTACTTCGACTGGAGCAATCATCACTTGCACGAACGGTAAGAAACCAAGTCTTAGCCCACTGCGTTTTGTATTTTTTTACTTTGACTGGAGCAATCATCACTTGCACGAACGGTAAGAAACCAGGTCTTAGCCCACTGCGTTTTGTATTTTTTTACTTCGACTGGAGCAATCATCACTTGCACGAACGGTAAGAAACCAGCTCTTAACCACTGCGTTTTGTATTTTTTTACTTCGACTGGAGCAATCATCACTTGCACGAACGGTAAGAAACCAAGTCTTAGCCCACTGCGTTTTGTATTTTTTTACTTTGACTGGAGCAATCATCACTTGCACGAACGGTAAGAAACCAGGTCTTAGCCCACTGCGTTTTGTATTTTTTTACTTCGACTGGAGCAACCATCACTTGCACGAACGGTAAGAAACCAGCTCTTAACCACTGCGTTTTGTATTTTTTTACTTCGACTGGAGCAATCATCACTTGCACGAACGGTAAGAAACCAGGTCTTAGCCCACTGCGTTTTGTATTTTTTTACTTTGACTGGAGCAATCATCACTTGCACGAACGGTAAGAAACCAGGTCTTAGCCCACTGCGTTTTGTATTTTTTTACTTCGACTGGAGCAATCATCACTTGCACGAACGGTAAGAAACCAGCTCTTAACCACTGCGTTTTGTATTTTTTTACTTCGACTGGAGCAATCATCACTTGCACGAACGGTAAGAAACCAGGTCTTAGCCCACTGCGTTTTGTATTTTTTTACTTTGACTGGAGCAATCATCAATTGCACGAACGGTAAGAAACCAGGTCTTAGCCCACTGCGTTTTGTATTTTTTTACTTCGACTGGAGCAATCATCACTTGCACGAACGGTAAGAAACCAGCTCTTAACCACTGCGTTTTGTATTTTTTTACTTCGACTGGAGCAATCATCACTTGCACGAACTGTAAGAAACCAGGTCTTAGCCCACTGCGTTTTGTATTTTTTTACTTCGACTGGAGCAATCATCACTTGCACGAACGGTAAGAAACCAGGTCTTAGCCCACTGCGTTTTGTATTTTTTTACTTTGACTGGAGCAATCATCACTTGCACGAACGGTAAGAAACCAGGTCTTAGCCCACTGCGTTTTGTATTTTTTTACTTCGACTTTAGCAATCATCACTTGCACGAACGGTAAGAAACCAGGTCTTAGCCCACTGCGTTTTGTATTTTTTTACTTTGACTGGAGCAATCATCACTTGCACGAACGGTAAGAAACCAGGTCTTAGTCCACTGCGTTTTGTATTTTTTTACTTCGACTGGAGCAATCATCACTTGCACGAACGGTAAGAAACCAGGTCTTAGCCCACTGCGTTTTGTATTTTTTTACTTCGACTGGAGCAATCATCACTTGCACGAACGGTAAGAAACCAGGTCTTAGCCCACTGCGTTTTGTATTTTTTTACTTCGACTGGAGCAATCATCACTTGCACGAACGGTAAGAAACCAGCTCTTAACCACTGCGTTTTGTATTTTTTTACTTCGACTGGAGCAATCATTACTTGCACGAACGGTAAGAAACCAGGTCTTAGCCCACTGCGTTTTGTATTTTTTTACTTTGACTGTAGCAATCATCACTTGCACGAACGGTAAGAAACCAGGTCTTAGCCCACTGCGTTTTGTATTTTTTTACTTCGACTGGAGCAATCATCACTTGCACGAACGGTAAGAAACCAGCTCTTAACCACTGCGTTTTGTATTTTTTTACTTCGACTGGAGCAATCATCACTTGCACGAACGGTAAGAAACCAGGTCTTAGCCCACTGCGTTTTGTATTTTTTTACTTCGACTGGAGCAATCATCACTTGCACGAACGGTAAGAAACCAGGTCTTAGCCCACTGCGTTTTGTATTTTTTTACTTCGACTGGAGCAATCATCACTTGCACGAACGGTAAGAAACCAGCTCTTAACCACTGCGTTTTGTATTTTTTTACTTCGACTGGAGCAATCATCACTTGCACGAATGGTACGAAACCAACTCTTAGACCACTGCGTTTAGCATTTTTTTTACTTCGACTGGAGCAATCATCACTTGCACGAACGGTAAAAAACCAACTCTTAGACCACTGCGTTTTGTATTTTTTTGCTTCGACTGGAGCAATCATCACTTGCACGAACGGTAAGAAACCAGCTCTTAGCCCACTGCGTTTTGTATTTTTTTACTTCGACTAGAGCAATCATCACTTGCACGAACGGTAAAAAACCAACTCTTAGACCACTGCGTTTTGTATTTTTTTACTTCGACTAGAGCAATCATCACTTGCACGAACGGTAAGAAACCAGCTCTTAGACCACTGTGTTTTGTATTTTTTTACTTCGACTGGAGCAATCATCACTTGCACGAACGGTAAGAAACCAGCTCTTAGACCACTGTGTTTTGTATTTTTTTACTTCGACTGGAGCAATCATCACTTGCACGAACGGTAAGAAACCAGCTCTTAGACCACTGCCTTTTGTATTTTTTTACTTCGACTGGAGCAATCATCACTTGCACGAACGGTAAGAAACCAGGTCTTAGCCCACTGCTTTTTGTATTTTTTTACTTCGACTGGAGCAATCATCACTTGCACGAACGGTAAGAAACCAGCTCTTAACCACTGCGTTTTGTATTTTTTTACTTCTACTGGAGCAATCATCACTTGCACGAACGGTAAGAAACCAGGTCTTAGCCCACTGCGTTTTGTATTTTTTTACTTTGACTGGAGCAATCATCACTTGCACGAACGGTAAGAAACCAGGTCTTAGCCCACTGCGTTTTGTATTTTTTTACTTCGACTGGAGCAATCATCACTTGCACGAACGGTAAGAAACCAGCTCTTAACCACTGCGTTTTGTATTTTTTTACTTCGACTGGAGCAATCATCACTTGCACGAACGGTAAGAAACCAGGTCTTAGCCGACTGCGTTTTGTATTTTTTTACTTCTACTGGAGCAATCATCACTTGCACGAACGGTAGGAAACCAGCTCTTAACCACTGCGTTTTGTATTTTTTTACTTCGACTGGAGCAATCATCACTTGCACGAATGGTACGAAACCAACTCTTAGACCACTGCGTTTAGCATTTTTTTTACTTCGACTGGAGCAATCATCACTTGCACGAACGGTAAAAAACCAACTCTTAGACCACTGCGTTTTGTATTTTTTGCTTCGACTGGAGCAATCATCACTTGCACGAACGGTAAGAAACCAGCTCTTAGCCCACTGCGTTTTGTATTTTTTTACTTCGACTAGAGCAATCATCACTTGCACGAACGGTAAGAAACCAGCTCTTAGACCACTGTGTTTTGTATTTTTTTACTTCGACGGGAGCAATCATCACTTGCACGAACGGTAAGAAACCAGCTCTTAGACCACTGTGTTTTGTATTTTTTTACTTCGACTGGAGCAATCATCACTTGCACGAACGGTAAGAAACCAGCTCTTAGACCACTGTGTTTTGTATTTTTTTACTTCGACTGGAGCAATCATCACTTGCACGAACGGTAAGAAACCAGCTCTTAGACCACTGTGTTTTGTATTTTTTTACTTCGACTGGAGCAATCATCACTTGCACGAACGGTAAGAAACCAGCTCTTAGACCACTGTGTTTTGTATTTTTTTACTTCGACTGGAGCAATCATCACTTGCACGAACGGTAAGAAACCAGCTCTTAGACCACTGTGTTTTGTATTTTTTACTTCGACTGGAGCAATCATCACTTGCACGAACGGTAAGAAACCAGCTCTTAGACCACTGTGTTTTGTATTTTTTACTTCGACTGGAGCAATCATCACTTGCACGAACGGTAAGAAACCAGCTCTTAGACCACTGTGTTTTGTATTTTTTTACTTCGACTGGAGCAATCATCACTTGCACGAACGGTCAGAAACCAGCTCTTAGCCCACTGCGTTTTGTATCTTTTTTTATTCGACTGCAGCAATTATGACTTGCAAATCCGTTTCACTCAGTGAACTTCGCAATCTGATTATTTAGCAAGCCAATCTTCGTTTTGTATGATGTCCCATTGCAAAGACTCTCATTTTACAGACCGACTTGTCGGTTTAATCAGTAATTAAACAATGCATCCGGTGGAACATTCATTTCTCGCAGTGAACTTCGCCATCTGATTATTTAGCAAGTCGGTCGTTGTTTTGTGAGATGTCCCTTTTCAGACTCTTCATCTTAACCAGACATGTTGGTTTAAGCTGTAATTAATCAATGCATCCGGTGGCATGGCCCACTGGTCAACCGGGACCATGTATCGCTGTAGGCAGTCATCAGATGAAGAACGTACATTGGAGAAATCCCAGTTAATTTGGTGCGTGGAACGTAACATCACACACATTTTATAACGTACCAGGAGATGTGACGTACCTGCCCGAAGGACGCACACGACATAAAGGCAGATAGGAATCAGAATAAAACGTCCGCGTAGCTCAATTGGTAGAATGACTTATTCCGGAATGAGGGGATCCGGGTTCGAATCCTGGCGTGGATAAAAATGACGGAGAAATTCACTTCGTTATAATGGCGCCCGAACTATCCGGATGACCCGACCGTTCAAAATCTCGCATTGGTGTGATGTTATTTCCACACCGCGAGATAGGAAAAATAAGAGAATCCCTTCTCCAGCACTTCGAAAAAAAAAAAAATTAAGGGGGAGATGATGTAACGTACCAGGAGATGTGACGTACCTGCCCGAAGGACGCACACGACATAAAGGCAGATAGGAATCAGAATAAAACGTCCGCGTAGCTCAATTGGTAGAGTGACTTATTCCGGAATGAGGGGATCCGGGTTCGAATCCTGGCGTGGACAGAAATGACGGAGAAATTTACTTCGTTATAATTTATTTTTCGAAGGGCTGAAGAAGGGATTCTCTTATTTTTTCCTGTCTCGCGGTGTGGAAAGAACATCACATCATTGTGAGAACTTTAACGGCCAGGTCAGTCTTGAAGTTCGGGCGTCAATATAACGAAGTAAATTTCTCCGTCATTTTTGTCCACGCCGGGCATCGAACCCAGGTCCCCTCATTCCGGAATAAGTCGCTCTCCCAACTGAGCTACACGGACGCATGCTCTCGTTGCTATCTGCCTTTATCTCATGTGCGTTCTGCGGTGCAGGCACGTCACAATAGATGATCAATCGAAACTTAATACTCAGCTAATTTCTCCCTCTCTTTAAAATTCTAAACCATTAAGCTACCACGTAACGCCAACAAAAAGAATGAAACTGACTACACGTTTAGCCAAGAATCCTTGTCTCAAGAAAATGAAAATTCGCCTAATGAAGATGAGATGAAAAATCTAAACTGTTATTCTGATGATTCTCCAGTAAATGCTATTAAATGTTCACAGAAGTTGAATGCTATTTACAGGACCGAGGACTTTATGCTGAAGAAATTTTCAGCTATCTAATAAAGACGTCATAAATACAGTTATAACTAAAGACGCCATTACAAACGAAAGGAGACTGTCCTTACATTGCAACTTAAAACCCAATAAATATGCTTGAATTCTGTTTCACAGTTTGCCGTATACGAGTTCCGATTAAAAGTTCCGAGACTAGGCCGATATACAACAAAGGACTTACGTTACTTAAGTATGGCGATGATCTCCTCAAAGTAGTCTCCTTGGGCAGCGATACACCGCTGCCAGCGTTTTTACCACTGTTGGAACACTCCCTCGAAGTCCTGTTCGGAAATCGTATCAAGCACCGTATGTGATTCGCTCTGAATCTCGTCCACGGTTTCAAAACGGCGACCCCTTAGCTTCAGCTTCATCTTCGGGAACAGAAAGAAGTCGCAGGGGGCCAAATCCGGTGAGTAAGGTGGGTGAGGAAGGGTAGTCACGCTGTTTTGCAGCTGCAAAAATTAGCGTGTTGCTAACGCTCTGTGAGCTGCTGCATTGTCGTGATGGAGCAGGAAATCGCCCGCTGCGTCACACTTTTCAGGTCGTTTGCGGCGAATGTCCTCCCTAAGACGTCGCAGAACATCTCAGTAAAAAAGGGCGGTGACGGTCTAGCCCTGGGGGACGAATTCGCGGTGCACATACCTCACGAATGTCGAATAACACTATGAGCATACTTTTGGTTGCGCTCCGGACCTGTCAGGTCTTTTGCGGTCGTGGAGATGCCAAGCTCTTCCACTGCGACGACTGTTGTTTGGTCTCCTGATCGTAACCGTGGACACGCGACAATAACGTTAGTTCATTCACCACCTGCTGACGAAGATCTTGACAGAGTTCGACATGGAGCGCCTTCTGTTCGGGGTTCAGAATATTTGGCACAAACTTTGCAGCAATGCGGTGCATGTTCAAAACCGACTTCAGAATTTCTTGCACTGTTCCGTATGACACATTGACGATGGTAGCAATGTCTTGAATTGTTCTCTGACGATCCTCATACACCAGTTCCCTAATTTTGTCCACATGTTCCGGGGGTTTTGCTCGTGGACAGTCGCCCGGAACTCTCGTCGTCTTCCAGTGCCGTTCTACCACTCTTGAAGAGTGAGTGCCACTCAAAACACCTCGCACGACTCATTGGCATAAGCCTGTCGCAACATTTTATCCGATTTGCCGAGTTTGACGCAGAATTTGATGTTCGCTCGCTGCTTTAGTTTGCGGTCCATGCCGAAACCGCAGCTGTGTTCTGCACGTGGTCACCAAATATCGTGTAGCACAGCTCCCGATGCTCACAGAACGACGCCACTCGGCACAATGACTCATGAGGGTCACTGTCCTCGACCTCTGCTCGCGCGTCCGGGTACTGCCATCTGTTGGTGTGTTAGGTACCTAGGTTTGGAACGTTTTGATCGCACTACGTATATAAACACGCTTTAATTCAAAACGAAACTAAATAAATGGCTTTAATTACGCTACTTTAAAATTAAAGATACGGAATGCCAATATGTGTGCATATTATTTCTTGAGGCATATAGCAGGGCGTTAGTATGATGTACAAAGTCGTAGCAGAATAATACAACCATCCCCGGAATCGCTGCCCAGGCGCGTCAAAGAGTGCACGTGACAAAATCGACCACACGGAGATATAAACGCCCGACTAGAACAGATGAGCCATAGTGCGTTACGTGAGCACAATGGGCAGAGGTAGTGATCTGACGGAAATGAGGTAGTGATCTGAGCACAATGGGCAGAGGTAGGGATCTGACGAACGTTAAAAAGAGAATGATCATTGGCTACCTCGCCAAGGGTTGAAGCATGTCAGAAACAGAAGACTTCGTGGGCTGTTCGCGAGGTGCTGTAGTAAGGGTGTACCAAGAATGAACCACTGGCACACAGAGTACCTCCCGACGTCATAACTGTGGAACACCAAAGGCCATCGACTCCAGAGGAAGACGTGTCGTTCGTCGACTTGTAAAGGGCAATCGATGTGAAACGTCACAGCAACTGACCACGCAAATGAACGCTTGGGAATCCAGGTACGTGCCTCCGATAACAGCAGAGCGAACCTTCTTACGCATGGATCTCCGGAGTCGATGTTGTGTCAAGGCATCCATAGATATAGGCGCCTTAAGGCTCTACGAGACCCGCCATCTTGTATGCTGCCTTCCCTCATTGACCAACGGGCAAGCGTATTTCACAAATTGCTCGGGCAATTTTGCACATTTTGGAACACCGTTTGTGGTTAACGTAATATATATGATAAATAAAGAGTTCCCTGGTTTCAGAATTTTTATTGAACTTTCCGTTCATTTTTTACGCTTTCCAATCGTAAATTGAAGAAGCGTATATGCTCCAGCTTTGTCCGTCCGTCTGTCTGTCCGCCTGTCGGCACGATAACTCGCGTAAAAATGGTTCGATTTCGACAAACTTTTATTATGTGGTAGGGGACCACCTAAGGACGAACCCTAGTAAAAATGGACGAAATGAGGTCAAAGGTCAGGACATAGGAGCGGGATACATTACATTGCTCTTATGCGTCATAACTAACGTAAAAAGGGTTCAATTTCGATTAAATTTTAGTATCTGGTAGAGGACCACCTGAGGGCAAACTCTATTGAAAATGGGCGAAATGGGGTCAAAGGTCAGGACATAGGAGAGGAATCACTTCCATCGCTTTTATGCGTCATAACTTACGTAAACATTCTTCGATTTGGGTGAAATGTTAGTATGTTGTAGGGGCCTTCCTGAGGACGAATCCTGTTGAAAATGGGTGAAATGGGGTCAAAGATTGGGACACAGGACCGATGCATAAGGTCTATTCCATAGCCCTTATGCATCATAACTTACGCAAAAATTGTTCGATTGCGACAAAACTTTATCATGCTATTTCGGAGGTACACTGAACTGGTTCTGTTGAATATCATTGAAATGGGATCAAAGGTCAGGGCACAGGACCGAGATTTATTCCATAGCCATTATCCTCATAACTTGAGTAATGATTTCTGGTATGTTGGAAAGCGTATTATAATCAATGTATTGCATGATTTTACTAACTTGTTTATCTGCAGCGAAAGTCGTACCAAGGCGTCTTCCATAGTTTTATTAATTAATAAAAAAATACCTAAAATGTCCAAAATGAAAATCTGAAACCAGGGAACTCTTTATTTATCCTATATCTTGCGTTAGCCGCTAACGGTGTTTCAAAATGTGCAAAATTGCCCGAGCAATTTGTGAAATACGCTTGCCCATTGGTTAATAACAGAAGGCAGCAAAACAAGATGGCGGGTCTCGTAGAGCCTTAACACAGCGTAGCCGACACACGTTGCCGGTGGACCACAGCGGCGTCGCCTTGTCACAGGCGCCCAGGTCCATCGGCAACGACGCCTGCAGTTCGCATGGTAATACCGTCATTCCACAGCAGAAGAGTGGAAAAAGGTTGCCTTGCGGATACGGCGTCAGACACACGAGAACCAACACCTAGACATCGACCACGGAAGAGGTATCAGTTGCAGTTACTATGCTAACGTCTTAAAGAATTGCAGATTTAATGCCAGCAGCAGTCCTGTCAGATAATCCGTATCTGTCGCATTTTCTTGCAGTCGCAGACACACTTGAACGGATCTGTATGTTTCCTCTTGAAGAGGATGCTTCACTTGCAGCCACTGCAGTGAAATTTATATCAATGGGGTACATCGTTCAAATTCTCATCGCTGTTGTCACTGTCTCCTAATTCTTGACTGTCCTGAGATTTGACAGCAATTCTACTTGTAGCTTGAAATTCTACCTCCTGTATTGTAGTTTCTTCCTTTTTAGCATTTTGTACAAAAATATCGTGCGCATGTTATCGGTTTGTCCGTCCGTCTGTACCCACGACATCTCTGCAAATATTAGTCCTATCTGAAAAACTATTTTTGCATTGGGAAGCTTGAAATTAGCGAATGATGATCCCTCATTTCGGTTGTTTTTTTCTACGATGTACAATTTCGCCGCTAGAGGGCGTAAACACAGATGATGTCGAATTGAAAAATACGTTTTATTCCACATATTTGCTTCTAAACATCCGATTGAAAAAATTATTCTGTCTTTCGATTCCATTTATGTCGAAAAATATTTTAAATATAGTTACTTTTTCAAATTACGCATAATTTTCCGCTAGGGGGCGTAAAAGTAAATTGCATTTTTCCCGATAACTCTTCTTCTAAAGCTCCGATTTGAAAAAAAAAAATTCTTCAGCGGATGCACCTTTTGATGGAAAATCTTTTGCATATAATTTCAAATTTTTGGTTAAGAATACTTTGGCCACCAGGGGGCGTAAGTGCTATTTTTTGCTTCTGATGTATTTTCCATAAAGTTTAAAGTTCTAAAATATCGATTGAAAAAATTCTTTCGTGGATTGATGCCACTCACATCGATAAACCTTTTCGGAACATTTTCTTCTTAAAATATTCCACAGTTTCTCCTCCAGGGGACGTAGATGTATATCCTATTTTAGTCAATATCTCTACTTCTAGGAGCCAGATTTGAAAAATTCCTTCTTTGTCGGATAGTGTTTCCTATGCGAAATGTTTTCCCTCTAAATTCAAAATTTTCAAGTAAATCATAGACTGCCCGCTAGGGGCACAAAGGTAAATTGCGTTTTCTGCGTTATTTCTGCTTCTAAAACTCCGATTTGAAAAATTCTTCCTGTATCGCATACAAGACCTGATGGATAATATTTTTTTACATAATTTCTAATGTTTGGTAAAGAATGGTTTGGCCACCAGGGGGCATAAGTGTTAATTTCTGCTTCTGATGTATTTGTAGAAAAATCTGGGCTCTTGAAAACTCGACTGATTTTTTTCTTTGACCGATACCGCTCATATGGAAAAACCTTTTGGCCGCCCCGGTGGCGCAGTGGTCTAAGGCGTTGGCCCCTGATCATTCGTCGGAAGGGGTCCGGGTTCGAATCCCGGTGAGGCATGGATGTTGTGTTTGTCTTACGGCACTGGCTCTCTCCCTTCCCTGGAACCAGTGACTCTAAATTAGGGACGGGCGACTGCTTATAGCCCATTGAGTTGCTCACGGTGGTTAGTCGTGTTTTTCTGTGCTCCTCAAGTTTTCGTCGGTGTGTGTTATTTTTCTTCGTTGTCAGGTGTTCTATTTCGTGTGTGTGTTGTGTGTGAAGGTCCCGTGTTTCTTTTTATATGCCTGCCGAGCTGGTAAGTGCTTATTTTGATTAGTTATCCTTATTTTTCTGCCTTGGCCAAGCTGGCTAAGGACTAAGCTTCTCCTCGCCATTGCAAATGGCGGCTTCCGGGGAGAATGACGTCCTAACCCTTGTTACCGGAAATGATGATCTCCCGATAACAGCTTCTCTAAATACTACTACCAATGACGTGTCTATCTCGATAAACCACTCCTCCTTGCAGCCTTCTGTTGCTGCCTTACCATCGGATATCGCCTCTTCTTCCAAGTCTCCCAGCGGCGATACGATGTCTTCTCTGAAAGCTAATGATGACGCCATGGATGTTTCGCACTCCATGCCGGAATCATCTCCAAAGCAACGTACAACTACCCTCTCATATGCTGACGTAACCGCATCTAAGTCGAGATCTTCCCAGTCTTCTTTTTCTCCTGGACAATATGTGATGACGCATAATGCCGAAGTCATTGAGGTTGTCCTTAAAGAAGATACCCTTCTGGGCTGAAATTCCTTCAAACTATGGAGAATGGTGTTGTGTTTCCGAGCCTGAGAAATACAAAACTCACTGCATATACTGCTGCTCTTCGAGAGATTGTTCCTGCATCAGCCATAACTCATGTGGGCAGGAAGCCTTACAAAGTAGTTGTTTACTTCTCTACTCCTGCCCATTCCCTACATGTACTGACCAAGGGCATCTCAATTGGTGATCGTCACATCCATGCCGAACCTGTTTCACAGAGTTCCGTTGTTGTAAGTTTCTCACCAGTTCCACCTGAAGTTTCAGATGATCTCTTGATTGCCGCTCTTCTTCCTTATGGCCGGATCATTGGGGTGTAACTACCTACTCTTCGTTTCCAGAGGTGCCAGAAGACAGATACCTACTCGGGTTTCGCCGCAATGTTCGTGTGGTCTTCCCTTCCGAAGAGCACATGCTGCGTATTCCACCCACTTTACGTGTACGCTGCTACACGCACATTAGAGAGATATTCATCACAGTAGGCTCCGTCTGTCCGAATTGTAAAGGCACGGGACATCCCCGCGCTCTATGCCCTCATAATGCGAACACTCTTTCCAAGTCAACAGCACGACCTTCTTCCTCTTTGTCACGTCAATCGGCTTCCTCTTCTGGTGCTAAAGACCAGCAACAGCAGACTTCCTCAAAAAGTAGTGATGCAGCAGTTGGTCAACCGACGTCTACAAAAGTAGTGAGACAACCGTTGGTCGACCAACGTCTACCAGAAGTAGTGAGACAGCCGTTGGTCAACCGACGTCTACCATAAGTAGTGAGACAGCCGTTGGTCGGCCGACGTCTACCAGATGTAGTGAGACAGCCGTTGGTCGGCCAACATCTACCACAAGTAGTGAGACAGCCGTTGGTCAACCGACGTCTACGGGTAAACCCTCGACCTCGGGTGATACATTGGCGCCCCCATCATCTCTTCAGTCGAAAGAGGCATCAATTGTTAATCCCAAGTCTCCTATAGAGATGGTTGATGACGATTCTGGTCATACTGCTACACCGACCGTTGAGGTTGTTTCTTCAGCTCCTTTTAAATTGCCGGAAGTTCCAATTCCGGTTACAGCACAAAGTCGTGGACGGGCAAAGCGACGTAGAACTTCACGCGCCCAGAATAAGAAGTTTAGAATGACAACCACCCTTAGGGCAGGACGTGATCCTTCTAGTAGTCAGATGCTCACGTCTGAAGGCTCTATGGAATCTGATACAGATGATGGAACAATTATTCCGATCTCCTGTGAAAACTTTTTTACATATTCTAGAGGCATCCTCTCTTCCACAGACACCTGTGTCTGGAGAGAAGGTGTATGCGTTCCTAATAAGTCCCCGTAGAGACAAGCTGTCTCGCAATTTTTTGGAAGGTTACTCCCACTGTCTGTCTGACACCATGAATCAAATGTTGGCTATACATTCTCATTTACGCACCGTTCCGGGCAGAGATCTGGGTGGTCCCTACTGGGCAAAGAAGTTCCGTAGCCGTCTAGCCAAGTTACAGAACGCAGCCGACAACATCCTCCAACCATCATCAGACTATTCTGTTCAAGACAGTCTCACTGAATAGTAGGGGTATATGTACCCCTTTGGCTAATGCTTTAGCGTATGAAGACGTCCACCACCTCAAAGCAGATCTTCTACTTTTGCAAGAGACAAATTGTCTCTCCACTTCACCCTTCCATCGCTGGAAGAGATGGGACTATCAATTTCATCACGCATATAGGCTCTCTCTTCGTGGAGGTTTAGCGATTGGTGTACATAATAGATTTCGTCAAGCACTCTCCTCTGTTAAAGTTCATAACCTGTGCCGAGATTTATTGCAGCGACTCACTTTCGTCCTAGATGGACAACGATATTTAGTTTTCAACATATATATTCCATGTTCATCTACACATCTAACGTTGTTATTTTCGTCGCTCCGCACTGCACTTCAGTCAGCATTACCATCAGATCATGTGCTCATTGGAGGAGACTTTAACTGTACACTTCAACCAGAGCTCGATCGCGCTCCTTCGAGGATTGAACATCGTTCACGTCTTGTGGAGCAATTGCGATCATTAGTGTCTGATTTTGATTTACATGACGTGTTCCGACGATTGCATCCGACATCCATTTCACATACCTGGAGAGCTGCATCTGCATCCTCCTCTCTTTCTGCCAGGCTGGATCGATTTTACGCTTCTGCTCCGTTATTGCCCATTACAACGGATTGTATGCACTCTCCTACAGCTTCATCGGATCATTGTGCCATCACTATCTCCTGTAACTCTTCGTCTCGTCTGCATGTTAGGTCTCGGTCATGGACACTAGATACTTCTCTCCTGGCTGATGAGAATATTTGCACCGAAATCAGAGATCTTCTTGATCATATGCGAGAGGGCCTGTCCACTGCACCTTGTGCCATCAATTACTGGCTCGAGGTAAAATCTTACCTAATTTATCTTCTTAGACGTCATTCTTTCTCCGAAGGCACGAAGCGCTCCATGGAAGAGCAAAATCTCCGAAACATCCTGTTACAGCTTGGTGCGAGTCATCCCATGTATACAGCTTACCAAGCGGATCTTAGAGCACTTCTTGAGCCTCGTGCACGTCAGGTAATTCTTCGTCTCCGTCTACAACATCTATCACCAGAGGACTGCTCCTTTGAGTTTCTATCCGCGTTAGAAGAAAAACGCCGCTCGTCGCATCAGCTTCGACTACTTCGGCGGCCTGATGGTGAAATCACCTCCGATCCGGATGCAGTTTGCTCTCAGGTTCGTCGATATTTTACTATCAAATACAGTGAAACTCCTCAGCCTTCTGTTTCTGCTTCTGCTACTTTACTCTCTGCTCTTCCCCAAGTTCCTTCCAATCTCTCTGATTCCCTTTTACAACCTATTTCGCAGACTGAACTTCGGACCATTCTAGTCTCTCTAAATTCCCGTGCTGTCCCAGGTCCAGATGGCCTTCCGCTCCTTTTCTACCGTACTTTTCTTCCTTCGTTGCTTCCATTTCTTCTCGCCGCTTTCAATGCTGCTCTTTCTTCCTCTTTTCTTCCGAGGGGTTTCACAGAGGCTCATATGGTGTTATTTCCCAAGAAAGGCGATCTGCTTGACTTGGGAAACTGGCGTCCTATCTCGCTACTAAACATTGACTATAAACTCTTCACTTAAACTCCTTTCCAGTCGACTCAACCAAGTTCTTCCATTTCTTCTTTCTCCCGACCAGACCTACACGGTTCCTGGTCGGTCCATCACTTCTAATCTCAATCTCCTTCGAGATCTCTTACATCTGGCTCGTACTAACTCTGAACCACTTGCCCTCTTTAATCTTGGCCAAAGAGCAGCTTTCGACAATATCTCACATTCGTATCTTTCTGCTGTTCTTATTGCTTTCGGCTTTCCTTTTGCTTTTGTTACCTCTATTCTTGCCCTTTATCAGGACGCTGCTTTCCATGTCAAGACGGCCGCCTTCTTGACTGCACCTATTCCTTTTCGGCGAGGCATTCGGCAGGGTTGCCCACTTTCTGGGCAGCTCTTTGCCATTGCTTTTGAGCCGTTTCTTCTGTCTGTCCATCGAGCCTTTATAGATGCACTGCCACCGCCTACTGCAAGTACTAGGCACTTTTCTGTGACATACTCTGCATATGCCGATGACGCGACCTTTTGTGTAAGGACAGACGCTCAATTCGACATCTTGCTCCAGATTTACGATCAATATTCTTCATGTTCAGCGGCATCACTTAATACATCCAAGAGTGCAGGCCTATGGAGCGGAGCGTGGGCCTCTAGGACTGACACCCCGTGGGGCGCCTCATGGACTGTTTCATCCCAAAAATTCCTTGGGGTCCATCTCGGAGTCCGTCTTTCTGCTCAAAATGAAACATGGAATGCTCTCAGAACACGCCTTACTCGAACTGCTGCATTCTGGCGAGGTTCCCAGTTTTGTACTTCTTACTTCTCAAGAGCTAGAATAGCTCAGACTTATATTCTTTCACCATGTCTATATGCATGGTCAGCAGAACGTATGCCCATTTATCACCTCAATGAAATCACTCGAATCATCTCAACGATAATATGGAACAGGTACCATTGGATCCAGGTCTCCACTCTCTGTCGTCGAGTCACTGATGGAGGTATTTCACTGCTGGAAGTTCGCACCTACTATAAAGCACATAAAGTGGTTTCCTTCCTGCGGCTACTAAGTGCACCAGAGTCGCCAGTTACGCTCGTTAGAGATGTCATGATATCGCCTAGGAATCCCCGAATAACTTTCATCACGTATCTTCTAATGGATCAATCTCCTTTTTTTCATTCTAAACTTTCCCCTTTCTACAAAGAGGTCCTTTCCTTTCTCCGTTCTATACCCCTCTTCCGTGCTCCACCGGCTTCCACCACTGAACTATTAACTGAGCCCCTGTTCTTTTCTTCCATCCTTCATCCCCCTAATGCTCCCTACTTTACTGACCTTTCCTGGCTCCCCGCCGGAATAGTATCTGTTCAGGATCTAATTTCTCCAGATCTTTCTTGGAAACCCTTCTGTGATCTGTCCCCCACATCTCCCCTACCTCTTCCTCTCTTTCGCTGTATGATTCCTTCCGTTCTTCAATCATTACCCTCTTCCCTAACCTTGCCTCTCAAGCTGGGTTAACTCTTGTTCCCTCTGCCTCTCTTCTTCTTCCCTTTTTCCTTTCCGTTCGGGGCTCATCACTTCCTCTCTCCAGTTTTTCTGTCTCGTCTCTTTACCGTTGTCTCATTGATCCACTGTATGCTACACCATTGATGATTCCAGATGTTCCGAATGTCGCCCTTTCACAAGTGTGGTCCATGTCTAATTCGCCACTATCTATTCCAGCAGAAAGAAACATCCAATGGTTGTTTCTTCATCGGCGGTTACCAGTTCCTACCAAATTATTCAGGATGACGCTTGTTGCTTCGCCTAACTGCATGTTTTGCTCTACGATTGCGGATGTAGATCATGTGTATCAACATTGCACAGTGCTTCTTCCCTTGCTACATCTGACCTTCACTACTGCACAGTGCCTTAGTATTAATGATCTCTCCTTCTCAGCCTATAGCACGCTACTCAGTTCAAGTACTCCGCCTATTCCTATATCAGAGTCATGTGCTTATGTATTCATATTAGCAAAACATGTGATTTTTTGCTACTATCAACAGCTACGTTCTACCCCTATACAGCCTACCATCTTTCAGGCGGGAGCTGCGATGTGCAGTCAGTTCCGGAACAGACTGATTTCACGCTTGAGGCTTGCTTTCACTGTTGCTAAGGCTGCGAATCGAATCCCACACTTTATGTCAGTGTGGTCACCTTTTCGTCAATGGTTTTCTGGTCCATCAGAAGACCTTAGACTTTTGTTCTGACGTCTGTGAAATTGTTTGGACTAATTGAAGTATAGTTTTGTGATTATCGTGTTCTTAGGTGCCCTTGTCATAATCGCTTCTTAATGTTACTGCACGTTTGCATGTTTCTCACCAACAAGGTCCTGTAGGTGAGTTTCTTGTTATACCACAGGCACTTAGAATAAGTTTAAAGTTTTTTTTTTTTTTTTGCACTTTCCTTATGTCTGCCGGGCTTTATAATATATGGTTTTTGCTCACGGTGCTAAGCAACTGTTTGATAGTGTTTAAATTGTCTTATTGATTTTGCACAGTGTGGTTTCTGATAATGTTACATGTGCATAAAGGGATATGATCAGTCGATTACACCATGTTCTGCGAGGTTTAGCACTTTTGTAGTGCAGGGAGTAATTGTTCGTCATTCGGTTTTTTTTGTACTGTACCTGAAGTATAGTTGCTATGCCAAAAGCTCAGTTTTGTATATACTAATGTACTTTCCTACTTGCACTGTAAAATTTATGTTTGGCACATTTCGCATGTTGGGTCACGACTACATGTCTTAAGTTTTATGCTCATGGTGCGGAGCAAACGCTTTGATAGTATTTCAATTATATGTTAATGTTGCACAGTGTGGTTTTTCTCATGTCACATGTGCCTAATAGGAAATAATCAGTCTATTAGATAATGTTCTGCGCTGTATTGCATATTTGCTGTACAAAGAGTCAGTTTCATATTTTCATTATTTGTATTGTACCCGAAGTATAAATTTTCTGTAAAACGCAAGTTCTGTTTGTACTAATATACTTTACTCTTTGCACTGTGAAATTTACAGTTGTACCATGGAATTGTAATTCCTTATTAGTGTCTTCCCTATGCCGTTGCATCTTGTGTACATATGTTGTTGTTCATTACAAGTTAATCTATAGCACTGTGATTGAGGCACTTGTTTAAGCCTAAGTAATAGTTATTTTTGTAATTTGACAGCGTTTCACAAGAGAGATATTGCATTCAATTTGTATAGAGTTCACACCATCATTGTGGATAGATCATTTATTCGCTTATCTTTCAGATACTGAAAAGTATAAACCTTCTGCTCTTTTCTTCTCTTTTCTTCTTTTTTTCAAGATTGCTCAAAATATACATGTTTGTTTTTGCACTGTAAAATTCATAGTTATACCTTGTACTGGTGTTCACCTATTAGAGATGGCACTCTGTTGATGCACATTGCGAACATATGTTGTACATAGAGTAAGTCAACCCATCAGTCCAGTATTGTCAGTGTTATGAATTTGCTTACATTGTATATAGTGCATCCACATAGTGTAAATATCTCATTGTCATTGTAAATAGGTCATCCACTTGTTTATCTTTTGGTAACTGTTAAGCACAGGCCATCTGTATCTTCCTGTCCATGTTTGCTCCAAATAAAAATTGTTGAAGCTCACGGTGGTCGTTAAATCTCAAAAAAAAACCTTTTGAGAATACTTTCTTCCTAAAATAATGCATGGTTTTCCCACCAGGGGACGTAAAGTCACATCTTATTTTTGTCGATATCTCTGTTTCTAAGAGTCTGATTTGAAAAATTCATTTCTGTGTTGGAGAGTGTGTCCGGTGCGAAATGTTTCTCATATAAATTCATGTCTTTCTTAACGCACAAGTCTGCAACCAGAGGGCGTAAGCTCACGATTCCGTTTACAGCAATATCTCAGGGATTAAAAACCCGATTGAAAAAAACTTCTCTCTTCCGTCAGATACTATTGTTTTCCATACCGGTTCCATTGACTTTGAATAGCTTTGACAAATTTAATTTGCGTCACAACGGATTCAAAAGACGTGCTTATTACACCCGAAAACTCGGTGTCATATTTCTTGTTTGAAGTTGAATTGATGTACGGATGTCAACACCAGAAATCACCATTCACCTGACGCTGTGTTAGAAACACTTTTTCCGCAGATGGAATCTTTTTATCTATTGGACAGGAACAGGTAAGAAAGGAGAGAGAGAGAGAGTCTGCACACTTACAGAGGAAGATATGTCAAGCAGCTCAGAACTCCACTGGTCAATGAAGGCTTTTAAAATTTTGCTTGATAATTGGGGTTATCCGCCTTTTGTCTATATGGCTTCAATAAATTGCGGTATTTTTTATGAAGATCTCTGAGCTTTGCCACAATTTGCTGTGGGTAATTAATTGTAGGTAGAAATGCTTTTTGCTGAAATTTCTCAATTTCTTGAGCAACACAATCTGCGATTTCAGAGACGCTTGGATCCCTGGAAGAAGCACTTCATTTTATGTCATTACGGACATGAAAGTAATAACTGTCGCATATGTAGGGGGTGTCAAAAACCGTAGTTCTTCAGGTGCGCCATGAATGAGGCAGATGGTAGAATTTCTACACTCATCGTCAAAACAAAAGTTGCACCCAGAAGGGCGTGTCGGATTGCACTGCTATTCAAGAGGACGGTAAAGGTTACCAGGAACAATTAATGATTAAACATTGAGATTGATATGGGCAATATTTATTGAGCTACATGCCAATAAGTAGTGTCTCTCAGTATAGCGTTGGGCCGCCACGTTTGCTCATACAACATGCCAGACGTCTCGGCATGGAGTTGTACAGGTGCCTAATGGTCTCCTGGGATAAGCCATTCCATGTAGCTTGAATCGTCTCACGCAGTCTCTGCAGATTGTGTGGTAAGGGTGGAGTGCGGATATCACGTCCAATAGCATCCCACGCATCTTCAACCGGGGATAGGTCTAGCGATACCGCTGAGTGTCAGTGCTTTGAAGGCAAGCTCTCGAGACAGCTGCAGCATACGGACCAGCGTTGTGCTATTGGAAAATCGCACGGAAGTGAGTGTTTAGAAAAGGTAGGGCCACTGGTTGCAGGACCTCAATAGCATAACGCTGGGATGTCAAAGGGCCTGTAATGAACACAAAAGGTGATCTGACATCGTAGGCAATTGCACCCCACACCATGACACCAGGCCTTCTGGACGTGTGACGCTCGACAAACAAACCGTTGATCTTGGCGCTGACCATGGTGCCTCCACACACGGATTCGGTGGTCGTCGTCTCCAAGACAAAAGCGGAACTCGTCACTGAAGATCACCCGCTGCCATTCTGAGTGGCTCCTTGATAGTCTGGCAAGGCACCCTTGCAGTCTGTGGCGACTATGTGCTGTTGTTAAGGGCCGTCGTCGTGTCGGTCTGCCTGCGTGTAGTCCTACATCGTGCAGCAGTCTGCCAATGGTGCTGGCACTAATCGGGGGATGCTTAGAGGGCACCACTGCTTGCTGAATATGCGCAGTCGGGACTGTTGGGTCAGTCTGCGCATGTCGGACAACCCGTCGGTTCGTCCAGATCTCCCAGATCCTTTCTGTCACTGCTGCGTGCCATGTTCTATCCACTGCCCCCAACAGCGTGCTATGGTGATATCCGCACGACCAATATGGTGATATCCGCGCGGCCAACATGCAACATGGTGATATTCGCACGACAAACATGGTGATATTCGCACGACCAATATGGTGATATCCGTACGGCCAACATGGTGATATCCGCACGACCAATATGGTGATATGCGCACGACCAATAAGGTGTTATCCGCACGACCAATATGGTGATATCCGCACGACCAATATGGTGATATCCGCACGACCAACATGGTGATATCCGCACGACCAATATGGTGGTATCCGCACGGCCAACATGGTGATATCCGCACGACCAATATGGTGATATCCGCACGACCAACATGGTGATATCCGCACGACCAATATGGTGATATCCACACGACCAATATGGTGATATCCGCACGACCAATATCTGGGTGCAACTATTTTTTTTGACGGTGATATCCGCACGACCAATATGGTGATATCCGCACGACCAATATCTGGGTGCAACTATTTTTTTTTGACGGTGATATCCGCACGACCAATATGGTGATATCCGCACGACCAATATGGCGCGCAATATGGCGAGAAGACCATCGCGCTTCCCGGAACTCGACGATGCGGGTCCTCTCGAACTCCTCCTACTACTCGAATTGCCTACAAACCTTTCCCCTAGACAAACTTCACTTGAAAAGAATGAAACCAAGACAACAGCTCAAGTCAGAACGGCAAGCACGCACAACGGGACGACCTGATATTGCCGGTCAGGCACTGCGCTACGGCCCCTCTTTGCTTGCGTCACATGCGCGGTCGAGCGTGATACTCAATCATTTGTAGCATGCCTCACGATGTCAAACCTACCCACCAAGTTCCATTCCTATCGGTTGCTTCCTTCTGGGTGCAACTATTTTTTTTTTGACGATGAGTGTATTTGTAGGTTTCATGTTCTTAGCCATCGCTCTTACCAGTTGTTACAATTCACTCAAAGCCTACAGTTAATAAAAATAGTCAATTAGCATTACAATCGATTTTAAAGAAAAATTCATCAATAACTACAAGCAGGTAAAAGACATTTAATCTTTTACAGAATGGGACTTTCCCTCCTGTCTTCTATTTGTAGTATGAGCAGAACCTTACACTGAAGAGTAATTGAATTAGAGATACCTGTCTAGTAACGTGTAGCACCACCTTTCGCCCTGATGACGGCGGCGGTTCGTCTCGGCATGGACTCGACAAGACACCGGAGGCGTTGGGAAGCCATACGGATCCACGACCCCTGAACAAGCTCCCATAGTTCACGAAGATTTGATGGAGAGGGGTCAGAACCTCGAACATCTCTCTCGATGGCATGCTCGATGGAATTGATGTCAGGTGACCTAGCTGGCCACGAAAGCTAGGTCACGTCGGTGAAGTATTCATCCAACCATTCGGATACAATTCGGGAGCTGCATTGTCTTGTTGCAGGATGAGGTGCCCAGTGGGAAGTTGAAGACGCGCAAACGGGAGCAAATGGTCGTCCAGGATATCCCGGTAACGTTGACCTGTGAGGGACGATGTCACACGTACCAGGGGTCTCATTTCAGTCCACGTAAACAGTCCCCAGACGAGAATGCCACCCCCACCAACTTGAAGAATACCTTGCTGAAAAGGAGGATCCGTCGCTTCGTGTGGTTTGCGCCGTACTCGTATCCTGCCATCCGCATGTACCAACGAGAATCTCGACTCATCAGTCCAAGCAACATTTTGTCACATGTCTAGGGTCCAGTGGCGGTGTTCCCGCGTCCATGCTAATCTTTGCACCCTGTTATGTGTGGTCAGCAGCGGTACCCTCGTGGGACGATGGCTTCTGTACCCCATAGCGAAGAGATGGTTCTGGATGGTGTGGCTGCTTACACTTTTTTGTGCAGCAGCGTTAAATTGCCGAGTGATTTCTTGCACTGTGGCCCGTCTATCCGCTGTTACAATGCGACCTAGCCGACGATGACCCCGCTCATCACACGCTGTTGTCCACGGCAGTTGGCCCTTGCAGGGATGGTTTTACCGGATTCGATGTAGTCACTGTGCACCCATGACACAGTGGCTGGTGATAATCCCAGTGCCTGCATGACTTCCGAGATGGAGTGACCCATTTGTCGGGCCCTGACAATTTGCCCACGAGCAAATGCGCTTAGATCCTTCGTCTTACCCATACTGCGTCCGACTCTTGCTGATTCCCGTCGCATCACTCCTTATATTGTCGGATCGCTGCATACGTCGTGTCGTTTCCGTTTACAGGGCCGCCCACAGCGCCACATTTTCATAACTCCAGCTGCCTCTAATTCAATTGCTCTTCAGTGTATAACACAAATACAAGACAGGAAGGGATAATCCTTGAAATGCCGCAAGCGCAGTAGCTGAATGCCGGAAATTCTGAATTCTTTATTTATGAATTATGAATCATTTTTGGCATTTTTCAATGCCAAGCTAGTTCATATTTTTTTAAATAATGAAAATAAAACATTCTTGTAAACGGTTCAAAAACGACATTTTTTGCAAATTTTGCCCCCGTGGGGCACCTGAAGATGTAGTGCTAGAGGATTCAAATCTTGGCTTGACACACATGAATCTCCCAAAAAAAAAAAAAAAAATCTCCACTTCTCCTTAATGTACGTGCATACATGTAAGTAAAAACACACTGAATTGACAAAAGTCACCGGACACTCCATCGAAAGCAAATGAACGGATCCTCTGCGTTGTTAAGATACGCGGTACAGCTGCAAACGGTATAAAAAGAAGTCTGCAGCTGACCGCGATCATATCGCGCTGTGAGGTTGAGTGAAAATGTCGCGGCGGGAGAGAACTGACTTTGAGAAAAGAAAGATTGTTGGGTGTTATATTAGTGGGTTGTCCATGAGAGAAACCGAGAGGCGTTTAAACATACCCAAGTCAACTGTTTTGGGTATACTGAATAGGTGGAAGGCACATGGCGTGCCTGAATTAGCAAAACGTACCTGCAGAGCAAAGAAAATTAGTGATAGAAAACGTCGAAGGTTTATCGTGAACCGTAGATCAATGGAAACGTGTCTTATGGACTGATGAATCCAGATACACGATCCATCAGTTTGATGGCCGTGTGTGGGTATGGCGACAGCCGGGGGAACGCTATTTACCACAGTGTACTGCTCCTACGATCAAGTTTGGAGCTGGCAGTGTACTCGTGTGGCGGAGTTTTTCGTGGTATGGTCCCGGCCCATTGGTTATCGTGGACAAACCTGTTAACCAGCACGTCTACCTCGATATTCTGGACAATTATGTCATTCCAACTCTGTGGCAATACTATGGAACCGAGCCTTGTTGGTACCAGCGGATAATGCAGCGAGTCATAAAGCAAGGTTTCAAAATCGCTTTATTCTAATTTATCATAAGAAAACATAAGAGGGAGACGTACAGTATTGGGCGTCTCACTGGGAAATAATACAAAACTGTTAAAACATGATGGTATATACACTGTAATGACAATGGGGATGAATAACAAATGCTGCAAGCAAAGCTTATTGAATAAAAATTGCAGAAGTGACAAAGAGAAACACATCGTGTCACAAGACATTGGCTGGGCATGATTTACAGGATAACACAGGCGAAACAATAGTACACAATTAGAAAAAGAACAGCACAAACACCGCCGTGAAGGTAAAACATTACATACATGAGATAAAAACACAGCGTGCACAATTGTGCAAGTTATTTAACGAGGGCACCAAAGCAACATAATACAGGCGGGGTGAAAGTAAGTAATGTACACGAGTAAGCATGAAAATACACTGAGATGGCATTAGCATTCACAATTCAACGGTAGCGTGGATTGCACGAGTCGTAGAGTGGAGGAGGGCCACCAGGGTGCCACGGAACTCAGCAAAGGAGGTGTAGAAAGTCCTAGGGTACTGATAGGTGTAGCAGTCCAGAATCAATCGCAAACCATGGAGCGGCCGGCGCCCAGGTAGCATAGAAGGTGGCTTCTCGACGACTGGAAGAAGCCGACTGGTACTCCAGGCGGAGTCGAGAAAGCAATCGATCTTGAAAATGGCACAAAAGTGCTGCGCTGGCCTGGTGTAAAGAGACCGGCGAGGAAATGCTGCGGAGTTGTTGAAGGTATACGTAAATAACGTGTTTAACCAGCACGAAAAGATAGGCACATACTGAAGGAAGAGTTGTAGGTGGATGAGCCCGCAGAAGAAGATGTCTGTAGGCAGTGAACGGAAGATCTTGAGAACAAGAGCGACTGGCAATCCGGAAAGCCTGGTGGAGGAGAGGCATCAGGATGGGACAGTAAAGGTAGACGTGAGAAACGTCTGCCTCCTGTGCGCAGAAGGAGCAGAGAGGGAGGAGAGAAGAGACATGCGAAAGAGAAAATACGGAACAGGGAGGCGATTATGCAAAAAGAGCCAGTGGGTATTAATTTCAAGAGGGGCAGATAAGGGTGAGCGGGCAGCGGCCCAGACAAGAGGAAGAGAAGCAGGGGGAACCTCCAGAATAGAAAGCGGTGAAGGGGTGGCAAGGTGCACTAGAAAACGATAAAGAGATTTAGAGGAGAGAGGGGAGAGAGGAAGAACCGAGTTTGTGAGTCGGAGGAAAAACGGCAGCGGAAGAGGGGCAGAAAAGACAGAGACGAGACCGGTGGGGAAGACAAGATCAGGGAAAAGCGAAAGAAGTGCAGTTAGCAGAGAGTCATAGACCAAATGGGCGGATGGGGATGAGAGAATAGCAGGGGGGAGGCCAGAGAAAGGGCGCCAGGATAGATCCGAGTTAGTGAGATCTTGTACAGTTACTACACCTGCTCGGAGCCAAGAGGGGAATGAAAAACAGGGGAGATGGGGGGATGAACAAGGGAGTTGAAGAAGAGGGGTTCAGAAAGAAGCTCTAGAGTTGAAGAGGGAGGGGAGCGAATGAGGGGGAGAGAGCGAAGGTGAATGAGGGCTTCAGAATATGCAGGTGGGAGTTTGGAGGGGGGAAAGGACAGCAATCCATGAGAACTAAAGAAAGAAAGGAGAAATGTGGGTTACGCAAGGAGGCAAGAACGTCACGTACCTGAACTGCGGAAGCCACTGGAGCCGTGAAAAGGTGAATGAAGTTGATCACTCGGCTTGCTTTGTAGCACAGCGGGACATCAGGTAGGCCAGCACCACCATAGGAGGGAGGAGCACAGAGCTTGTGGACGTTAATCCAGTGATGACCCGCCCACATTACTCGAGTAAGGCAGCGTGTAACCTCCTGGAGACAGAAAAGCGGGGTCGTAGATGCAATCCAAGAATGCTTGCAGATGGACAGAAGGTATGTCCTGGTGAGATTTGCACGCTGGTAGTAGGACGTACAGAACTGCGCACGACACCAGAATGCAGCTGTGCGGAGGAGGCGAGGATGGAGTTCCGAGCGAGTTGCACTGGATGTAGCTTGTGGTGCACCTAAGTGCACACCCAGGAAGCGTTGGGTAGTGGATGACCATGTGGCCCCCCATGGAGCATCCAAGCGATTGGACCACGACCCGCACCACAATCCAGTGCTCTTAGACGTATTCAGTTCAGCTGCAGAACATGAAGCATATGCGGAGAACAAACGACGAAGCAGTTGGAACTGTGAGTCACTACGAATGCAGACGGTGATGTCATCTGCATAAGCAGAGTAAATGACTGAGTGATGCCGTGAGCTGGCAACTGGTGGTGGAAGTTGTGCTAGAAGAGATGTTTGCAGAGAGCGTAGAAAAGGCTCGACGGCAATCGCAAACAGTTGACCAGAAAGCGGGCAGCCCTGACGAACTCCCCGCTTGAAGGGAACATGTGCTGTGAGAAAAGATGCCGTCTTAACATGGAAAACGGCGTCCCGGTAGAGGGAGAGAAGAACGGAGACAAATTGTGGAGGAAAGCCAAAGTGTAGCAGGGTTTGTGTTAAATAGGCGTGTGAGATATTATCGAAAGCGGAACGGAGGTCTAAGGAAACAAGAGCAAGAGGTTCAGAATGAGTCTTGGCAAGATTAATGAGATCGCGAAGAAGTTGAACATTATAGGAAAGAGAACGGCCAGGAACAGTATAGGTTTGAGAGTCAGCAAGGATGTGAGGGAGGATAGAGTTTAGTCGACGGGAAAGAAGCTTAGTATAGAGTTTATAATCTTGATTGAGAAGAGAAATGGGGCGCCAATTTCCCAAGTCAAGAGGGTCACCCTTCTTGGGAAATAGGGCCACATGTGCGTCCGTGAAACTCCTCGGGAGGGGGGAGCAGTTAAATGCAGCAGAAAAAGCGGAGAGGAGAAAAGGCAACAAAAGAGGCAAGAACGCACGGTAAAAAGGAAAAGAGAGGCCGTCCGGACCCGGAGCGGCATGGGGGTTAAGGGAAGAGAAGGTGTCGGACACCTCCGTGGATGTGGGTGCAAGAGACAGGGTGGGAGCAAGATGAGACGGAACTTGAGGTAGGTTATTGAGAAGATGGGGTAGAGCAGAGGGAGAAGGGGGAGGAGTTTCACTGAACTTGGTGGTATAGAACTGACGAACGTGAGAGCAAATCGCTGCCGAATCGGATGTGATTTCGCCAGAGGGGAGGCGAAGATGACGAAGCGAGGTAGAAGACTTACGTGCAGATTCCATTGATGTTAGAAAATCATAGGTGCATTCCTCCGGATTGAGATGTTTAATGCGCAGACGTAAAAGTGCTTGCTGCGCAAGAGGTTTCAGCAAAGCCTGGAGCTCCGCCTGATATGCTGGAAAAAGCGGATCTGATAACCCAATCATTGTGAGCATCTGCCTGGCGTGATCGAGGCGCATCTGACTAGAAGTCTTCATGGTGAAGGAAAGTTGCTTGATATGTAAGAGGAGCTGATGCTTGACACGAAGCCAATACGTCAAGGTACAGGGCGCGGAATGCAACCCTGCGTGACGAGCAGCGAGAAAAGAACGGACAGAGGCACAAAATTCAGGATCAGTGAGAAGATTGGAGTCAAATGTCCACGGACGTACAGTCCGAGGGAGTGACGCCGCAACAAACACTGTGAGGGTGACCGTGCAGTGGTCTGAGGAAGCAGTAGGTTGATGTTGCAACTCGGTAATAGACGCAAGAAGCGGTGTGGAAACGTAAACCCGATCCAAGCGTGCAGTTGATGGAAGCTGACTCCCAGGCGAGCGCCACGTGTGTGAGGTCTCTTGTGGATGAAGGCGCCTATAAGCATCGGTGAAGGAAAAATCAGCAACAAGGTCATGGAGTAGTGCGACGAGATCCGTCCGACGCTCTCGTGACGAAGGAGAGCGATCCAGAGCCGGGTCAAGGGTGCAATTGAAGTCTCCACCCAAGAGCACACGATCCGAAGGTGAGACTTTCGAGAGAGCTTTACGGAGTTTGGTGAACAAGATGGATAAATGAATAGAGGTGCATGGAATATACACATTAAAGATGTGAAATCGAGCTCCGCCAACTGTGAAGGAGACTTGCTGGAGTAAATCTCGGCATAAGTTCTGCACTGAGAGTGCAGTGAGGGTGGATCGGAAATGTTGATGTATTCCGATAGCAAGTCCACCATGAGATGAGTAGCGGAAAGCATGATGGAACACATAATCGCTAGCACGCCAGCGAGTAAACAAAGTGGAGGAATGGCAGTTTGTTTCTTGTAGTAGTAACAGATCGGCCCCGAGGGGCGAGAGGTCTTCCATTACAAGAGCATTCGCTAGGGGGCTAGCGAACCCTCTGCAATTAAGGGTCGTGACCTTGAATGGACTGGTCAGTCGTTGGTTGGAGGAGTCGCGGAGCAACTTTCAGGAGTTGTTGTAATCGGTTTACGCAGCCAATGGTCCATGAGTGGTGCAGGGGGTCATGAACAAACCCACGAAGATACTTAGCAATGCATCCGGCTTGCAGGAGCAGCGCGGGAAGAATGTCTTCGCACTCTCGGAGGTAGTCATACGTCGACTTCAGGTTCGTGGTGTGGGTGCAAAACTGATAGTAATCTCCAAGATTGAGAGGTTCTGAAGGAGCACCACATTTGGAGAGAACACTTGAAAAGACCTCAAACGAAGGCGGAGACCCATCATCATCAGTGTCCCTTTCAATTTCTGTTGGCGCAGGAGAGGGAGATATATCTCCTGAAGATTTGGTAGTACGGAACGGTTGCCCATCCGCAGAGGAAGATTTCTTCTTCTTCCTCTTACGTCGGGTACCTGTACGAGTGCCAGAAATTCGTTTTCCAGGGAGCGACGATGCTCGGGAAGCTGACGCAGAGTCAGAGGAGTTATCGGCACCGCCGTCACACTCGGAGACACCAACAGTGAAGACTGGTGGGAAACCAGCGGCGAAGTCTCCCGATGTTGCCACGGGATGAGGAGTAATAGGTGAGGTGAGCACTGGAAAATGAAAGTGGGAGGTGAGATCAGCATCAAAAGACGCTCGTGGACGAGAGGCTGTAGATGTACTTTTTGTGTAACTCGGCCCTGGGGCAGTTGGCACATTTGAAGACGGTGCAGGTCGAGAGCGAGATGTAGCAGGAAGCTGCTTAGAGGCGGTAGGCACTGTAGAAGCCGTGGGAGCTGGGTACTGGTTGTTGGGGCATCGAGCACGCTGATGCCCAAGTTCTTTGCAATTAGCACAGTGTTCTGATGTTAGCATGTCAATTCTGTAGGAGAGCTGCCCACATCGGACGTTTAGGATCCGTGGGAACTTACGGAGATGCTCCTCTGATGGAAAGATGAGTCGAACACTCCTGCGAAAACTACGAACATTCTTATTTGCAGGATCCTTGGGCGCAGCTGAATGTGTGATAACAGGACCAACAATCTTACCACACTTACTAAGTGCAGTACATATCATCGCATCCGAGATTTCGGGGGCACCGGATGCAAGGAGACCTGAACAGGGCGCCTGGAAATCGGTTCAGCTTCCAGGTGGTGGTCTCCCAGGTCAAGACCAAAGTTTAGAAGCGTGTCCGCATGCTCTTTGGATGTGAAATAAACAATCACCGTCCGCGGCCGGCGGGTGAGGTGAGTAATGGCTCCGGCTGGAAGAAAAGCAAGGAGCGTATCACAATAGACTTTCAGCGGTGTATTCGGAAGAGCATCCAGGCACACTCCCAACTCGCGGGTGGAGTGAAGTTCCTGCGCAGCGGGTGAGAAGTGCGGAACGTCCAATTGAAGTGAGTCACCATGTATCTGGACATGGGCATCTGCAAGGGGAAGGCGAGTCGATTGCGTCGGTAGGGACGCACCTGAGGTAACGCTAGAATAAGAGCGGGAAGGCAATCCTCCATTGGAAGGCAGAGGTGCAGCGCTGGATGAAGGAGCTGACACAACGCTGGGCAAGGCTACCGAGGGCAGAGAAGCAACGCTCTCAGAGATATCCATTACGTCATCGGTAGCATCAGGAACGAACGTCATAGCCTCACCACCAGGAGGGGTGGTGGAGTCAGAGAGTTGAAGCGTAGAAGAAGAAGAGCAATAGGCATCAGGAGGAGGACGATATTCCCTATCATCAAGGACGGACGCTGATTGGTTTGCTCCGTCAGAGATAAGGATCGACGTAGTAGGAGAAGCTGTGACGAGAGCGGGAATTCTGCTCTTATCAGCAGTCGCCATCGCCGATGGCGAGGCCTAATTTAGTAAAAACGACCAACTGGTCGAGAAAATAAAGTGCTGATAGCTAATTGAAAATAGTACTCACCGACTCGGGAGATGTCTTAAATGAAAGATACAACCTTCGTCTTGAAGGCACGCACAAAAATTAAACGACAGAGCACACAAAACACACTCAGTAGACGGCGAAACACGGAGCTCAAAACAGACACGACTTACGTCCCATAAAGCAAGGACTGTTACGGCGTGGTTTGACGATAATTCCGAATCGTGTGAGGACTGGCCAGCACATAGCCCTGATCTTAATCCCATAGAGCACCTCTGGGATGAATTACAGCGCCACATAAGAAGTCGGGAACCAAGGCCTACTACTAAGCAACAGTTACCGGCAGCATTATGTACTGAATGGAAGCGCATACCTATCGCTGTGTTTCAAAACGTTGTCGAAAGCCTGTCTCAAAGGGTCAATGCATGCGTTAAGGCAAAGTGGGACCGAAACCGTTCTAATGTATGTCAATAAATGCTATGTTGTGTTTCTCTTCTGGGTGTAAGGTGACTTTTGTCAATATAGTGTATATACAGTTGGTAATTTCTTACATATAAACTGATTGAAGCTTATATATTTCATTAGTACTTTACGATTTTTTTTTTTGTCCCCCTTGAATTTTGTTATAACGAGTTTCGACTGCACTGCGATTTATTTTTGCGGTCATTGTTGCTTCTCTGAAGTGCTTCAGAGAAGCAACAATGACCGCAAAAATTCAAGTGCTTCTCTAAATGAGATATATAGGCGGAGTCCCAAATTTTCACTAAATTCAATGGAGCTGATTTAATTTCATTGAAAGTAGCCATTGTCCAACTCTCATCGGCGAAAATTTAATTATACGTAGTAAATTTTGGAACTTATCTTTCCTGCGAAGGAAAGATAAGTTCCAAAATTTACTAATTCAGTTATCGGCTTCGAATCTTTCTGAAGCCGATAACTGAATTATGGAGGCTGATTATGTTTCCATTTTTATTAAAAATACGTTTTAATGTCAGCTTTTGTTCTGCCTAATACCGATGTTTTCTTCAATTATGCTGCAAAGATTAAATTATAATAAGGCATTGTTGAAGGAGAGCGTTTCAGGATGATTGCTACGACTTTTCGAAACGTATTCTTCTCCCAGGAATCTTATTTCGAACATTTTACACACCAACGGAGAGGCGGTTTTCCTTATGTTTGTAATGTTCTAATGGAGGGCTAGGTTTCCTTGACATTGTCATGTTCCTTTGTGTTGCCAATTGCCGAAGGCAAAATGAAGTGCGAAATATGAATACAATATTATTCATGAAATGTTTCCTTCATTAACGAAACTACAAATTTCGCGCTTCTACTGAATCGTTTTGTAATTCTGCACTGGAAATATGAGGTGTCAGCCACAGAAGAATTCTACCTGATAATAGAGTATGAAATTTGTAATTCTTTGCATTGTGATTGGTTAAGGCTGTCTTTGAAAGAGTGTAACAGAAATGCTGTCCTATATCTGTAATGCAAATCCTTTTGTAACATTTTCTCGAAAACTATAACTTTGTAGAGTTTGATATTTTGAGCACAAATAAAAAACGACCCATAGCTGATACAGTAGCGAACAAAAGTAATTAGCGAAACACTTTTTCGACCATAATTTTTTTTTCTGCTGGACCAAATCGGGTCATTTTGGGATATGATATGTGTTATTCAGTTGTAAACATGACCCATATGCAGATGGATCGGAAACCTTAACTCAGATCAGGTATCGAGCTTAATCGCAAAGATCATACAAATTGACCAACAAAGTAGGTGTGTATCACATTCATTTAATGCAACTTTAACAGAAAACAAGTACGAGAAAACGACAAAACAATAACTAATACTTAGTGGGATAACCACGAGTCTTAATAACAGCTGCACAACGGGCCGGCATCGAGTCCACTAGCTTCTCGACGGTGACCTGCGGAATTCGCGCCCATTCTGCAGACAGCTGGTCGAACTTCTGGGCCCTATTCCTGCAGGTTTTCTTCGCATTTCGTCTCTCCAGCTCCTCCCACATGTGCTCGATGGGGTTGAGGTATGGAGATTGGCTTGGCCAGTCTAGAAGTGTGGCCTGTTGCTGCTGAAAGGCTGCCTTTGCTACTCTGGAGGTGTGTTTCGGGTCGTTGTCTTGCTGCATGATCCATTCTGGGTGGCATGTTCTGGTTTGCCCATGGGAAGACATCGTTGATGAGCTTGTTCGTGTAGCTCCGGCCGGTCATTATTTTGTCAATCTTGATGATGGGACCCATTCCATTGCGAGAGAAGGCGCCGTAAACCATGAGCGATCCTCCTCCGTGCTTGACAGTCGGCTGAATGAACTGCGGGTTGAATCTCTGGCCACACGGACGTCGTACGTATCGGATGCCATCACTTCCGAACAAGTTGAACTTGCTCTCGTCGGTGAAAAGCACCTTACTCCAGTCCGCCGCGGTCCAGTGTCGATGACGGTGCGCGAACGCGACTGTGGCTCGTCGATTCTTGACTCCGATGAGTGGTTTCTTGGCGGGGCGTCTTCCATTCAATCCACCAGCAATGAGACGACGGGAGATGGTCATTCGGCTGACCTTCAGGTCGTCGTTGTCTCGGAAGGTGGGGGAGATGTCCACAGCAGTCAAGGTGGGATCAGCACGAGATCGACGGAGGCCGCGTCTATCCTGACGCAAGCAACGTAATGGAATGAGGCCTACCAAATCGCGGACTGTTCTCGACGGTCCCAGTCTTCTTATAACGCTGCAGGATGGCTGAAATGGACTGGTGTCGGATTTTCTGGGCCTTTGCAATGTCGGTGACGCGCATTCCGGATTCCATCATGTTCACGGCTGCCTGGCGAGCTCCAACAGGGATCTCCGCCTTTTTAACCATTTCTGGAAACCTAAGATTATCTTATTATCACACTACACATCACAAAACCCACAAAAATCACAAGAAAAACATTAATACATGCAGCAAACAAATGGATAATAATTGGCGACTCTTGAATATGGCCCATTTCAAACGACAAATTCGCTCTGAGCGAAATACAAACTACGCGGCATTTTAATCCACGAATCAACACATATTATATCCCAAAATGACCCGATTTGGTCCAGCAGAACAAAAATTATGGTCGAAAAAGTGTTTCGCCAAATATTTTTGTTCGCTACTGTACGTGCCACGGTTATTTTTCCAAAAACATTTGTTAGAATTTTTTTAATTCAATTTATTTGACTCGAAAGTATTCCAATTTGGAGCTAGATGGCGCCAGAAGTCAGCTTGGCAGTGTTTCTGTGTGGTAGGAACGAAATCTCTCATTTCTGTCTGATTTTTTTAATATTCTAGGCCAAATAGAAATCAAAGAATGAGCACTGAAGTGAGATTGGAATCTTGTCTTCTATAGATTATCTTAAATTTTACTGTACGTTAATTTTTTTGAAAAGAAAATGTGTACATTACCATAAAACAGCCGCCCCGGTGGCGCAGTGGTCTAAGCGATGGCTTCTGATCATTCGTTCGAACGGGGTCCGGGTTCGAATCCTGGTGAGGCATGGATGTTGTGTTTGTCTTACGGCACTGGCTCTCACCCTTCCCTGGAACCAGTGACCCTAAATTAGGGACGGGCGACTGCTTATAGCCCATTGAGTTGCTCACAGTGGTCGTTAAACCTCCAATAAAAAAAAAATTACCAGAAAACACTTGAATTTGAGAAAGAAACTACGCCTAGCTACTACTATCCACCCCCAAACAATGTCATTGGTTAAAACGTAACAGCGCGAATTTTGTCTTTTCATTGTGGAGCCAACGAGAGGCCGATTCCATTCTGAATATGGTAGGGTCTTCAGTGATTCGCTGACGCCAACTTCTGGGATAATCCCTCAAGACGTAAAGGTCACACCCAAGGTTACGCCCAATATTTTGCGCCATGTGTCGCAGAAAATGATGTTTAACACTCATTCAAAGACAGGCTTAACTTGAAGAGTTGTGTTGCACAGATATCACACTTCGTAAACCATAAAAGAAGGATATATAGAGAAGACACTGGCTGTATAAAGCTGAAACTCATGACGTCATAAAGTCGACTGCAGCGCACCAGCCACCTAAAACAGAACTACAGTTGATTGACAGCTGGTTTCCCAGGGAACACCCAAGAACCACGTGATTTTTGTCCGAACGAATGTTTTTACTTTGACTTTGGCTTGCTGTCCGGCAGTGTTTAAGACGAATACACGCAATACTTTATTAATTTTAAGATTCTTTTTGGTTTTCAATTGCTCTAGCGTTCTAATAAATGGTATTATTTTGCTTATTACTTACTGATCGTATACTTTTCCTTACAGAATTCATAACTTTTAGGTTTTTACGTGTCTGTTGTTCATCTGATCGTCTCCGAGCGCTGGGTTGCCGTAGCAACTATTGCCGACGTCACGGGGTCACGTCACATTTTGCTTCTGTTTTAGGTCCGTGGGGGCGCCACTTTCTATGGGAGGAATTTCCATGGGCTCCTATGTCTGTTTCCACTCTATATATCCTTCCTTTATGTCGTAAACGACTATCCAAACGATCAGGTATAAAGACTAGTCAAGCCACTTACAAATGTTGAACAAAATTATGTAATCACTTTGGTTTTAAGGCTTAAGGTGGACGTCTAGTGAATTTGCTTCATATACTTCCAATGGGCAAACTTCTGTACACCTTTTCTTCACAATTAATGCGTTCCCGGATGAAAATTTGAACATCGATTAAAATAACTTCATATTATAACTTCGAATACTTAATATTTTCTACGACATAACTATTTTTATATTAAAAATCAATAACGGACCTCTCCTGTTGTCTGCCCGCCACTGTTTGCTTTTGTTCATTGTTATGTAAAAGGACACTATTTGACTTCCGAATAAGAACGCTTTCAAGATGTTCGCAATTTTGAGTATATCGTTCCGCTTTGTTTACATGAAACCTGATCACACCCAACATGAGAGAAAGTAGTTCACGATAAATATTATGAGCGTTTTTTATGACACTATAAATAGCAAAAACCTACTTATTCACTTTTTAATAAAATTTTAACTGTATAAGAAATATATGGAAGAAAAAATTATGCAGTATAAGAAAACAAATGAAAACCAGTATGAACAAATTAGGTATCAATATCACTCAGGTGTGGGGTGAGGGGATACGCTACGATATACACTGCTGACCACCCAAAATACAACACCAAGAAGAACACGAGATAGCAAAACCAGATTTACTGGACACAGAACAACAGATACAAAGATGAAACGATTGAGCTTACAGGCCCGTGCGACTTGTGGAACACGCAGACATCAATAGTTCGTGTGGCCCCCATGGCTGGCAATAACGGCCGCTACACGCCGCGGCATCGAACGAAAGAGGCTGTGGATGTGGGCTTGGGGTATGTCGGTCCAGGCTGCTTCCACACGTTGCCACAGTTTATCAGGCATAGCCGCCGGTTGTACTTGCCGGGCCACTCGGTTGCCGATCAGCGACCAGACGTGTTCGATGGGCGATATATCGGGCGAACAGGCGGACAACGGCAGAATTGACACATGGTGGGCAGTGAAGAATTGTTGCACGATGCGTGCCACGTGCGGGCGCGCATTGTCCTGTTGAAACGTGGCCGCTGGCAAGTCCTGCAGGTAAGGGAGGACTACAGGCTCCAAAACGTCGGAGATGGTGTGGTGGCTGTTGAGTGTACCGGCGATGCGTACCAGAGGGGTGCGGGTGTCATATCCAATTGCGCCCCAAACTATAACGCCAGGCGACGGGCCGGTATGGCGATGCATAATGCAGGCGTCTTACAGTCTCTCGCCGCGGTGCCGCCACACGCAGATCCGACCATCATGGTGTTGCAGGCAGAAGCGGGATTCATTGGAGAAGAAAATGTCGTGCCATTCCGTAGCCCAGGTGCGGCGTTCAACGGCCCACTGCCGCCGCACTCGCCGGTGGTGTTACGTCAATGGTAATCGGAACCATGGGAGCCGTGCGACAAGTCCCCGCTCCTGCAGACGACATCAAACGGTACGTGCTGACACAGGTTGTTGCGCAACACACCCTAGTTCCTGCGCTCACGTTCCTGTTGTGGCGGTGCGAGCCGTCTATGCCGGCCGTACAACATGCCGGTCCTCTCGACAGGTGGAGTGCCGCGTCAGCGGCAATCACTCACGTCGGTCCGTCCGTCCCACCTGCACCCACCGAATTCATACTTGCCTCACTGTAGTTGGATGTCGTCCCACACGGGCGCCGACGTCTCGGTACGATAAACCGCTGTCGCGATAAGCCACTATTCGTCCTCTGTCGAACTCCGAAACGTGCTGGAATGACTGCCGGATTTTGCGACGAGGCATCAGGAAGCTTCCCACGCACAGGTCCGGCAGCACAACACACTTCCACTACTTACACCCCGCCTTCTGTGCACCCTTCTTTTAGTGCCTCTCGGTGGCGTGCCGGGCGCACATGATTTGCATATGCTCTACAATGCTAATCGTTTGCATGTCCTCTCGCGGGCGGCGCATGCTGCGAATTTCAGGCTTATCGGATGCTTCCTTCTTGGTGTTGCATTTTTGGTGGCCTGCAGTGTATTTCATAATTTCTAAAAATGAATCGTCATTAGTTTTCAATCTTTTTCGCCACATAAATTCACATAATTCCAGAGCGCAGACAAACGGTTAAAAGAACACTCCTTCCGAATGACCACACGTAATTCCAAAGCGCAGACAATCGGTCAAAAGAATGTGATCACTGCGCATAGGTAGTACGCATAGAGAAGCATGTGATCACTGCGCATAGGTAGTACGCATAGAGAAGCATGTGATCACTGCGCATCTGCTGCCAAAGGTCCTGTGTTCTACTTTCGAAATCGGGAACTACTTGAAAGCGTTCCTATTCGGAAGTCAAATAGTGGCGGGCAGATAACAGGAAAGGTCCACAATAACTTTTCCTTTGGTGGCGTTGAGACCAAAAAAATGATGGCGCGACCTGTACCTTGATGACGTCAGTAGACAAAAAAATGTTCGATTGCTTAATTATGGTTACGTTTCAGAAAATATTAAGTATTCCAAGTTACAATATGAAGATATTTTAATCGATGTTCAAATTTTCGTCTTTGGGAACGCGTTTATTGTGAAGAAAATGTGTACAGAAGTTTGCCACTGGAATGTACAGGAAGCAGGAAGCAAATCCCTGAAGCATGGCATATCAAGATGTCGGAGACCTGATGCCAACGCCGAGGTTCATCTTTTTGAGCGCGTTCTTGTGCTGATAAGAAACATTTGAGTTTGTAGGGAATTGAGCCCAGGTAGCGTAGTTGCGGCCTAGAAAGATTAATATCACTGGTTCTGTCTTTCTCGATACAGCTATGTACTAGGTCCAAGGCGTATCCTGCCTCAGTGGCAAATTTGGCAACGTTCTTTAATTCACGTTGTCTAGAAAGAACATCGGAAGATACTGCAGATGCTCTTCCGATTCGAGAACGGAAGAAAGCTGTGTGGTCGGCGCGCCGTATAGCTTGCCACGTGGATCGTTCTGACCATACCGTCCGACTGTGTTCGCAGCAGTGGACACGTGACGGCACTACCACACGGCGGAGCTTCTCCGGACGGACCAGGAGGATCATCCGTAGAGAGGATCGACGGATCGAACGCCAGGTACGAACGGATCCCAACGGGACCCGGTCCACTATATAGGCGGATATAGTGGCTCTTGTGTGCCCACGAACTATTTTCCGACCCCTCGCGGAAGCGATTCTGCGATCCCAGCGCCCCTTACGTATGCTTCCATTAACAGCGGAACATCGCCGGCTCCGTGTGCAGTGGTGCCAGGCCAGAGCGACGTTTAACGCCACAGACTGGCGACGTGTGGTGTTTAGCGATGAGTGCCGCTTCGTCTTGGGGACAGATGATCATCGTGCCCGGGTGTGGATGTCCCCGGGTCAAGGCACAATCCAAAGCTCGCGATCGGAAGCCACACCTCCCCCACTGCCGGCATCATGGTCTGGGGAGACATTGCTTCGACAGCCGATCAGCTCTATTAGTAGTACGTGGATCATTGACGGGCCAGCGGTATCTTAATGAGACCCTACAGCCCCATGTGCTCCCTTACTTGGTCTGGATTCCAGGTACGCCATACCAGCAGCATAATACCCTCCCGCAAACGTCTCGGGTTGCCCAAGACTGCCTACGTCATGTCCAAACACCTCCATAGCCTTTCCGCTTCCCTGGCATGTCCCATATCGAGCATGTGTGGTACCAGTGGAAACGCCGGATGCCACCGTGCCGCACTATCCTGGATTTGTAGCATACCGTCCATCACGTGTGGGCCAGTTTGCCGCAGGACAACACCAGCCGTCTGTTTGACTCCATTCCGGACAGCATCGAAGCATGTATCGCCTCACGAGGCGGTGCGACGCGCCATTGAAGATGACCGGACTGCGTGCCACAGATCCCTCTGAAATTGTCCCGCAGCTCTGTTTTTGCCATTATGTGTATCTTCATCTGTATCATTACGTCCATAAAATTTCAGTTCAATCCGATGCTTCCTTCTTGGTGCGCAAATTTCATTGTCCGAGAGCGTATATTGCTCGACTGGGCGAAGTATTGCTTCCGAGAGAACGGCTGAAAGCGAGGATCTCATCGGAACGCCATTAATCTGTTTGTAGATTTGTCCTTAGAAGCTGAAGTAGATGGAATTTGAGACCAAGTCCATTAACTTGAAGATGTTAAGGCAAGACTTCTGCGAATGAAGTAATGAGTTTCTCTAATCGATACGTTGGTGCGGACCTGCTTAACACAATGGATCTCAATGGATTACCGGGATTGAGGTGTTTAAGTTTTCCGAGCTTTGGGATCTGAGGAAATAGTTTAAGTAATTTTACTATTGTTTGTGGTCCAATTCTTAACTGTTAGTTTTTTTTATTTGTTTACTTATAATCTGTATTTTCATACAAATTGGAAAAGGTTATTCGACACTATCACAAGGCCATTACGTGTTTTATGTGTGTGATCGTGAGGCATTTCAAAGAGACCGGCCTTAGTTCTCTAAAGGAATAAAATTTGCATGATATGTTTAATTTCGGCATAAGTGTTTTGTAATGCTTTGTATTGGTGTTAAACTAAGGAAATCGTTCTAATCACAACGTGTGCATTTGTGTAACACGCAATAAAGTAATGGTACTCTAACTCAGACCGTACACAGTTTTTAGAAGGGTTTGCAGCCTGGGGTCAAGGCAAAATTTTCGAAAAATCTAGTTTACAATTTAGAATCACCAAATTTGTTGTACTATCTCATGATACCCTAACTTAGATAGTAGACGTTTTTGGAAGGAGTCGGGACAAGGGGTCAAGGTTTCCCCACACATTTTTTTTTGTAAAATGTACAGTTTTCAATTTGGAACCACAAAATTTGGTATACTATCTCATGAGATTCTAAATTAGACCGTAGATGGTTTTTGGAAGGGGTCGGAGCCCTGTGTCGGTTAGAGCTCGGGGTCAAGAGACCCCCACACAAAATGTCCATCAAATCTACAGTTTTCAATTTAGAACCACCAAATTTGGTACACTATCTCATGGGACTCTATGCTAGACCGTAGATGGTTTTTGGAAGGAGTCGGGGGAAAGGGGACAAGGGGCACCCACGCACAATTTTCGTAAAATCTACATTTTTCAATTTAGAACCACCAAATTTGATATACTACCTCATGGGACTCTAAGCTAGACCGTAGACGGTTTTTGGAAGAAGACGGGGAAAGGGAACAAGGGGCACCCACGCACAATTTTCGTAAAATCTACATTTTTCAATTTAGAACCACCAAATTTGATATACTAACTCATGGGACTCTAAGCTAGACCGTAGACGGTTTTTGGAAGAAGACGGGGAAAGGGAACAAGGGGCACCCACGCACAATTTTCGTAAAATCTACATTTTTCAATTTAGAACCACCAAATTTGATATACTACCTCATGGGACTCTAAGCTAGACCGTAGACGGTTTTTGGAAGAAGACGGGGAAAGGGAACAAGGGGCACCCACGCACAATTTTTGTAAAATCTACATTTTTCAATTTAGAACCACCAAATTTGGTACACTATCTCATGGGACTCTATGCTAGACCGTAGATGGTTTTTGGAAGGAGTCGGGGGAAAGGGGACAAGGGGCACCCACGCACAATTTTCGTAAAATCTACATTTTTCAATTTAGAACCACCAAATTTGATATACTACCTCATGGGACTCTAAGCTAGACCGTAGACGGTTTTTGGAAGAAGACGGGGAAAGGGGACAAGGGGCACCCACGCACAATTATCGTAAAATCTACATTTTTCAATTTAGAACCACCAAATTTGATATACTACCTCATGGGACTCTAAGCTAGACCGTAGACGGTTTTTGGAAGAAGACGGGGAAAGGGAACAAGGGGCACCCACGCACAATTTTCGTAAAATCTACATTTTTCAATTTAGAACCACCAAATTTGATATACTACCTCATGGGACTCTAAGCTAGACCGTAGACGGTTTTTGGAAGAAGACGGGGAAAGGGAACAAGGGGCACCCACGCACAATTTTCGTAAAATCTACATTTTTCAATTTAGAACCACCAAATTTGATATACTACCTCATGGGACTCTAAGCTAGACCGTAGACGGTTTTTGGAAGAAGACGGGGAAAGGGAACAAGGGGCACCCACGCACAATTTTCGTAAAATCTACATTTTTCAATTTAGAACCACCAAATTTGATATACTACCTCATGGGACTCTAAGCTAGACCGTAGACGGTTTTTGGAAGAAGACGGGGAAAGGGAACAAGGGGCACCCACGCACAATTTTCGTAAAATCTACATTTTTCAATTTAGAACCACCAAATTTGATATACTACCTCATGGGACTCTAAGCTAGACCGTAGACGGTTTTTGGAAGAAGACGGGGAAAGGGAACAAGGGGCACCCACGCACAATTTTCGTAAAATCTACATTTTTCAATTTAGAACCACCAAATTTGATATACTACCTCATGGGACTCTAAGCTAGACCGTAGACGGTTTTTGGAAGAAGACGGGGAAAGGGAACAAGGGGCACCCACGCACAATTTTCGTAAAATCTACATTTTTCAATTTAGAACCACCAAATTTGATATACTACCTCATGGGACTCTAAGCTAGACCGTAGACGGTTTTTGGAAGAAGACGGGGAAAGGGAACAAGGGGCACCCACGCACAATTTTCGTAAAATCTACATTTTTCAATTTAGAACCACCAAATTTGATATACTACCTCATGGGACTCTAAGCTAGACCGTAGACGGTTTTTGGAAGAAGACGGGGAAAGGGAACAAGGGGCACCCACGCACAATTTTCGTAAAATCTACATTTTTCAATTTAGAACCACCAAATTTGATATACTACCTCATGGGACTCTAAGCTAGACCGTAGACGGTTTTTGGAAGAAGACGGGGAAAGGGAACAAGGGGCACCCACGCACAATTTTCGTAAAATCTACATTTTTCAATTTAGAACCACCAAATTTGATATACTACCTCATGGGACTCTAAGCTAGACCGTAGACGGTTTTTGGAAGAAGACGGGGAAAGGGAACAAGGGGCACCCACGCACAATTTTCGTAAAATCTACATTTTTCAATTTAGAACCACCAAATTTGATATACTACCTCATGGGACTCTAAGCTAGACCGTAGACGGTTTTTGGAAGAAGACGGGGAAAGGGAACAAGGGGCACCCACGCACAATTTTCGTAAAATCTACATTTTTCAATTTAGAACCACCAAATTTGATATACTACCTCATGGGACTCTAAGCTAGACCGTAGACGGTTTTTGGAAGAAGACGGGGAAAGGGAACAAGGGGCACCCACGCACAATTTTCGTAAAATCTACATTTTTCAATTTAGAACCACCAAATTTGATATACTACCTCATGGGACTCTAAGCTAGACCGTAGACGGTTTTTGGAAGAAGACGGGGAAAGGGAACAAGGGGCACCCACGCACAATTTTCGTAAAATCTACATTTTTCAATTTAGAACCACCAAATTTGATATACTACCTCATGGGACTCTAAGCTAGACCGTAGACGGTTTTTGGAAGAAGACGGGGAAAGGGAACAAGGGGCACCCACGCACAATTTTCGTAAAATCTACATTTTTCAATTTAGAACCACCAAATTTGATATACTACCTCATGGGACTCTAAGCTAGACCGTAGACGGTTTTTGGAAGAAGACGGGGAAAGGGAACAAGGGGCACCCACGCACAATTTTCGTAAAATCTACATTTTTCAATTTAGAACCACCAAATTTGATATACTACCTCATGGGACTCTAAGCTAGACCGTAGACGGTTTTTGGAAGAAGACGGGGAAAGGGAACAAGGGGCACCCACGCACAATTTTCGTAAAATCTACATTTTTCAATTTAGAACCACCAAATTTGATATACTACCTCATGGGACTCTAAGCTAGACCGTAGACGGTTTTTGGAAGAAGACGGGGAAAGGGAACAAGGGGCACCCACGCACAATTTTCGTAAAATCTACATTTTTCAATTTAGAACCACCAAATTTGATATACTACCTCATGGGACTCTAAGCTAGACCGTAGACGGTTTTTGGAAGAAGACGGGGAAAGGGAACAAGGGGCACCCACGCACAATTTTCGTAAAATCTACATTTTTCAATTTAGAACCTCCAAATTCGATATACTACCTCATGGGACTCTAAGCTAGACCGTACCAAGGGGCACCCACGCACAATTTTCGTAAAATCTACATTTTTCAATATTTGATATACTACCTCATGGGACTCTAAGCTAGACCGTAGACGGTTTTTGGAAGAAGACGGGGAAAGGGGACAAGGGGCACCCACGCACAATTTTTGTAAAATCTACATTTTTCAATTTAGAACCACCAAATTTGATATACTACCTCATGGGACTCTAAGCTAGACCGTAGACGGTTTTAGGAAGAAGACGGGGAAAGGGGACAAGGGGCACCCACGCACAATTTTTGTAAAATCTACATTTTTCAATTTTGAACCACCAAATTTGATATACTACCTCATGGGACTCTAAGCTAGACCGTAGACGGTTTTTGGAAGAAGACGGGGAAAGGGAACAAGGGGCACCCACGCACAATTTTCGTAAAATCTACATTTTTTAATTTAGAACCACCAAATTTGATATACTACCTCATGGGACTCTAAGCTAGACCGTAGACGGTTTTTGGAAGGAGTCGGGGCAAGGGGTCAAGGAGCCCCACACGAAATTTCTATAACATCTACATTTCAAAATTGCCTTTATTCTTCAGTAAAATAACATTTCTATGTACATGACAATGGAATTCTGCCAATAAATACAGCGGTATATACATCAGCTGGAAAGTTCCAGTGAAACGTAAAACAAAATATTGTTAAAATCATAAAAAAAAAAAAAATTATTTCGCCACGTAGGGCGAAGGAGAGGCAGACAATAAAGCACGAGCGATACAAACGAAAATGTTTACCTACAGTATTGTAGACAGGGCAAGACATGATTCTATACTATGCACAAATTCCAATTAAGCATTACTACCATACTAAATATTAAACATTAGGTACTAATTCACAGAAATGCAACAGTGATGCTACATTCAAAATTTACAACATATGTACAGAAGTATTCAGTGATTAGGGGAAATAACGCTAAATGTACTCAGAAGGGCATCTTGTTACATTATATTATACACACAGTGACTAATATTTTAAAAAAATATTCAACATAATGAAGGGGACATTGCGTGGGCAGTAAACTGTGCAGAAGGAAGAATTATATACAACAACATAAAACCCAACATTATCGAAGAGAACATGGGAAACATGGTGAGCTATCTTCAATGGCACATTAAAACAGAAAAATCACAAATAGCGAAGCACCAAAATTAATACGTAAAAACATGATTTGTTACAGTGAACATGGGCGACAACAAAAATCCCACTTATAGGTTGAGATGTAACTGCAAATTGTGGATATGGAACCACCCAGCCGATTGGGCCCAAGTGGATTGAAAAACGCTATCGGTGTTTGTTGAGGCAGCACGAGAGTGCTCCATTTGGAGGCGAGTGGTTAACCGTGCTAGGAAGCGTCTCCGAATGATAGCACTTGCCTCCTGAGGAGGTGGAATAAGAGCGGGGAAGCGTTGTTGAAGATGGAAAGCATAGACAGTGAACTTCACAAGAAGAAAAATATAACGGCACACAAGAGGCAAGTGAGTAGGTGGATGCTTTGTTTGGAGTAGCCAAGCATATGCAAGAAATGGTAACGATCGAGCACAAATTCGATCAGCAAGACGAAATGCTGTGTTTAGGACTGGCAGGAGAACGGGGCAGAATAGGTATTGATGTTGGACGTCGCTGACTTCAGGGCAAAAGGAGCACTGCGGAGAGGTGAGAAGGGTCATGCGAAACAGTACTGATGGGGCGGGGAGACGAAGGTGAAGAAATTGCCAATGGACATTGAGTTCAAGAGGGGAGGAAAGGGGGAGGTAGATGCTGTCCAGATGGCGGGGAGAAGAGAAGGAGGAGCAGAATGAACAGAAAGTGGAAGTGCGGGAGGGGAAAGAAGAAGCCAATAAAGAGAAGAGGAGGAGAGAGAAGTAACTAGAACCGGGGAGCTACGAATGAGGAGAAAGAACGGTAGGGAAAGAGGAGCAGAGGGGACCGAGAAGAGACCATCAGGTGAAGCGAGGAGTGGAAAGAGGCTCCAAAGCGCTGTGCGAAGAAGAAGATATTCGTTAGCAAGAGTAATGGTTGGAGATAGAAACAGGGAAGAAAGAGGTCTCCAGGTTAGATCAGAAGTTACGAGAGAACGGACAGTTATCACACCAGAGCGGATCCAATGAGGAAAGTAAAAGTAAGGGAGGTTAGGAGGGTGAATAAGAGAAGAGAAGAAGAGAGGTTCATCTAGGAGATCAAGAGTTGAAGAAGGAAATGAACGGAGAAGAGGAAGCGAACGAAAGAGAGAAAGGCCCTCTCGCAGGACAGGAGGGAGGTGGGACGGGAGAAGAGAGTATGCATCCATCTTCAGAAACAGTAGGAAGGTGAAAGATGGGTCACGGAAAGAAGCTAGAACATTCAAGGTAGTGGTAAGGGACGGAACAGTTGAAGTGGCAAGGCGAATGAAATGAATAATGCGATGAGTTTTATAAAGGAAAGCTGGATCAGGAAGCTGGATGCCACCCAAAGAGGCTGGCAGATGAAGCGTGGCAGGTTTAACCCAGTGATGTGAAGACCAGATGACGGAAGTTGAGAGGCGAGTGATGGTCATCATTTGTGACACGGGCACAACCGTCGACATCCAAGAGTATTCGCATAGAGAGATAAGTTGTCGACGAACAACGGCTGCTCGTTGACGGAACGATGTGAAAGGGCGGGCCTTACTCCAGTAGGCAGCAGTCCGTTGTATCCGGGGAAGAAGAGCAGTCCAGGTGGCAGATGCAGAAGCCAAGGGCAATCCGACATACGCACCGAGGATCTTCTGTGTAGTGGCTGTCCACTGCGCACCCCAAGGAGCATCAGTGCGGGCAGCCCATGCCCCGCACCATAAGCCAGTACTTTTAGTGGCATTCAGCGCTTCTCCAGATAATGCAACATACTGTTGATATACAGAATACAGGCGATCAAATTGAGATTCATCCCGGACGCAAAAGGTCACATCTTCAGCATAGGCGGTGAAATTTATTCGATGATGACGAGTACTAGCCACTGTCGGCGGTAGGACATCCAGGAGTGATCTTCGGGCTGCTAACAGGAAAGGCTCAAAAGCGAGAGCGAATAGCTGGCCGGAGAGCGGACATCCTTGCCGGATGCCTCGCTTAAACGGAATTGGAGCGGTTAGAAATGTGGCCGCTCGAACATGGAAACTAGCTCCCTGATAAAGGGCCAAGAGTGCGGAAGAAAAGGTAGGAGGAAAGCCAAATTGTGAAAGGACAGCAGAGAGATAAAAATGAGAAACGTTATCAAAAGCGGACTTTTGATCCAGATTGAGGAAGGCAAGAGGTTCACAAAAAGAGCGAGCGAGGAAGTGAAGATGAAGGAGAAGAGAAACGTTAGTGGAAATAGTCCGACCAGGCACAGTGTATGTCTGGTCAGGAGAAATAACGAAAGAGAGAACAGAATTAAGGCGACGGGATAAGAGTTTTGTATAGAACTTATAGTCAGTGTTTAGGATGGAGATAGGGCGCCAGTTTCCAAGATCCAAGAGGTCACCCTTCTTAGGAAGGAGGATGGTGTGTGCCAAAGTAAAGTCGGGCGGTAACGCAGGAGAGGAAAAAGCAGACGAGAAACACGCAGACAGAAAAGGCAGAAGGCACGGTAGAAAAGCACGATAAAAGGACAGAGGAAGGCCGTCAGGTCCAGAAGCGGCATGAGGATTGAGAGTAGCGAACGCCTCGCGGAGTTCGCGAAGAGAGAAAGGAGAGAGTAAAGAAGTAGATAAAGTAGAGGGGACCTGAGGAAGAGAGGAGAGAAGAGGAGAAGCTAATGAGGATGAAGACTGCGTTACCGCACTGTACTTGGCGATGAAATACTGTCTGGTGAAAGTGCATAGCTTCGATGGGTTCGAAGTGATGGAACCATCCTGGAGGCGAAGATGACGCAAAGATGTAGCAGAACGATGTTGAGATTCCAAGGCGGTTAAGTAATCGTGAGAATCAGCTGTAGGGGAGAGATGCAAGAAATGCATCCTGCAGGCTGCATCGGATGCGCGAGGAAGAAGCAAAGCATGGAGATCTGCCAGATAGCAGGGGTATTGCGGATCATCAAGAGAGAGCATCGACAATAGAGCACGTAGATTCGCAATTTTCATATCGCTCTCATTCCGAGAGGCATGGGAGTAGCGCCGTACAAAAAGCACCAAGTCATGTTTGACACTGAGCCACAGTTGCATCGCGTCGGACGTAGTATCAAGAAGGGGCTGACGACTTCGGAGGAACTCACGCACAGCAACACAAAATTGTTGATCATCCAGGAGCGAGTCCGGAAAAGTCCATACTCGTTGAGTCCTTGAAGGTGAAGGCGAAACACACACCGACAGACTGACAATACTGTGGTCTGAAGCGGCGGAAGGATGATGGGCAGCAGCTGCGATCGACGGGAGAAGAGCAGTCGAAACATAAAATTTATCCAACCGTGCTGCCGTAGTGCTGCCATGGATGGAAGAGCGCCAGGTAAAAGAGATTTCCGACGGGTGTAGATGCCGGAACGCATCAACCAATTGAAAATCATCAACTAGCTGGGAAATCTGTAATACACGTTGTCTGCGGTATTCTCCAACGGTTGAATTGCGGTCAAAGGCCGGCAACAACGTACAATTGAAATCTCCGCCGATGAGAATGTATTCAGACGGTGGGATGCATGACAGCTCTGTACGGAGTGTGGAGAGAAGATCAGGTAACAGACGTTCATCACAGGGGACATATATGTTAAAAACATGATAGGTCACGTTTTCAATGCAAAAGACAGCGACCTGGAGGTTGTCCACATGTAAGGCACGAATCACTGGCGTCGAAATCAGAGGGAGTAGGCGGTGATGGATCCCAAGTGCAAGGCCACCATTCCGTCCAACTCGATAAGCATGGTGAAAATCGTAGGGCCAAGCCCGCCAACGAGAGAACAAAGTGGTAGCAGAGCAATTGGTCTCTTGGAGCAAGAGAAGATCTGCGTGTAGAGGCGCCAAGTCCTCATACACTAGAGCATTTCTAGGAGAAGCAGAGAACCCTCTGCAGTTAAGTGTGACCACCTTGAATCGGTAGGTCCTTCCCAGGTCGACACGCACGTGCGCTGGAATCTGTTATTTTCTTCGCTTGCTTCTTCATTCTGTCAACACTAAATTTGAGATCGGGATAGGAAAGCACAAGATTTCGATACACAGATATCACACTAGAAACTTGGGTTAGAACAGTAGGAAGATCAAGCAAATGACGTGCAACAAACTGATTAAAGAATCTAGGATGTTTATGAGAGCATAATACTTCATATATTTTATGAAGAGAAAGCGGACCTACCGGTATATCCGCCTTCGCTTCAGCTAGGTATCGGAGAAAAGAATCTAGGGAAAGCACTGGGGGTGGAGTCTTAGAACCTGGAATCACAGCAGGGTGTCGACTTGTTCGTGGCGAAGTACGACGTTGAGAGGAGGAGCGGGAAGATGAGTCAACAGAACGACCTCTTGCAGCACCGATGCGAGGAGGGAGCGGAGTCTGCGGAGCACTCCAGGACTCCCGTCGAGCAGGCTTGCTGGTAGTTGTAGGGTCAGAGTGATTGCCAGAAGTGTCACTAGCAGTAGGGCAGTCCATGTCAGTAACTGTACTTGGAGTGTCTTCATCCGAAGGAAGATGAAGGTCAGCAGTCAGGTCAGCTGGAGCTGCAAGGAACGTGGGCGGAGCTGTCGGTACCAGATGAGGAAAGTCCTCTGTCAACAATTGTGGGGCAGGACCCCGTGGAGGAAGGCCCGATGGCAGAGCAGGTTGAAGTTCTGAAGACACCTCCTTAGAAACGGTAGGGGTGGACGACACAGGGCTGTCACGAGTGACGTTTGGTCCCGAAGACTGAGGTACAGCAGGGCGGCGGAAGCACTCACTACGTTGATGGCCATACGCCTTACAAGTCTGACAATGAAAGGAGGTTAAAACGTCGATGCGTCGGATTTGATCTCCACATTTTACAGTGAAGAGAGTAGGAAAAGACTTGATATGTTCATCCGAAGAGAATACTACTCGCGCAACTCGTCGGGCACTTTCAATCGAACGATCATCCTCGTCCTTTGGAGCAGCGGAGTGTGTGGTAATGTTACCCACAACACGACCGGATTGCATAAGAAAAGCACAAAGCATAGCATCTGTGACTTCAGGATGTACTGGGTACATCGAGACCGTTACTGGTCTCTGGGCGACAGGCTCAGGAAATAATTGGTGATCACCAACAACCAGCCCAGTCTGTAAGACAGAGGTAGCATCTGCCGCATGAAAAAAATAAACAATGACACTCGGCCCTCTGCGCGACATATGACGTATCGCTGACGGAGAGAACTTTTGTTTTAGAGCAGTTGAGTACATTTTGAGTGGTGTGTCTGGCAGCGCCTCAAAGCACACACCCAACTCAGTAGCCGTGGTGAAAGAGGCACCTGCTGGAGAATCCACTGGAATTTCGAGCACAACCTCATTACCAGAGCGACGGACATGAGGTTTTAAAGCTGCGGCTTCCGCTCGCATGGAATTAGACTTGGGCTGAAGCCTTTGGGAAGTTACCGCTGAAGAATAGGAACGAGGAGCAGTAGAAGTGGAGGTTGAAGGCAGAGGAGCACCGCCATCCATTGAAGGCAGAGGAGCATCGCCATCCATTGAAGGCAGAGGAGCACCGTCATCCATAGTGTCCATGACGTCAACTGTCACTATATGAGAAGCAGCTGGGGCAAGAGCTGTAATAGTGACGTCAGGGGAGGAAAACGATACGCCGCCAACGGTTGACGTCGACCCGGAGGGCAACGTGACAACGCCACCGCTGGGCAAAGTGCCGTGATCACCGGAAGTGATGTCAGGGTTGACAACACCACCGGATGACGCCATTTTAATGGCGCCGAGATAAGTAAGGCTTCTACCAGCTCGGTAGGAATTTTAAACACGACGATAAGAAACGAAAAAAGGCACTCACCACTTCGGGAGATGTCCGAAACGAATCACCAAACCTTTATAGTGGAGGTAAGCACAAACCTAGTTATCCTAGTAGCCTAAATACTTGAAATACAAACAAAACTCACGGAGCACAATCTACAGTTTACAATTTAGAACCACCAAATTTGGTATATTATCTCATGATACTCTAACTTAGCCGTAGACGATTTTTTGATGAGGTCGGAGCCCGGGGTCACGGGGCCTCCCATACAAAATTTTCATAAAAAGTTCCATTTTTTACTTTTAAGAACTGAAACACAATTCAGCACTCCAATACTCGATCTAAGGTCTAAGTTAGAGACCGTAGATAACAATAAAGTGCAAAAATATCCGTTTGATGGCGTATTAGAAACAAAAATGAATAAACTTTAGCTTTCACCACCAACGGGAAACTTCATCAGTCAGAAATACAATGTAATGTAAATAGATAGTTCTAGATATTCCAAATTCAAAGCGGTAAACAAAAGAATGATCAATGGTAATGTCAAGTCGCATGCACGCGACATGACATAGGCACATTGCATTCCAGTGTCGCGGGATTCTCAGAAGGGCAGTTCTATAGACGTCTTCTTGAAGGTAAGTATTTCCATTCCTCTTCCTTTCTTTTCTGTTTCACAAAAGTAAATTAATTCAATGAATTTTTTTTTCACATTTTCAGCCATTCCAGCTCCTTTTTCTTCCTTACCCGGGAAAAACCGGGTACCCCTGCTAGTACACCATAAAACCTAATTAATAATATGGAATTTAAAAAATTCTGTGAAATGGATTTCCGGAAAGGGGCCTGGAATATATTTTTAGCGAGGCGGCTGAGAGTTTTTCAGGTACGCCACTGGGCCTAACTAACTAAGGGGTCATCATAATAATTTGTTCACTCATTGCATAGAGATATAATTTACCATCAGTTTTTAAAGTTCAGGTTTGACGTTTTCACCTCCGGGCGTGACCTTTCGAACTTTTTAATTAAGAGAATCGAGAAAATTTCGCGTTTTTACTTCATCCGGGTTTTTGCGCAGTAAGAATAGCTCGGAGGGAAATAGGTTAACACTTAATTCTTTAATGTTGAAGTATGTATCTCCAATCAATAACTATTAATCTTCATAAAAAAACAGGGATGCAGTCTGGAAGTCATTAGGACTAATATAATAGCTATAAATCATTATCTAGTAATCACTCTCGCAATCTCTTAGTGGGAGGAGAACACCCTAATTATTTGTTGATCGACTCACACAACACTTGGGCGTTAAAACTTTGCGTAATTAATTGAAGAAAAACAATCTTCTCTTCCCTCCAGTTCAGCCCTCCGGCGTGGAGAAGAAATACTTTTGGTGCAGACAAGCGAAAACAGAATATTCGATAAAATCCGCGCTTTCCAGAAACGATGCCAAACTTATATTCTTTTCTTCTGCGAAGTCATCTCCAGCGTCATTATTCATATTGCGCAACTTCTTCTTTGATGCGTATTCCCTTATTCAAAGCCGACGTCATGAATATCAAGATAATTTTTCTTATTAAACCGCTTGCGTAGAGAAATTAATTTTTCCTCAACATCCATTAAGCATGGTTTAAAGAGCACGACTGCATTTTTAAAACAATTCAAACGCTATTTTAATAACGATTTCACTCGAAAGAGTGCGTGGTAATTAAAATGGGAATAAAGATACGGGGTCTGGTGACAATGTTACAAAGAAACTTGTTGAAAAGAACACAATCTTTCCACTAAAGGATTCATGTATTCATTTTAATTGCCATCTCCTATTGTAATTGGTTGTTCTTCAATGGAGTTATGACGTCACCGGATGTGACGGTACGTGATCCGCGTTCAGTTTTTTTCTCGGCAATATGCTCAAAACTCGGTACACACAATGGCAGCAAATGCCTATTGATAATTCTTTTCCTTCTTTTTTTTTTTAAATTTAAAATAAGATATTTCAAAGCGCAAAATATAATATATAACTGCGTCCTGTGATGAGAAAATGGCGCATCTGATAATTCAGAATCCATAAACAGAATATTCGTTTCGATTAGATCTAGCAAAAAAAAACGCATTTCGCAAAAAAAAAAAAATTATTTTAATTTTATTAAATACAAACGCCAAATTGAGAGTTAATCACACAAAATGAAAAAAATATAGGTACCGAAAAATATATATTATTTTTTCTCAAAGTATCTTTCCTCGGATGATGTGCAACGATTCCGTCCTTCAGTCCACTTTTCAAAGCAAGTGGCGAAGGCGTTTTGTGGAAGCTGCTTAAGCGACACCTTGAATGACGTCAGCATTTGTGTTGAATGTTGCGCCACGGAACTTCTCCTTCATTGTTAGAAACAGACTGAAATCGTACGGGGCTAGATCGGGAATATTGCCAGGCTAGAGCATGATTTGAATCCTGCATTTCGTAAGAAACTGTTGAACACAAGTAGCCGCATGTGGGCGGGCGTTATCACGGTGTAGGGTCCACTTGCCCAACAGTTCCGATCGCTTAATCGATATGTGTCGTCGCAGACGCTTCAAGATTGAAATGCAATACTCAGCGCCGCCCCGGTGGCGCAGTGGTCTAAGGCGCTGGCCTCTGATCATTCATCCGTAAGGGGTCCGGGTTCGAATCCCGGTCAGGCATGGATGTTGTGTTTGTCTTACGGCACTGGCTCTCTCCCTTCCCTGGAACCAGTGACTCTAAATTAGGGACGGGCGACTGCTTATAGCCCATTGAGTTGCTCACGGTGGTCGTTAAACCTCAAATAAAAAAAAAAAAAAAAAAAAAAAATACTCAGCATTGACAGTAATTTGTGGAGGAACGGCATGCTCACAGACTACACCTTTCTGATCAAGGAAGATTATCATCATCATCTTCCCAAATGATTTCGTTTGCCTGGAGTAGAAACCATGCATTATTTCAAGAAACTGTTCCTAAAAGGTTTGTCAACATGAGTAGTATCGGTCAACAAATGACTTTTTTTTTTCAATAGAGATTTTAGAAGCTCACATTTTGCTGCAAATACATCATAAGCGGAAATTAAGACTTACGCCGCCTGGTGGTCAAACCATTTTTTACAAAAATTAGAAATATGTGCAAAGGATTTCCCTTTAGGAGCTGTACCCGGTGCAGAAAGAATGTTTCAAATAGGAGATTTAGAAACAGAAATATAGGGGGAAAGCAATTTACCTTTACGCCCCTAGCGGAAAGTTTATGAATTTCTTGCAAATTTTGAAATTATATGAAAAACATGTCACACTGGAAGTGGTATCCAACAAAGAACGAATTTTTCAAATCGGACTCCTAGAAGTAAAGATACTGACAAAAATAAGATATACATCTACGACCCCTGGCGTAGAAACCATGCATTATTTTAAGAAGAAAATATTTCTTAAAGGTTCGTCGACATGAGTAGTATCGGTCTAATACGACGTTTTTTTTTTCAATCAAGAATTTCGAAGCTTATATTTTGCTGCAAATACATCAGAAGCGGAAATTAAGATTTACGTTACCTGGTAGCCAAACCATTTTTTTTTACAAAAATTAGAAATTATGTGCTAACCATTTCCTATCAAAAGGTGTATCCCGTGCAGAAAGAATTTTTGAAATCGGAGATTTAGAAGCAGAGATATAGAGGAAAACCCAATTTACCTCTACGCCCCCTAGCGGAAAGTGTATGAATTACTTGAAAATTTTGAAATTATATGAAAACCATGTCACACTGAAAACACTATCTAACAAAGAAGGAATTTTTCAAATCGGACTCCTAGAAGTAGTGCTGTTGACACAAATGAGATATACATATACGCCCCCTGGCGGAGAAACTGTGGAATATTTTAAGAAGAAAATATTCCGAAAAGGTTTATCGATGTGAGTGGCATCAGTCCACGAAAGAATTTTTTCAATCGATATTTTAGAAGCTCAGATTTTATGGCAATTACATCAGAAGCAAAAATTTGCATTTACGCCCCCTGGTGGCCAAAATATTCTTTACGAAAATTTGAAATTATATGCAAAATATTTTCCATCAGGAGGTGTATCCGTTGAAGAAAAAAATTTTCAAATCGGAGTTTTAGAAGAAGAGTTATCGGGAAAAATGTAATTTATTTTTACGTCCCCTAGCGGAAAATCATGCGTAATTTGAAAAAAGTAACTATATCTAAAATACTCTTCGTTATAAATGGAATCGAAAGATAAAATAATTTTTTTCAATCGGATGTTTAGAAGCAAATATGTGGAATAAAACGTATTTTTGAATTCGACATCATCTGCATTTACGCCCTCTAGCGGCGAAATTGTACATCCTAAAAAAAAACGAAATAAAGGATCATCATTCGCATATTTCAAGCTTCCCAATGCAAAAAGAATTTTTCAAATTGGACTGATAGTTGAAGAGCGGTGCATGTTCAAAACCGACGTCAGAATTTCTTGCACTGTTCCGTATGACATATTGACGATGATACCAATGTCTCAAATGGTTCTTCCTCATCCACCAGTTTCCTAATTTTGTCCACATTGTGTGGGGGGGTTGGGGTTGCTCGTGGGCGGACGTTTTGACATCTCATCGTCTTCCAGTGCCGTTCTGCCGCTTTTGAAGCGCGAGTTCCATTCAAAACACCTCGCACGACTCATTGCTTCATTACCATAAGCCTGCAGCAACATTTCATGTGTCTCCGTTCCCGATTTGCGGAGTTTGACGAGCAAAAATTTGATGTTCACTCGCTGCTCTAGCGGTGTTCTGAACGTGGTCACCAAATATCGTGTAGCACAGCTCCCGATGTGCACAGAACGACGCCACTCGGCACAATGACTCATAAAGGTCACTGCCCTCGACTGCTATTCACGCATGCGCGTACGGCCATCTGTTGGCGCACTAAGTACCTAGTCTCGGAACTTTTTGATCGCACTACGTATGCCAAACCTCATACGTGCTTAATTCGGGCTAGCGGAGTTCCATCTGGGTATCGAATAAAAGTTTCTATTTCAATGGCCGGGATGTGTAGTTTGATACGAGGGGGGCTTTTTAAATGCTTGGCTAATTTAATTTTAAGACATCCTAATTGCTCCCGGGGTAGATGCTGCATTCCAACTGCCTCAGTCAGGATAGGTCAGTACTGTGCGCTAGTTTTTAGTACTCACAAATTATTCCGCATTAAGGACATAAAGCTAAGTTAAAGTCATTCGTCGTTCTTACCCTGACGGAATTGTCAAACATCGGGAACACGTTGAACGGCAAATCTCTATTGATTTCCCTACCAGATCAATTCTTTCGAAAGTGCTAATGCCATTTTAATTCGCACGATTCGTCACGATTTGAAAAAAACGCATTTTGTCGCAAGCTGTCCCTCTGTTCTAGAAGGAAGCTGTCGACAAATGTGTTTGTGATTCCACAGTTTTTGTCACTTGAGGGAAAAAGAAAGTACTGCACACTCGGGTTTTCTAAACTTACGACGATTTATTGCTATATTATGCTTTTTTTTTCCAAATCTATCTGCAATTGTTCAGTTTCTTGAAAAGACTGACTAAAGAAGACAAGCTATAAAGGAAATTTCGGACGAACATTGGACTGACACCGTTGGTTAATATATAACTGTTATTTCATTCCAGTTATTATTGCTTGTAAGATTTTTTTTTTTTTTTGGTAAAAATCACTCAAGTAAAACCTATCACAATACTTTAATTTCACTCTCGTTTTTGGTTCCTGTTGTTTATGTAAATTCTCATTCATTCTCCATAAGCATTTTCTAACTTTTTGAACTGAGTTTGTAAGTTTTTTTTCGGCTCTTTTGCGACAGAAAATCGACCTTTTTTTGTGTGACAGTCGTTTAGGTCGATCCATGCTCCATCAATAGTCGCAATAAATTTCCATCTGTCTCCGTGCACTGAGAAAAACGTTTTGTTAATTGAACAAAAAAATTGTTAAATCAACAGAAAAATTCCGTTGATATACCGTCAACAAAAGTTTTTTTTTAATTAACAAAATTATTATTTTTCATTCAACAAAATGTTTTGTTATCATGAGAGAACGTTTTGTTCATTTAACAAAATAATTTTGTCAATTTTTGGCAATTTCTTTGATCTAATAACATGTACACTGAAGAGCAATTGAATTAGAGATACCTGTCTAGTAACGTGTAGCACCACCTTTCGCCTGATGACGGCGGCGATTCGTCTCGGCATGGACTCGACAAGACACCGGAAGCGTTGGGAAGCCATACGGATCCACGACCCCTGAACAAGCTCCCACAGTTCACGAAGATTTGATGGAGGGGGAACATCTCTCTCGATGGCATCCTAGATGTGCTCGATGGGATTAAGGTCAGGTGACCTAGCTAGCCAAGGAAGCAAGGTCACGTCAGTGGAGTGTTCATCCAACCATTCGGATACAATTCGGGAGCTGCATTGTCTTGCTGCAGGATGAGGTCCCCAGTGTGATGTTGAAGACGCACAAACGGGAGCAAATGGTCGTCCAGGATATCCCGGTAACGTTGACCTGTGAGGGACGATACCACACGTACCATGGGTCCCCACCAGCTTGAAGAGTACCCTGCTGGCAAGAAGGATCCATCGCTTCATGTGGTTTGCGCCGTATTCGTATCCTGCCATCCGCATGTACCAATGTGAATATCGACTCATCAGTCCAGGCAACATTTTGCCACATGTCTAGGGTCCAGGGGCGAAGTTCCCGCGCCCATGCTAATCTTTGCACCCTGTGATGTGCGGTCAGCAGCGGTACCCTCGTGGGACGATGGCTTCTGTACCACATAGCGAGGAGGAGATGGTTCTGGATGGTGTGACTGCTTACTCGTTTTTGCAGCGTTAAATTGCCGAGTGATTTCTTGCACTGTGACCCGTCTATCCGCTGTTACAATGCGAGCTAGCCGACGATGACCCCGCTCGTCCACACGCTGTTGGCCATGGCAGTTGGCCCTTCCAGGGATGGTTTTACCGGATTCGATGTACTCTCGGCGCACCCGTGACACAGTGGCTCCCGAAAATCCCAGTGCCTGCACGACCTGCAAGATGGAGTGACCCATTGGTCGGGCCCCGAGAATTTGCCCACGATCAAATGCGCTTAGATCCTTCGTCTTACCCATACTGCGTCCGACTCTTACTGATTCCCGTCGCATCACTCCTTATATTGTCGGATCGCTGCTTACGTCATGTCGTTTCCGTTTACGGGCCGCCCACAGCGCCACATTTGCATAACGCCAGCTGTCTCTAATTCAATTGCTCTTTAGTGTATTGTTATCGTGATAAAACGTTTTGTTGCTGCGACCAAACCTATTGTTATCGTGACAGTAATTTCTTGTTCCAACAAAATTTAAAGTTATGTAGCTGGGCTACTTTGTCCCTAAACTTTTTCTTTAATGGCAGCACTTCGCCGGTGCAATAGTTTTAGTCAGTGCCCTTTGACCTTGGGTCGGTGAACCACCTCCGACATGGAGACCAGACCAACATGAAGTGTGGAATCTTGTTGGCAGCTCGGGCTGAAGCAAATGCTAGACGTAGGCGGGCAAGGAGGTGGTTTCGGAATTGGCAACAGGAGTGCATCCCCCGCCTGGAACAGAGGCGGCGGAAGAGCAACGGATCGATGCAGTAGATAGAAACAATAGATAACATGTCGTGCCAGAATGAAGACATATGCACACGGTTCGGAGAGCGGTATGGGAGGGGAGAACTTCAACGGAGCAAGGTGCTGTAGGAATGAAACGGTAGATCAACGGCACATAGATACTGAGCAACAGTGAAAGCCAGATGCGGCAGAGGAAGAAGAACTGGGCAGTATTGGTAGGCATGATGAACATCGGCAGTCGATGAGCAGTAGATGCAGATGGGTGAATCAACAAGGGTCATCCGAAAACGTGTTGCTGGTATTAGCAAGCGACGGTGCAGGTACAACCAATGAACGTTGCGTTCCGCCGGGGTAGACAAATGTGAATATGTAGCACTCCAGGCGCACGACAGGGCTGTGGTCGGTAAATCTGGAATCAGCATTGGTACAGGAGGTGACGGATCACTAAGAAGGCGGTAAGGAGAGCGAACAAAAAAGCTGGAAAGAGGGAGAGAAGAGCCCCGAAAGGAGAGAGAGAAGCGAAGAGGAAGGGAGGCAGATGAAACAAACAGTAAGCCGGACGGGGAAGTATAATGAAGTAAATTTCTCCGTCATTTTTATCCGCGCCAAGATTCGAACCCGGATCCCCTCATTCCGGAATAAGTCGCTCTACCAATTGAGCTACGCGGACGTTTGTTCTGACTACTATCTGCCTTTATGTCGTGTGCGTCCTGCTAGCAGGTACGTCACAGAAGTTAGAGAGGAAAAGAGAGTAGAGATCGTGGATTGGAGAGAGGCGTAAAGAGAGAGAGAGAGAGAGAGACAATCGTCAGTGCAAGGAAGGAAGTAAGAAAGATCGGAAAAAGGCTTACAAGAAATATCAGTAGAAAGTAAGTCTTGGAGTCACGATCCCTGCGGGGAGCCAGGAAAGGTTAGCAAAATAGGGAGCATTAGGTAGGTGCAGGACAAGTGCTTTCACTGCTATCTGCCTTTATCTCATGTGCGTTCTGCGCGGCAGGCACGTCACACTTTCTCCCCCTCCGAACGAGGGCCGGGGGCATGGCCCACGGGTAAGCCGAGACCATGTGTCGCTGTAGGCAGTCATCCCATGAAGAACGTAAATTTCTGAAATCTCAGACAATTCGGTGTGTGGAACGTAACATCACATACATTTATTTTTTCGAAGCATGAAGAAGGCATTCTCATTTTTCCTGTCTCGCCGTGAGAAACGAACATCTCACCATTGCGAGAAACTTAACAGCCGGGTCATCCTGGAAGTTCGGGTGCCAATATGACGTACAAGTTTGTCCGCTGCGGGCATCGAACCTAGGTCCTCTCACTCCGGAGTAAGTCGCTCTCTCAACTGAGCTACGCGGACATGTGCTCTCACTGCTATCTGCCTTTACCTCATGTGCGTCCTGAGGTGCAGGCATGTCGCAATGTTTCTTTAGTGTTCATCTAAAACGCTGCTGCCAGTTTTGAATTTTCTTAGCTTCTTTTATTTTCTGTAATTTCTAATCAAAAACGTTCTAAAAATAAGTGCGCCTCCCCGGTGGCGCAGTGGTCTAAGCGATGGCCTCTGATCATTCGTCCGAACGGGGTCCAGGTTCGAATCCCGGTGAGGCATGGATGTTGTGTTTGACTTACGGCACTGGCTCTCTCCCTTCCCTGGAACCAGTTACCCTAAATTTGGGACGGGCGACTGCTTATAGCCCATTGAGTTGCTCACGGTGGTCGTTAAACCTCCAATCCCAATCCCAAATGCGTGCACATCATTTGCACTACATCGCACATATAACAAGAAGCATCAGGGTGATTTAAACACTTCTTTGGGTTTAAACACTTACTTGCAGGCAGGACATATTGTTGCTAAAAGAACTGACAACTGTTAGACAGGTGAAATATTAGACTGGATACTAAGGCACAGGAAAAGGCCCAGAAAAAGAGTGGATGACATTATGATCACAACAGAAACTCTCAAGTTACAATGGATTGGACACATTGCTACAAGAACTGACCACCGTTGGACAACTGAAATACTGGACTGCATAACTAAGGGACTGGAAAAGACCCAGAAGAAGAGTGGATGACATTATGATCACAACAGAAACTCTCAAGTTACAATGCGTTGGGCATGTTGCTACAAGAACTGACCACCGTTGGACAACTGAAATACTAGACTGTATAACGTAGAAGTCTTGTCGTACTACTACGTTATTTTAAAAAACATAACCATCCGATGAAATAGTTCCTAAATTAAACCTTAACGGCCAGACGAAACATTTAGAAAGCAGAAGTCAAACTTACGGAAAAGATGCTTTATTTCTCGATGTAGCACTTCCATAAAAAATCGGTATCAACATTAAACACACCTCACACCAACAACGCTACGTTCTACATTAATCGCTCTCCAACACAACGCTCTACCAGCAACACTTTGCTCGTAGTTTATATCTCTCGTTCTTATCAAAACAGGCATACGACACGTTCATTCAACTTCAATTATGTTGCCAACAGTATTCGTTTGAGAGAAAAGATATCACGTTAAGTGTGAAGTATAACTGAGAACAAACTCAAGATTTACATAGGGAAAGAAACTAAAAAGGAAAGTTAATTTAGAATATACGTCACAACTGGATACTAAGGGACAGGAAAAGACCCAGAAGAAGAGTGGCTGACATTATGATCACAACAGAAACTCTCAAGTTACAATGGGCTGGACATATTGCTACAAGAACTGACCACCGTTGGACAACTGAAATAATAGACTGGATAACTAAGGGACAGGAAAAGACCCAGAAGAAGAGTGGATGACATTATGATCACAACAGAAACTCTCAAGTTACAATGGGTTTGGACATATTGCTACAAGAACTGACCACCGTTGGACAACTGAAATACTAGGCTGGATACTAAGGGACAGGAAAAGACCCAGAAGAAGAGTGGATAACATTATGATCAAAGTAGAGACTCTCAAGTGACAATGATCTGGACACAGTGCTAGAAGAACTGACCACCGTTGAAAAACTGAAATACTAGACTAGATACCAAGGGACAGGAAAAGTCACAGAAGAAGAGTGGATGACATTATGATCAAAGTAGAGACTCTCAAGTGACAATGATCAGGACACATTTCTAGAAGAACTGACCACCGTTAGGCAACTGAAATATTAGACTAGATACCAAAGGACAGGAAAACACTCAGGAGAAGAGTGGATGACATTACGATCAAAGTAGAGAATCTCAAGTGACAATCGGCTGAACATATTGCTAGAGGAATTGACCACCGTTGGACAACTGAAATACTAGACTGGATTCCAAGGGACAAGGAAAAGACCCAGAAGAAAAGTGGATGACATTATGTTCAACGTAGAGACCACCATGGCAATGGGCTGGACATACAGTATTTCCAGAAATGACCACCGTTGGACAACTGAAATATTTGGCTAGATTCCATGAAACAGGAAAAGACGCAGAAGAAGACTATGTGGAAGATGGTAGAGGAAATTTGGAAACATGTCTGAGTGACATGGGGGATACTTGACTCACGTCCGAAAGTTGTGGAAGAAATTTGGGGAGACGTTCAACCAACAGTGGATAGATATTAATAGTTGATGAAGAAATGTAGAAAATACTGGAAGTAGTAATTTGCTGCTTTTTCAAGAACTTGTAAAAACCATTCTCAATTTTGCATTATATTGGAAGGAAAAAATATCTTCATAGTTACTGACATCTGACCGAGAAAGAATTTTTCTCAATCGGGTTTTTAAAATGCTGCAAACCGAAACGTGAACTTTACCCCTCTAGGGTCACTCTTGTGCTTTAACAAGGATTTGAAGTTATGTACAAACATTTTGCTCCGAAAACGTTGTACGATAAAGAAAGAATTTTTCAAATCGGACTCTTAGAAGTCGAAATTTTGACAAAAATAAGATATACATTTGCGCCCCTGACGGAAAAACTGTTCACTATTAAGCAGAAAGAATTCTCAAAGGATTTTCAAGGGGTGAGACGCATCAGTCCGCAAAAGGATGTTTTTCAATCGAATTTTCAGAAGTGCAGATTTTGCAGCAAGTACATCAGAAACAGAAATCAACACTTATACGCACACTGATGGCGGAAGTATTCGCTTCCAGATATTAAATTATACGTAGCACATTTCCTACTAGGAGCTGTATCCGATGCCGAAATAAATTTTGAAATCGGACTTTTAGAAGCAGAGATATTGGGGAAATACGAATTTGTCTTTACGCCCGTAGCGGAAAATACGAAGGCCGTTCCATAGAAAGAGATAATAATTTTTTTTTTGAGTTGGCAACAGTGCGAAAGAAAAAAATGTCCACGCAGACGACTTACTAAATTAAAGAAATATCTATGGCAATAGTTATTAGCCGTGGCAAACGATTCTGGTTTTGTTATTGCGCAGTTGTTTAAGGTACGTTTACATTTCGCCATAAAGCTACAGAGGTGAGTAATTCAGAGTTAAGAAGTGAAATGCGTTGTGCGATAAAATTTTGCTATCGTTTGGGTAAAACGGCTCCAGAAACAGTTGATTTGATGAAACAAATTAGTAAAATCACGCAATACATTGATTGTAATACGCTTTCCAACATACCAGAAATCATTTCTCAAGTTATGAGGATAATAGCTCTGGAATAAATCTCGGTCCTGTGCCCTGACCTTTGATCCCATTTCGATGATATTCAACAGAACCGGTTCAGTGTACCTTCGAAATAACTTGATAACGTTTTGTCGCAATGGAAGCATTTTTACGTAAGTTAAGATGCATAAGGGCTATGGAGTAGATCCCGATCCTGTGTCCTAACCTTTGACCCCATTTCGCCCATTTACAACAGGATTCGTTCCCAGGCAGGCCCCTACGACATAATAACATTTTATCGAAATCGAAGAATTTTTACGTAAGTTAGGACGCATAATGGCGATGGAAGTGATTCCGGTCCAATGTTCTGACCTTTGACCCCATTTCGTTCACTTTCAATAGGGTTCCTTCCCAGGTGTTCCCCTTCCACATGCTAAACTTTCATCGAAATCGAACCATTTTTACGCGAGTTATCGTGCTGAGAGACGGACGGAAAAAGCTGGAGCACATACGCTTCTTCAACCTACTGTTGGAAAGCGTAAAAAAGCTTATAAACATGAATGTTTGGGCGAGTCAACAATTTTTAGATGGCACCATGATTTCGAAAAAAGGAGTTTCTCGGCAGAACTCGCTCCTAGGCCTGGTCGACCTGAAAGTGTTGTTACGGAGCGTATTGTCAACATTGTTTGAGGAATCCTGCAAGAAGATCGACGAATGACGGATGAAGACATAGCGGCATCAACTAATATTTTAAAAACGCCGGCATTCCGCATTCTACGCGACAAATTACTAATGCATGTATAACGAAGTGAATTTCTCCGTCATTTTTATCCGCGCCGGGGTTCGAACCCGGGTCCACTCATTCCGGAATAAGTTGCTCTACCAATTAAGCTACGCGGACATTTGTTCTGATTCCTATCTGCCTTTATGTCGTGTACGTCCTTCTGGCAGGTACGTTACATCTCCTGGTACGTTACACATGGTATGTGTTCTAGATGAATAGCACATCATCTGACGAGAAAGCAATTGTTAGCCAGAGTTCAGGTGTGCCATAAATGAAACCAAATTATTGTAAACTTTCTAAACACAGTAATAACTGTCGATTAAACATGGATCCACTGTTTCGATCCCTTCACGAAGCCCACAACGAGTGTCTGGAAACACAAAGGAACGTCTCCTTCGAAAAAATTCCGCCAAACGAAATCAGCTGGGAAGGTGATGATGATAATTTTCTTTGATCACAATAGTGTAGTCTACCAGTATGCGGTTCCTCCACAAATTACTCTCAATACTGAGTATTACATTTCAGTCTTGAAGCGTCTTCGACGACACATATAGATTAAGCGACCGGAACTTTTGGGCAAGATGAACCCTACACTATTATAACGCCCACCCACATGTGGCTGCTTGTGTTCAACAGTTTCTTACAAAATGCAGTATTGGAATCATGCCACAGCCTCCCTACAGTCCTGTTCTCGCTCCTTGCGATTTCTGGTTGTTTCCAACAATGAAGGAGAAGTTCCGTGGTGCAACATTCAACACAGATGCTGGCGTTATTCAAGCTGTGCAGAGGTTGCTAAAGCAGCTTCCACAAAATGCCTTCTCCACATGCTTAGAAAAGTGGACTGAACGATGGGACCGTTGCATATCATCCGAGGGAAGATACTTTGAGAACGAATAACATATATTTTTCTGCACATACATTTCTTCATTTTGTGATTTTACTCTCAGTTGAAAATCCTCCAAATACGAGGCGTCAGTAAATAAATAAACACATCGCTCCGTCCACGTCCCAAAAACACATAGCAACCGAAAAATTGTTTTCAGCCGCCGCCGTGGAATTGAACCACGGATCTCTCGATCGGCATGTTCGTGAAACCAATCCTGTACAATACGAGCACTATGGCAGGACGCATTATCTTGTTGAAAGTAGCCATCGCCATTGGGATAAACCATCCACATCACAGAACGCACTTGGTCCGCAACGATGTTTAGATTTGATGTGCCAGTCAGACGTTGATCAACATGCATTAAAGGACGCAAAGCATGCCAGGAAAACATTCCCCAAACCATAACGTTGCCTCCCTTAGCTTGAAGGGTTGTAGCAATGCATTTGGGGTTCATGCTTTCGTGCTGTTTCCGCCAAATTCTCACTCGGCCATCGGCATGGTGCAACTGAAAACGTGATTCATCGGACCACATAATTTGTTTCCAATTATCGACTGTCCAATCCTTATGCTCCTGTGCAAACTGGAGACGTTTTCTCTTGTTAACTGCAGACAGGAAAGGCGTTCGAACAGGCCTTCGGCTGCCATATCCCATCCGATGCAGTGTACGGCGAATAGTTCGTGCAGAGATCATTTGAGGGGATCCTTGATTAAGATGGTCTGTAATTTGCTGCACTGTTGCCCTTCTGTTGTCTGTTACCAGTCTGGACACTCTCCGTTCCGCCCGAGCAGTCACTAGTCGATGACGACCACACGTTGCACTTAGAGACCCAGTTTTTTGGCTGACAGTCCAGTCTTTAAACACTTTAACAACAGCTGCTCTGGAACATTTCACGAATGCGGCGGTTTCGGTGATACTCGCTCCATGGCTCCGAGCTCCTACAATAATCCCTCGTTGAAAGTCAGTCAAATCGCATTTTTTACCCTTCTTGTCACCCAAAAATCACTTCTACTACTGTCGCAAGCACTAAGCTTTCCCTTTTTATACTAGCCTCGCCCTCTGGCGGCAACAGCGTGCAGCCATAGCTCATTTGCTTAAAACTGTCAGGTGGTCATAATAAAGTGGACACTCAGTGTATAAGTTTGTACTATATTTCCTCACAAAAAAGCCGGCGTCTATTTGATTCGTTTTCGATCTGCTTCAATTAAAAATTTCACCGTTTTAGGATGGGAAACATCTCCTATATATTAAGGTTTATTTAAAAGCTTAAAAATAACCGTCCTAAGACGGATGTTATTACAACCGTCTTTTTTGTTGTTACGGGCTATACGCTATCAATAAATAACTGGATACTCCGCGATATTTAAAAGAAATGACGTTCTTAAGGCTTCACTCAGTCAAATTAAAAAGGAAAACTGTTTTCTTTGTTATCATTCCTCGAATCCTTTAAATATTCTGTTTATGTTGATTTCCACGAAGTTATGAACTTTTCAGAGAAACTTACCATGTCTTCTTAACTTTTCAGGAACAGATTTTGAGTAAGATCTACATAATGAAGTATCTATGCAGTCTGTATATTCGTGGAATAAATTTCTCTCATTATTTATAGAAAAAAGAATTATCAATGCCATTTACTTTTCTTCCAGTTTGGGCTACGTTGCTCTGTTTAGCTTCTAAATACCGAATCGCCGCGAATGAAAATTTTTTGACTGGGAAATCCTCCACGTCGGCAGCTGGATGTAATCCAAATTATCCTAGCTCTGATAACGCCGAAATAAGAATTATTAATTACCATTCTCGCAATGCGCAGTTCTTTATTTATTTTCCTATTCAAAAGCCTCCGCAATATCACCGTTACACCCATCATTGTGCTTCGGAAATAAGCTTGATTTTTATTCGGCTATTACGTTCCTTCAATTACTTTTAAAATCACAAGCATAGGATTGGGCCCCCAGAATGAAAATTTAAAGAATGGATTTTGTCGAGATGAAAGATATTTCCGTGAATAAAACCGATGAATTCTCGGGGTTCCTCTTTCCGTGCTCCCACCGCAATGAATAGCAACGGAGGCCTTGTCTCATTTGTCAAAATAATAAGCAAATTATTAATTCGCCCTCGAGGGAAAAGACTGTTATTTATTTCATGTTTACCGATATATTTATCTGGAATGCGTTCTTGGGCGAGTTTCCGCGTTGGAGCGTGATTCAGAGCATCACAAATGAGTTTACAGAGTTCGGAGTTCTGTAATTATTATTCGATATCAACTCGAGTTAATAAAGCTCAGTTCGGCTTTATGATGAAACCCTCAGACCAAGTGTTTTGGTAATTAATCTCGACGACATTGCGCTGAAACAACGACCGAAATCGTCTGCTTAACTCTATCCTTTATTTATGTTATTCTGAGAAGATAAGTCATGGGTAATTATCCGGGGATCTGCATGAAATAAAAACAGTCGTGATCATTTAACATTGAAATTCCCTTTCCTCAATAAAGTCTCATTCCGTTTGGAATGTAAGTCGCAGGAAATTAAGCATTATAAGACCACCGCACACGTTGTTCAAGAAATAAATACAAAAGGAATTGAGTCACAGTGTAATATTATGTTAGAAGTCAAAACTTTTCTTTCGAGTATTTCTACAATGGACGTTCCATAAAAGCTGAGAGTAAAATCACACAAAATGAAGAAATACACAGTGCGTCAAAGAATTTTTAAGACTGGTGCTAGATTTTAGCCTACTTTGGCGCCACCAGTGTAATCGCGAATGCGTTATAAACCGTGATCATCTGCTTGCTTTCTGCCAAAAGTACTGCGCAGTTGTTAAAGTAACTCAAACGAAACGGGCGTTCATTAGAGAAGTAAAATTTTTTTCATGTTGAATTATTAAGATGGAACAAAGGGCTGTTACTAAATTTAACGCAAAACTTGGTAAAAGTGCCTCGGAAACGTACCAAATGATGAAACAAGTTTACGGTGAATTTTGTTTAAGTAGATCAAATGTTTTCCTGTGGCACAAACGTTTTTTGGACGGAAGAGAGACGCTAGAAGATGATAAGCATACCGGAAGACCAAGTTCATCTAGGACACCTGAGATTATTGAAAAAATGCGTGATTTCGTGGCAAACAATCGATGTGCGTCACTAAGAATGATGGAAGAGTCTTTAAACATCAACAAAGAAACGATTCGAACCATCCTGCATGAAGATTTGGGCAAAACAAAAAAGTCTGTGCTAAATTTGTTCCACACACGTTAACCAATGAACAAAAACCAAAGAGAAGTGCACATTGCAGAGACATCATTTCAGCCGCTGAAAATGATCCAAACTTCTTAAAATCGATTGTTACAGGTGATGACACATGGTGTTTTCAATATGATCCTAAAACAAAGCGACAAAGTGCGGAATGGAAGTCAAAAAACTCACCACAAGCCAAAAAAACAAGAAAAGTTCCATCGAAAATCAAAACAATGCTCATTACATTCTTCGATAGTAAGGATATTATCCACAAAGAATTTGTTCCAAGTGTACAAAAAATTACTGGCGAGTTTTATTGAAATGTTTTGAGGCGTTTGATGGGCAGAATTCGTCGCATTCGTCCAGAATGTCGGGATGAAAACAGTTGGCGTTTGTTGCACGATAATGCACCCAGTCACACCTCACTTCTTGTTCGTTGATTTTTGGCGAAAAATAACGTCTGTGTGTTGAATCATCCACCATATTCGCCTGATATAGCACCCTGCGACTTTTCTTTGTTCCCAAAACTTAAAATGACGTTAAAAGGGTGTGTTTTTTTATGATATTTCTACCATACAAACAGCTTCGACGCATGCTTTGGAGGAAATTCCGCAAAGTGAACTGGAAGAGGCATTCGAATCATTATTAAATCGCTGTAACAAGTGTATTGAAGCCGGAGGGACTTATTTTGAATAACAAACCAAAACAAATTATAATTTCTTGTTTCTATTTCATTTTACATACCCAGTCTTAAAAATTCTTTGACGCACTGTGTATAAGTAGAGCAAAATGTATGTTATTCTTTCTCAAAGTATCTTCCCTCGAATGATATGCAGCGATCCCATCGTTTCAGTCCCCTTTTCAAAGCATGTGGCGAAGGCATTTTGTGGAAGCTGCTTTAGCGACCCCCGTGCAGCTTGAATAAAGTCAGCATCATCACGCATGAGAGAGAAACAGAAAAGAAACAATGATCAGAAGACACACTAATCTGATAAGAAGAAGAACTAAAACGTGGACGAAGAGAGGGAGAAAGGTAAAACCTATGTAACGGAGCAGATGCAGAAACTGAGCGAGAAGAATGCCATGTGAAGATTGGATGCAATGCACGGAAAGCATCAACTAGATCAGTGTTCTGCAAACTTTTTCTACTCGCAGCACACCATAAATTAATATCCATGACTCAACACGGCACACCAAAATTTTAATCCCCTGAAAAACGTATAATATGACAGTATTAATATAAATACGAAATCAACCTATTATTATTATTATATTATATTATACATATTATTATATTGTATTATTATTAAACAGAAATTGACTTGTGCCTTTCTTAACAATTTATGAAATTTAATTCACTGTAGAAAATACAAGAAAATACACTTTTCTATTACTATTAAAGTAATTAATTCTACTCATACTTTCAACGTTACTTGCGCCTGCTTAGCTCCACACAGGCGAATGATCCGTGGTGGAATCATTGAAAATGCAAGTCTCATTTCTTCATCGACGGATTTGAGTCTCTCCCTCTTTGATGTTTTAATTTCAGTCCACGTCGAGAAGCCCAGTTCACACAAATCATCATCATCATCACCATCATAAACCATTATCAATCCACTGCTGGATGAAGGTCTCTCCAAGCCTCTTCCTCAATTGTCTGTCTAGGGCCTGTCTCCTCCATGTCACTCCAGCATACTTTCGAATTTAATCCTTCCATCTCCCATGGGGGTCTTCTTCCTCGCCTTTTCCTTTGAATCCAGTCTAAAATTTCGGTGGTCCGTTCCTCTGGCAAACATGTCCAACCCATTGCCATTTCAGTGATTTCACTCTGGTCATGATGTCGTCCACTCCTGCCATTTTCCTTATCCACAAGTTCCTCTTCTTATCTTTCCTGGTTACACCAAGCATGCATCTCTCCATGCGTCTTTGAGTTGTCTGCAGTCTTTGTATATCTCTTAGTTAAGGTCCATGTCTCGGCTCCATACGTAAGCACTGGCAGGATGCATTGATTAAACACTTTTCTTTTGAGACATACTGGCATACTGCTCTTAAAAATTGTACTGTTTCTTCCAAAAGCTCTCCATCTGAGTTTTATACGCCGATAAATTTCTTCATCAATGTGACCCTCACTCGATATCTGCTGCCCAAGATAAATGCAGGAATCGGTTGTCTCAAGCTTTTCTCCATCAATCGCTGAATCTTTGTTTCTTGTAAAAGCATTGTACATCAATTTTGTCTTCTGAAAGTTCATCTTCAGTCTCACTTCCTTACTCTGGTCAGCAATTTCTTGGATCATACTCTGCAACTCTGAAGGGGTAGTTGGAAAGATGACTACGTCATCAGCAAAACGAAGGTGAGTTAAGTAATCTCAGTACATGGATATGATCTATATTGCTCACACAAATATGTAGTTGAAAATGGGAATAACATATTAATTGCCATCTCGGATATAACCGGGTATTCACTCCTTATTGCCAACCAAAATGTGTCCAAAGGCACTTCGAGAAGTTTTAATTTCAATGTTCTGCCTGCTTTTGAATCTGCGAGTTCCTCTTGTATGTTAATAGGAAGAGGTTTTTGAATTCGCAACGAATGGATTACGAACCAAGTCGAAATCTTGAACACTCTCTCCAAAATACTTCTTGAACTTCTGCAAGATTTCTAAATGTACTTTAATTAAGTCCATCACCACTTTATTGTCGTTAGCAGGTGGCCATACAGTCGGGAACATCTCAAACGACCCATTTTCAGTTCTCTGTATCCACAAATTCAGCTTATTCACACATCCTTGAATCTTATCCATACTAGTCAGAATACTTTCGTTCCTACCTTGCATTTTCTGTTCAGCTCATTCAAGTGTGCGGAAATATCGGAAAGCCAACTTACATACCCATTCATTATCTGCAAATAAATCCACGTACTCATGCCCCTCAACAGTCAAAAATGCATGTACCTCCTCTTTGAGTTCAGATATTTTTCCTCGTAATAACCACCTTACTTCTACTATACTGCGCAAATTAATTGGGACAATATAAAAAATCACTCTTGTTTCCAAAACTATGCTTTATATCATTCCATGCCTTGATATACACTGATAAATACCTGTATTAGTATGAAGTATGTCCTCCTTTAGCAGAAATGACCTCTTGAATTCGTTTTGGCATTGACTCCACTAACTGAGTGCACATATTTTTGACTTCATAATCGTGGAACTACACTTTTATAGCATTCGTTATCATGCGTTGTTTGGTTGTACAGTCCAATTTACCTAAACATCTCTTCAAAATAGTCCACAAGTTTTCTATGGAATTTAAGTCTGGTGAATTTCCAGGCCAATCAAGCAAATGAATTTGATTTTCCAGCATGAAATTCTTGACCAATTTCGAATTGTGGCATTTGGCCAAGTCATGTTAAAATGTCCCGTCAAAAGTTTGCAAAAATGGAACAATCCTACGTTGTAATATTTCTACGTACTTGGCTGAATTCATCATACCTTGAACAGGAACTAAGCTTCCAGTGCCATTTGATGTGAAAAAACCCCAAAACATCTGTTTTAGAGGGTGTTTTACAGTTTATTTGACATGCTCAGGTCTTAAGTGTCCACAGTTGCTTCGTCTAACGACATTTGCTTGGTAACCCTCCACAAATAAATGAGTTTCATCATTGAAAATTACTTTTTCTAGCCTCCAGCAGTCCATGATTTATATTTTTGGCCCATGCTAAACGTTTTATCTTCATTTTCGCTTTCAAATATTGTTTTTTCGTTGGTCTTCTTGCCTTCCGGCCAACTTCCAGAAGCCTACGGCGTACAGTTGAATCACTAACATCCCAACCACTAGCCAATAAATCTCTTTGAAGGTCGGTGCTTGTTCTTTTTGGATTCATTTTATTATTTCTGATTAGATATTTATCGGTTCGTGGAGTTGTTTTTCGTTTTCTTCCACATTTACCTCTCCTTTTTGGAGACGATGATCCAGATGCATTGTATCGCGTAAGCAGTCTTAATACACTTGATTTGCCTACACCAACTGCAGAAGCGACATCTCTCACTGTCATAGAAGTGTGATCCTTCAGAGCAATTATTTTTTTACGCTTCCTTGGGAAAAATTCATTTTTCAATAGACGAAAGCAACACGTACTCGCAGAGAGCAAAAACAAACATCCAACTGTCGCACACAAAAGCTCACAACTGAAGCTGAAGTGCCTATTTCCTGTTTAAAACCAGTCAAACCACATTCTTACTATCAAGTTCTAACAGTCACACCACCTCACAGCTAATAAAACTGGTTTACGTGGGTTTCCGACATCAACTCGCGATCACATTACAATTCTGAGAATAAAATAGCTTGTCCCAATTAATTTGCACGGTATAGTAAGTACACAGTGCGTCAAAGAATTTTTAAGACTGGTGCTAGATTTCAGCCTACAGTGGTGGCGCCAGTGTAATCGCGAATGCGTTATAAACCGTGACCATCTGCTTGCTTTATGCCAAAAGTACTGCGCAGTTCTTAAAGTAACTCAAACGAAACGGGCGTTCATTAGAGAAGTAAAATTTTTTTCATGTTGAATTATTAAGATGGAACAAAGGGCTGTTACTAAATTTAACGCAAAACTTGGTAAAAGTGTCTCGGAAACGTACCAAATGATGAAACAAGTTTACGGTGAGTTTTGTTTAAGTAGATCAAATGTTTTCCTGTGTCACAAACGTTTTTTGGACGGAAGAGAGACGCTAGAAGATGATAAGCATACCGGAGGACCAAGTTCATCTAGGACACCTGAGATTATTGAAAAAGTGCGTGATTTCGTGGAAAACAAACGATGTGCGTCCCTAAGAATGATGGAAGAGTCTTTAAACATCAACAAAGAAACGATTCGAACCATCCTGCATGAAGATTTGGGCAAAACAAAAGTCTGTGCTAAATTTGTTCCACACACGTTAACCAATGAACAAAGATCAAGGAGAAGTGCACATTGCAGAGACATCATTTCAGCCGCTGAAAATGATCCAAACTTCTTAAAATCGATTGTTACTGGTGGTGAAACATGGTGTTTTCAATATGATCCTAAAACAAAGCGACAAAGTGCGGAATGGAAGTCAAAAAACTCACCACAAGCCAAAAGAAGCAAGAAAAGTTCCATCGAAAATCAAAACAATGCTCATTACATTCTTCGATAGTAAGGGTATTATCCACAAAGAATTTGTTCCTAGTGGACAAACAATTATTGATGAGTTTTATTGAAATGTTTTGAGGCGTTTAATGGGCAGAATTCGTCGCATTCGTCCAGAATATCGATGTGAAAACAGTTGGCATTTGTTGCACGATAATGCACCCAGTCACACCTCACTTCTTGTTAGTAGATTTTTGGCGAAAAATAACGTCTGTGTGTTGAATCATCCACCGTATTCGCCGGATTTAGCACCCTGCGACTTTTCTTTGTTCCCAAAACTTAAAATGACGTTAAAAGGGTGTTATTTTTATGATACTTCGACCATACAAACAGCTTCGACGCGTGCTTTGGAGGCAATTCCGCAAAGTGAACTGGAACAGGCATTCGAATCATTGTTAAATCGCTGTAACAAGTGTATTGAAGCCGGAGGGACTTATTTTGAATAACAAACCAAAACAAATTATAATTTCTTGTTTCTATTTCATTTTACAGACCCAGTCTTAAAAATTCTTTGACGCACTGTGTATATGTAGCAGGAGTGTAGTGTGTTCTGATCCCATTTTCTGAGACGAAACGGAAAAAAGCCGTCACGAATTTAGGGGCCGCGATTTGATGAGGTTCACCACTTTTACTACTTCGTCGAGCACAACTTTCACAAAAGATGGCAAAGACTTAGCAACAATGGCTTTGCGGTCAATTAGACAGCATGTTAGGATTTACTTCGCGTACTTTAGCTACAAATCCTTTCACTCGGCCTGTCATAGAAGCGACTCCTTCCGTACAAACACTAACGCAGTCCTTCAATTTTAATTCATTATGGAGCACATATTCATTAGTCACACGAAATATTTCTTCATCGGTGGTCTCGCTCGGGAAGTTCTTTGCAAAAAAAGAAATTAGTTGCAGTTACATCCACATCGATGTACCGAATGCAGGCAAGATGTTGTGCGTGACCGCTAATATCGGTGGACTCTTTGATCTGAAGTGAGAACTTCTGACTGCTGTTGATTTTCTGCTTCATGATGTTTTCAATTTCACTGGACATGTCAGTAACTCGGCGTCTGATTGTGTCAGTAGAGAGAGGAATTTTTGAAATTTCACTGGCAGCTTCTGAACCCGGAACTATTTCCACCATCTCTTTACAAGCAGACATTAGCAACGTTTCAGCTATTGCGTGTGGTTTTTTGACCTTTACGAATAAGTTCGGCTACCTTATAGCTAGCTTTCTGTACTTTTTCCGAAACACGTACTGTCGCAGTCATGAATGTTGCTTGTTTTTTTGTTTTATTCCAAAAACCGAAGAAAATAATTGATATCTCTGCTTGACAGAGAAGAATATTTTGTTGACAAATGCCGTTTCAATTTATTGGGAACTAAAGCAGCACTACTGCGTTTTTCATCACAAACGATACACTAGGGGACTAGGCATGTTTTATAACCACACCAAAAAAAAACTGTAAGATAAATAATTATCACTGTACTGCCGGTGCACTAATTTTTGTTCCTTTTTATCGGGCTCAATGCTTTCACTACTTGCACTGGTGGACGGAACACTCCGTACAAGGAACTTGTCCATCTTGAAAAAATAAAATAGTTTCATAGTAATAGAAAATAGCAAGACTGACTAGTAATCACAATTTTCGGACTACCTCAGGGCACAGCTGTGATAGAACTGAAAGAATTGTAAGACGCGGGACCTATACTCTTCAAAGGCAAGAAGGGACACATACACTGAAGAGCAATTGAATTAGAGATACCTGTCTAGTAACGTGTAGCACCACCTTTCGCCCTGATGACGGCGGCGATTCGTCTCGGCATGGACTCGACAAGACACCTGAAGCGTTGGAAAGCCATACGGATCCACGACCCCTGAACAAGCTCCCACAGTTCACGGAGATTTGATGGAGGGGGGTCAGATCCTCGAACATCACACTCGATGGCATCCCAGATGTGCTCGATGGGACTGAGGTCAGGTGACCTAGCTGGCCGAAAAAGCGAGGTCACGTTGGTGGAGTGTTCATCCAACCATTCGGATACAATTCGGGAGCTGCATTGTCTTGTTGCAGGATGAGCTCCCCAGTGGGATGTTGAAGACGCACAAACGGGAGCAAATGTTCGTTCAGGATATCCTGGTAACGTTGACCTGTGAGGGACGATGTCACACGTACCAGGGGTCCCATTTCAGTCCACGTAAACAGTCCCCAGACGAGAATGCCACTCCCACGAGCTTGATGAGTACCCTTCTGGCAAGAAGGATCCATCGCTTCATGTGGTTTGCGCCGTACTCGTATCCTGCCATTCGCATGTTCCAACGTGAAGCTCGACTCATCAGTCCAGGCAACATTTTCCCACATGTCTAGAGTCCAGTGGCGATGTTCCCGCGCCCATGCTAATCTTTGCACCCTGTGATGTGCGGTCAGCTGCGGTACCCTAGTGGGACGATGGCTTCTGTACCTCATAGCGAGGAGATGGTTCTGGATACTGTGGCTGCTTACACGCTTTTTTGCACCAGCGTTATATTGCCTAGTGATTTCTTGTACTGTGGCCCGTCTATCCGCTTCTTACAATGCGAGCTAGCCGACGATGACCCCGCTCATCCACACGCTGTTGTTTACGGCAGTTGGCCCTTGCAGGGATGATTTTATCGGATTCGATGTAGTCACGGTGCACCCGTGACACAGTGGCTCGTGAAAATCCCAGTGCCTGCACGACTTCCACGATGGAGTGACCCACTCGTCGGGCCCCGAGAATTTTCCCACGATCAAATGCGCTTAGATCCTTCGTGTTACCCATACTGCGTCCGGCTCTTACTGATTCCCGTCGCATCACTCCTTATATTGTTGGATCGCTGCATACGTCATGTCGTTTCCGTTTACAGGGCCGCCCACAGCGCCACATTTGCATAACGCCAGCTGTCTCTAATTCAATTGCTCTTCAGTGTGTATCGACTTATTTAAAATAAAGTCTAAGAATGGGTGGGTGCATCGGTACAGGAAAAAAGTAGTGAAGTTAAAGAAGCACTAACAAACAAAGTCAAATACCAAAACAACGTCATAAAATAATTAAAGACAGGGAAAGTTTTACTAATCCCCGCACTTTTTGGGGCTATAAGCAGTCGCCCGTCCCTAATTTAGGGTCACTGGCTCCAGAAAAGGGAGACAGCCAGTGCCGTAAGACAAATCCAGCATCCATGCCTCACCGGGATTCAAACCCGGACCTCTTTTTGACGAATGATCAGAGGCCATCGCTTAGACCACTGCGCCACTGGGGTGGTCCCGCACTTTTAGGGGAAAACGTACCCAGAACATGCGGCAAGTGTAACAAAGGAGCCGCATAGCGCAGAGGTAGAGGCGAGAAATACAAATATGTCAATAAGAAAAACTACTATATTAAAATAACTGTGAGTAAATAATTTGCAATTAAATTCTTAGAATACATAAAACTTCGCGGCATGTAATAAAGAATAAACAAGCATCACCTTATTTAATAAGTGCAGCGGCAGAGAATGAAATGCAAGCATATGAAACACAGTAACTGGGATAAAATTAAAAAACCAGAACTGGACAATTAATTTCTTACAATAGGATAATAGGTAAAAATTCGCGTCACACCTTTCACCTTGTGGGGGCACACCGGTTGCGGAACACTGCTCTAGATGATGGGTATGGACGAGATCAGTTAAGGCAGCAACAAGATGAGAACGATACTCACCAGAATAAAGTCAGTTCAAGGTGGAATTGAGCGTGCAAGTAAAATCACCTCCAAGGATGATATATTCGGTAAGAGGGATCGAGCGAAGAAGGTGAGAAATGCGTGAAAGCAACCGTATTGCAAATAGAATTCACAGGAGAAATATGAACATTAAGAACATGATATATGGTAGAGAAGAGTGTATATTTAAGATAAAGGAAGTTGCCCGCTTCACGAGCAACCTCTTTGATCCCAGTAATGAACGAGAGAATACGACTTATAACGAAGTAAATTTCTCCTTCATTTTTGTCCACGCTGGGGCTCGAACCCGGATTTCCCTCATTCCGGAATACGTCACTCTACCAATTGAGCTACGCGGACGTTCGTATTCGCTGCTATCTGCCTTCATGTCGTGTGCGTCCTGCTGGGCAGGTACGTCACAGAGTATGAAAGCCAATGAAAATACCAGATTGAGGACATTGAAAACATTGATAGAGCCAAGAGTACCACCGATGAAAGGTAGAAACAGAAACACAATTCGTTTCCTGAAGGAAGAACAAATCGAGAAAAGAGTCTTGAATGTCTTTATAAATGAGAGCATTCGCTTGGGGACTAGAAAACCCCTGAAATTAATGGTCGTAAGAAGTGTATTACGCGTCATTAGGAGAAACTAGTAGCAAACATTCCGCATAACGATAATAAGATTTGATTGTAGCGAGCCAAAGCTGGTTTTATTCTTGCATCCTTAGATACCGGAGTATAGATATCCGAAATCTGCGGAATGGCTTCCGCACGATCTACCAAAGACTGGCGGGGAAAGATGATAGTGAAAGCAAATGCATCCTTTTTTGGGTTGAAGATTTTACACACAGCTTCAAAGTCAATTGGACCGGCAATAGTAAGCATAGTGGGCAAGAGTGAACGGAGATCACGCATCTCCAAACGACAAGGGTCTGCATGAAGAGATCTGGATCTAGAACGTGAAGTCTTAGTAGGAGGACAAGCTTTATCCTCACCAAAAGAAATAGTAACGCAAGTAGGGGAATCGGAGTCCGGCGTCGGAGACTTATTTCTTTGCACCGATGTACGATTTTGACGCCGTGCAGATTCACGGGTTGCATCCTCAGCAGAAGAGGCAGGAGTAGCGACACCAGATGTTGCTGTCTCTAGGGTAGAAGCATCCTGGGGGGAAGTACATCTTGCATTGTTGTTGTAGAAGAAGCTGTGTGGAAACAACAGGTTGATGCACAGGATCAGGCTTTATTAAAGGAGGATCTTCCAAGGCGAGACAAGCGTCAACCGGAAATTGTGTAACATCATCATGAAAAGACGAGGGATCTTCAACAGTAGAAATAGTCGAGAAATCAGATAAATGCGACAACTGAGCTACAGTTGGTGGCGGATGCAGAAAGGTCGTCGGAATGGATGACGGTAGTATGAAACCTCCAGAAAAAGCAGGTAAAAGAATAGGCGTGATTGAGACTGAAGAAGTTGTTGACGCAACTGTGTTCATAGTGGAAGGCGGGTCTAAGTTCAATGGAGCACTGTCTGGGTGAGGGAAAACTGGACGCAGTTGGAAACACAGCGACCTTACGTGTCCCGGTGCAGAGCAATGAAAACAAGTAACCCCAAACAGTAATATTACAGAAGCAATGATGCTATCCACATGCAACTTCACATTCCGTAAGGAACGCGGAATGTGAATTTGCTTGATTCATATGTCGGGAAAATTACCAGAAGTTGACAGCGAAAACTCTTTAAGTTCGGATATCGACAGCCTTTTGGTGCGGCAGGAAATCTGTGTACCGGACTTAACACGGAAAGAAGAAGAGCTTCGTCCGGCACCTCAGATAAAACAAGGTAGAAAGGCAAAGTCACTGACTTCTGCGTTAAAGGAGACAGTATAAGGTGGTGGGAGCCAATGTCAATGCCAAAATGGAGAACTCGATCACATATCTCAGTAGGAAAGAAAGAGACCATAATACCTCGTGGAGTATGACTAACATGACAGACCAAATCCTTTGGAACGACCTTACATAGCGCATCCATATACAAAATAGTTAGGGTCGCTGGTAGAATGTGAAATAAGACCCCCTTATTAAGATTTGATATAAGATTACGGCCTGCAAGAGAGTCCTCTGCAATGGAGATTGGGACTTTCTTGTTAACAAGACAGGTTACATGCATGGCAGAATACAAAACGGACGCTTGCAAAGGTGGGTGGGATCACAAAAGCATCATAGCTTGCAGCAGAGGTAGAAGGGTCCCCAGGAGGTGGCAAGGGAATCCTCGACCTCCACAATAGCACCATACACTGGCGTGCAAAAATTAAGGACGAGACGGTTTTTCGAATGTAAGGTCGTGCAGAAGTGCTCCACTTCGACTCAAATCATAGCATAAGATCCCCAAGATGTACAAATATGAGACAAGTGATTAAAACCATCCAAACGAGGAATCCAAAGGATACAAAGGCACTTTATTGAAAAGGTAGCTTCGAGCACAACTGGACAGAAGACAGAAACGTCCATGTGACAGGCGGCTGCCAAGAAAAATCCAGTCTTTAGTAGAGGATATGATCACCCCTGACAACGTTGCAGGATTTACAACGTCTGCCCATGCTGAAGACGAGGCTATCAAGGAGATGTAGAGGCATCGCGGCCCATTCCTCTTGTAGCGCCAATCGCAGCTGCGGAATCGTTGCTGGCGGCTGGTCACGTACTGCCAAGCGTCTCCCGAGAAGGTCCCATACGTTTTCGGTTGGATTTAAGTCCAGGGATCTTGCGGCCCAATCCATGCGTTGAATACCTTCACTCTCCAATAGTTCTGCGACAGCAACTGTACGATGAGGTGTGGCGTTGTCGTCCATGAAGAGGAACTCAGGACCCACAGCACCTCTAAACAGACGCACGTGAAGGAAGAGAACCTCGGTACAATAGCGGACACTAGTGACTGAAACTCCTTGGAAGACGTGGAAGTCAGTATAGCTACCAAGCATGATACCGCCCCAAACGGTAACTCCACCATCTCCAAACCGGTCCCTTTCGATGATGTTGGAGGTGTGATTGCGTGTTCCCTGCTCTCTCCAGATGTGTATACGTCCAGAATCGTTCGTCAGACTAAATCGGCTCTCATTCGCAAAGAGAACTCGACCCCATTGCTGATGTGTCCAGTTCTTGTGTTCCTGGCACCACAGAAACCGCCGTCTCCGATGAGCAGGCTTTAATGGCACACACCGTACTGGTCGTCGTGCAAATAGACCACCTTTGTGCAACCTCCTGGCCACGGTAAAACGCAATAACGGATGTCCAGTTGTCTGTTGCATGTGCCTTGCGATTTCTCCCGCTGTCTGCCGTCTGTCTCTTCTCTCCTGTAGAACAATATACCGGTCGTTCGCCACCGTTATTGCTCGTGGACGACCACTGCTAAACTCTCGGACAGCTGTCCCTGTCGTTTAAAATGCTCTCCAAGCTCGTGAAACGATGCTGTGAGCGATCCCGCAATCCTCGGCCACACTAGTCACACTTCTACCTTCTTCTAAATCCCCAATGACTGGACCTCGGGTAAAGTCATCCAGATGTCGTCTACTGGATTGCCTGTTGGCCATATCACACGGTGGTAGCAACTCGACGTCGTTCAAGCCGATGTACACCGTGCAATAGCTTTCACCGAGTTGCTGAGCGTACACCGCCCGTGTGCTTTATACCCTTCCGACACCCCCACCTACGTCATGCTACATATATGCGCATGCCCTACCGTACCGGACCCTAGTCTATCTCCTGAGTGGTCTTTCTGTCCGTTCAGCCTGCTCGTTCCGCTGTTATGCTAATTTCTCCTCTTCGTCCTTAATTTTTGCACACCAGTGTACTTCCTTAACTTATACAGCCTAGTGTAAATTTTGGCACTATGAAACAACTTTTAATTGCTCTGTATATGACACGGGAGAAGGGAGAACAAATCATTGCTGTAAACATTAAAATTTCAAATAAATCTTCTTCGTCTCCCGTTTAATACGCTACTGAGGGAAGTGACGTAGGCGATAGCGCGCGTGTCACGTGACTAGTCAATCAAAATGGTAGTGTCTGCACTGGAGAAATCGTTTTGTGTTCTTGAATTGAGCAAAACGGAATCTGCAACTGTTGTGCAACGGCATTTTTGATCACGATTCGGAAAAGAACCTCCAACCGGAAAATCTATCTACGATTGGCATAAAAAATTTTAAACTACGGGCTGTTTGTGCGAACTTAAAAGTTCTGGACGACCGCGTGTATCGGAAGAAGTCGTCGATAGTGTTTGCACCGCCATTCAACGAACCCCGGGAAAATCAACGCGGAGGGTGAGTCGTGAAGTGCAGATTTCACAGCCCACTGTCTGGAGAATTTTGAGAAAGGAGCTGAAAATGATTCCATACAAAGTGCAGATGCTGCAAAATCTCACTGAGCTTGACAAGACAAAGCGCTTTTAATTTTGTGCCGAAATGCAGCACAGTTTTGAAAATGACGATTTTGCCGATCACTTAGTTTTCACCGATGAAGCTAAATTTCAAGTGAGTGGTCTGGTAAACAAGCACAATGTTCGTTTATGGGGAACGGGGAATCTCAGATTTACAGCGCAACACGTGCGAGATTCCTCTAAGGTAAATGTGTTCTGTGCTGTGTCCAAAAATAAAGTGTACGGCTCCTTCTTTCTTCACGAGAAAACTGTCACGGGAGGCTCTTTTCTGGATATGTTAAGTCTTTGGTTGATGCCACTGTTGCAGGACAACAGTGATAAATGTATTCTCCAATTGGATGGTGCACCACCGCACTGGTTAGGCGGCGTGCGAGATTATCTCGATGAACATCTTCCTCACCGATGGATTGGACGAGTCGCGGACTACAACATGCCACTGACCCAATGGCCACCCAGAAGTCCTGACTTAACACTTTGTGACTTTTTCCTGTGGGGGTACGTAAAGGACAAGCTATTGGCCCCTTCCTGTTGATCTTGCGGAGCTGAAACAGCGTATCACAGCCACTATCACTGCACTTGATTCAGATATCGTACCTCGCGTTTGGGTGGAAGTGGATTACAGGCTCGATGTGCGTCGTGTGACTAAGGATGCACACATAGAACATCTGTGACTGTCTCTAAAAAAACTTGAAATATTCCCCTGTAAAAGGTAACATTAAATACTACATTGTTCTTGTTTTATAGTGCGTTGAAACTGTATACTTCTTTATGAATCACCCTGTACATCATGGATATTTTCCATGATGTGTTAAAGGCATATTCATAAAACATTATGGGTATTTTGGTGAAACAAAGTTGCATATAGAGAAATTATAACGCTTCGTCACACTAATGAGAGTGCAAATAAATGTAAGGGAATAATATCAAGGTAAGTCATAAATGTACATCTCCCGTATCAAACTAAAGGGCGAAATATAAGAAATCCGCGATTCGCTCGGTTGAAATGTCTTCAGCAGAAAATGCTGCGAATTTGAAATCCAGGGAGAAAAATCCCCTCACATTTTTCCCAGACAAAGAAATTCTTACGAATGGTGTTACGTTGAGTTTCACACGTGGATGAAGATGAAATTAAATTGTTCCCGGAAACCTTCTTTTGCCCAGTTATGTGGAAATCTTTTCTCGATTCAATTCCCTTTTCTGCATTCTTGTTGATACAAGTTAGTAGTTCGGTTTTCATTTCTTTTCTTTTTTTTTCCCCCAGTGAACAAGAGGCTTTTTCTGTTTCATGGTGCCGGAAACAGTTGCATTCTGACTCTCTCTAGAACTAGATTTTTATTTCCAGTGAAACAATCAAGCGTGTTACGGCGAAACAAGCGGTGTCTTTCTTTTCTTTTCTTTTCTTTTCTTTTTTTGAATATATATAATCTCAGATTTAATTGCGCTTTGCTCATTCCATAAAGACACTGTTTTAAGACAAACATTTGGTATGTGACAGCATGCGGTTTGAGGTTTAAGTAATTTCAATTGCATTACAGTGGTAAAAAAAATGAAGAAAAAGTTACAGATGGTTTTAATTCTCGTTCGTTTTCTTAATATAATTTTAATGCTTTAACTATGAGTGCGATGATGTGGAATTAGAGAAGGAAAAAAACAGAAATATGCCAGTAGTCCAGTACTAAAAGAAAATAGTTAAATGTACAAAGGACATTCCATTAAAACAGAGTGTAATCTCTGCAACTATTAGTCCGATTTGAAAAATTCTTTTCGCATTCGGAAGCTTGAAATATGCGAATGATGATCCTTTATTTCGTTTTTTTTTTTACGATGTAAAATTTCGCTGCTAGAGGGCGTAAATGCAGATGATGTCGAATTCAAAATTACGTTTTAATCCACATGTTTGCTTCTAAACATCAGATTGAAAAAAATCTTTTATCTTTCGATTGCATTTATGTCGAAGAGTGTTTTAGATATAGTTTCCTTTTCAAATAAAGCATATATTTTCCGCAAGGGGGCGTAAAAGTAAATTACATTTTTTCCGATAACTCTTCTTCTAAAACTCCGATTTGAAAAACCTTTTTTTCAGCGGATACATCTCCTAATGGAAAATCTTTTGCATATAATTTCGAATTTTTGGTAAAGAAAACTTTGGCCACCAGGGGCGAAAGTGTTAATTTTTGCTTCTGATATATTTGCCATAAAATCTGAGCTTTTAAAATATCGATTGAAAAAATTCTTTTGTGGACTGATGCCACTCACATCGATAAAACTTTTCGGAATATTTTCTTCCTAAAATATCCCACAGTTTCTCCGCCAGGGGGCGTAGATGTACATCTTATTTTTGTCAATATCTCTACTTCTAGGAGTCCGATTTTAAAATTTTCTTCTTTGTTGGATAGTGTTTTCTGTGTGACATGTTGTTCATATAATTTCAAAATTTTCAAGTAATGCATAGACTTTCCGCAAGGGGCGTAAGGATAAATTGCGTTTCGCCCTATATCTCTGCTTCTAAGTCTCCGATTTGAAAAATTCTTTCTGCACCGGATACAGCTACTGATGGGAAATCGTTTGCACATAATTTCTAATTTTTGTAAAAAAAATGGTTTGGCCTCCAGGTGGCGTAAATCTTAATTTCCGCTTCTGATGTATTTGCAGCAAAATATGAGATTCTAAATTCTCGATTAAAAAAAACGTCGTTTGTAGACCGATACTACTCATGTCGACAAACCCTTTAGGAACATTTTCTTCTTAAAAGAGTGCATGGTTTCTACACCAGGGGGCGTTGATGTATATCTTATTTTTGTCAATATCTGTACTTCTAGAGGTTCGATTTGAAAAATTCCTTTTTTGTTGGATAGTGTTTCCAGTATGACACGTGCTTCATATAATTTCAAAATTTTCAAATAATTCATACACTTTCCGCTAGGGGGCGTAAAGCTAAATTGCGTTTCTCCCTATATCTCTGCTTCTAAATCTCGGATTTGGAAAATTATTTCTGCACCGGATATGCTCCTGATGGGAAATCGTTTGCACATAATTTCTAATTTTTGTAAAAAAAATGGTATGGGCCTTAGGTGGCGTAAATCTTGATTTCCGCTTCTGATGTATTTGCAGCAAAATATGAGCTTCTAAAATCTCGATTGAAAAAAAAGTCTTTTGTTGACCGATGCTACTCATGTCGACAAGCCTTTTAGGAACACTTTCTTCTTGAAATAATGCATGGTTTCTACGTCAGGGGGCGTAGATGTATATCTTATTTTTGTCAATATCTCTACTTCTAAAAGTCCAATTTGAAAAATTCCTTCGTTGTTGGATAGTGTTTCCGATGCCAGATGTTTTTCCTATAAATTCAAAATTTTCACGTAAATCATTTAAGACTTTCCACTAGGGAGCATAAAGGTAAATTACGTTTTCTGCTCCTAAAACTCGATTTGAAAAATTCTTTCTGTATCGCATACAAGACCTGATGGAAAATATTTTTCACATAATTTCTAATGTTTTGTAAGGAATGGTTTGGCCACCAGGAGTCATAAGTGTTAATTTCTGTTTCTGATGTATTTGCAGCAAAATCTGGGCTCCTGAAAATTCGACTAAATTTTTTTTTCTTGGACCCATACCGCTCATATGGATAAACCTTTTGAGAATACTTTCTTCCTAAAATAATGCATGGTTTTCCCACCAGGGGACGTTAAGTCACATCTTATTTTTGTCGATTGCTGTGTTTCTAAGAGTTCGTAAGCTCAAGATTCCGTTTACACCAATATCTGAGGGATTAAAGACCCGATTGAAAATCTTCTTTCTTTGGTCAGATCTATTGTTTTCCATACCGTTTCCATTGACTTTGAATAGCTTTGATAAATTTAATTTGCTTCAGAACGGATTCAAAAGACGTGCTTATTACACCCGAAAATTCGATGTCATCTTTCTTGTTTTTATTTAGTTGGCAACAGTGCGCAGGACGGAGATAACCACGCAGACGACTAACTAAATTAAGGAAGTATATATGGCAACAGTTAGCCGTGACAGACCATTTTGGTTTTGTTCTTGCGCTGTAGTTTAAAGGGGGATTCTCATTTCTTGTGTGAAAAAAAATCGATTTTTTTTATTGCGTTATTTTATTATTTCACGTCTTAAGAATATGTGTACCGAATTTCAAGTCGAACTTCGCAAAATTGGCCAAGTTATAATCCATTATTGTCTAGTGAGATGGGTCACAGAGTTGGTGCAACTGTCGCAAAGCCGAAGCTGAGAAAACTCTGGACGAATTCAATCACGAACCTCCACTTCATAAAAATGTCGAAAATGCTATGAAGCCGATTTACAACGATTTGTCATCAAGAGAGTTGCTGGAAAGGTGTTTGGGTGATGACACTCAAAACAACAACGAAAGTTTCAATTCTACACTCTTGAAAGAAATACGGGATAACGCCATATAATACAAATTTTGAAGATGACAATCCGATTTTTGGCGTAAATGTGACAAGGATGGTAAGTCAGATAATATCAGAAAACTTGAAAATTTTCATCGTCCTGGAGCGGGAGTCGAGTCCGCGTCTCCCAGAAAAATGCCCGGGTATGCTAAAGCTTGTTCGGTCTGGGTGCCGTAGTGGTTAGCATACCCGGGCGTTTTCTGGGAGACTCGGGTTCGAGTCCCGCTCCAGGACGATGAAAATTTTCAAGTTTTCGGATATTATCTGACTTACTATCCTTGTCACATTTACGCCAAAAATCGGATTGTCATCTTCAAAATTTGTATTATATGGCGTAATCCCGTATTTCTTTCATGATTTATCTGCTTCTCCGGGCAAACACGGGATAAGATTCTTAACCTCCAGATTCGCTAAACATGAATACCGGTGGCTTCGACTAGCGAATCCTGCAATGGTTAAATTCAAATTGATCGGAAACTTGAAACTTGATCGTTCAGGTTGGTGTAGTGGTTAGCATAAACGAGCGTTTTCTGGGAGACACGGGTTCGAGTTCCGTTCCAGGGCGATGAAAATTTCCAAGTTTTGGATATTATCTGACTTACAATCCTTGTCACATTTACGCCAAAAATCAGATTGTCATCATCAAAATTCAATTCTACTGTTTGGGGTTCGCGCCCAAACATCTTCACTGTAGCTCAAAGCCCATCAGCTTATGTAGAAGCAGGCATTTTTAATGAAGGTATTTCTGCCGTCCTTAAAATGATGACAATGATAAGAATTGTTATTGGCGAGCAAACAAAGATATTTGCCAAAGGACGGGACCAACAGGGTATGCAGACATCGTCGAGACGTAGCCTCGAGGCTACAAAACAGGCTCGTAGAAGGCGTAGAAGCGAGTAAATGTCTCTAAACTAGTTCTACGAAGCAGAGAAAGAAACACTGTATGGCACTGATACAGCAGATTATCAGCCTAAATATTGTAAGTACTCGATATACCTCCGTAAACTGTACTTGCAACTTTAAATGCGTTTTTCTCGAAACAGCTTTTCCGCGAATGGTTGGCATGATATTTCAAAAGCTATTCGACCGATCGACTTCAAATGTAAAACTGCATGTTCAGCAAACATCCTTTATCGTTTGATGAACCAGAAACACGATACGTTATGTATATTTTTAATAGCAAAAAACATTGTCAATTTTTTTAGCTAAATTGATGATTTGAGTTTGACCAGTCACCATTTCCTCAAATATATATATTCTTTTTCTGGTTCACCAAATGATAACTACACTGGCATGCAAAAATTAAGGACGAGACGGTTGTTCGAATGTAACGTCGCGCAGAAGTGCTCCACATCGACTCAAATCATACCATAAGATCCCCAAGATGTAAGAATATGGGACAAGTGAGCAGAACCGTCCAAACAAGAAATCCAAAGGATACAAAGGCACTTTATTGAAAACGTAGCTTGGAGCACAATTGGAGAGAAGACAGAAACGTCCATGTGGCAGGCGGCTGCCAAGAAAAATCCAGTCTTTAGTAGGGGATATGATCACCCCTGACTGCGTTGCAGGATTTACAACGTCTGTCCATGCTGAGGACGAGGTTGTCAAGGAGCTGTTGAGGCATCGCGACCCATTCCTCTTGTGGCGCCAATCGCAGCTGCGGAATCGTTGCTGGCGGCTGGTGACGTGCTGCCAAGCGTCTCCCGAGCAGGTCCCACACGTGTTCGATCGGATTTAAGTCCTAGGACCTTGCGGGTCAATCCATGCGTTCAATATCTTCCCTCTCCAACAGCTCTGCGACAGCCACTGTACGATGAGGTGTAGCATTGTCGTCCATGAAGAGGAACTCAGGACCCACAGCACTTCTAAACAGACGCACGTGAGGCAGGAGAACCTCGGTACAATAGCGGACACCAGTGACTGAACCTCCTTGGAAGATGTGGAGGTCAGTACGGCTACCAAGCATGATACCGCCGCCAACGAGAACTCCACCACCTCCAAACCGGTCCCTTTCGATGATGTTGGAGGTGTGATTGCGTGTTCCCTGCTCTCTCCAGATGTGTATACGTCCAGAATCGCTCGTCAGACTAAATCGGCTCTCATCTGTAAAGAGAAATCGACCCCATTGCTGATGTGTCCAGTTCTTGTGTTCCTGGCACCACAGAAACCGCCGTCTCCGATGAGCAGGCGTTAATGGCACACACCGTACTGGTCGTCGTGCAAATAGACCACCTTTGTGCAACCTCCTGGCTACGGTAAAACGCAATAACGGACGTCCAGTTGTCTGTTGCATGTGCCTTGCGATTTCTCCCGCTGTCTGCCGTCTGTCTCTTCTCTCCTGTAGAACAATATACCGGTCGTTCGCCACCGTTATTGCTCGTGGACGACCACTGCTAAACTCTCGGACAGCTGTCCCTGTCGTTTAAAGTGCTCTCCAAGCTCGTGAAACGATGCTGTGAGCGATCCCGCAATCCTCGGCCACACTAGTCACACGTCGACCTTCTTCCAAATCCCCAATGACTGGACCTCGGGTAAAGTCATCCAGATGTCGTCTACTGGATTGCCTGTCTGCCATATCACACGGTTGCAGCAACTCGACGTCGTCCAAAAAGATGTACACCGTGCAATAGCTTTCACCGAATTTCTGAGCGTACACCGCCCGTGTACTTTACACGCTTCCGACACCCCACCCCACCCCCCATCCCCACCCCTACGTCATGCTGCATATATGCGCAAGCCCTACAGTACCGGACCCTAGTCTATCTCCTGAGTGGTCTTTCGGTCCGTTCTGCCACCTCGTTCCGTTGTTGTGCTAATTTCTCCTCTTCGTCCTTAATTTTGCACACCAGTGTATGAGGAGGCTATCCAGAAACTTGAGGCACGATATGACAATTGCTTTAACATCCACGGGGAATATGTTGAAAAGAAGATTAAGCTATGTAGAACCCAGATGGCAGACTTCTATCTATGAGGAGGGTATCCAAACACTTGTGCCACGATATGACAAATGCCTTAACATCCACGGGGAATATGTTGAAAAGTAGATTAAAGAATGTAGGACCCAGGTGGCAGACTCCTATGAGGAGGGTATCCAGAAACTTGAGCCACGATATGACAAATGACTTAACATCCACGGGGAATATGTTGAATAGTAGATTAAAGTATGTAGGACCCAGGTGGCAGACTCCTATGAGGAGGTTATCCAGAAACTTGAGCCACGATATGACAAATGACTTAACATCCACGGGGAATATGTTGAAAAGTAGATTAAAGTATGTAGGACCCAGGTGGCAGACTCCTATGAGGAGGGTATCCAGAAACTTGAGCCACGATATGACAAATGACTTAACATCCACCGGGAATATGTTGAAAAGTAGATTAAAGTATGTAGGACCCAGGTGGCAGACTCCTATGAGGAGGGTATCCAGAAACTTGAGCCACGATATGACAAATGACTTAACATCCACGGGGAATATGTTGAAAAGTAGATTAAAGTATGTAGGACCCATGTGGCAGACTTCTATGAGGAGGGTATCTAGAAACCTGTGCCATGATTTGAACAATGCCTTAACATCCACGGGGAATATGTTGAAATGTAGATTAAGGTATGTAGGACCCAGGTGGCAGACTTCTATGACGAGGTTATCCAGAAACTTGAGCCACGATATGACAATTGCTTTAACATCCACGGGGAATATGTTGAAAAGAAGATTAAGGTATGTAGAATTCAGGTGGCAGACTTCTATGAGGAGGGTATCCAAACACTTGTGCCACGATATGACAAATGACTTAACATCCACAGGGAATATGTTGAAAAGTATATTATGGTATCTAGAACCCAGGCAGAAGACTTCTATGTGGAGGGTATCCAGGAACTTAAGCCACGATATGGAAAATGCCTTAACATTCACGGGTAATATGTTGAAAAGTAGATTAAGGTATGTAGGACCCATGTGGCAGACTTCTATGAGGAGGGCATATAGAAACCTATGACACGATATGACAAATGCATTAACATCCACGGGGAATATGTTGAAATGTAGATTAAGGTATGTAGGACCCAGGTGGCAGACTTCCATGAGGAGGTTATCCAGAAACTTGTGTCACGATATGACAAATGCCTTAACATGCACGGGGAATATGTTGAAAAATATATTAAGGTATCTAGAACCCAGGCGGAAGACTTCATGAGGAGGGTATCCCGAAATGTGTGCCACGATATGACAAATGCCTTTACATCCACGGGGAATATGTTGAAAAGTAGATTAAGGTATGTAGAACCCAGGTGGCAGACTTCTATGAGGAGGGTATCCCTAAACTTGTGCCACGATATGAGAAATCCCGGAACCTCTTTCGCAGAGATCAGAACCGCTGATAGTCTGAAGGGGCGACATATGGGGATTAGGCCGGAAGTGGAAAGATTTCCCATTTCATATCCTGAATGGCCATTTTGATGGCAGGGTAATATGTTGAAAAGTAGATTTGGTTTTTGAAAAGTAGATTACTGGTGGCAATTCCCAGTGAATAATGCCTTCTATGTCCCACCAGCCACAGAACATGATCTTCGCAGAATGAAGGTCATATTTTGGACGTGGTGTGGGCGTCTTGCTTGGGCTTTACCATTCCCTCCGATGCGTGAAATTCACGTACAGGCACCACTTTTCATCTCCAGTAACAAAACGTGACTGAAAGGGTCTGTGTTGCTGAGAACATTCGCGATAACGGGCGAGCAAGGAACCACATATGGCAACACGCTGATTCTTGTTGTCCTCGGTGAGAGTGTGAGTCACCCAAGACCTCAATTTCTGGACCTTTCCCATACGCTCCTGATGTCTCACCGATATGGCCCGATCACAATCCGTCTCAGTTGCCAATTCGCGTGTGGTTTGACGCGGATCCAAGTGAATGAGATGGTTCAAACGATCCTCATCAAAGTGAGATGAACGACCTGAGTGTGGAGATTCGTTGAGGTCAAAATTGCCACCTCGGAACCGCTCAAACCATTTGCGGGGTGTCCTCGGAGCAATAGCATCCTCCCCATACACAGCATAAATTTGTGGAGTAGCCTCGGCGTCTGCGGATCCCTTGTTAAACTCGTAGAGGAGCAGATGTCGGAAATGTTCATTCCTCTCTACTTGACACTCCATACTTCCGGACCTGAAAACCAAAACGCCACAATCGCACAACGCAATATATTTTAGATACACGATATTACTGGCTACATTTTGCTATACAACTGGCCATCTGCACCGTCAATTTTGACCTGGGAAACAATCGTGAAATAAAACGGCATGAACATACGCATCAACCCAATTAGTTCAGTCCTTACACGTGAGACCCATAGGAATTTCTTGCTGGACAAATTCTGTAACTGGGTCCTGTTAGGGAGTGTCAAATTGAATAAAAAATCTTGGGAAGACATCTGAAATACGTTCAGGTTTTTTCTAACTCCGCCATATTGGATTTTACTATTTTTTAACGTGTGTCGCGCAAGATTTACTTTTTTATCTGCTTATTATTTAAATGTAAGTTAAATCTGATTACACCATCGGATCCTACAAAAAAATTTCCTTCAAAATGAATGTGCTTAATTTAATTTAGATGAGAGGGGAGTAATTGACTTTTTTTATCAATTATTAATTATTAAAACTTGGAAAATCCACTGAAATTGAAAATGAGCAGATTTATCTCAGTATTCACACGTAAATGTTTGATTAATTCTTGATATCAATTATTTTATTCTAAGTAGACAATATTAATACAAATAGAGAACTACACTGCTGAAAAAAATTAGGGCCGCCCCGGTGGCGCAGTGGTCTAAGCGATGGCCTCTGATCATTCGTCCGAACGGGGTCCGGGTTCGAATCCCGGTGAGGCATGAATGTTGTGTTTGTCTTACGGCACTGGCTTTCTCCCTTCCCTGGAACCAGTGACCCTAAATTAGGGACGGGCGACTGCTTATAGCCCATTGAGTTTGTGACGTACCTGCCAGCAGGACGCACACGACATAAAGGCAGATAGGAATCAGAATAATCGTCTGCGTAGCTCAGTTGGTAGAGCGACTTGTTCCGGAATAAGCGGCCTCGGGTTCGAATCCCAGCGTAGACCAAAAATGACGGAGAAATTTGCTTCGTTATAATGGCGCCCGAACTATCCGGATTACCCGGCCGTTCAAAATCTCGCATTGGTGTGATGTTATTTCCACACCGCGAGACAGGAAAAATCAGAGAATTCCTTCTCCAGCGCTTCGAAAAATAAAAAAGAAAATGTGTGATGTTGCATTCCACACAGCAGATTGACTGGGAGTTCTCAAGTGCACGTTCTACAGTGGATGGCTGCCTGCAACGATTCATGGTCACGGCTGACCCGTGGGCCATGCCCCCGGCCCTCTTTCGGGGGGGATGTGACGTACCTGCCAGCAGGACGCACACGCCATAAATGCAGATAGGAATCAGAATAATCGTCTGCGTAGCTCAGTTGGTAGAGCGACTTGTTCCGGAATAAGCGGCCTCGGGGTCGAATCCCGGCGTAGACCAAAAATGACGGAGAAATTTACTTCGTTATAAGTTGCTCACGGTGGTCGTTAAACCTCCAATCAAAAAAAAAAAAAAAAAAAACAATTAGGGGATATCGTGGTTTTGATATGAACTGACATCAATTGTTTGTATGCTAAGAGAAATTGAAGGAAAGTGATTAGAATGAAACTTTTTCACACTTACAAACACCTGAGTATGCAAAATGTTTTGTGTGACGTTAAAAAGGGCGGGGTTTCCGTCAGCGAATGAAAAGTGCCATGTATCGTACGATCGTTTAGTCCAGGATAAACAGGACTCACATGCTTTGAATGTGCGCTATTGATGAATGTGATGTCCGAACAACGTGATCTACCCGAATCTGTAACTTGGAGGGCTATCGGTCGCTTAGAAGTGGGTCAAACCCAATCGCAAGCCATTGGAGTGTCTCAAAGCGTGATTTCCAATCTTTGGAATCGGTTTTCAGATACCGCAAATGTAAGGTGAAGACCAGGGCAAAGTCGTAGGAGAGCAATATCAAGAAATGAGGATCGGATTTTAAAACTGACTGCCAGGAGAAACCGGAGTATGAACGCCACTCTTCCGCAACGCGAACTCCGTACGGCTACTGTCACAAATGTTTCAACTCAAACTGTTCGGAACCGACTCCACAGTGTTGGTTTCAATGCTCGACGACCTATGGCATGTGCTTTGTGACGGCCTGCACCGCAAGACGCACACGACATAAAGGAAGATAGCAGTGATAACTAACGTCTGCGTAGCTCAGTTGGTAGAGCGACTTGTTCCTGAATAAGTGGACTCCGGTTCAATCCCCGGCGTGGACAAAAATGACGGAGAAATTTACTTCGTTATAATGGCGCCCGAACTTCCCGGATGAACCGGCCGTTAAAGATCTCGCAATAGTGGGATGTTCTTTTCACACCGCGAGATAGGAAAGATAAAGAGAATCCCTTCTTCAGCGCTTCGAAAAATAAAAATGCGTGATGTTGCATTCCTCACACTAGATTGACTGGGAGTTCTCAAGTACGTTCTTCGGCGGATGGCTGCCTACGACGATTCATGGCCACGGCTGACCCGTGTGCCATGCCCCCGGTCCTCTTTCGGGGGGAGATGTGACGTGCCTGCCCCGCAGGACGCATACGACATAAGGGCAGATAGCAGCAAGAGCGAACGTCTGCGTAGCTCAGTTGGTAGAGCGACTTGTTCCGGAATAAGTGGACTCGGGTTCGATTCCCGACGTGGACCAAAAATGACGGAGAAATTTACTTCGTTATAGCTTCTTTAACCGTTCGTCACCGTGCTGGCCGCGGACTTTGGGCATATGATCATGCTTATTGGAGGATAAATGAATGGAGAAAAGTTCTTTTCTCAGACGAGTCGCACTTTACTGTACATTCTGACAATAGGCGACTCATCGTTTGGAACAAACGACATACTCGTAACAACCCGTTATTTGTGCAAGAAAGTGTTCGATTTGGAGGAGGAGGAGTGATGGTGTGGGCCGTTATCTCTATCAATGGTCGAATCGACTTGTACATCATCAGAAATGGAACACTTCCTGCTCAGCGGTTGTGACGTGCCTGCACCGCAGGACGCACAAGAGATAAGGGCAGATAGCAGCGAGAGCATACGTTCGCGTAGCTCAGTTGGGAGAGCGACTTATCCCGGCATGTCTGGGACGTTCTAGAGAGAAGGGTTGCTGCTCGATTAACTCCTTCACAACCAGTCCAGCAGTTGGAAAGTGCTCTTCTGCAGGAGTGGGATGGAATTCCTCAATCCCTCATTAATACTCTGATTGACTCCACGCCTCACAGGTGTGTAACATTGCTTGCTGTCAGGGGAAACCATACGCCGTATTAAATCCACTTTTCTGCCAAAAAATTTACTTTGTCTTCATTTTTATTATATGTTCATATACATGCATTTTTACGTTCGTCTCTTCAAAATTATTAAATTTAAATTACTAATTGTTTCGGCCATGTTTTTCTTCTCACATAGCCTTAATATGTCTGTAGTTCCAATTCCAACCTTCGAAATTTTCCGTCACTCACAGTTTTCATACAAAGTACGATATCCTCTAATTATTTAGAGCAGTGTATTTATTATATGATACATTTAGAATATTGTAAGAATATACAGTGCTTGTAGAGTAAATTCTTACAATATTTGTCAAGCAAGAAATTCTTACGGGCCTTATGTACAGAGCCTGTACACTGAGTGGCCACTTTATTATGACCACCTGACAGTTTTAAATAAATGAGCTATAGCTGCACGCTATTGCCACCAGAGGGCGAGGCTAGTATAAAAAGGGAAAGCTTAAAGCTTCCGACAGTAGTAAAAGTGATTGGGTGACGAGATGGGTAAAAAATGCGATTTGACGGACTTTCAACGTGGGGTGTTTGTAGGAGCCCGGAGCCATGGAGCGAGTATCACCGAAACCGCCGTATTCGTGAAATGTTCCAGAGGAGCTGTTGTTAAAGTGTTTAAAGACTGGACTGTCAGCCAAAAAACTGGGTCTCTACATGCAACGTGTGGTCGTCATCGACTAGTGACTGCTCGAGCGGAACTGAGAGTGTCCAGCCTGGTAACAGACAACAGAAGGGCAACAGTGCAGCAAATTACAGACCATCTTAATCAAGGATCCCCTCAAATGATCTCTGAACGCACTGTTCGCCGTACACTGCATCGGATGGGATATGGCAGCCGAAGGCCTGTTCGAACACCTTTGCTGTCTGCAGTTAACAAGAGAAAACGTCTCCAGTTCGCACAGGAGCATAAGGATTGGACACTCGATAATTGGAAACGAATTATGTGGTCCGATGAATCACGTTTTCAGTTGCATAGCCGAGTGAGAATTTGGCGAAAACAGCACGAAAGCATGGACCCCAAATGCATTGCTACAACCCTTTAAGCTGGTGGAGGCAACGTTATGATTTGAGGAATGTTTTCCTGGCATGCTTTGGGCCCTTTAATTCGTGTTGATCAACGTCTGACTGGCACATCATATCTAAACATCGTTGCGGATCAAGTGCATCCTGTCATGTGGATGGTTTATCCCAATGGTGATGGCTACTTTCAACAAGATAATGCGTCCTGCCATAGTGCTCGTATTGTACAGGATTGGTTTCAGGAACATGCCGGTGAGTTTACTTTGCTTAGGTGGCTCCCACAATATCCAGATCTCAACCCCATTGAGAATTTGTGGGATGAAGTTGAACGAGCCACCAGACAGCTGGATCCACAACCCTGCAATCTCACACTCCTGCAAAGTGCTATTCATCAAGCGTGGTCTCAGATTCCACAAACCACCTATCAACTTCTCGTGGAGTCCATGCCACGAAGAATCGACGCAGTATTAAAGGCAAAAGGTGGCCCAACGAAGTGCTGAGGGGGTGGTCATAATAAAGTGGCCACTCAGTGTATTATATAGCTTTCTCTGCTGGAGAAAATATTTTTCCAACTAACCTTGCGATTGGATCAGTAGAGCCACCTAGTGACCTATTTGTGAAACAGGAAAAAAACTTTGTTAAGTTAACAAAACCTGGGAAAATTATGTGCATATTCCGAATAGCTTTTTTAATAAATTTTTGAAATGTGTCAAGGACTTTTGAGACACCCTATAGAAATGAAAGATTTCTTACTCAAAAGGTGCCGAAAGTAATGTAAAACGAAAACCTACTTTGAAATTAAATGAATGAGGAAATTGTTTTTAAATTTATTTATTTTTTCATTTTAAACTGTTGAAAGGGTCTATCGTGCCACTAAAAGTGCATCATGGGTCATTAATGGCCCGTGCAAAACCCCTGCGTCAGTTCAGATTTTTCAAAAAAGTTATGGTGATAAACACTTTATAGGAAACTTCTTTTGTATGCTTACGTCTGCGCGAAAAGGCATTGATGTCTTTATTCTTCGTTATTTCTTTCTGAGATGAATTCTTGTCGTCAGGTGATGATCAACGTGCTGTTACGCGGTCCGCGCTGTTTCTTTATATACCTAAATACATTTGTGCGTGCATTGTTCTATTGGAGGTTCCTATTTTCCTAGGCATTTGCAAGTTTCTTTCAATTGCAAACTGTATTTAGAGATCAGACAGAATCCGAACTTTGGAACCGTTTGTTACAGAGCAATTTAGCTGTTCGGTAGGAGAACAAAAAAACAGAAAAGTATCTCTGGGAAAAAAAGTTTGCGAATGAATTAGATCGATACAAAGCTTTTGCTGAAATTCATGGAAGTAATTTGTGAGCTGTAAGTAAACTCATCATGAAAGAAAAGATTTTCGTGCCAGAGATCTGCTGGGCTTGTTTTTGTTGCAAGTTTTTAGTTTCTAAATAGCTCTCGAAGCCTTCAAGTATTCCTTCAGATGTTGCTGTCTCAAAGTGCATTAAGGCAATGACAAACAAAAAAACGGGGAATTAAATATCCTGTTTTTCAATCACGTGTGCACATAAGCGATGTATTGAGCGCCGCCTTGAGGGAGGAGGAACTCCCCTATCGTTTTTTTTTTTTTTTTTCCTATTCTGCTTTTAATCCGAAAAGTTAAGTGAGTCGTCTCCACCGAAATGGCTTGTTTGGGTAAACACATATAAATGCAGAAGAGAGAACTTTTTTTTCTTTTTTTCTTTTTTTTTTTTTTTGTTTCCGAAATCATTTGCTAACTTTTTTATTCAGTTTCGCATTGGAACAGACTAGTCTGAATAACATGACTTTGAGTGATAATATGTTCTTACATTAGAGCTACTTTCTTTTTTTTACTTCCTTTTTTTTGTTGAGATATAATGCTTTACGTAAAAAGATTAAAAAGGGAGAGTGAATTTTTTCGTATACTCTAAATCACTGAAATTCTGCTAAATTTCCAAGTTTTTTTTTTAAATACAAGGGCCGTTCCATAAAAACCTAGTGTAAAATCGCACACGCACACACACAAAATATACACTGAGTGGCCACTTTATTATGACCACCCCCTCAGTACTTTGTTGGGCCACCTTTTGCCTTTAATACTACGTCGATTCTTCGTGTCATGGACTCCACGAGATGTTGATAGGTGGTTTGTGGAATCTGAGACCATGCTTGATGAAAAGCACTTTCCAGGAGTGTGAGATTGCAGGGTTGTGGATCCAGCTGTCTGATGGCTCGTTCAACTTCATCCCCCAAATTCTCAATGGGGTTGAGATCTGGAGATTGTGGGGGCCACCTTAGCAAAGTAAACGCACCGGCATGTTCCTGAAACCAATCCTGTACAATACGAGGACTATGGCAGGACGCATTATCTTGTTGAAAGTAGCCATCGCCATTGGGATAAACCATCCACATGACACGATGCACTTGGTCCGCAACGATGTTTAGATATGATGTGCCAGTCAGACGTCAATCAACACGAATTAAAGGGCCCAAAGCATGCCAAGAAAACATTCCCCAAACCATAATGTTGCCTCCACCAGCTTGAAGGTTTGTAGCAATGCATTTGGGGTCCATGCTTTCGTGCTGTTTCCGCCAAATTCTTACTCAGTCATCGGCATGGTGCAACTGAAAACGTGATTCATCGGACTACATAATTTGTTTCCAATTATCGAGTGTCCAATCCTTATGCTCCTCTGCGAACTGGAGGCTTTTCTTTTGTTAACTGCAGACAGCAAAGGTGTTCGAACAGGGCCTTCGGCTGCCATATCCCATCCGATGCAGTGCATGGCGAACAGTGCGTGCAGAGATCATTCGAGGGGATCCTTGATTAGGATGGTCTGTAATTTGCTGCACTGTTGCCCTTCTGTTGTCTGTTCCAGTCTGGACACTCTCCGTTCCGCCCGAGCAGTCACTCGTCGATGACGACCACACGTTGCATGTAGAGACCCAGTTTTTTGGCTGACAATCCAGTTTTTAAACACTTTAACAACAGCTGCTCTGGAACATTTCACGAATGCGGCTGTTTCGGTGATACTCGCTTTATGGATCCGAGCTCCTACAATCATCCCACGTTGAAAGTCCATCAAATCGCATTTTTTACCCATCTCGTCACCCAAAAATCACTTCTACTAATGTCGCAAGCACTAAGCTTTCCCTTTTTATACTAGCCTAGCCCTCTGACGGCAACAGCGTGCAGCCATAACTCATTTGCTTAAAAGTGTCAGGTGGTCATAAATAAGTGGCCACTCAGTGTATATATAGCCCGATGGCGCAGTGCACTGTTAAAAATTGCACGGTCAAATTACGGTAGATACACCGGCAGCTGAGAGGCCAGTCAATAAACCGTAATTTTACAGTACCATACCGTAATGTTCATTAGTAAGTCTAATGACGGGGAAATAAAAACGTTTAGTGACCATAATGTTCATTAACATGTCCAATGACAAATAAATAATAATACATGTTATGTTCATTAACATGTCTAATGGCAAATAAAAATGTCTAATGCCGTAATGTTCATTAACATGTCTAATGACCGCGAATAAATAGTAAGTCTACCGACCGGGAAATAAAAACGCTTTGCCCATAGAGGTGTTGCCAGTCGACTGATTGTTCATGAACAAACAGGTATATAACCACTTTAAGAATATCGTTGCTAGATTGTGAAGGTTAAAATACAGTAACAGTTCAAACACCGTGAACATGTAGTTTATCTACTGAAAATTTATGGTTGACCACCAGGTGGCGTGCTTACGATCTGTTAAACCATCTTAATCCGGGTGAAACACTGACTATTCACCGCAATTTTTTACAGTGTGGTCTAAGCGATAGCTTCTGATCATGTGTCCCAGATGGGTCTGGGTTCGAATCCCCGTGAGGTATGGATGCTGCGTGTTTGTCTTATGGACCTGGCTCTCTCCCTTTCCTGGAGCCAGCGGCCCTAAATTAGGGACGGGCGACTGCTTATAGTCCACTGAGTTACTCACGGTGGTCGTTAAACCTCCAATCAAAAAAGCAAATATAAGTACAGCAAACTGTATGTTATTCTTCCTCAAAGTATCTTCCCTCGGATGATACGCAACGGTCCCATCGTTCAGTCATTTTTTCAAAGCATGTGGCGAAGACATTTTGTGGAAGCTGCTTTAGCGATCCCTTGAATAACGTCAGTATCTGTGTTCAATGTTGGTCAACGGAACTTTTCCTTCATTGCTAGAAACAACCAGAAATCGCACGGGGCGAGGTCAGGCAGTCTGTGGCATGATTTCAATACTGCATTTCGTAAGAAACTGTTAAACACAAGCAGCCACATGTGGACGGGCGTTATCATGGGGCAGGGTCAACTTGCCCACCAGTTGCGGTCGCTTAACCGATATGCGTCGTTGCAGACGCTTCAAGATTTAAATGCAATACTCAGCATTGACAGTAATTTGTGGAGGAACGGCATGCTGGTAGACTACACCTTTATGATCAAAGAAAATTATCATCGACCCTTACCCAGCTGATTTGGTTTGGCGGACGTTTTTCCGAGAAGGCGAGTCTGTGCGTTTCCAGACACTCGTTGTGCGCTGCGTGAGGCGGTCGAAATTGTGGACCCATGTTTTTTTTTTTTTTTTTTTTTGAGGTTTAACGACCACCGTGAGCAACTCAATGGGCTATAAGCTGTCGCCTGTCCCTAATTTAGGGTCACTGGTTCCAGGGAAGGGAGAGAGCCAGTGCTGGAAGACAAACACAACATCCATGCCTCACCGGGATTCCAACCCGGACCCCGTTCGGACAAATGATCAGAGGCCATCGCTTAGACCACTGCGCCACCGGGGCGGCAACCCATGTTTCATCGGCAGTTATTACTGTGTTTAGAAAGTTTGGATCCTTTGTAATCATTTGTTTCCACTCATGGCACACCTGAACTCTGGTTAGCAATTGTTCTTTCGTCACGTGATGAGGTGCCCATCTGGAAAACGCAGGATGCAGCAATAATATGTCGCGTAGAATGCGGAATGCCGACTTTTATGAAATATTAGTTGACGCCGCTATGTCTTCACACGTCATTCGTCGTTATTCTTGCAGGGTTGCCCAAACGGTGTTAACAATACGCTCCGTAACAACACTTTCGGGTCGACCAGGCCTAGAAGAGATTTCTTCCGAAAAACGCCTTTTTTTTTTTTTTTTAATTATGGTGCCATCTAAAAATCGTTGACTCACCCAAACACTTAACAATACGCTCCGTAACAACACAAACAATACGCTCCGTAACAACACTTTCGGGTCGACCAGGCCTAGAAGAGATTTCTTCCGAAAAACGCCTTTTTTTTTTTTTTTAAATTATGGTGCCATCTAAAAATCGTTGACTCACCCAAACACTTAACAATACGCTCCGTAACAACACAAACAATACGCTCCGTAACAACACTTTCGGGTCGACCAGGCCTAGAAGAGATTTCTTCCGAAAAACGCCTTTTTTTTTTTTTTTTTTAATTATGGTGCCATCTAAAAATCGTTGACTCACCCAAACACTTAACAATACGCTCCGTAACAACACAAACAATACGCTCCGTAACAACACTTTCGGGTCGACCAGGCCTAGAAGAGATTTCTTCCGAAAAACGCCTTTTTTTTTTTTAAATTATGGTGCCATCTAAAAATCGTTGACTCACCCAAACACTTAACAATACGCTCCGTAACAACACAAACAATACGCTCCGTAACAACACTTTCGGGTCGACCAGGCCTAGAAGAGATTTCTTCCGAAAAACGCCTTTTTTTTTTTTTAAATTATGGTGCCATCTAAAAATCGTTGACTCACCCAAACACTTAACAATACGCTCCGTAACAACACAAACAATACGCTCCGTAACAACACTTTCGGGTCGACCAGGCCTAGAAGAGATTTCTTCCGAAAAACGCCTTTTTTTTTTTTTAAATTATGGTGCCATCTAAAAATCGTTGACTCACCCAAACACTTAACAATACGCTCCGTAACAACACAAACAATACGCTCCGTAACAACACTTTCGGGTCGACCAGGCCTAGAAGAGATTTCTTCCGAAAAACGCCTTTTTTTTTTTTTAAATTATGGTGCCATCTAAAAATCGTTGACTCACCCAAACACTTAACAATACGCTCCGTAACAACACAAACAATACGCTCCGTAACAACACTTTCGGGTCGACCAGGCCTAGAAGAGATTTCTTCCGAAAAACGCCTTTTTTTTTTTTAAATTATGGTGCCATCTAAAAATCGTTGACTCACCCAAACACTTAACAATACGCTCCGTAACAACACAAACAATACGCTCCGTAACAACACTTTCGGGTCGACCAGGCCTAGAAGAGATTTCTTCCGAAAAACGCCTTTTTTTTTTTTAAATTATGGTGCCATCTAAAAATCGTTGACTCACCCAAACACTTAACAATACGCTCCGTAACAACACAAACAATACGCTCCGTAACAACACTTTCGGGTCGACCAGGCCTAGAAGAGATTTCTTCCGAAAAACGCCTTTTTTTTTTTTTTTTTTGATTATGGTGCCATCTAAAAATCGTTGACTCACCCAAACACTTAACAATACGCTCCGTAACAACACAAACAATACGCTCCGTAACAACACTTTCGGGTCGACCAGGCCTAGAAGAGATTTCTTCCGAAAAACGCCTTTTTTTTTTTAAATTATGGTGCCATCTAAAAATCGTTGACTCACCCAAACACTTAACAATACGCTCCGTAACAACACAAACAATACGCTCCGTAACAACACTTTCGGGTCGACCAGGCCTAGAAGAGATTTCTTCCGAAAAACGCCTTTTTTTTTTTTTTTAAATTATGGTGCCATCTAAAAATCGTTGACTCACCCAAACACTTAACAATACGCTCCGTAACAACACAAACAATACGCTCCGTAACAACACTTTCGGGTCGACCAGGCCTAGAAGAGATTTCTTCCGAAAAACGCCTTTTTTTTTTTTTTTAAATTATGGTGCCATCTAAAAATCGTTGACTCACCCAAACACTTAACAATACGCTCCGTAACAACACAAACAATACGCTCCGTAACAACACTTTCGGGTCGACCAGGCCTAGAAGAGATTTCTTCCGAAAAACGCCTTTTTTTTTTTTTTAAATTATGGTGCCATCTAAAAATCGTTGACTCACCCAAACACTTATCTTTGTAAGCTTTTTCATTAAATCGACTGTTTCTGGAGCCGTTTTACCCAAAAGATAGCAAAATTTTATCGCACAACGCATTTCACTCTAACTCTGAATCACTCTCCTCCATAGCTGTATGGCGAAATGCAGACGTACCTTAAACAACTGCGCAATAACAAAATTTGAATCGTTTGCCACGGCTAATAACTGTTGCCATATATACCTCCTTAATTCAGTTAGTCGTGTGCATGGTTATTTTCCCCCTTTGCACTGTTGCCAACTCAAAAATAAATTTCTCTCAGTTTTTATGGAACGGCCTTTGTACATAGGATACGCCATACCAAGAGGTATTTATCGAAGAGCCATACAATTGGTGTGCGTGGGTTGACATACGCACTATAAAAAACAACTGGTGTGAACTGACGAAAAAAATTTCTGAAAATAACATGCAGCAAAGTTCCCGGAAGGCGTCCGTGTTTTAAGGAAATTTCCGTTTTTCTAAATTTCGCGTTTTTTTTTGGGGTTTTTTTTTTTTTTTTTTTTATTTTTGACCTCCGTAATTTTACAGATATTTCGTAATTAGTAATTTCGCTTATATGTCAGAAAAGCCCGCTAAGGATTTTTCCGTATTTAGACAGGAACTAGCTGGGGTACCCGATATTTTCCGGGTAAGAAAAGACAAGTTAATAAAATCATGCATGGCATTGATTTTGATACGCTTTCCAACATACCAGAAATCATTACTCAAGTTATTACTTACGTTATGAGGATAATGGCTGTGGAATAAATCTCGCTCCTGTGTCCTGAACTTTGACGCCATTTCGATGATATTCGACAGAACCGGTTCAGTGTACCTCCGCAACAGCAAACTAAAGTTTTGTTGCAATAGAAGCATTTTTACATAAGTTATGACGCATAAGGAAATTGGGATGGATCCCGCTCCTATGTCGTGACCTTTCACCCCATTTTGCTCACTTTCAATTGGCTTCGTCGCCAGGAGGTCCCCTACCACGAACTAAGATTACATCGAAATCGAAGCATTTTTACGTAAGTTATGACGCATAAGGGCAATAAAATGAATCCCGCTCCTATGTCGTGACCTTTGACCTCATTTCTCCCATTTTTAATTGGGTTCGTCCCAAGGTGGTCCCTACCACATACTAATATTTCATCGAAATCTAACTATTTTTATGCAAGTGTGATGCATAAGGCCAACGGAATGGATCCCGCTCCAATGTCGTGACATTTGACCCCATTTCGTCCATTTTCAATTGGGGGTAACCGTAATTGAAAATGGACGATTTACAGTACCATACCGTAATGTTCATTAACATGTCTAATGACTGGAAAATAAAAATGTTTAATGACCATAATGTTCATTAACATGTCTAATGACTGGAAAATAAAAACATTTAATGACCATAATGTTCATACTAAAAATTTCAACGGAATCGAACCATTTTTACGCAAGTTATGATGCATGAGGGCAATGGATTGGATCCTGCTACTATGTCGTGACCTTTGACCCCATTTTGTCCATTTTCAACAGGGTTCGACCGCAGCTGATCCCCTACCACATACTAAAATTTCATCGAAATCGAACCATTTTTCCGCAAGTTATGATGCATAAGGGAAATGGAATGGATCCCGCTCCTATGTCGCGACCTTTGACCCCATTTCGTCCATTCTCAATAGGATTCGTCCCCCTACCACATACTGAAATGTCATCGAAATCGAACCATTTGTACGCGAGTTATCGTGCGGATTGACAGACGGACAAAGCTGGAGCATATACGCTACTTCAACCTACGGTTGGAAAGCGTAAAAAAGCAGCCAGGATAGGATGGCTGCAAATGTGAAAAATAAAAAAATTGATTTAGTTAATTTACTTTAACGAAACGAAAAAGAAAGGAAGAGGAATGGAAATACTTACCTTTGAGGAGACATCTACAGGATGATTGTAAACTCCTTCAACAAAACAAGAAGGGTGATAGTACACATCAAGACGAACAATATTTGCAATGGAACCTAGAGCCACATTCCACTCCTAGTGCCAGAAAAGAATTAAGTTACATATCCACGTTGAGACTTCAACAGTGAAAACAAAGAGACATACCTAATTTATGAGTTGCACATTTCCAATCGCATCAGAGAAAGACTCAAAGGAGCTGCTCAAACTGGCATCCAAGGGCGTCGTTTCACAGCCCACATCGGCGAATGAAGGAGTGTCGCACCCTCCCGTACACTGAGAAAAACGTTTTGTTGATTCAGCAAAAGAATTTGGCGATATGCATTCAACAAAATTTTGTGTTGAATTTTCAAAATTATTTTGTTGAAAATTATTGTTGATTTAACAAAATTTATTGTTATCACGACAAAACGTTTTGTTCATTTAACAAAATGATTAGGTCGATTTTGGGGAATTTGTTTCATCCAACAAAACACATTGCGTCACGATAACAATATGTTTTGTTGCAGCAACAAAACATTTTGTGATGATAACAATATGTTTTGTTGGATGAAACAAATTCCCCAAAATCGACCTAATCATTTTGTTAAATGAACAAAACGTTTTGTCGTGATAACAATAAATTTTGTTAAATCAACAATAATTTTCAACAAAATAATTTTTGCAAATTCAACAAAAAATTTTGTTGACTGTGTATCGACAAAAAAATTTGTTGATTCAACACATTTTTTGTTGAATTAACAAAACGTTTTATCCTGATAACAATAAGTTTTGTTAAATCAACAATAATTTTCAACAAAATAATTTTGCAAATTCAACAAAAAATTTTGTTGACTGTGTATCGACAAAATTTTTTGTTCATTCAACAATTTTTTTGTTGAATTAACAAAACGTTTTGTCCTGATAACAATAAATTTTGTTAAATAAACCATAATTTTCAACAAAATAATTATGCAAATTCAACAAAAAATTTTGTTGACTGTGTATCGACAAAAAAATTTTTGAATTAACAAAACGTTTTCTCAGTGTAGACTCCCGGTATGATGTTTATTTTTTTCGCAGCGACAGCGATTCGTGCGGCGACATCTTCCAGGGAGTCCATAGGTGTCTCGTACACCAATGTTTTCATGCGCTCTCAGAAGAAGAAGTCCAGTGGATTAAGATCCGGGGAACGTGGAGGCCATGCCACAGTTCCACTGAGTCCAATCCACAGCCCGGGATATGCCGCATTTAGGAAGTACCGGACCTCGGTGGCAAAGTGTGCTGGTGCCCCATCATGCATAAACCAGATGTCAAACCGTGTGGTGAGCGGAACATCCTGTAACAGACCGGGAAGCACTTGCTCCAGGAACACACGGTACGCTGCGCCGGTCAGACTTATACGTCAATTTTCATGTAATGTTAGCACGGTAATATCGCTGAACGGGTTCGGCTGCATTTTTAAATGTTTGCTCCTCGTCGTCTATGCACGTGTTCAGCGAGCCTCATTTGCATCTTGTGCTTCTCATGCACTGCTTGGAACTCCGTTTGCTGCTGGACGTTTTTGGAACGTGTTCTCTGGCACTAGGAATGGAATGCGGCCCTAAGTTCGCCTTGATGCGTACTATCCCCCTCTTGTTTTGTTTAAGGTGTTTACAATCACCCTGTATATAACTACCGTACATCTGGCGTGCGCTTCTGAGAATCCCACGGCACTGAAGTACAATGTAACTTGACATTGGCATTGATCATCCTTTTGTTTACCGCTTTGAATTTTGAATATCTGGAACTCTCTATTTACATTACATTGCATTTCTGCCTGATGAAGCAGCCCATTGGTGGTGAAAGCTAAAGTTTATTCATTTGTGTTTTTAATACACCATGAAACGGATATTTTTGCACTTTATTGCTTGTTGCCTACGGGCTCTAACGTAGACCGTAGATCGGGTATTGGAGTGCTGAATTGTGTTACGGTTCTTAAAAGTAAAAAAATTGAACTTTTTACGAACATTTTGTATGGGGGCCTTTGACCCTGGGCTCCGACCCCATCCAAAAACTGTCTACGGTCTAAGTTAAGGTGCCACGAGATAATATAGCAAATTTAGTGGTTCTAATTTGAAAACTGTAGATTTTACAAAAATTTTGTATGGGGGCCTTTGACCCTTGACCCCGGGCTCCGACCCCATCCAAAAACTGTCCACGGTCTAAGTTAAGGTACCATGAGATATTATACAAAATTTAGTGGTTCTAAATTGAAAACCGTAGATTTTACGGAATTTTTGTATGGGGGCTCTTGACCCTTAACCCCGGGCTCCGACCCCATCCAAAAACTGTCTGCGGTCTAAGATAGGGTACCAGGAGATAGTATACCAAATTTTGTATTTCTAACTTGAAAACTGAAGATTTTGCAGATTTTGTTTGGGGGGGGGGGCTCTTGACTCTGGGCTCCGACCCCTTCCAAAAACCGTCTAAGCGATGGCCTCTGATCATTCGTCCGAAAGGGGTCCGGGTTCGAATCCCGGTGAGGCATGGATGTTGTGTTTGTCTTGCGGCACTGGCTCTCTCTCCCTTCCCTGGAACCAGTGACCCTAAATTAGGGACGGGCGACTGCTTATAACCCATTGAGTTGCTCACGGTGGTCGTTAAACCTCCAATCAAAAAAAAAAAAAACGTCTACGGTTTAAGTTAGGGTATCATTCAAAAAAGAAAAAAAAATCGTCTACGGTTTAAGTTACGGTATCATGAGATATTGTGTTGCCGGAAAAGTCATGACGTATTTTAGCCATGTTTTGCAAAGGTCATTTATTGATAAAAAGAACAAAGATCAATTAATGATATAATGCCCGTTTTGTTCTATAACCTTTTGCCATCTTTCAGTGAGCTGCAGAATGCCTCTTTCATAGAAGTACCTGTCTTTCGTGGCGAAAAACTGCACAAGGTGCTGATTTACAGCATCATCTGATTTGAACGTTATACCACGAAAGGACTGTTGAAGAGAGCGAAATAAGTGGAAGTCTCACGGCGCAAGGTCAGGCGAGAATGCCGGGTGTGACAACACATCCCACCCAAGCTCCAGTAATTTTTGGCGGGTGATCAAACTTGTGTGTGGTCTCGCGTTGTCGTAATGGAAAACAGCACCTTTACGATGAACGAGCTCTGGACGTTTCAGGATGATGGATTCGTTCAAACTGTCCAATTGCCGACAGTACACATTCGAATTGATTGTTTGGTTCCGTGGTAGGAGCTCGGAAAACATGACACCTTTAAAATCCGACCACACTGAGACCAGAACCTTCAGCTGATGAATGTCTGCTTTGAATGTCATTTGAGCCGAAGCAGCACGTCGGGACCAAGACCGCTTGCACATTGTTGTACACAATCCACTTTTCGTCTCCAGTTATCAGTTGCTTCAAAAAAGAATCGTTTTCCTCACGTTTAATGAGCACATCGCAGATGTTTATACGCGCCGCCAATTGAGCTTCTTAGAACCCACACACCGAGCTTGCTTACGTATATCAGTTTCTTCGTCAGGTAGTCGTGAACACTTTAATGATGGATGTGCAATACGTCTGCAATCTCTCGTGCCGTATAACGAAGGTTTGACTCGAGCAATGCCTTGATTAGGTCGTCATCAACCTCGATGGGCCTCCCGGACCGAGGAGCACCGTTGAGGTCAAAATTACCAGCACGGAATTTTGAGAACCACCGCTGGCACTGACGTCCTTTTAGAGCATTATCACCGTACAGTTTACGCAACGTTTCACAAGCTTGACGCGCGTTCTTCCCTTTTCGGAAGTAAAAGAGTAAAATATGCCGAAAATGCACAGTTTGGTCTTTCATCTTCAACTTGATGTCAAATCTCCGCAAATCAACCAAATCGCTCACTATTCCTTTTAGACTGCAGCTAGAATTGACACCTGTCGAATGCCATAGCGATAACGGAGCTGCGAATGCCTTTAGTACTTCCAAAACCGCCCAACCGCCATCGGGTGCCAAAATACGCCATGACTTTTCCGACAACCCAATAGAGCGTGTCGATTGGCCCGCACGCATCTTCGTAGCCGACGTTCACCTCTCACATCAATGGCACGTGGTGCTCCGTAGTTACCACGACTATTATTCGCAATGGTGCCATTTCACCAATCACGATACACTTTAACCACAGCAGCACGCGAACAGTTCACAAACTGCGATGTTTCGGAAATACTGCCACCCATGGCCCGAAAGCCGATAATATTCCCTTTTTTGCAAATCTGATAAATCGCTCCTTTTATCAATGACAGCAACGAGTGATATGTTTTCAGATTGCCTACAGCACACCTTATATACTCTTGAAGCCAGCTCACGACACGTGCCTTCTGTCATTGGGTACGATCTGTTGACGTCAAAAGTAGGAAGCGGTCACAACATTGTGACTCGACTGTGTATATAGTGTAGGCAGGGTTGGCCGCGTAAATTACATGATACATACACTCATCGTCAAAAAAATAGTAGCACCTAGGAAAGAGCAACTGACTGTAACAAAACTTGGTGGGTAAGTTTGAAATCGTGTGACATGCAAATGATTCAAGTTGCACGCTCGGGCGCTCATGTGGTGCAAGCAAGGAAGGGTCGTAGCGCTGTGGCTGACCGGCTATACAAGGTTGTCCCGTTGCGCGAGTTTGTAATTATGACTTGTGCTGTTGGGATGGTTGTATTCTTTTGCAAGGGAAGTATGCCTCGGAGGAAAGTTCCGAAGCAATTCGAGCAGTTGGAGTGTTGAGAGGGGACGCATCGTCGGGCTACGGGATGTTCTTGTCGCCGTATTGCGCACTCTACCGATCGTGCTGATATCCCCATAGCACGCTGTTGGCGGAAGTGACTGGTAGAACCCGAGAGAGAGAGAGGGCCGACGAGTTTTCCGACATGCGCGTAGTGACCCAACAGCAACGATTGCGCATATTCAGCGAGCAGTGGTGCCCTCCATGCATCGTCCGATTAGTGCCAGCGCCATTGGCAGACGGCTGCACGACGTAGGACTACACGCAGGCAGACCGACACGACGACGACCCTTAACAACAATACATAGTCGCCACAGACTGCAATGGTGTCGTGCCAGACTATCAAGGAACCACTGAGAATGACAGCGGGTGATCTTCAGTGACGAGTCCCGCTTCTGTCTTGGAGGAGACGACCACCGAATCCGTGTGTGGAGGCACCGTGGTCTGGTCCAAGATGAACGGTTTGTTGGAGAGCGTCACACGTCCTGAAGGCCTGGTGTCATAGTGTGGAGTGCAATGTCTACGATGCCAGATCACTTTTGGTGATCATTACAGACCCTTTTACAGCCCAATGTTACGTTAATGAGGTCCTTCAACCAGTGGCCTTACATTTTTTGAACGCTCACTCAAGTGCGATTTTCCAACAGGACAACGCTAGTTCGCATACTGCTGCTGTCTCAGAGAGCACACTCTATATAATAATATACTTCCAGTTGATTCTATGAATAAATGAGTATGTATAGGGTACACGCATTCCAAATTTGAAATCGAGCCGCTGAGTGTTAGATATTCAGACTACAGATGGAGGGACCCGTGGTTCGAACCCTACCTGGCAGTGTGAACCTCTAACAATCGCTGCATATCCGCTGTGCATCAGACGAGCACGTTAAATGACGGCCCCCTAGGTAGGAATCCCCTGGTTAAAGCTCCTAAGCCTCCCCCACCTTCTAATTTCTCTCTGCCTTCTATCTGGAAAATCGTACGGTGGAGCCATCTAGTGTGCTCTCTCTCTCTCTCTCTCTCTCTCTCTCTCTCTCTCTCTCTCTCTCTCTTACAGACTATTCTGTCAGAATCGCTAGATTCGCTAACACTTCCCGCAGTTTCTGTGCCCTTTCAAATTTTATTTGAAATTAGAAATACCAGACATACTCACAATTGATTCCCTGTATGTACTCAAAAACGAGACACAAGTACTCGGAGCTATTATAAGCCCAGAATGTACTCAAAAATGAGTACATTTTGCTTAATTCTAAGTACCAATTTTTAACAGCGTGAGGATGCAGCACGTTGGCAGTGAGGCTGTATTTATTTTTTATTTTTTATTTGTTACATTTTTTACATTTATGACATAAATTTCGCATTTTTACCGACTATTCTGTCAGAATACCGCTATTTTGCGCGTCATGTAGAAAATATGTTTACGCGTAACTTCCCAACCCTGAGTGTAGGGCACAGTAGCAGGACATCAGCCCTAAACAACTCCAGGGGGGAGGGGATCGCAAAAGGTGACCCAACCAATTCTAAGTAAGAACGGCATGTGTTGTGAATAGGACAACGTGTTAATATGAGAAAAGAGAAGTACATGTACAAGGTTTGGATGAAACATGTCACGGCAGTGTAATACATTGCAGATGCCTTTCTGTTAATGTAGTAAGTCAGATTTAAATTTGAATGCCCCCTTCTCTTTGAAAATCCTGGATGCGTTTCATTGGTCATTGGACTAGGCCCCCATAGGAGTCCCAGTTTCGACGGTCGTCCGCGAAGAAAACTGCCTGCTATTCCCGCGATAAACGCCGTGAGACTTCGCTGTAGCTTCCGGTAGATTTCAAAGTTTGCTTACACACTAGCGTGCAAAAATTAAGGACGAGACGGTTTCTCGAATGAAACGTCGTGCAGAATTGTTCCACATTGACTCAAATCATACCATAAGATCCCCAAGATCTACGAATATGAAACAAGTGAGTAAAACCGTCCAAACAAGGAATCCACAGGATACAAAGGCACTTTATTAAAAAGGTAACTTCGAGCACAACTGGACAGAAGACAGAAACGTCCATGTGACAGGCGGCTGCCAAGAAAAATCCAGTCTTTAGTAGGGGATATGATCATCCCTGACTGCGTCACAGGATTTACAACGTCTTTCCATGCTGAAGACGAGGTTGTCAAGGAGCTGTTGAGGCATCGCCGCGACCCATTCCTCTTGTAGCGCCAATCGCAGCTGCGGAATCGTTGCTGGCGGCTGCTGACGTGCCGCTAAGCGTCGCCCGAGAAGGTCCCACACGTGTTCGATTGGATTTAGGTCCGGGGACCTTGCGGGCCAATCCATGCGTGGGAGGTGTGATTGCGTGTGCTCGGCTCTCTCCAGATGTGTATACGTCCAGAATCGCTCGTCAGACTAAATCGGCTCTCATCCGTAAAGAGAACTCGACCCCATTCCTGATGTGTTAAATTCTTGTGTTCCCGGCACCAAAGAAACCGCCGTCTCCGATGAGCTGGCGTTAATGGCACACACCGTGCTGGTCGTCGTGCAAATAGACCACCTTTTGTGTAGCATCCTGGTCACGGTAAAACGCGATAACGGACGTCCAGTTGTCTGCGATTTCTCCAGCTGTCTACCGTCTGTCTCTTCTCGCCTGTAGGACAATATACCGGTCGTTCGCCGCCGTGGTTGCTCGTGAACGACCATTGCTAAACTATCGGACAGGTGTTCCTGTCGTTTGAAATGCTCTCCAAGCTCGTGAAACAATGCTGTGAGCGATCCCGAACTCCTCGGCGACAGTTCGACCTTCTTCCAACTTCCCAATGACGCGACCTCAGGTAACGTCATCCAGATGTCGTCTACTGGATTGTCTGTTGGCCATATCACACGGTGGCAGCAACTCCACGTCGTTCAAACCGATGTACACCGTGCAATAGCTTTCACCGAATTGCTGAGCGTACACCGCCCGTGTGCTTTATACCCTTCGGACACTATCCCTTCCACGTCATGCTGCATATATGCTCATGCCCTACCGTACCGGACCCCAGTCTATCTCCTGAGTGGTCTTTCTGTCCGTTCAGCCTGCTCATTCCGCTGTTATGCTAATTTCTCCTCTTCGTCCTTAATTTTTGCACACCAGTGTATATGTGAACTTCAAACGTTATACCATAGTTTAGTCCCCTCGAAACCAAGGCATTTTATTATGCTTTCTGGTATGTTAGAAAGCGTATCATAATCAATGCATTACATGACTTCTCTAACTTGTTCTTTAAATCTTTATTTATCAAGATATTCTATTCCGCTTTTCTGTTTCTGTTTTGTTCTTGAGATGAAGAAATGTCAACACTCCCACTAGGGAAAATCATGTCAAGTGTTGACAGCGAGCGAAACTATGAGAGCTTAGAAATAATAAGTTACATCAGTCCCCTCGTATTTTTCAGCGCCTCCATTTAGGCATTAAGATGAGTTGACTAAAGAAAATTGTTTTTACATTTCGGAGGAGTTGAAACCGCCTTAGGGAAAACCTCTTTGTCAACTAATGCTTTCATTAATGGGGAAATAGAACTTCACTATGTTGAAACTTGTTATTATGAACCGAATCCATTCTTGACTCCTTAGGAAAAGAAGGAATCGTTTCATTCCTCTGCATTCTTTTTCGAACACACTCCTGGTGCCTCTATTAACTCTGACAAATTAAATAATTGAACAATTAAGGGGCTAAAAACAAAATAATTTTCAGTCTGCTTCGCCATGATCGCCATGAGATGAATAACTTAATTACTTCGTCCGAAACGGAGCTGCCTGGTATTCAGGTTCGTTGCAATCTGCGCGATTTCGCGAAATCTTCACACGTGCGAAATGTACTGTATATTGAATTAGCTGGGCTTTTTTTCCCCTTTGCTGAAATTCAAATTGGTAATAACGGCCGGAGGAGATAAGGAATTAAGCTCACGATAGCTCTGGCTGCTAAATTAATAATTGAGTTTCCATGGCTCACGAACGTTTTAGCTTGTTTTCTTTGCTTTTAAAATGGAATATACATCATCAAAGAAATAAACCGCTTTAGTAATAACACTCTCATGTTCCTTCAGGGAAACCTGGCGCTGGCAAAGATTTTTTTGCACGGGGCTTCCCCCTTTTAAGCCTATCACATCCCCTCATGGCTGAACTCCCACAAATTCTAAGCTCCGATTTATTAGGTTTTAATGCACAGAACACATAATTTATAATACACAGCGCATCAAAACCTCAAAAATATATTCATCGCGATTACTTTTGCTTCCAACGAGAGTTGTACCGAAAATAATGCAAAAGCGGGCATAATTTTTTTTTTTTTTTTTTATTGGAGGTTTAACCGTGAGCAACTCAACGGGCTATAAACAGATAAAAGAACAATTTGTACAATATGTCATACAAAACAAATACCACCGTCTATGTACGATATTTCATTAAAAGATGAAATCTATTTACAAATTAAAACCTCCACTAGCACTTTCGGGGTAACACTTACCCCATCATCAGGAGGAACAGAGAGGTTAATGCAGTACTTGCGTAGACCTTTATAGTAGCGGAGAAATGCACCATGGTATAGTTCTCAAGCGTCACAAGGTTAAGGTGTTGCAATCGCAGCCGAGCAATAGATAAAGTTTCCGAATTTAGTTACACATAATACAAATTGTGTTGCACTGATAAAATTGTCAAATTCACATGCTATTGTTTTATTAATAAATAAACTGAAAAAGACGATAAACTGAAAAAGACAGTGAATTAGTATCCGGGTCACAATACTAATTCACTGTCTTTTTCAGTTTATCGTAAGCCAACTGATTGCAATAGCCTTATTCCACTCAATTCCTGACATCCAACTCCACAAACACTATCTGCTATTAACTTTCTAATAAGAAGAGCCTACACGCATTCTTCAAGCGAGAGTATTCTAAAGTCTTAAATAAAGTTTATTTTTAAATTGGCGGATAAACACGGATATCCAAGGATATTAGTTAATACACTGACGGAAAAAAAATCCCAACACCAAGAAGGGGTTATAACGAAGTGAATTTCTCCGTCATTTTTATCCGCGCCGGGGTTCGAACCCGGGTCCACTCATTCCGGAATAAGTTGCTCTACCAATTAAGCTACGCGGACATTGATTCTAATTGCTATCTGCCTTTATGTCGTGTGCGTCCTTCTGGCAGGTACGCCACATCTCCTGGTACGTTACATCATCTCCCCCTTCTTTTTCTTTTTTTTCTTTCGAAGTGCTGCTCATATTTTTCCTATCTCGCGGTGTGGAAATAACATCACACCAATGCGAGATTTTGAACGGTCGGGTTATCCGGATAGTTCGGACGCCATTATAACGAAGTGAATTTCTCCGTCATTTTTATTCGCGCCGGGGTTCGAACCCGGTCCACTCATTCCGGAATAAGTTGCTCTACCAATTAAGCTACGCGGACATTGATTCTAATTGCTATCTGCCTTTATGTCGTGTGCGTCCTTCTGGCAGGTACGCCACATCTCCTGGTACGTTACAGGGTTGTGTTAGATAAACGACAGTTGGTAGGCGGTGAGAGTACATCTGTAAGATGACGTCTATGCTAATTTCGCGCTCGGCGCATACGTGTGGCGTTAGTAGCGCCCCTCGGAACATGCAAAGCAGATTTGCTGTAAATACGCGCTGTAACGTTCGTGAGCGTTAGTTATCGTTGAGATTCGACGTAGTGTGTTGATGTTAGTTAAGAATGCCTTTAAGAAGACGAAGAAGCCATTATCAACAGCTCATGGAGTTTGAACGAGGTCGTGTAATAGGGCTACGAGAAGGTGAATTTTCTTTCCGCAATATTGCAGAACGACTTTGCAGGAATGTAGCCACCCACTGTGCATGATTGTTGGCAGCGGTGGTCAAGGGAAGGTACTGCCTCAAGAAGACCGGTTTCCGGCCGGCCACGTGGCACTACTGAGAGGGAAGACCGCCGTGTACGGCGTATGGCCGTGGCGCATCGTACAGCGTCTGCTGCAGCAATTCGAGCTGCAGTTGCCACCACAGTGACACAACGAACTGTTACAAATCGGTTACTTGAAGGACAGCTCCGAGCCAGACGTCCTGTAGCGTGCATTCCACTTACTCCAAACCACTGCCGTTTGCGACGTCAGTGGTGTCCAGCTAGAGCTCATTGGAGGACGGAGTGGAGATCTGTTGTGTTTTCTGATAAAAGCCGGTTCTGCCTGGGTGCCAGTGATGGCCGTGTGTTGGTTAGAAGGAGGCCAGGTGAGCGCCTGCAACCAACCTGTCTGCGGCCGAGACACACTGGACCTACATCTGGAGTTATGGTCTGAGAAGCAATTTCCTATGACAGCAGGAGCACTCTCGTGGTTATCCCACGCACCCTGACGGCACAGTTGTACGTCGGTCTGCTGATTCAACCTGTTGTGCTGCCATTCATGAACAGCATTCCAGGGGGTGTTTTCCAACAAGATAACGCTCGCCCGCATACCGCTGTTGTAACCCAACATGCTCTACAGAGTGTCGATATGTTGCCGTGGCCTGCTAGATCACCAGATCTTTCACCAATCGATAACGTATGGGACATCATTGGACGACAACTCCAGCGTCACCCCTAACCAGCATTAACCGTCCCTGTATTGACCGACCAAGTGCAACAGGCATGGAACTGCATCCCACAAACTGACATCCAGCACCTGTACGACACAATGCATGAACGTTTGCGTGCTTGCATTCAACATTCTGGCGGTTACACCGGTTATTAATGTACCAGCATTTCACATTTAAAATGGCTCTTCTCGCGCTTACAATAAGCTGTGATCTTGAAACCTTAATCAATTAAATATGTTACCTATACAAATGTATTGCCGCCATTTCATTCCTCTACAACTATTTTTTCGTGGTGTTGGGATTTTTTTTCCATCATTGTAGATTATTCTGCAGAATTAGTAAGGAAAATAACCTTCACTATAAGTAATTAGATGCGTGATTCGTCAAAACATACAATTCGGTGCCCGCCCAAAGAATCTCATATCATCTGTTAGAAAAGATCGGGCAGCAACCGATATTTTGAGCAAATGGGGAGTGTACAACATACCACTGTTAGACACCTCTATACAGGAGAACACGTTAGTATCTACACCATCTGCCAACAAGTAAGTGGACACCTGTGATAGCAAAGGAAAACGAAGTTTATTCGCTTTCAATAGTTGGTGGAGCCTCCACGAGCGGCGATTACAGATGCCACCCTCCGGGGCGTACTCTTAACCAGGCGTTGTACGACGGCTAGCGGTATTTTCTTCCACTCGGCTTGGAGAAGACAGGTCAGTTTCTTTACCGATTTCGGATGGTGGGGGCAGCCCTTAAGTCGACGCTCCAACTCGTCCCAGAGGTGCTCGATAGGATTAAAGTCCAGGCTCTGCGCAGGCCAGTTCATTCGATTAATCCTATTGTCACCATACCAAGCCATGATGGAACTCGCAACATGACACGTGGCATTGTCATCCTGAAAGTAACATGGGTCCACCCCGTAAAACTGCCACAAGGTAAGAAGCGCATGGTCATCCAAAATGGTGCAGTAGGACTTGACGTTGAGTCTACCAGGAATTGCGACCAAGGGTCCCGTGCCATACCAGGAGAAACACCCCCATAGCATAATTCCACCGCCGCTGAACTTCACAGTTGGCACAATACATTCCGGCAGGAGGCGTTCTCCAGGCAGATGACAAACCCAGACCCTGCCATCCGAACTGTAGAGGGTGAACCTTAATGCGTCGCTCCAGAGAACTTGTTTCCACTGTTCAACGGTCCACTGTCGACGTTCATTGCACCACGTTAGCCGAGCAGCGCTATTGGACTTGGTGATCAAAGGTTTGTAGGCGGCAGCACGTCCATGATACCAGAGCAGATGGGCTTCCTTACGGATGGTATTCATCGGAAGAACACTTCCGGATGCCTGTTGAAACTCCTCGCGGATGTGGCCCATCGATTTGGGGCGGTTCTTTCGAATTTCTCTGGCCAACACCCGTCGGTCTCTAACTCCCAGTTTTGTGGGTCTGCCTGGTCGGGGCACATTCCGACAGTCACCTATCATCTTCCACTTGTCAATCACGTAGGCCACTGTCGATTTTGGGTACTTCAACTCGCTGGATATGTCACGTATGGATCGGCCATTTCTGTGATACCCGACGATTACACCTTTCTCGAAATCAGAGAGCTCCGAACTGCGTGGCATCTTGCATGCGACTGGTCGCGTTGTTGTTTCCCTCACGATATTCAACGGCGGCAGCCGTGACGTGTATCAGGACCGCAGATATCGTCGATTTCAGGGGTGTTCAATTACTTGTTGGTAGATAGTGTATATAGGCTCGACACGGAGAAGTTTGGGTATTCGTGTTCAGGAACATATATATGATACAATAATACCGCATTATCTAGAAACGTCGTAAATGGAACTTTACAACCAAACTGGGTGAACGTTACACTGCTGAACATTCACTGCACCTTGCTGAAAGCATGTAATTTGAAGCCTTGGGGGGGACAGGTGCTGTAATTTATAACACGCCAGTGGACATACCAAAAGTTTGGAAAAACCACGTCGCCGATTTGAACTTTAAATTATAATTATCAAATAAATTTAATAAAAGATCAACATGTGAATTTGACACTTTTAACAGTGCAACACATTTTATATTATGTATAACTAAAGTCGGAAATTGTATCTATTGCTCAGCTGCGATGGCAACACCTTCACCCTGTGACGCTTGAGAACTATTCCATGCTGCATTGCTGCGCTCCTATAAAGGTCTACGCGAGTACTGCATTAAACTCTCTGTGTTACCTGATGATGGGGTAAGTGTTACCCCGAAAGTGCTAGTGGAGGTTTTAATTTGTAAATAGATTTCATATTTAATTAAATATCGTACATAGACGGTGGTATTTGTTTTGTATGGGTTATAAGTAGTCACCCGTCCCGAATTTCAGGTCACTGGTTTAGGGGAAGAGAGAGAGAGAGAGCCAGTGCTGTAAGACAAACACAACATCCATGCCTCATTGGGATTCGAACCCGGACTCATTTCGTACGAATGATCGAAGGCCATGCTTCGACCACTGCGCCACCGGGGCGGCATTTCTCTAATTAACTGACAGAGGTCGTTCAAATAGCACATGTTGGTAGAGTAACCATTTTCTCTATACAAAGGTAACACTCAACATAGACTCCATCACAAGCGATGCATTTGCGCCATCGTTGAACCCAACTCTCGAATCCTCTTTGAAAAAATTCAGGTCTGAGCTGTTGTACCCACTTCTTCACAGCCACTTTCAACTCGTCGGTGTCATCAAATCGTTGTTCCCGGAGACATTCCTTCATAGGAGTGAACAGGTGGAAGTCGTAGGGCGCCAGATCTGGGCTGCGCGGTGGATGGAGGACCACCGACTAACTTGATTTGTTGCCAAAGATGTGTGTGGCCTCGCATTGTCATGGTGAATATGGATCCTTTTCAGATTCGTTTACGGTCTCTTCCTCCTTATGGCTTCTCTAAGCTTCTTGGGTGTCTCAATGTGCTACTCACTGATCATGGTACGGCCACGTTCCAGAAAATCGAGGAGAATGAAACACTGCCAAAAAAAGAGTCACCATTATTTTTCGTGCTGATCGTTGGCTCTTGAAATTCTTAGGCCTTGGTGAAGAGGTGTGACGCCATTCCATGGATTGATTCTTCGTTTCCGAATCGTAAAGATACGCCCACGTTTCACCCCCGTCACCAGATTGGGAAAAAACGTGTCTTCATCGGCTTCAAACGCTTCCAGCAGACCAGAGAATACTTCCACCCTTCTCTCCTCCAAATCGGGTGTCAACTGCCACTCTGCACACACTTTCCGATATCCTAAGTCTTCCACCATCTTCTCTATGGCATTGTGACCACAGTTCAGTTGTGCAACAAGCTCACAGATTGTGTGACTCGTCTCTCCGCGCGGATCAATTCATCTACTCGCTGAGAATTCGTGTGAGAGGTCACAGATGATGGTCTCCCACTGCGTGGTTTGTCTTCAATGCTGGTTTCCCCTTCTTTAAACTTCTTCATCCATATGTGTACATTGCTCTTGTCAATGTTGTCATCTCCGTAAACGTTGTGTAGCCTTCTGTGGATCTCCGACAGCCTGCACGCTTCCTTCTTCAAGAACTCAATGATGGCGGCACGTTGCTTCTGCTTGGAATCCATTATTTACCTGCAGTGAAGAAAAAGGGTTACTATAGAGGAACAGTTACTCTAGCGCGTTAAGGAAAGCTTTGCACGTCTAGCGTGCGCAAAGCGTTCCTTTACACAGTGTCAGCAAGGCGTCTAGTACGTGCCAAATTTTTGTCCAACTCAGTGTCATGGACGAAGCGTCCATGATACATTTTTTCACTCGCTAGACGCATCACCGACGGATGTCCCCTTGACACGGACATCATATCATGCCAATGGGTAGAAACAAGTGACTCAAGCATATTCTCTCTCCTTTCTTAGGTTCGTCATATTGTTATAGCCCTTTTAGCAAGTAATCAGTCCGAAAGGATTAGTTTCAATCATCTCCCTAAATGACCACTTTGAATAACAAAGCTAAGAAGAAAGACCCATAGCATGATAGGGAAGGGTTAGTCCCCCGGGTAAAAACATCAGGCCACTGGAAAGAAACAAGTGACTCAAATATCTTCTCTCTCCTTTCTTAGGTTCGTTGCCATTGTTATAGCTCCTTCAGCAGGTAATCAGTCAGGAAGGATTAGTGTCAGTCATCCCCTAAATCACCACTTTGAATAACAAAGCTAAGGGGAAATACCCAAGACATAATAGGGAAAAGCTACTCCCATTGACACGGACATCATGCCAATGGGTAGAAACAAGTGACTCAAACATCTTCTCTCTCCTTTCTTCGGTTCGTCGCCATTGCTTCAGCCCTTTTAGAAAGGATTAGTGTCAATCATCCCCAAGGCAAATCTAACAAATCTAAGGGGAGAGACCCAAGGCATGATAGGGAAGGGCTACTCCCCTTGACACGGACATCATGCCAATGGGTAGAAACAAGTGACTCAAACATCTTCTCTCTCCTTTCTTCGGTTCGTCGCCATTGCTTCAGCCCTTTTAGAAAGGATTAGTGTCAATCATCCCCCTAAATGACCACTTTAAATAACAAATCTAAGGGGAGAGACCAAAGACATGTTAGGGAAGGGCTACTCCCCCTGACACGGACATCATGCCACTGGGTAGAAACAAGTGACTCAAACATTTTCTCTCTCCTTTCTTAGGTTCGTCGCCATTGATATAGCCCCTTTAGCAGGTAATTAGTTAGAAAGGTTTAGGGTCAATCATCACCCTAAATGGCCACTTGAATAACGAAGCTTAGGGGGAAGCAGCGCTTTCAATTAGTCAGGTTCACTCGTTCCAGCACGATTAAAGGGATAAAATTGCAAAAAAATGTAATTTCCTTTGTGTGAATGTCTGTAAGTTTGTCCCTCTTTTGTGGTGCAATATAAATAGCGCTTGCCTTGTTTTAATTGCCGTATTCCTGCCTTATCCAGTATACTTTTTTTCCTATTAATATTCATGTAACATACTTTCGCATTTGAACATCACAAACAAAAAGAATACCCGGTTGTTAAAAGAATTATTCTAGATATCTTATTTTACACCCGCCTTTACTGACGGGCATTCACCTAATACATTATAATGCTTTCAGCTTGCAACACTGTTTTGCCTTATTATTCCATTTGTAATTCTTCACTTTCTTCGCCTAATTATTCCGAAGGTTTTCTGCTACCGTGTAGAGCATTGTTACCGGTATATTTCGAGCTGTTATTAAATTAATACACTTGCAATGAAACTGAAAATAATCATCTGAGATATTCGCATAAGGTGAGGAGTGAATAATTGTTACAAAAATAATAATGGATATCAAGTAACGTCCCTTTTTTATTTAATAAGCGAAGAGTAAGAATTTCATTCGTTTCATCAAGAAATACGTATCCCCAGTTTTGCGATGTGCTGGATTTAATTTTTTTTTTTTTTTTGCATCCGGAAAGTCCCAGAGGAATAAGGGCTACGTAAGTTTAAAATGCGACAAAATCCTTCGACGAGTGAAAAATACGAAATGAATTGACTAAATATTCGCACTTAATGCCGTTCCAGTTGAATCTAGATGAAAACTACTTTTTCCTTTAGGAATAATCAGAGGGAAAAACTGTAAAAAGGCAAAGCATAAGAACTCCCTAGATTTCTATTTTATTTCTGCATATCACTAGACTAAATGTCAGGAAATTATGCGCACGTCATCGCATTAGTATTCACGTGCATTTTGTCGACGACATAAGGATTAGTCTGATTTTTAAGAGCTTTTAGCAACCTCCAGAAATATCTAAGAAGCGAAGAAGTACCTTATTAGCATATCTTTTGAAAAATAAATAACCTGCTCATACATAAACAGGCCAAAAAATTGCAAAACTTTATGATAAGGGAGATCGACTGATTGTTCAGCCACCGTCTATTTTTGTGGGGAATTTAATCCTTGAAATAGTCAATAATATTAAATATTTTGAATAGATCAGATGAGATCATATGTAGAGGATTTTAGGAAGGGAGTGTCTGACTCCAGGTCTTAAACAATCCTTAAAAATAGGAAACTAGGAGATTTGGGCTCGAGTGCCCGATAGGAAAGTGACCGGAAGCGAGGTAGAAAGGAGGAGGAAGACGCCCTTATTTATTACCGGGAAGCCAGTACCCGGGGTCCGAAGGCTTAACGTGCCTATCCGACGCACGGCGGATATTTAGTGGTACATACCTGGAATCGAACCTGATGTTTCTTCTTGGGAGTCACGAACGCTGACCACTAGGCCAATTATTTTGAATAGATCATCAGATCAGATCATATGTAGAGGATTTTAGGAAAGGAGTGTCTGACTCCAGGTCTTGAACAACCCTTAGAAATAGGAAGCTAGGGGATTTGGGCTAGAGTGCCCGATAGGAAAGTGACCGAGGTAGAAAGGGGGAGGAAGACGCCCTTATTTATTACCGGGGGCCCAGTACCCGGTGCCCGACGGCTTAACGTGCACATCCGACACACGGCGGGTATTTAGTGGTTCGAACGTTCGTACCTGGCTGGGATGGAACCCTCTGTTTGCTCCGTGGCCGTCACGAACGTTGACCACTAGGCCACCAGGTGCTCCGTTATTTTGAATAATAAGTGAGGGTAATTTAAAATGGAATGTTAATATGCATAATACTGTAAATAAAATTTCAGGGGTATGGGGTTTAATTACGAAAGTTTCCAATAATTTAACAATTAAAACTTTAAAAATGCTGCATCACGGTCTGATTTATCCATGTTTGACTTATTGCTTATTAGTGTGGAATCAAACTACTGAGACAAATTTATATAAACTAAAATCATTACAAAATAAATTGGTCAAAATTTTAAATAATATTAGGGGAATTAATTTTAATATGGGGGTACGGATTAATATCTATGGACTTTTACATATTGAGAAATTATGGCAATATATATTATTAGAATTTATGTATAAAAGAATAAAGGAGAATAAGGTACCAACATTTAATTCAACTGAGCACTGTGGGTCCTGACTATGGAACTAGAAACAGAAACGCATTTTGTTACCAATGTCAAACACTTGTTACTTTAATAGAAGATCACGGCACCAACAAAGATTTATTGACTGTCAGAGACTGGTGTTATGGAATAATCTAAACACATACACTGGCGGAAAGTGAAAAAAGAACACCAAGAAGGAGACGTCTGATACCAACGAAATTTATACAGCGTAATAACGGAATACAGAGGATAACGTGATCAAAACATTATGGCAAAATACAGCTGTATTTGCTGGTAAACTGAAAAATAACATTTCCATGTAACATGGTTAGTACGAGGTTGAACCGCCATGAACTGCGTCACACTGTGCAATTCTGGCATGGAGTCTGTCGTACAGATGTTGGATGTAAGTTTGGAGTATTGAGCTCCAACCATCCTCAACCTGGACGCGTAAATCGGGGATGGTCGTGGCTGGCCGTGGAGACCGAATAAGTCGTTGTCCCATAAAATCCCACACGTGCTCAATAGGGGACAAATCCGGTGAACGTGCAGGCCATGGAAGTTGTCTCACACCCTGAAGTGCATGTTGCGTTGCACGTGCCGTGTGTGGGCGTGTCGTTATTTTGCTGGAAAACACCACGATGGACCGACCTAACAAATGGCACAACAACGGGCTGAATGATGTTGTTGATGTAGGAGGTGCTGTTTAACGTACCCGGTACAAACACTAGTTGTGTACGGGAGTGATAGCTGATCGCTCCCCACAGCTGGAGACCAGGTGTAGGCCCTGTGTGTCGCTGGCGGATGCAAGAAGGGTGGAGACGCTCCCCTGTGCGTCTGCTAACACGCATACGGCCATCGGAGGCTCCCAAGCAGAATCTACTTTCATCGCTGTACACGACAGATCGCCATTGCGTTCTCCAGTGCAGACGTTGGGCGACACCACTGCAGCCGTTCTTACAGTGGGCTGGAGTCAGAGGTACACATGCCAGAGGCACACGTGCACGTAGTCCTGCATCCAATAGACGGTTGCGGATTGTTCGCACGGTCACCTCAGGTGCAACGGCAGCTCGGATTTGCGTCGCAGTGGATGTTCTGCTTGACAACGCCGCTCTTGTTATGCGTCGATCGGTTCGCTCATCAGTCCGTCTGTGACTCTCGGTTCCACGTCTTCTCGTGTGGGAATGTTCCTCGGACCGTTTACGCCACCATCGTACCGCCACCGATACTTTCCGTCCAATTCGCTCCGCAATACGACGATACGAATACCCGGCCTTGCGGAGTCCGACTAGACAACCTCGCTCAAAGTCCGATAACTGTTGAAATCGTACACGTCTTCCATGTCCAGGCATTGTAGCTTCTTCAGGATCTTCGCACGTGTCCGTACGCCGACGACTGATTACATTCACTTCGCCGTACTCCTTAAATACCACCGACGATAATTTGCATATTATGCCGTGCTGTGGCGTAAGCGCTTACCGGTGGGTCCCGAAATTAACATCACACCTACGTAAACTCGACCCCATTAAGATATTTAAATTTCATGATCGACCGCCAATTCCTTCTTGGTGTTCTGTTTTCACTTTCCGCCAGTGTATAAGAAAGGAATTGTAGAACGTTTTCTGAAAAATCTGAATTCTTCCTGACTTACGAAAACTCCATGAAATTCAGGTTTCTTTCCGTCATTTCACGGAGAAAGTTGTGTCCGAAATATGCTTCGTTAATTCACAAAAGGAATCACGGAAAATGTTGACTCGTGAATTTTAGAAATTTTTTACAGTGTACAAAACGACAAAATACCGTATTTACAGTGACGAATATCTCTACGATTATTTCATTGTTTAACTGTGTATCCGACTTTCTTCCGATGAGAGTCCGCAATTACTAGATTAGGAGGTAATGAAAAATACCTCAGTGCTTTGTGAGAAGCAGAGATTAAGGAAGAAATTTATTTCGCAGGCGCTTACCCTTGATCGCTCCCTTAATAGATCAATAACTCTATTTGAAGAACGGATATGTGCCTTGTGTGTGCTTTCTGCCCACTTGTTTAGTAAGCTGCGCACAGATCTGTCGCACATATCACATGAAAATGGTACATAAACAATTTTTCTTGTCATTCAGTAGCCGTGTCTTCTACAGAAATGGACATTAGGAAGGACATGATCTCCGTAGTTGGTTCTCGCAACACCAATAAGGTCAAGCAGCTCTTCAAATGCCGCTGTCAGCAACTGCTGCGAGCTGAGGTATTCTATCCGCCAAGGCAAGATATTACCTGGCTTACTTAACGCAAATTCTTAGCAATACACAAAAGGAGCATTTTGTTAAAGTCGGCATTTCCCAGTGCAATAGCATAGGTATAAGCTATGCAAAGTTGAACAACATTTCGTCTGTGGACAAGATACACTTCCTGATCAAAAGTATCTGGATACTTGCCTTTCCACAAAATCACTGTAATAGGAAAGGAATTAATATCACGTTGGTCCACCCTTTGCTGCTATCACAATCTCTAGTCTTCTGGGAAGCCTGAGATACACACTATCTGGTCAAAAGTATCTGGATACTTGCCTTTCCACAAAATCACTGTAATAAGAAAGGAATTAATATCACGTTGGTCCACCCTTTGCTGCTATCACAGTCTCTACTCTCCTGGGAAGGCTGAGATACACACTATCTGATCAAAAGTATCTGGATACTTGCCTTTCCACAAAATCACTGTAATAGGAAAGGAATTAATATCACGTTGGTCCACCCTTTGCTGCTATCACAGTCTCTAGTCTTCTGGGAAGGCTGAGATACACACTATCTGATCAAAAGTATCTGGATACTTGCCTTTCCACAAAATCACTGTAATAGGAAAGGAATTAATATCACGTTGGTCCACCCCTTGCTGCTATCACAGTCTCGACTCTTCTGAGAAGGCTGAGATACACACTATCTGGTCAAAAATATCTGGATACTTGCCTTTCCACAAAATCACTGTAATAGGAAAGGAATTAATATCACGTTGGTCCACCCTTTGCTGCTATCACAATCTCTAGTCTTCTGGGAAGGCTGAGATACACACTATCTGGTCAAAAGTATCTGGATACTTGCCTTTCCACAAAATCACTGTAATAGGAAAGGAATTAATATCACGTTGATCCACCCTTTGCTTCTATCACTGTCTCTACTCTCCTGGAATGGCTGCGATACACACTATCTGGTCAAAAGTATCTCAAAAGTATCTGGATACTTGCCTTTCCACAAAATCACTGTAATAAGAAAGGAATTAATATCACGTTGGTCCACCCTTTGCTGCTATCACAGTCTCTACTCTTCTGGGAAGGCTGAGATACACACTATCTGGACAAAAGTATCTGGATACTTTCCTTTCCACAAAACCACTGTAATAGGAAAGGAATTAATATCACGTTGGTCCACCCTTTGCTGCTATCACAGTCTCTAGTCTTCTGGGAAGGCTGAGATACACACTATCTGGTCAAAAGTATCTGGATACTTGCCTTTCCACAAAATCACTGTAATAGGAAAGGAATTAATATCACGTTGATCCACACTTTGCTTCTATCACTGTCTCTACTCTCCTGGGACGGCTGAGATACACGCTATCTGATCAAAAGTATCTGGATACTTTCCTTTCCACAAAATCACTGTAATAGGAATAGAATTAATATCACGTTGGTCCACCCTTTGCTGCTATCACAGTCTCTACTCTTCTGGAAAGGCTGAGATACACACTATCTGGTCAAAAGTATCTGGATACTTGCCTTTCAACAAAATCACTGTAATAGGAAAGGAATTAATATCACGTTGGTCCACCCTTTGCTGCTATCACAGTCTCTACTCTTCTGGGAAGGCTGAGATACACACTATCTGGTCAAACGTATCTGGATACTTGCCTTTCCACAAAATCACTGTAATAGGAAAGGAATTAATATCACGTTGGTCCACCCTTTGCTGCTATCACAGTCTCTACTCTTCTGGGAAGGCTGCGATACACACTATCTGGTCAAAAGTATCTCAAAAGTATCTGGATACTTGCCTTTCCACAAAATCACTGTAATAAAAAAGGAATTAATATCACGTTGGTCCACCCTTTGCTGCTATCACAGTCTCTACTCTTCTGGGAAGGCTGAGATACACACTATCTGGTCAAAAGTATCTGGATACTTTCCTTTCCACAAAATCACTGTAATAGGAAAGGAATTAATATCACGTTGGTCCACCCTTTGCTGCTATCACAGTCTCTACTCTTCTGGGAAGGCTGAGATACACACTATCTGGTCAAAAGTATCTGGATACTTGCCTTTCCACAAAATCACTGTAATAAGAAACTAATTAATATCACGTTGGTCCACCCTTTGCTGCTATCACAGTCTCTACTCTTCTGGGAAGGCTGAGATACACACTATCTGGTCAAAAGTATCTGGATACTTGCCTTTCCACAAAATCACTGTAATAGGAAAGGAATTAATATCACGTTGGTCCACCCTTTGCTGCTATCACAGTCTCTACTCTTCTGAGAAGGCTGAGATACACACTATTTGGTCAAAAGTATCTGGATACTTGCCTTTCCACAAAATCACTGTAATAGGAAAGGAATTAATATCACGTTGGCCCGCCCTTTGCTGCTATCACAGTCTCTAGTCTTCTGGAAAGGCTGAGATTCACACTATCTGGTCGAAAGTATCTGGATACTTGCCTTTCCACAAAATCACTGTAATAGGAAAGGAATCAATATCACGTTGGTTCACCCTTTGCTGCTATCACTGTCTCTACTCTCCTGGGAAGGCTGAGATACACACTATCTGATCAAAAGTATCTGGATACTTGCTTTTCCACAAAATCACTGTAATAGGAAAGGAATTAATATCACGTTGGTCCACCCTTTGCTGCTATCACAGTCTCTACTCTTCTGGGAAGGCTGAGATACACACTATCTGGTCAAACGTATCTGGATACTTGCCTTTCCACAAAATCACTGTAATAAGAAAGGAATTAATATCACGTTGGTCCATCCTTTGCTGCTATCACAGTCTCTACTCTTCTGGGAAGGCTGAGATACACACTATCTGGTCAAAAGTATCTGGATACTTGCCTTTCTACAAAATCACTGTAATAGGAAAGGAATTAATATCACGTTGGTTCACCCTTTGCTGCTATCACAGTCTCTAGTCTTCTGGGAAGGCTGAGATACACACTATCTGATCAAAAGTATCTGGATACTTGCCTTTCCACAAAATCACTGTAATAGGAAAGGAATTAATATCACGTTGGCCCGCCCTTTGCTGCTATCACAGTCTCTAGTCTTCTGGAAAGGCTGAGATTCACACTATCTGGTCGAAAGTATCTGGATACTTGCCTTTCCACAAAATCACTGTAATAGGAAAGGAATTAATATCACGTTGGTCCACCTTTTGCTGCTATCACTGTCTCTACTCTCCTGGGAAGGCTGAGATGCACACTATCTGATCAAAAGTATCTGGATACTTGCCTTTCCACAAAATCACTGTAATAGGAAAGGAATTAATATCACGTTGGTCCACCCTTTGCTGCTATCACTGTCTCTACTCTCCTGGGAAGGCTGAGATACACACTATCTGATCAAAAGTATCTGGATACTTGCCTTTCCACAAAATCACTGTAATAGGAAAGGGATTTAATATCACGTTGGTCCACCCTTTGCTGCTATCACTGTCTCTACTCTCCTGGGAAGGCTGAGATACACACTATCTGATCAAAAGTATCTGGATACTTGCCTTTCCACAAAATCACTCTAATAGGAAAGGAATTAATATCACGTTGGTCCACCCTTTGCTGCTATCACAGTCTCTACTCTTCTGGGAAGGCTGAGATATACACTATCTGATCAAAAGTATCCATACATTTACCTATCCACAAACTCCCTGTAATAGGAAAGGAATTATTGTCGAGTTGGGCCCCCTTTGCTGCTATCACAGCCTCCTCTCTGCTGGAAAGGCTCAGATATACGCTATCTGAGGAAAAGTATCGGGACACTTGCGTATACACAAACTCTCTGTGTTAGGAAGGGAATTAATATCGAGCTGGTCCACACTCTGCTGCTATCGCAACCTCCACTCTTCTGGGAAGGACTTGCGCTAGAATTTGGTGGATTTCTGCGGGAACTGTCTTCCATTCTGCCGCAAGAGCATTAGTCAGGTCGGTCGGCGATGTCTGATAGTTCGGTCTGGCATTCCAATTTATCTCAGAGGTGTTCCATGGGGTTGAAATCGCGAACCTTGTTCAGGCCAGTCCAGTTCTTCCACACCCATCTGGAAATCGCTGTAGAAACAACCGGCTTTGGTCAACAGACATGGTGTTCTTCTGCTCCAGGACAACGACTCGCCCTCATGTCCCACAACGAACGATGCTGACACTAAGTGCCTTGGGCTAGGAAGCACTGTCTCATCCTGCCTATTTCCCGGACTTGGTCTCCGACCGACTATCATCTGTTTCGTCCCCTGGATCACTTCCTGTCCGGGAAACAGCTCATGACTGACAACGATTTTCAACGTGCAGTTAATGACTTCTTCGGGTCCTAGCCACAAGACCTTTTTCGTTCCGCGATCATGGCCTTGCCGGACAGATGGCAACTATGTGTCGATGCCCAGGGGGATAATTTCGCCAATTAAGTTGTCATATTTTTCCGTCCACGCGTGCTGGTCATTTGCCGGACATTACATTCGCACCAACTCAATACTTTAATTCGAAGAAAATGTTTACAGGAGATTTTACCATTGGAAACATGTGGCAGAGATTTTAGGTGGATTCACCTTCATCTTTTCATCCTTGGAAATACATTAATTGCGAAGAAATTGTCTACAGAAGGTTTTGATATTGAAAACATAGCGCACAGCTTTTAAGTGAAACTACCTTAACTTAAGGAATTAATTTTTTTAGCACTTTTACGCAAGTTATGAGAATAATTGCTGTGGAATAAATCTTGCTTTTGTGCAATGACCTTTGACCCCATTTCGTTGATATTCAACAGAATCGGTTCACTATACCTCCGGAACAACATGATAACGTTTTGTCGCAATCGAAACATTTTTTGGTAAGTTATGATGCACAAGGGCAATGGAATGGATCCCACTCCAGTGTCCCGACCTTTGACCCCATTTCGCCCATTTTCAATAGAGTTCGTCCCCAGTGGCTCCCTAACACATACTAAAATTTCATGGAAATCGAACCATTTTTACGCAAGTTATGACGCATAAGGGCAGTGGAACAAATCCCGCTCTTATGTCCTGCCTGACCTTTGACCCCATTTCGCCCATTTTCAATAGGGTTCGTGCCCAAGTGGTTCCCTACCACATACTAAAATTCATCGAAATCGAACCATATTTACGCATGTTATGACGCATAAAGGCAATGGAATGGATTCCACCTTTACGCCCTGACCTTTGACCCCATTTCGCCCATTTTCAATAGGGTTCGTCCCCAGGTGGTTCCTTACCAAATACTAAAATTTCATCGATATTGAACCATATTTACGCATGTTATGACGCATAAAGGCAATGGAATAAATCCTGCTCTTATGCCCTGCCTGACCTTTGACCCCATTCCACCCATTTTCAATAGGTTTCGTTCCCAGGTGGTTCCTTACCACATACCAAAATTTCATTGAAATCGAGCCATTTTTACGCAAGTTATGAATCATAAGGACAATGGAATAAATCCCGCTCTTATGTCGTGACTTTTGACCCCACTTCACCCATTTTCAATAGGGTTCGTGCCCAGGTAATTTCCTACCGCATACTGAAATTTCATCGAAATCGAACCGTATTTACGCATGTTATGACGCATAAAGGCAAATGAAATGGATCCCGCTTTTATGTCCTGACCTTTGGCCCCACTTCACCCAATTTCAATAGGGTTCGTCCCCTGGTGGTGCCCTACCACATACTAAAATTTCATCGAAATCGAACGATTTTTACGTGAGTTATCGTGCCGACAGACAGACGGACGGACAGACGGACGGAAAAAGCTGGAGCATATACGCTTCTTCAACCTACGGTTGGAAAGCGTAAATAAAATAAAACAGAATATTAACAAAATAATTTTTCATGTATAACTTGGTTTTTCACAAAGATTTTCGGCGAACTTGATCTTTTAAAAATCAACGTTCTCCGTAAAAATTAAGTGGTGTGAATCCACGGAAAATTTCTGGAAATAACGTGCAGTAAAGTTGCCGCTGAGTACCCGCCTTTCAACGTAATTTCCATTTTTAAAGGTTCCCTTTTTTTTGTAACTTCCGTGTCTTCACAGATTTTGGGTAGTTAGTAATTCCGTATACTTCGGAAAAGTCAGTCTCAAGTTTTTCCGTATTTATACAGAAATTTCGCAAAATTGAAAACACTGAATTTTTCAGCCCTTATACCAGAGGATTTTTTCGTGCGGGAGGTGAGGATTGAACTGAGATTGTTTGGGTTATAACCGCGCGTCTTAACCACTGAGCCAGAATGTCTTCGAAAACGCACTCACGTTCAAGGTAAAAATGATTGCGCGATTATTTTTTTTTCCGTTAATGCGAGTGATTTAGTCATTTAATTTTCTGTTAGAGCTTAATATTTCTTCGAATATGTTTGCAATAATTTCATTTTTCCGTTGGAGGACTGATCAAAAATTAAGTATTTTTTTCCATCGTGATTTCTCGAAGCAACATGATGCTTTGGAACTTGTGTTTTCTTTTTTAACTGATAATAATTTTCAATTATTGATATCTTTAATAAAAGGTAAAATGTACTGTTTTAGGGTATTATTTTTACAAAACTCTTAAATATAAAATCTGTTTTTGATAGCTTTAATAGATTTTGTCTTAAGGATTCCACATCCTGATACACAGATATCGTACAAATCTCCTGTACAGTACTTTAGGTACCCTGTTTCTTACGGCAATACAATATACACTGAGTGGCCACTTTATTATGACCACCTGACAGTTTTAAGCAAATGAGCTGTGGCTGCACGCTGTTGCCGCCAGAGGGCGAGGCTAGTATAAAAAGGGTAAGCTTAGTGCTTGCGACAGTAGTAGAAGTGATTTTTGGGTGACGTGATGGATAAAAAATTGCGATTTGACGGACTTTCAACGTGGGATGATTGCAGGAGCTCGGAGCCATGGAGCGAGTATCACCGAAACCGCCACATTAGTGAAATGTTCCAGAGCAGCTGTTGTTAAAGCGTTTAAAAACTGGACTGTCAGCCAAAAAACTGGGTCTCTCCGTGCAACGTGTGGTCGTCATCGACTAGTGACTGCTCGGGTGGAACGGAGAGTGTCCACACTGGTAACAGACAACAGAAGGGCAACAGTGTAGCAAATTATAGACCATCTTAATCAAGGATCCCCTCAAATGAACTCTGCATGCACTGTTCGCCGTACACTGCATCGGATGGGATATGGCAGCCGAAAGCCTGTTCGAACACCTTTGCTGTCTTCAGTTAACAAGAAAAAACGTCTCCAGTTCTCACAGGGAGCACAAGGTTTGGACAGTCGATAACTGGAAACAAATTATTTGTTGTCCGATGAATCACGTTTTCTTTTGCACCATACCGATGGCCGAGTGAGAATTTGGCGAAAACAGCACGAAAGCATGGATCCCAAATGCATTGCTACAACCCTTCAAGCTGGTGGAGGCAACGTTATGATTTGAGGAATGTTTTCCTGGCATGCTTTGGGCCCTTTAATTCGTGTTGATCAACGTCTGACTGGCACATCATATCTAAACATCGTTGCGGACCAAGTGCATCTTGTCATGTGGATGGCTCATCCCAATGGCGATGGCTACTTTCAACAAGATAATGCATCCTGCCATAGTGCTCGTATTGTACAGGATTGGTTTCAGGAACATGTCGGGGAGTTTACTTTGCTTAGGTGGCCCCCACAATATCCAGATCTCAACTCCATTGAGAATTTGTGGGATGAAGTTGAACGAGCCATCAGACAGCTGGATCCACAACTCTGCAAACTCACACTCCCGGAAAGTGCTATTCATCAAACATGGTCTCAGATTCCACAAACCACCTATCAACATCTCGTGGAGTCCATGCCACGAAGAATCGACGCAGTATTAAAGACAAAAGGTCGCCCAACGAAGTACTGAGGGGTGGTCATAATAAAGTGGCCACTCAGTGTATAATAATTGGTGCACAAAATGTGGGAGAGAAGAAATATTTTATGCCATAATAACCAAAATTCATGCGATATGCTATCCACAATATCTGATCCAGCTACAGAACTTCTGAATCAGATTCTTCGACAGACTATGGAAATTTAACAATTAAGGCTGCCTTTGAATGAGTGTCAGGGTTCACCTCTTATCCTGCAGTGAAGAGCAATTGAATTAGAGATACCTGTCTAGTAACGTGTAGCACCACCTTTCGCCCTGATGACGCCGGCGATTCGTCTCGGCATTGACTCGACAAGACACAGGAAGCGTTGGGAAGCCATACGGATCCACGACCCCTGAACAAGCTCCCACAGTTCACGAAGATTTCATGGAGGGGCAGAGCCTCGAACATCTCTCTCGATGGCATCCCAGATGTGCTCGATGGGATTGAGGTCAGGTGACCTAGCTGGCCAAGGAAGCGACGTCACCTCGTTGGAGTGTTCATCCAACCATTCGGATACAATTCGGGAGCGATGGCACGGTGCATTGTCTTGTTGCAGGATGAGGTCCCCAGTGAGATGTTGAAGACGCACAAACGGCAGCAAATGGTCGTCCAGGATATCCCGGTAACGTTGACCTGTGAGGGACGATATCACACGTACCAGGGGTCCCATTTCATTCCACGTAAACAGTACCCAGACGAGAATGCCACCCCCACCAGCTTGAAGAGTGCTCTGCTGGCAAGAAGGATCCGTCGCTTCATGTGGTTTGCGCTGTACTCGTATCCAGCCATCCGCATGTACCAACGTGAATCTCGACTCATCAGTCCAGGCAACATTTTTCCACATATCTAGGGTCCAGTGGCGATGTTCCCGCGCCCGTGCTAATCTTTGCACCCTGTGATGTGCGGTTAGTAGCGGTACCCTTGTGGGACGATGGCTTCTGTGCCCCATAGCGAGGAGATGGTTCTGGATGGTGTGGATGCTTACACGTTTTTGTGCACCAGCGTTAAATTACCGAGTGGTTTCTTGCACTGTGGCCCGTCTACCCGCTGTTACAATGCCAGCTAGCCGACGATGACCCCGCTCATCCACACGCTGTTGTTCACGGCAGTTGGCCCTTGCAGGGATGGTTTTACCGGATTCGATGTACTCACGGTGCACCCGTGACACTGTGGCTCGTGAAAATCCCAGTGCCTGCACGACTTCCGAGATGGAGTGACCCATTCGTCGGGACCCGACAATTTGCCCACGATCAAATGTGCTTAGATCCTTCGTCTTACCCATAGTGCATCCGACTCTTACTGATTCCCGTCGCATCACTCCTTGTATTGTCGGATCGCTGCATACGTCATGTCGTTTCCGTTTACAGGGCCGCCCACAGCGCCACATTTGCATAACGCCAGCTGTCTCTAATTGAATTTAACGCCAGCTGTCTCTAATTGAATTGCTCTTTAGTGTATATCTTCAATGTAAATTCTTTTGTACACATTTTCTCGAAGACTATTGCTTTGTAGTGTCTGAAATTTTGAGCACTCCTAAAAACGACCCGTAGCTGCGATATGCCATAGTTATTATTCCGCAACATTTGTTTGAATTTTCTTTTTAGTTCAATTTATCCGACTCGAACGTATTCCAATTTGAGCGCTAGATGGCGCGATAAGTTGGCTTAGCAGTGTTTCTGTCTGGAAGTTTGAAACAAAATCTCTCATTTCTGTCTGATTTTTTTAATTATGAATGCCAAATAGAAATACTTAAATGGAGCCAAAAGGGAGATTGGAATCTTGTCTCCTATAAATCATCTTAAATCCTACTGTACGATTCATTTTTTGAAGACAAAATGTGTACATTAGCAGAGAACCTCTGAATTTGAGCCATAGAAACTCCACCTATCTAACTAAGCACCACACCCAAATAACGTCATTGGTTAAAACGTAACAGAGCGCATTTTGCCTCTTCATTGTGGAACCAACAAGAGACCGCTTCCATTCTGAATATGGTGAGGTCTGCAGTGATTCGCTGACGCCAACTTCTAGGGTAGTCCCTCAAGAAGTAAAAGCCACACCCAAGGAGTGATTTTTTGCGCCATCTATCGCAGGATATGAACCCTAACACTCATTCAAAGACAGCCTTGAAGGTTTCAAACCTCAAGTATTTTCGCGAATTCCTCGTATTACCGGAAATTTTTCGTGGATACGGAAAAAGTGAGAACGGAGTATTTCCCTAAATATAAGAAAGGAATTGCGGAAAGGTTTCTGAACAGTTCAGAATTTTCCGTTATCACATCCTGAAAACGGGAATTTACCGTCAATACAAGAAAGGAATTGCAGAATGGTTCCTGAAAATTGAGACTGGAATTATCCCCTAACATATCTTAAAAACGACAATTTACCGTTAATATTTTGAAGAGAAAATGTTTACATTTGCAGAGAACCCCTGAATTTGAGCTGTTGAAACTCCGCCTACCTACTAAGCACCACACCCAAATAACGTCATTGGTTAAAACGTAACAGAGCGCATTTTGCCTTTTCATTGTGAAGCCAACAAGAGACCGCTTCCATTATGAATATGGTGAGGTCTGCAGTGATTCGCTGACGCCAACTTCTGGAACAGTCCCTCAAGAAGTAAAAGCCACACCCAAGGAGTGATTTTTGGGCTATCTATCGCAGAAGATGAACCCTAATACTCATTCAAAGACAGCCTTGAAGGTTTCTGGAAATACAGAATTATCCCTTAACAAATTTTACAAACAGCAATTTACGGTTAATATATGAAAGGAACTGCGAAAAGATTTCTGAAAATTAAGACTTGCCCGTTAACACATTTTACAAACGGCAATTTTCGATCAATATAAGAAAAGATTTGCAGAAGAGGTTTCTGAAAATTCAAAATTGCCCGTTAACACATTTTACAAGCGGCAATTTTCGATCAGTATAAGAAAGGATCTGCGGAGCGGTTTCTGAAAATTCAGAATTGTCCGTTATCACATCCTAAAAACACGAATTTACCGTCTATACAAGAAAGGAATTGCAGAAAGAATTCTGAAAATTCAGAATTATCCGTTAACGCATATTAAAAACGGCAATTTACCATTAATATATGAAAGGTATTGCGGAAATATTTATGAAAATTCAGAATTGTCCATTAGCATATCTTAAAACGACAATTTAGTGTCCGTATAAGAAAAGAATTGCTGAAAGATTTCTGGAGATGCTGAAATTTTCTGGCTTACGAACATTCCGTGCAATTCAGGTTTCTTTTCGTCATTTCATGGAAAAAGTGGTATCAGAAATACACAGTGCGTCAAAGAATTTTTAAGACTGGCGCTAGATTTCAGCCTACGGTGGCGCCACCAGTGAAATCGCGAATGCGTTATAAACCGTGACCATCTGCTTGCTTTCTGCCAAAAGTACTGCGCAGTTGTTAAAGTAACTCAAAAAAAACCGGTCGTCCATTAGAAAAGTAAAATTTTTTTCATGTTGAATTATTAAGATGAAACAATGGGCTGTTTTTAAATTTCACACAAAACTTGGTAAAAGTGCCTCGAAAACGTACCTAATAATGAAAAAAGTTTACGGTGAGTTTTGTTTAAGTAGATCAAATGTTTTCCTGTGGCACAACCTGTTATTTGGACGGAAGAGATACGCTAGAAGATGATAACCATACCGGAAGACCAAGTTCATCTAGGACACTTGAGATTATTGAAAAAGTGCGTGATTTCGTGGAAAACAATCGATGTGCGTCACTAAGAATGATGGAAGAGTCTTTAAACATCAACAAAGAAACGATTCGAACCATCCTGCATGAAGATTTGGGCAAAACAAAAGTCGGTGCTAAATTTGTTCCAACTACGTTAACCAATGAACAAAAATCAAGGAGAAGTGCACATTGCAGAGACATCATTTCAGCCGCTGAAAATGATTCAAACTTCTTAAAATTGATTGTTACAGATGATGAAACATGGTGTTTTCAAAATGATCCTAAAACAAAGCGACAAAGTGCGGAATGGAAGTCAAAAAACTCACCACAAGCCAAAAAAACAAGAAAAGTTCCATCGAAAATCAAAACAATGCTCATTACAATCTTCGTTAGTAAGGGTATTATCCACAAAGAATTTGTTCCAAGTGGACAAACAATTACTGGTGAGTTTTATTGAAATGTTTTGAGGCGTTTGATGGACATAATTCCTCGCATTCGTCCAGAATATCGAGATGAAAGCAGTTGGTGTTTGTTGCACGATAATGCACCCAGTCACACCTCACTTCTTGTTCGTAGATTTTTGGCGAAAAATAACGTCTGTGTGTTGAATCTTCCACCGTATTCGCCTGATTTAGCACCCTGCGACTTTTCTTTGTTCCCAAAACTTAAAATTACGTTAAAAGGGTGTTATTTTGATGATATTTCGACCCTACAAACAGCTTCGACGCGTGCTTTGGAGGCAATTCCGCAAAGTGAACTGGAAGAGGCATTCGAATCATTATTAAATCGCTGTATCAAGTGTATTGAAGCCGGAGGGACTTTTTTTGAATAACAAACCAAAAGAAATGATAATTTCTTGTTTCTATTTCATTTTACAGACCCAGTCTTAAAAATTCTTTGACGCACTGTGTATGCCTCGTTAATTCACAAAAGGAATCACGGGTATTTCAGAAATTGTTTGGCAGTGTTTCTTAACGTTGACTGCAGTTACTGGAATTTTCGTAAAGTTCTGATGGAAAAAAAATCGTTTTTATTCGTGAGCTATTAATATACCTACTTTTATGCGATGTTCTTATGAACAAACGGGAGTTCATCGCATTGCAACGCGGGCTATCTCATTCGCGCTCAGATCTAAGCTGTCTCATAGAAGCACGCAGGGGGGTCAAGGCAGCAATTCTAAAAGATGTTACTTTGGCTTTCGTCATGAATGGCTCAAAGAACAATAGGTGAACAAGACCCACTTGAGAGCGATGATGACATTTTGACACTTCACCGAGGTCGAAATGGTTTTCCTTTCTGGATTTGAGCAACGGGATATTGGCAACTCGGTGGAAACCGACATCCTAAAGGTCGAGCAATCTGGGTGCTCGCCAAACGATCGTTTTCCGATAAGGAATAGTGGATTTCTCGTCAGCGCCAGGTGTCTCCGAACTACGTTCAGCATTTCAGAGGCTGATTATTGTATTGGCTAAACCTAACAATAGCTTTGTGGGAAAATAAGTGTCAATCTCCGGATCACCACAGATATCTCGTAATGTCTAATATCAAGACATTAATGCAAAACGTGAGTCCAACGGAAATTCGAATGAGAAAAAGAATGATTTGCAGCTGTGGTTCCCAAATATTTTGCATTCGCGGACAGGCGATGCCCAAAACAAAACCTTTAGGCTATTTTCGAGAATTTAATCTCGTGATATTCTATATTATAATGATCACTGCGTATGATCAGTAATTTATATACCAGATTTTTCCATGTCACCCACTTACAGTTAATATAATTTAATCTATTAATATTCTTTAATGATTAAGAAATGCAATCCATGATCAATGTACCACAATAATATCCTCACTATTAATATAATTTTTCTAGGGTCAGTGCGACGTCTGTTTCTGTTGCTTCGCGATAATCCTCTCAATCCGTGGTTCCAGCATTTTTTGGGCAAGGTGCAGTACAGCATTAATGTTTTTTACACTGAAGAGCAATTGAACTAAAGACAGCTGGCCTTATACAAATGTGGCGCTGTGGGCGGCCCTGTAAACGGAAACGATATGACGGATGCAGCGATCCGACAATATAAGGACTCATGCGACGGGAATCAGTAAGAGTCGGACGCAGTATAGGTAAGATGACGGATCTAAGCGCATTTGATCGTGGGCGAATTGTCGGGTCCCGACGAATGGGTTACTCCATCTCGGAAGTCGTGCAGGCACTGGGATTTTCACGAGCCACTGTGTCACGGGTGCACCGTGAGTACATCGAATCCGGTAAAACCATCCCTGCAAGGGCCAACTGCCGTGGGCAACAGCGTGTGGATGAGTGGGGTCATCGTCGGCTAGCTCGCATTGTAACAGCGGATAGACGGGCCACAGTGCAAGAAATCAGTCGGCAATTTAACGCTGGTGCACAAAAACGTGTAAGCAGCCACACCATCCAGAACCATCTCCTTGCTATGTGGTAGAGAAGCCATCGTCCCACGAGGGTACCGCTGCTGACCGCACATCACAGGGTGCAAAGACTAGCATGGGCGCGGGAACATCGCCACTGGACCCTAAACATGTGGGAAAATGTTGTCTGGACTGATGAGTCGAGATTCACGTTGGTACATGCGGATGGCAGGATACGAGTACGGCGCAAACCACATGAAGCAATGGATCATTCATGCCAGCAGGGTACTCTTCAAGCTGGTGGTGGTGGTATTCTCGTCCGGTGACTGTTTACGTGGACTGAAATGGGACCCCTGGTACGTGTGATATCGTCCCTCACAGGTCAACGTCACCGGGATATCCTGGACGACCATTTGCTCCCGTGTGTGCGTCTTCAACATCGCACTGGGGACCTCATCCTGCAACAAGATAATGCACCGTGTCATCGCTCCCGAATTGTATCCGAATGGTTGCATGAACACTCCACCGACGTGACCTCGCTTCCTTGGCCAGCTAGGTCACCAGATCTCAATCCTATCGAGCACATCTGGGATGCCATCGAGAGAGATGTTCGAGGCTCTGATCCCCTCCATCAAATCTTCGTGAACTGTGGGAGCTTGTTCAGGGGTCGTGGATCCGTATGGCTTCCCAACCCTTCCGGTGTCTAGTCGAGTCCATGCCGAGACGAATCACCGCCGTCATCAGGGCGAAAGGTGGTGCTACACGTTACTAGACAGGTATCTCTAATTCAATTGCTTTTCAGTGTATGTTCCTGTGCTTTGTTTTAATTATCGAAATGGCTGATAAGGTTTCATGGCAATAAATACGTGGTCGAAAAAGTTACCAATAAGTTTAGAGCTTTGTCGCTGAGACTTGGCTATTCGTTCTCCATAATACTCCAAAACTGAGTGCGTCATTGGATCTGAATATCGATACCAAACTGGCATCAGAAGGAAGTTCAACAAAACTTTCCTTTTCCTGGTGAGTTAGCCTGATTGAGTTCAGGTACCAGACTGGCATCAAAAGGAAGTTCAACAAAACTTTCCTTTTCCTGGTGAGTTAGCCTCAATGAGTTCAGATACCAGACTGGCATCAAAAGGAAATTCAACAAAACTTTCCTTTTCCTGGTGAGTTAGCCTCAATGAGTTCAAATACCAGAGTGGTATCAGAAGGAAATTCAACAAAACTTTCCTTTTCCTGGTGAGTTTGCCTGAATGAGTTCAGATACCAGATTGGCATCAGAAGGAAATTCAACAAAACTTTCCTTTTCCTGGTGAGTTTGCCGGAATGAGTTCAGATACCAGACTGGCATCAGAAGGAAGTTCAACAAAACTTTCCTTTTCCTGGTGAGTTAGCCTCAATGAGTTCAAATACCAGAGTGGTATCAGAAGGAAATTCAACAAAACTTTCCTTTTCCTGGTGAGTTTGCCTGAATGAGTTCAGATACCAGATTGGCATCAGAAGGAAATTCAACAAAACTTTCCTTTTCCTGGTGAGTTTGCCTGAATGAGTTCAGATACCAGATTGGCATCAGAAGGAAATTCAACAAATCTTTCCTTTTCCTGGTGAGTTAGCCTCAATGAGTTCAAATACCAGAGTGGTATCAGAAGGAAATTCAACAAAACTTTCCTTTTCCTGGTGAGTTTGCCTGAATGAGTTCAGATACCAGATTGGCATCAGAAGGAAATTCAACAAAACTTTCCTTTTGCTGGTGAGTTTGCCTGAATGAGTTCAGATACCAGATTGGCATCAGAAGGAAATTCAACAAATCTTTCCTTTTCCTGGTGAGTTTGCCTGAATGAGTTCAGATACTAGACTGGCATCAGAAGGAAATTCAACAAAACTTTCCTTTTCCTGGTGAGTTAGCCTGATTGAATTCAGATACCAGACTGGCATCAAAAGGAAGTTCAACAAATCTTTCCTTTTCCTGGTGAGTTAGCCTCAATGAGTTCAAATACCAGAGTGGTATCAGAAGGAAATTCAACAAAACTTTCCTTTTCCTGGTGAGTTTGCCTGAATGAGTTCAGATACCAGATTGGCATCAGAAGGAAATTCAACAAAACTTTCCTTTTCCTGGTGAGTTTGCCTGAATGAGTTCAGATACCAGACTGGCATCAGAAGGAAGTTCAACAAAACTTTCCTTTTCCTGGTGAGTTTGCTTGAATGAGTTCAGATACCAGACTGGCATCAGAAGGAAATTCAACAAAACTTTCCTTTTCCTGGTGAGTTAGCCTGATTGAATTCAGATGCCAGACTGGCATCAAAAGGAAGTTCAACAAAACTTTCCTTTTCCTGGTGAGTTAGCCTGCATGAGTTCAGATACCAGACTGGCATCAGAAGGAAGTTCAACAAAACTTTCCTTTTTCCGGTGAGTCAGCCTGCAGGAGTTCAGATATATCCCAGAACACATTAAACTTAGGAGAATCCTACACATGCTCCACTGTTGCTCTAGGATTTTCAGTCTCCCCATAGGGAATGATATAGCCCAGAACTCATTAACCTTTGGAGAATCCCATATGCTCCACTGTTGCTCTAGGATTTTCAGTCTCCTATATGCGAATGTTATGTTTGTTAATTCTTCCACTTATATCGAACGTCGATCCGTCTCTTAAGATTAGGCGCTCACTAAACCCATCTTGCTCAAAACGCTCCTGTATTTCTGTACAGATATCCCGACGTGCGAGTCTGTCATTGTTATTTGGACTTTGTAGTAACTGCCGTTTGTAGGAAGTCATTTTCAGCCGCTTCCTAAAAATTTTCCAAACAGGCAGCCGTGAAATTTGTAATCCCCGACCCTCCATTGTTACGGATTTCATTTCCTTGGGCTGCATTGGTAAATGTCACAACCGCGCTCCACTTGTTCATCAGATACACGTAGTTTCCCTAGACTTTTACCTGTTCACAAACGTCTTGCTGTTTCAAATTTCTTGTGCCAATCTCAGATGGATTGTCTATTCGGCGGCGATTTCTTAAAGCGTGTTCTAAAACTCCGTTGTACAACAGCAACAGTATTCGTTTTGCTTGACTCAAGCACACAGAATGCTTACCTACTCCACAGCGTTTGCGGCCATCTTGTCTGACTAGTCACATGACGGTAAAAATGAACATTTTTAGTGGTGCCATCTATATAATAAAATCGATACTATCGTTGACAGAAGAGTGCATCGTGAGTATCTACACTGCTGGCCACCCAAAATGCAACACCAAGAAGAACACGAGATAGCAAAGCCAGATTTACTGGACGCATAACAACAGATACAAAGAGGAAACGACTGAGCTTACAGGCCCGTGAGACTTGCGGAACGCGTAGACATCAAAAGTTCGTGTGGCCCCCATTGCTGGCATTAACGGCCGCTACACGCCGCGGCATCGAACGAAAGAGGCTTTGGATGTGGGCTTGGGGTATGTCGGTCCAGGCTGCTTCCACAGGTTGCCACAGTTCATCAGGCGTAGCCGCAGGTGGTGCTTACCGGGCCACTCGGTTGCCGATCAGCGAACAGACGTGTTCGATGGGCGACATATCGGGAGTACAGGCGGGCCACAGCAGCAGTGACACCTGGTGGGCCGTGACGAATTGTTGCACGATGCGTGCCACATGCGGGCGCGCACTGTCCTGTTGAAACGTGGCCACTGGCAGGTCCTGCAGGTGAGGGAGGGCTACAGCCTCCAAAACGTCGGAGATGTAGTGGTGACTGTTGAGTGTACCGGCGATGCGTACCAGAAGGGTGCGGGTGTCATATCCAATTGCGCCTCAAACCATAGCGCCAGGCGACGGACCGGCATGGCGATGCATAATGCAGGCTTCATACAATTTTTCGCCGCGGTGCCGCCACACGTGGATCCGACCATTGTGGTGTTACAGACAGTAGCAGGATTCGTCGGAGAAGACAATGTCGTGCCATTCCGTAGTCCAGGTGCGGCGTTCAACGGCCCACTGCCGCCGCACTCGCCGGTAGTGTAACGTCAATGGTAATCGGAGCAATGGGCGCCGTGCGACAAGTCCCCACTCCTGCAGATGACGTCGAACGGTACGTGCTGACACAGGTTGTTGCGCAACACACCCTAATTCTTGCAATGACGTTCGTGATGTGGCGGTGCGAACCGTCAATGCCCGCCGCACAACATGCCGGTCCTCTCGTTTGGTGGTGTGCCGCGGCTGCGGCTATCGTTCACGCCGGCCCATCCGTTCCTCCTGCACCCACCGAATTCATACTCGCTTCACTGTGCCTGGATGTCGTCCCACACGGGCGCCGATGTCTCGGTACGATAAATCGCTGTCGCGATAAGCCACTATTCGTCCTCTGTCGAACTCCAAAACGTGCTGGAATGACTATCGTATTCTGCGACGGGACATCAGGAAGCTTCCCATGCACAGGTCCGGCAGCACAACACACTTCCACTACTTCCACCCCGCCTTCTGTGCACCCTTCTTATAGTGCTTCTCGGTGGCGTTCCGGGCGCACATGACTTGCATATGCCCTGCAATGCTAATCGTTTGCATGTCCTCTCGCGGGCGAGGCATGCTGCGAATTTTTTTTTTTTTTTTTTTTTGATTGGAGGTTTAACGACCACCGTGAGCAACAAAATGGGCTATAAGCAGTCGCCCGTCCCTAATTTAGGGTCACTGGCTCCAGGGAAGGGAGAGAGCCAGTGCCGTAAGACAAACACAACATCCATGCCTCACCGGGATTCGAACCCGGACCCCTTTCTGACGAATGATCAGAGGCCATCGCTTAGACCACTGCGCCACCGGGGCGGCGCTGCGAATTTCAGGCCAATCGGATGTTTCCTTCTTGGTGTTGCATTTTGGGTGGCCAGCAGTTTATATATTTTACATCTTTCGTTTTATAAAATGTTGAATTTCTCTATTTCATTTGCAATATCTCTGTATATCGGATGTCCATAATTAAAAATCATGTTTGGCAGGGCTTTTGCAGGTGAAGCTATTGACTTCAAATTTGATATTAGAAATCCTGAGGCGACCCAACTTTTTATTTCCGAAATTCACCTCCAGAGGATTAGTGGCACTGTAATCGCGTGTAAACGAGAAGCTGCAGTTATACACACTGCTACAGTCAAAATATGCAAATTAAAAGTGTCCGTAATGCTGCATGCTTCGACAGAAGAAACTATAAAAGCAAGCATCTGTGGAATGCGTCATTTTACAGTAGGTGAGTACACTTATGTCCAGAAAAAACGTAACAAACACGAATTCACGAATGACACAAAATCCACACAACAGAGTTTAATTACAGTTGGTACGGACACACATGTATCGATAACGGATATATAGATATATTATAACACACATATATCGATAACGCATATATAGATATATTATAACACACATATATCGGTAACGCATATATAGATTGTGACGTACCTGCCAGCAGAACGCACACGACATAAAGGCAGATAGGAATCAGAATAAAATGTCCGTGTAGCTCAATTGGTAGAGCAACTTGTTCCGGAATAAGCGGCCTCGGGTTCGAATCCCGGCGTAGACCAAAAATGACGGAGAAATTTACTTCGTTATAATGGCGCCCGAATTATCCGGATGACCCGGCCGTTCAAAATCTCGCATTGGGGTGATGTTATTTCCACACTGCGAGACAGGAAAAATCAGAGAATTCCTTCTCCAGCGCTTCGAAAAATAAAAATGTGTGATGTTGCATTCCACACAGCAGATTGACTGGGAGTTCTCAAGTGCACGTTCTACAGTGGATGGCTGCCTGCAACGATTCATGGTCACGGCTGACCCGTGGGCCATGCCCCCGGCCCTCTTTCGGGGGGGAGATGTGACGTACCTGCCAGCAGGACGCACACGACATAAAGGCAGATAGGAATCAGAATAAATGTCTGCGTAGCTCAGTTGGTAGAGCGACTTGTTCCGGAATAAGCGGCCTCGGGTTCGAATCCCGGCGTAGACCAAAAATGACGGAGAAGTTTACTTCGTTATAAGATATATTATAACACACATATATCTCTTTTTTGGATATACTAGATCCGTTGTGGAGGAAACTTCGGGAGACCTTCGTCCAGCAGTGGATTGATAATGGTTGACAATGATGATGATGATATCGATTACACAGCAATACACAACAGAAAAGGAAAGCCATCACTGCATGAGGAGTAAATATGCATGGCAGTCCAAAAGTGATGCAGGGCTAATAGGGAGTGTGATTATCCCGAATAGCGACAGAGCTCACACAACACAACGAACACTCATGCTATTTACAAGGCTTTGAATGAGAGTCTGGAGCAATAATAAAGTCCCGGGAGCATTCTGGAAGGGGGCTAACCGGCTTGCGATTGCTCCTCCCGGGACATCCCAGACATGCTCTATCGGGTTCAAGTCCACAGATCTCGAGAGTCACTCCATCCTGTGAATATCCTCAATCTCCGTGCATTCGTCGTGGGCGTCGTCGTCCCGGTTTCCTGGAACTGTCTCCAGAGATGTCCTTGTCCCGGTTTCCTGGAACTAACTGTCTCCAGAGATTGGTGGCCACTTGCATCGACACATTCAGTCATCTTGCTACCTTAACTTGCGATTGCCCTGCTCCTAACCTACTGATAGGTCTCCACAGAAAAGAGCCTTCTAAGCAAGGTACGGAGCCCTTCCTCCACTAACAGTCCCACTCAAGCTTCAACTGCCGCATCCCGCTCAGAAAGATTCTCAAGGTCGCGTGTCTGCGACCTCTATGATGTACGGTCGTCATACGCACATTTCTGTAGTAGCTAGCACAATGTTGTTTGGGTAGGTCGACTCAGCGTTTCCCTTTGTACATGTCTCGGAAAAATCGTTACAACCCGTCGTCTCTTTTTTCGATATATTCTCGAATTTGTACTTGTCACGTTAACTTTGGACACCAGTGTAGTCAATGTTGTGTTTTAAAGCGCGATGGCACTGCCACTAAAAGATCGTGGACTTCTCGTAAAGTTGTTTTGCCAGAATAGTCTCACGCTCTTAATTCTAAAGTAAGTAGTGGCACACTCAAGATTTTAAGACTAAATATTGGCAAGCTTTACATTCTAAGAGTAAATGGTGCCAAACTCTAGATTCTATGAGAAAATAGGGACATGCTCTACATTCTAACAGCAAAGAGTAGCATCCTCTGTGTTCTAAGACTGAATAGCTGCACACTCTACATTCGAAGAGTAAAGAGTTTCAAGCTCTAGATTTTAAGAACAAATAGTGTCAAGTTATAGGTTCTAAAATAATTAGTGGTACTCTCTAGATTCCAAGAAAAGTAGTGGCGCACTCTAGATTCTAAGACAAAATAGTTGCAAGCTCTACATTCTAAGAGTAAATAGTGTCACCCGCTGTGTTATAAGACTGAATAGCTGCACACTCTACGTTCGAAGAGTAAATACACTGACGGAAAAAAATCCCAACACCAAGAAGGGGTTGTGTTAGATAAACGACAGTTGGTAGGCGGTGAGAGTACATCTGTAAGATGACGTCTATGCAAATTTCGCGCTCGGCGCCTACGTGTGGCGCTAGTAGCGCCTCGGAACATGCAAAGCAGGTTTGCTGTAAATACTTGCTGTAACGTTTGTGAGCGTTAGTTATCGTTGAGATTCGACGTAGGGTGTTGATGTTAGTCAAGAATGCCTTTAAGAAGACGAAGAAGCCATTATCAACAGCTCATGGAGTTTGAACGAGGCCGTGTAATAGGGCCACGAGAAGGTGGATTTTCTTTCCGCAATATTGCAGAACGACTTGGCAGGAATATAGCCACTGTGCATGATTGTTGGCAGCGGTGGTCAAGGGAAGGTACTGCCTCAAGAAGACCGGGTTCCTGCCGGCCACGTGGCACTACTGAGAGGGAAGACCGCCGTGTACGGAGTATGGCCGTGGCGCATCGTACCGCGTCTGCGGCAGCAATTCGAGCTGCAGTTGCCACCACAGTGACACAACGAACTGTTGCAAATCGGTTACTTGAAGGACAGCTGCGAGCCAGACGCCCTGTAGCGTGCATTCCACTTACTCCAAACCTCTGCCGTTTGCAACGTCAGTGGTGTCAAGCTAGAGCCCATTGGAGGACGGAGTGGAGATCTGTTGTGTTTTCTGATGAAAGCCGGTTCTGCCTGGGTGCCAGTGATGGCCGTGTGTTGGTTAGAAGGAGGCCAGGTAAGCGCCTGCAACCAACCTGTCTGCGGCCGAGACACACTGGACCTACACCTTGAGTTATGGTCTGGGGAGCAATTTCCTATGACAGCAGGAGCACTCTCGTGGTTATCCCACGCACCCTGACGGCACAGTTGTACGTCGGTATGGTGATTCAACCTGTTGTGCTGCCATTCATATACAGCATTCCAGGGGGTGTTTTCCAACAGGAAAACGCTCGCCCGCATACCGCTGTTGTAACCCAACATGCTCTACAGAGTGTCGACATGTTGCCGTGGCCTGCTAGATCACCAGATCTTTCACCAATCGAGCACGTATGGGGCATCATTGGACGACAACTCCAGCGTCACCCCCAGCCAGCTTTAACAGTCCCTTTATTGACCGACCAAGTGCAACAGGCATGGAACTCCATCCCACAAACTGACATCCAGCACCTGTACGACACAATGCATGAACGTTTGCGTGCTTGCATTCAACATTCTGGCGGTTACACCGGTTATTAATGTACCAGGTTTCACATTTAAAATGGCTCTTCTCGCGCTTACAATAAGCTGCGATCTTGAAACCTTAATCGATTACATATGTTACCTATACAAATGTATTTCCGCCATTTCATTCCTCTACAACTATTTTTTCGTGGTGTTGGGATTTTTTTTTTCCGTCAGTGTAGTTTCAAGCTCTAGATTCTAAGAGCACGAGTGTCAAGTTCTAGATTTTAAAATAATCAGTGGTACTCTCTAGATTCCAAAATAGGTCATGGCACACTGTATATTCTAAGACTAAATAGCGGCAGCTCTGCATTTTAAGAGTAAATATTGGCACGCTTAGCGTTATCAGATTAATAAGCGGCACGATTTACATTCTAAGAATAAACAGTGGCACACTCTATGTTGTAAAACTAAGTACCTGCACGCTCTACATTCTACGAGTAAATATTGTCAAACTCTAGATTCTAAGAGCAAACAGCGCCAAGTTCTTGATTCTTAAAAATTAGTGGCACGCTCTAGATTCTAAAATTAGCAGCAGCACACTCCAGATTGTAAGACTAAATAGTAGCAGGCACTGCATTTTAAGAGTAAATAGTGCCAGTCTTTAGATTCAAAGAGCAAATAGCGGCACCCACTAGATTCTAAGAGTAAATAATAACAAATTCGAGATTGCAAGAGTAAATAGAGGTACACCCTAGATTCTAAGAGTAAATAGTGGCACGCTGTGTGTTCTAAGATTAAATAGCTGCAAGCTCTACATTCTAAGAGTAAATAGTGACTAATTCGGAGTAAATAGATACACGCTCTAGTTTCTAGGAGTAAATAGTGACTAATTCGAGATTTTAAGAGTAAATAGATGCACGCTCTCATTTCTAAGAATAAATAGTGGCACGCTCTCATTTCTAGGAATAAATAGTGGCACGCTCTCATTTCTAAGAGTAAATAATGACAATTCGAGATTGTAACAGTAAATGGAGACACACTGTAGATTCTATGAGTAAATAGCGGCGAGCTCTAGGTTCTAAAATAAGCAGCGGAGCACTCCAGATTCTAAGACTAAATAGTAGCAGGCTTTAGATTCCAAGACCAAATAGCGGCACGCACTAGATTCTAAGAGTAAATAATGACAAATTAGAGATTGCAAAAGTAAATAGAGGTATACTCTAGATTCTACGAGTAAATAGGAGCACGCTCTGTGTTCTAAGACTAAATAGTAGCAGGCTCTACATTTTAAAAATAAATGGTGGCACTCTCTGTGTTCTAAGATTAAACAGCCGCACGCTCTACATTCTAGGAGTAAATAGTGACTAATTCGAGATTCTAAAAGTAAACAGATGCATGCTCTAGATTCTAAGAGTAAATAGTGGCACGCTCTACTTTCTAAAAGTAAATAGCGACAAATTCGAGATTCTAAGGGTAAATAAAAGCACGTTCTAAATTCTAAGAGTAACTAGTAGCAAGCTATAGGTTCCAAAAGTAAACAGTGTCAAGCTCTGGATTCTAACAGGAAACAGGTGCACGCTTTAGATGTGAGAGTAACTGGTAGATAGTTCCCATTTCTAGAATTTAAGAGCGAATAGTCGAACACTGTGCATTCTCAGAGTAAATAGTGGCACGCTATAGATTCCAAGAAGAAAAGTGGCAATCTCTGGATTCCAAAAGTAGCTGCACTGTCTGGATGTCATAAGTAGCGGCACGCTGTAGACTCTAAGAGTAAATAGTGGCAAACTCTAGATTCTACGAGCAAACAGTGGCACGCTCTAGATTCTTAGACTAAATAATGGTACACTGTAGACTATAAGTAAATAACGCCAAGCTCTAGATTCTAAGTGTAAATAGTGATATGCTCCAGATTTTAAGAGAAACTAGTGGCACGCTCTGGATTCTAAGAGAAAATAGTGGCGCTCTCTAAATTCTAAGGGTGCAGAGTGACGCTCTCTAGACGATAACAATAAATAATGGCACGCTCTGGATTATAAAAGTGAACAGTTCCACGCTCTGAATTCTAAGAGTAAATGGTGTTGAACGGAAATGAATGTAGACTACCTCGAACTAAACAATATCAAAGTCGTTATGCGATCGGTACCCCGACCAAATGGATATGCGAACAATACACTGAAGAGCAATTGAATTACAGATACCTGTCTAGTAACGTGTAGCATCACCTTTCGCCCTCATGACGGCGTTGATTCATCTCGGCATGGACTCGACAAGACACCTGAAGCGTTGGGAGGCCATACGGATCCACGACCCCTGAACAAGCTCCCACAGTTCACAAAGATTTGATGGACTGGGCCAGAGCCCAGAACATCTCTCTCGATGGCATCCCAGATGTGCTCGATGGGATTGAGGTCAGGTGACATAGCTGGCCAAGGAAGCGAGGTCACGTCGGTGGAGTGTTCATTCAACCATTCGGATACAATTCGGGAGCTGCATTGTCTTGCTACAGGATGAGATCCGCAGTGGGATGTTGAAGACGCACAAACGGGAGCAAATGGTCGTCTAGGATATCCCGGTAACGTTGACCTGTGAGGGACGATGTCACACGTACCAGGGATCCCATTTCAGTCCACGTAAACAGTCCTCAGACGAGAATGCAACCACCACCAGCTTGAAGAGTACCCTGCTGGCAAGAAGGATCCATCGCTTCATGTGGTTTGCGCCGTACTCGTTTCCTGCCATCCGCATGTACCAACGTGAATCTCGACTCATCCGTCCAGGCAACATTTTTCCACATGTCTAGGGTCCAGTGGCGATGTTCCCGCGCCCATTCTAATCTTTGCACCCTGTGATGTGCGATCAGCAGCGGTACCCTTGTGGGACGATGACTTCTGTAACCCATAACGAGGAGATGATTCACGATGGTGTGGCTGCTTACACGTTTTTGTGCACCAGCGTTAAAGTGCCGAGTGATTTTTTGCACTGTGGCCCGTCTATCCGCTGTTACAATGCGAGCTAGCTGATGATGGCCCCACTCATCCACACGCTGTTGTTCACGGCAGTTGGTTCTTGCAGGGATGGTTTTACCGGATTCGATGTACTCACGGTGCACCCGTGACACAGTGGCTCGTGAAAGTCCCAGCGCATGCACGACTTCCGAGATGGAGTGACCCATTCGTCGGGACTCGACAATTTGCCTACGATCAAATGCGCTTAGATCCTTCGTCTTACGCATACTGCGTCCGACTGCTACTGATTCCCGTCGCATCCCTCCTTATATTGTCGGATCGCTGCATACGTCATGTCGTTTCCGTTTACAGAGCCGCCCACAGCGTCACATTTGCATAACGCCAGCTGTCTCTAATTCAATTGCTCTTCAGTGTACTACTCTTTGCTTTGTGACATACTACAGAGGTGAAGCATGTACTAACACGGCAAATTTATGGCGATGCATTCTGTCGGTGTAGTTAAGTCGGTAGAACAACTGGCTCCGGAGCAAGGAGGCGTGACTCCAAATTCCACAAATTTGTGTTTTCACAGATTAAAAGTTAGTTTGCCAATAAGTATCATCGCCCCGACAAATTACATTTATGAAAAAATAATTGCCTGAAATTAAGCAAGCACTTCAGGAAAGCATGTCTTTGTTTCCATTATTTTATCCAACCCGTGTATATTTTACGGAAGAGAAATTGTAGTCTGCTAACAAGAGGGCATAAAAAGTAGCCAGTGAATATTTTAATAAGGTAACTATTTGTTCGTCAGAATTGTGATATGTATCTTTCCCTTAGAGTGAAATGCTATTCTTTGATTAAAGATTACATTGTGAATAAATACCGTTGTACACACATTTATTTTTTTAGACAGTAAGCCACGCCGCCTCTATCGATCTAGATGTTTATGATGATTAAATCCCGTAAAAGCATTTCTTTAATTTTTCAGATCAGTGATTTTGAGGACAGCGTATCATTTTTAAAACCTCATTGCTCCTTTTGAGGACAATAATAAATTGAAGAAATCTGCCCACGGTTTATACAGAGTAGAGTAAAGAATGGAGTATTAAACAGAACGATAAAAGTATTTCTCCTCTATTTTATGCCTCCCGACACTCATAAATAATATTCGCCGTCGAAATGCAAACGACGCTAATATGTCATCCCCATTCGAAATGCCAAGAAGTTACTTTCAGCCGCAGGACCATAAAACACAGCCTGAATGGGGATTATAAAATGTGTTCCTATCTCTCAGTAGGCGCTGATGTTTCATAATATGTCAACCTTAAATATAACCTTTCACTAAAAGGAAATGTCTGCCATCATATATTCCCGAAACGCAGAATAAAATACCAGTTTTATGTTAATGTTGTTCACAAAAGCACTTTTTCTTCTGCAAGAAACATAAAGGAGGTTTCTTTTATTCCTTAGCACCTTTTATAGTATGGAAAAAGGATGAGTTAAAGTACTATGGCTACTTGCATTGTAAACTGACAGACCTAAACCAGTAATTCTCAGATATCTGTTCTTTGCGATTCTACACTGCTGGCCACCCAAAATGCAACACCAAGAAGGACACGAGATAGCAAAGCCAGATTTACTGGACACGTAACAACAAAAAAAAAAAGGTGAAACCATTGAGCTTACAGGCCCGTGCGACTTGCGGAACATGCAGGCATCAATAGTTCGTGTGGCCCCCATGGTTGGCAATAACGGCCGCTACACTCCGCGGCATCAAACGAAAGGGCTTTGGATGTGGGCTTGGGGTATGTCGGTCCAGGCTGCTTCCACAGTTCCTCCGGCGTAGCCACTAGTGGTGCATGCCGGGCCAGTCGGTTGCCGATCAGCGACCAGACGTGTTCGATGGGCGACATATCGGGAGAATAGGCGGGCCACGCCAGCAGTGACACCTGGTGGGCCGTGACGAATTGTTGCACGATGCGTGCCACGTACGGGCGCGCATTGCCCTGTTGAAACGTGGCCGCTGACAGGTCCTGCAGGTAAGGGAGGACTACAGGCTCCATAAGGTCGGTGTTGTAGCTGTGGCTATTGAGTATACCGGCGATGCGCACCAGAGGGGTGCGGGAGTCATATCCAGTTGTTTCCCAAACCATAACGCCAGGCGAAGGACCGGTATGGCGATGCATAATGCAAGAGTCATACAGTCTCTCGCCGCGGTGCCGCCTAACGCGGATCCGACCATCGTGGTGTTGCAGGCAGAAGCGGGATTCGTCGGAGAAGACAATGGCGTGCTTTTCTGTATCCAGGTGCAGCGTTCAACGCCCCACTGCCTCCACACTCGCCGGTGGTGTAACGTCAATGGTAATCGGAGCAATGCGCGCCGTGCGACAAGTCCCCGCTCCTGCAGACGACGTCGAACAGTACGTGCTGACACGGGTTGTTGCGTAACACACCCTAATTCTTGCGCTAACGTTCGTGATGTGGCGGTGCGAGCCGTTCATGCGCACCGCACAAAATGCCGGTCCTCTCGTTCGGTGCTGTGCCGCGGCTGCGGCAATCGCTCACGTCGGTCCGTCCGTCCCTCCTGCACGCACCGAATCCATACTCGCTTCACTTTGGCTGGATGTCGTTCCACACGGGCGCCGATGTTCCGGTACGATAAACCGCTGTCGCGATAAGTCACTATTCGTCCTCTGTCGAACTCCGAAACGTGCTGGAATGACTGCCGTATTCTGCGACGAGGCATCAGGAAGCTTTCCACGCACAGGTCCGGGCAGCACAACGCTCTTCCACTACTTACACCCCACCTTCTGTGCACCTTTCTTATAGTACTTCTCGGTGGCGTGCCGGGGGCACATGATTTGCATATGCCCTTCAATGCTAATCGTTTGCATGTCCTCTCGCGGGCGACGTATGCTGCGAATTTCAGGTCAATCGGATGCTTCCTTCTTTGTGTTGCATTTTGGGTGGCCAGCAGTGTATTTGAATATTGGCTCTTAACGGACTGGAATGGATGATGTCCAAAAACCTAAGGACGGACTACATTTTCATCTGTATAAGAAAAACAGTGCATAATTGCAGCCAAATGGGGAAGTAATTACACTGAAGTGCCAAAAGTATAGGATAGCAGTATGCAAATCTTTAATTGGCACTGCCGTCGTATAAAGGCTTCGACGCACTCCACGACTGTTGTCAGTTGCGAGATATAATCTCATGAGGCAGGTTGAACAACCGCCAGTAGGATTATGGCAAGACGACGTGAATTATCGGTATTTGAACGAAGCATGGTAGTGAAAGCTAGAAGGATGGGACATTCAATTTCCGAAGTTGTGCGAACATTCAGCATTCCTTGATCCACGGTGTCACGTGTGTACCGAGAATACCTCATGGAAGGCATTGCTACCCACCATGGACAGCGTAATGACAGACTACTGGTACTGAATGACCGTTACCAGCGGCGTCTGACCGGGATTGCCCATGCTAACAGACAAGTGACACTAGCTAAAATAACATCCACCTCCCAAGCAGGAGGATTGGATTGGATTGGATTGGAGGTTTAACGAACACCGTGAGCAACTCAATGGGCTATAAGCAGTCGCCCGTCCCTAATTTAGGGTCACTGGTTCCAGGGAAGGGAGAGAGAGCCAGTGCCGTAAGACAAACACAACATCCATGCCTCACCGGGATTCAAACCCGGACCCTTTACGGACCAATGATCAGAGGCCATCGCTTAGACCACTGCGCCACCGGGGCGGCTAAAGCTGGAGGTACCAGAGACATGTCCATCAGGTCAGTGCAGCGTAATTTAGCGTCCATGGGGTATGGGAGCAGAAGACCCACCATAGTGCCTTTGTTAACACCACGACGTCGGACACAGCGCCTCATTTGGGCTCGTGACCAGGGTAATTGGACCCTGGAAGACTGAGAACATGTGTCGTGGTCGGATGAGTCACGTTTCCATTTGTTACGCGCTGATGGTAGGGATCGGGTGTGGCGAAGACCCAATCATACCATGGACTCAAACTGTCAAAAAGCACTGTGCAAGCTGGTGGTGATTCCATACATGTATGGGGTGTCTTTACGTGGCACGATTACGGTCCTCTGGTCCTCGTAAACACGTCATTAACCGGTATCCGCTTTGTTGCTCTGCTGGGTTATCAGTTGCAGCCCTTCATGGATTTAATGTACTCCAGCAACGATGGCCTTTCCCGGACGTACAATGTACCATGTCCTCGTACCCAGGCTGTCCAAAATTGGTTCGCCGAGCATTCTGAACAGTTCCGGCAGATGGTGTGACCAACACGTTCGCCCGAAATGAACCCAATAGAGCACTTATGGGAAGTGGTGGAAAGGTCCATTAGCACATAAGATCCTGCACCTATAAATCCGAGAGAACTGTGGGCGGCTATTTAGACGCCATGGCTCAACCTTTCTTCAGACATTTTCCGGACATTTCTGGAATCGATGACACGTCTAGTTGCAGCGCTTAGCCGGGAAAGAAGAGGTCGTACACGATACTAGGTACGTTTTGGTACCTAGGTACGTTTTGGTACGCATGACGTTTTGGTACTTCAGTGTATATTGCCCGCTTACGAACACTTGAAAAGACAAAATAAATGTTTATAATTGATGCACAAATTAAATTGTAATCAGTGTTTATGCAAAAGTTGCAAATTTCTGAAGGACATACACTATCTACCAACAAATAATTGGACACCCCTGCAATCGACGATATCTGCTGTCCTGATACACGTCACTGCCGCCGCCGTTAAATATCGTGTGGGAAACAACAACCCAACCAGTCGCATGCAAGATGCCACGCAGTTCGGAGCTCTCTGATTTCGAGAAAGGTGTAATCGTCGGGTATCACAGAAATGTCCGATTCATAAGTGACATATCCAGCGAGTTGAAGTACCCAAAATTGACAGTGGCCTACGTTATTGGCAAGTGGAAGATGAGAGGTGACTGTCGGAATGTGCCCCGACCCGGCAGACCCACAAAACTGGGAGTTAGAGACCGACGGGTGCTGGCCAGAGAAATTCGGAAGAACCGCACCAAATCGATGGGCCACATCCGCGAGGAGTTTTAACAGACATCCGGGAGTGTTCTTTCGATGAATACTATCCGTAAGACAGCCCATCTGCTTGGTTATCATGGACGTGCTGCCGCCCACAAGCCTTTGATAACCAAATCCAATAGCGCTGCTCGGCTAACGTGGTGCCAAGAACGTCGACAGTGGACCGTTGAACAGTGGAAATAGGTTCTCTGGAGCGACGAATCAAGGTTCACCCTCTACCGTTCGGATGGCAGGGTCTGGGTTTGGCATCTGCCTGGAGAGCGCCTCCTGCTAGAATGTATTGTGCCAACTGTGAAGTTCGGCGGCGGTGGAATTATGCTATGGGGGTGTTTTTCCTTATATGGCATGGGACCCTTGGTCGCAATTCCTGGTAGACTCAAAGCCGAGACCTACTGCACCATTTTGGATGACAATGTGCTTCCTACGTTGTGGCAGTTTTACGGTGTGGATCCATGTTACTTTCAGGATGACAATGCCACCTGTCATGTTGCGAGGTCCACCATGGCTTGGTATGGTGACAATGGGGTTAATCGAATGGACTGGCCTGCGCAGAGCCCGGACCTTAACCCTATCGAGCACCTCTGGAACGAGTTGGAGGTTCGGCTTAAGGGGTGCCCCCACCGTCCGAAATCGGTGAAGGAACTGACTTGTCTTCTCCAAGCCGAGTGGAAGAAAATACCGCTAGCCGTCGTACAACGCCTGGATGAGAGTATGCCCCTGAGGGTCGCAGCTGTAATCGCCGCTCGTGGAAGCTCCACGAATTATTGAAGGTGAATAAACTTTGTTTTCCTTTGCTATCACAGGTATTCAATTATTTGTTGGTAGATAGTGTAGTTGGAGAACGGGTGTATAGTGCTTAGCGATAACCAGGAGGAGAGACATTTCATAATGAAATACAATATATTGACAAAAGTCACCGGACACCTAGAAGAGAAACACAACATAGCATTTATTGATATACATTAGTTAACGGTGTCGGTCAACCTTTGGCCTTAATGCATGCACTGACCCTTCGAGACATGCTTTCGACAAGGCTTTGGAACACAGTGATAGGTATGCGCTTCCATTCAGTGCACAGTGCTGCCGCTAACTGTTTGCTTAGCTGAAGGCCTTGGTTCCACACTTTTTATGCGGCCCTCTAATTCATCCCATAGGTGCTCTATGGGATTAAGATCAGGGCTCTGTGCTGGCCAGTCCACACACGATACGGAATTATCGTCAAACCACCACGTAACAGTCTTTGCTTTATGGCTCCGTTCCGTGGCATTGCCACAGAGTTCGTAGGGTATAATTGTACAGAATATCGAAGTAGACGTGCTGGTTAACAGCTTTGTGCTATGATAACCAATGGGCCGGGACGATAACACGAAAAACACCCCCATACGAATACGCTGCCAGCTCCAAACTTGACCGTAAGAAGTGTGGTAAATAGCGTTCCCTCGACTGACGCCACACCTACATTCACCCGTCAGACTGATAGATCGTGTATCTGAAATCATCAGTCCATAGGACCCGTTTCCATTGATCTACGGTCCACGATAAATGTTCTATACACCATGCTAAACGAAGAGTAGCATTCCAAGTAAAGACGAAAGGCTTATGAGCAGCCGCACGACCACGATAACCCATGGAATGAAGTTCTCTGCGAATAGTACGTGTACATACCGAGGTTCCAGCATTTTTACTCACCTATACACTGAGGTCTTGTGCAGTAACCCGTCGATTAGCTGTAACGACTCTCCTGAGGCTTCGACGTCCTCTATCATTGATTTTCTTTGGTCAGCAGGTACGTTTTGAAGCTTCAGGCACGCCATGTGTCTTCCACTTATTCAGTACATCCAAAACAGTTGACCTGGGTATGATTAAACGCCTCTTTGTTTATCTTATGGACAACCCACTAATATAACACCCAACAATCTTTCCTTTCTTAAAGTCAGTTCTCTCTCGCCGCGACATCTTCACTCAACGTCAGAGTACAATATGATCGCGGTCAGCTGCAGGCTTGTTTTTATACCGTTTGCAGCTGTAATGCGCAACTTAACAACGCACCGGATCCGTTCATTTTGCTCTTGAAGAGGTGTTCGGTAACTTTTGTCAATATAGTCTATGTCCGCATGCCAATTTTTAGAACTCTAGGTTATTTAGAAGTCGTCTAATAATTCGCGAAATGTTCAAGTAGACAATGTTCCAAATCCTGCTTTTTTTTTTTTTTGGTTTTCAGACTTTTCTAGGTATACGGGCCTTAAGAACTATCAGCATGCCAATTTTCAGATCTCTAGGTCATTTAGAAGTGGTCGAACAATTCGCGTACGAACACACTCGCATTTTCCCTGTTTGCTTTTTATACACGAGGCGAAAGCCGATATTTACATAGGTATTCACGTATGCCGGAGGAAAACGCCGAATCTTAAAAGCGGTGCTACGTCATTAAGCGCTGCGGCATCACTAGTTTGATAGCAGCCTGCCCTTTTCACCCAATGAGAAGAGCTGCGTCACCATGGCAGCAGGTCACGGGACCTGAACTTTCCTGTGTGGTTAACGCTGAAGAGAGAATAAGCCGCTCGTTTCCTTTGCGTCTTTAAAAAATGCTTAAAAATCAGAAAATGACTTTTTCTTTAAAACATTTTTTGGTAAAAGAGGAATGATAGTTACGAGTTTATGCTGTAAAAATTGCAATCCGTTATGGTTTATAGTTTGCCATGTATCCAGCTTTTTTTTTAATGGATCCCATCGCGAAGTAGAGAATTTTGTGAAATTTAAAATTTTAATTTATCGTAAACTAAATCGAAATAAAAAAAAAAGGGCGAGGAGGTGCAAAAATTCGGCTATGGTCTTACATGCCTACATAATTTCGTGTGTCGTTTGTTTTGATGTCTTTTGTTTGGCGCTCTTTGGCCAACCATGGCCCTTGCGCCATTAACATCAATTAACCAACCAACCAACATAATTTCGTGTTTCTGTTGCTGTTGGTGTGTCCGGAAAACGTACTGATAGCACTTTTTTGCTTACCTTAACTTTGAAATACAATAGCTCTTGAAGTATCTCCAAAATCGGAAAACGGTTTATTTCAGCGTATTTTCCGAACAATTCTCTACAAACGATATAAATTTCATATTTTTGTGTTCAATACCTTTTGCGCTGCGAGCTAAAAAAGCGGGAGTGTCGCAAAATTTCTAAAACAGCGGCGGCTGCGGCTGCAGCAGTTACTTTATTTTAGAATAGAGATATTTTATTTTATTTTATTTTATTTTATTTTACATATTTATTTATTAATTAATTAATTTATTTTTTATTTTACTTTTTATTTTATTTTTTGCGAAGAGTGAATGTCTCTTTCCCCCCTCCGATGCAAATTTTCGGCTTCAGCCCAATTCTTTCTTCGATGGGGAAAACTTGCAGAGCTGGTTTACTGACTTGAAACGCCTGCATGTCCTTACTTACTGGAAGACACTTGCGGAAACGTAAATTTGTCCGTGACGCCGATCGAATGCGCATCCCCTCACTCCGGAGTAAGTTGCTCTCCCAACTAAGCTGCACGGGCAGAATGTATATCGCTGCAGATTTGTTGTTCTGATTCTGTAATACGTCACATCATCTCCCTCTTAATTATTTTTTTTTATTATTATTTGAAGCGATGTAGGAATTTTTTCATTAATTCCAGACGAAATGTGGAAAAAACATCACACATTTTTCGAAGCCACCCCCGGTGGCGCAGTGGTCTATGCGATGGCTTCTGATCATTCGTCCGAAAGGGGTCCGGGTTCGAATCCCGGTGGGTCATGGATGTTGTGTTTGTCTTACGACACTAGCTCTCTCCCTTTCCTGAAACCAGTGGCCCTAAATTAGGGACGGACGACTGCTTATAGCCCACTGAGTTGCTCACGGTGGTCGTTAAACCACAAGTCAAAAAAAAAAAAGACATTTTTCGAAGAACCCAAAGACCAGTAGATCCATTTTTATGTTCGGGCGCCCTCACTCCGGAGTAAGTTGCTCTCCCAACTAAGAAACACGGACAGCCTGTATTGCTGCAAATTTGTTGTCTTGACTCTGTAATACGTCACATAATCTCCCTCTTTATTCTTTTTTTTTATTATTATTTGAAGCGAAGTAGGATTTTTTTCATTAATTCCAGACGATGTGTGGAACAAACATCACACATTTTTCAAAGCCGTCCCGTCCCGGTGGAGCAGTGTTCGAAGCAATGGCTTCTCATCATTTGTCCGAAAGGGGTCCGAAGTTTTCGAAGCAATGATCATTCGTCCAAAATTGTTCTGAAGTTTTCGAAGCCGCAGTGGTCTAAGCAATGGCTTCTGATCATTCGTCCGAAAGGGGTCCGAAGTTTTCGAAGCCTTCATAAGTTTTCGAAGCAATGATCATTCGTCAGAAAGGGTTCTGAAGTTTTCGAAGCTGCAGTGGTCGAAGCAATGGCTTGTGATCATTCGTCCGAAAGGGGTCCGAAGCAATCGATGACGCCCCCGGTGGCGCAGTGATAATTCGTTCGTCCGAAAGGGGTCCGAAGTTTTCGAAGCCGCCCCCGGTGGCGCAGTGATCATTCTTCCGAAAGGGGTCCGAAGTGTTTGAAGCCTTCATAAGTTTTCGAAGCAATGATCATTCGTCCGAAAGGGATCTGAAGTTTTCGAAGCCACAGTGTATAACGAAGTAAATTTCTCCGTCATTTCTGTCCATGCCAGGATTCGAACCCCGGTCCCCTCATTCCGGAATAAGTTGCTCTACCAATTGAGCTACGCGGACATTTTATTCTGATTCCTATCTGCCTTTATGTCGTGTGCGTCCTTCTGGCAGGTACGTCACATCTCCTGGTACGTTACATCATCTCCCTCGTGTGCGTCCTTCTGGCAGGTACGTCACATCTCCTGGTACGTTACAAGTGGTAGAAGCAATAGCTTCTGATCATTCGTCCGAAAGGGGTCCAAAGTTTTCAAAGCCTTCATAAGTTTTCGAAGCAATGGTCATTCGTCCGAAAGGGGTCCGAAGTTTTCGAAGCCTTCATAAGTTTTCGAAGCAATGATCATTCGTCCGAAAGGGTTCTGAAGTTTTCGAAGCTGCAGTGGTCGAAGCAATGGCTTGTGATCATTCGTCCGAAAGGGGTCCGAAGCAATCGATGACACCCCCGGTGGCGCAGTGATCATTCTTCCGAAAGGGGTCCGAAGTGTTTGAAGCCTTCATAAGTTTTCGAAGCAATGATCATTCGTCCGAAAGGGATCTGAAGTTTTCGAAGCCACAGTGTATAACGAAGTAAATTTCTCCGTCATTTCTGTCCACGCCAGGATTCGAACCCGGGTCCCCTCATTCCGAAATAAGTTGCTCTACCAATTGAGCTACGCGGACATTTTATTCTGATTCCTATCTGCCTTTATGTCGTGTGCGTCCTTCTGGCAGGTACGTCACATCTCCTGGTACGTTACATCATCTCCCTCGTGTGCGTCCTTCTGGCAGGTACGTCACATCTCCTGGTACGTTACAAGTGGTAGAAGCAATAGCTTCTGATCATTCGTCCGAAAGGGGTCCAAAGTTTTCAAAGCCTTCATAAGTTTTCGAAGCAATGGTCATTCGTCCGAAAGGGGTCCGAAGTTTTCGAAGCCTTCATAAGTTTTCGAAGCCTTCATAAGTTTTCGAAGCAATGATCATTCGTCCGAAAGGGGTCTGAAGTTTTCGAAGCCACAGTGGTCGAAGCAATGGCATCTGATCATTCGTCCGAAAGGGGTCCGAAGCAATCGATGACGCCCCCGGTGGCGCAGTGATCATTCGTTCGTCCGAAAGGGGTCCGAAGTTTTCGAAGCCTTCATAAGTTTTCGAAGCAATGATCATTCGTCCGAAAGGAGTCCGAAGTTTTCGAAGCAATGATAATTCGTCCGAAAGGGGTCCGAAGCAATCGATGACGCCCCCGGTGGCGCAGTGATCATTCGTTCGTCCGAAAGGGGTCCGAAGTTTTCGAAGCCTTCATAAGTTTTCGAAGCAATGATAGTTCGTCCGAAAGGGGTCTGAAGTTTTCGAAGCCGCAGTGGTCTAAGCAATGGCTTCTGATCATTCGTCCGAAATAGGTCCGAGTTCGAATCCCGGTGGGGCATGGATGTTCTGTTTGTCTTAGGGCACTGTCTTTCGTCCTTTCCTGGAATCAGTGGCCCTAAATTAGGTACGGACGACTGCTTATAGCCCACTGAGTTACTCACGGTAGTCGTTAAACCTCCAGTTTCGAAGAGTCCAACGGCCCGTAGATCTACTGTATTTTTACGTTCGGGCGCCAATTTCGAAACAAATTTGTCCACGCCCCCTCACTCTGGAGTAAGTTGCTCTCCCAACTAAGCTACACAGACAGAATGTATCGCTGCAGATTTGTCGTTTTGACACGTGCTTTACCTCTGTAGTACGTCACACACTAAAGTTTTGACATTTATTGCGTTTGGAAATAAACATGCGTATGACGAAAACGAAGTGCTAAAGGGCCCTTAATTTCTCTTTGTACGCTTCTGATGCTGGGTGTAATTATTTATTCTAGTTTGCCCTCAAGTTTGTGTATCGAAGTTTCGGAAGCGAATGTTCTTGTATTTCGTCACACTTGAATTAGAGCCAATTTTTATTTAAAAAAAAACAAAAAAAGCCCCGAGGTCCTGTCGGGAAGCGAATGATGCTTGAACAGAGATTTACCTCCCGCTTGTCACATTTCCCCACTCCAGTTAAAAATACGTGAAGAGTGCATGAACACAATTTTGCCCGCTGCAATTTAATTTTCTCTCAAACACGACTAACGAAATTACAAGTGAGGTTAAGAACAAATTGTCCGGCACAGCGGCCATATTTTTCTTTACCGAGATGGAATATTGAATAAGATCAAGAGGCATGATTCCTTTTTTTTTTTTTTTTTTTTTTCTGGTGGCATTTCAACAAGATAGAACTTCGGTTGAGTTTTAATTAAATTTGTCGACCTGTTTTGTTACGCGAGCGACAGGGAGAAAGAAAAAAAAAAAAAAAAGCCCTCTCGATCCGAGAACTTTAAAATCTATACTTTCCGCTTCCCCTCTTTAGTGTTCTGTAAACTAATTTCGGGTTTTCTTTTGTGACGTTAAGAAGTGAATCTTAAACATGCAAAGTGTGAGTTTAATTAAAGATTCTCTAGTGGTTCTCCCGCGCGTGTTGCCATTCCGAAAGATACAAAACGTAAAATTTTCCAAAGAACGTAGCTTACCTTCTGTGAAATGAAAAAATAAATAAATAAAAAAGATAAAAAAAAAATAAAGAGGTTGTTCTTAGCTGTATCCACTTTTTGACCGAAATAATTTATAACGAGATTTGGTATTGGGTGAAGTAGCTATCGTGTGATTTAATGAAATATAAAACAAAACGTTGATTGGTTGTTTCTTTCTTTCCGGCTCTTTTTCTTTTCTTTCTTTGATACAAACTAGCATGAAATCAGTTCGTTGTGGCCGTTTTCTCTCGTGAGGTTTCGGAATTTGTTGTCCTAAAATACACCGACGTCACATAAGTAAATAGTACACCTGATTTGTTAATACTATTTATTTTCTGTCCGCATGGAATGTATAACGAAGTAAATTTCTCCGTCATTTTTGGTCTACGCCGGGATTCGAACCCGAGTACGCTTATTCCGGAACAAGTCGCTCTACCAACTGAGCTACGCAGACATGTATTCTGATTCCTATCTGCCTTTATGTCATGTGCGTCTTGCTGGCAGGTACGTCACATCCCCCCCCCCCCGAAAGAGGGCCGGGGGCATGGCCCACGGATCAGCCGTGACCATGAATCGTTGCAGGCAGACAACCACTGTAGAACGTGCACTTGAGAACTCCCAGTCAATTTGCTGTGTGGAATGCAACATCACACATTTTTATTTTTCGAAGCGCTGGAGAAGGAATTCTCTGATTTTTCCTGTCTCGCGGTGTGGAAATAACATCACACCAATGCGAGATTTTGAACGGCCGGGTCATCCGGATAGTTCGGGCGCCATTATAACGAAGTAAATTTCTCCGTCATTTTTGGTCTACGCTGGGATTCGAACCCGAGTACGCTTATTCCGGAACAATTCGCTCTACCAACTGAGCTACGCAGACATGTATTCTGATTCCTATCTGCCTTTATGTCGTGTGCGTCCTGCTGGCAGGTACGTCACAAATGGAAGTAGCTGCAGTTGTAGCTGAATTTAATATCTGGTAGCCATGCCCTTTGAAGTACGTAGGGCTGTCACCCTGTCAAGCTTTCCCACACAGCACAGAATATTTCGTATATGTTACAAGTACGTAGCACTAAAACATTGAGACTTTTCAGATACGTTGCGCAATGTAACAGTAATGTTTCAGAAACCTTACGGTTACGTCAAAATGTCCTCAATCGTTACATAACTGCGAAACATAACCGATACGTTACAGTGAAAGGTCTTTGTAACTTCAACATACCAACTTCATGTTACTGTTACGTATATGAAAGATATTTGTAACTTCGTTGCATTACTGTAACGTACTTGAAAGATATTTGTGACATCATCATATTACTGTTACGCATTTACTACGTTGAACATTATACACTGGCGGAAAGTGAAAAAAGAACACCAAGAAGGAGACGTCTGATACCAACGAAATTTATACAGCATAATAACGGAATACAGAGGATAACGTGATCAAAACATTATGGCAAAATACAGCTGTATTTGCTGGTAAACTGAAAAATAACATTTCCATGTAACATGGTTAGTACGAGGTTGAACCGCCATGAACTGCGTCACACTGTACAATTCTGGCATGGAATCTGTCGTACAGATGTTGGATGTAAGTTTAGGGTATTGAGTTCCAAGCATCCTCAACCTGGACGCGTAAATCGGGGATGGTCGTGGCTGGCCGTGCAGACCGGATAAGTCGTTGTCCCATAAAATCCCACACGTGCTCAATGGGGGGACAAATCCGGTGAACGTGCAGGCCATGGAAGTTGTCTCACACCCTGAAGTGCATGTTGCGTTGCACGTGCCGTGTGTGGGCGTGCGTTATCTTGGCTGGAAAACACCACGATGGACCGACCTTACAAATGGCACCACAATGGGCTGAATGATGTTGTTGATGTAGGAGGTGCTGTTTAACGTACCCGGTACAAACAATAGTTGATCACTCCCCACAACAGAAGACCAGGTGTATGCCCTGTGTGTTGCTGGCGGATGCAAGAAGGGTGGAGACGCTCCCCTGTGCCTCTGCGAACACGCATACGGCCATCGGAGGCTCCCAAGCAGAATCTGCTTTCATCGCTGACCACGACAGATCGCCATTGTGTTCTCCAGTGCAGACGTTGGCGACACCACTGCAGCCGTTCCTGACGGTGGGCTGGAATCAGAGGTACACATGCCAGAGGCACACGCGCACGTAGTCCTGCATCCAGTAGACGGTTGCGGATTGTTCGCACAGTCACCTCAGGTGCAACAGCTGCTCGGATTTGCGTCGCAGTGGATGTTCTGCTTGACAACGCCGCTCTTTTTATGCGTCGATCGGTCCGCTCATCAGCCAATGTGTGACTCTCGGTTCCACTTCTTCTCGTGTGGGAATGTTCCTCGGACAATCTACGCCACCATCGTACCACCACCGATACTTCCCGTCCAATTCGCTCCGCAATACGACGATACGACCACCCGGCCTCGCGGAGTCCAACTAGACGACCTCGCTCAAAGTCCGATAACTGCTGAAATCGTACACGTCTCCCATGTCCAGGCATTGCAGCTTGTTCAGGGTCTTCGCACGTGTCCGTACGCCGACGACTGATTACATTCTCTTCGCCGTAGTCCTTAAATACCACCGAGGATAATTTGCATATTATGCCGTGCTGTGGCGTAAGCGCTCACCGGTTGGTCCCGAAATTAACATCACACCTACGTAAACTCGACCCCATTACCATATGTAAATTTCATGATCGTTCGCCAATTCCTTCTTGGTTTTTTTTCATTTTCTGCCAGTGTATATATATATTATTTTACGCGAAAACAATCCTTCTGATTCTCCTTCTGAATATTATTGATTACATAGGTATACTGTTTTGCGGACATGTATCCTCGTTTTCATGCAATTTTCCACGAGCTTCTCTCATCGTTATGATGTGTAAAGCTCGTGTTAGTCAAAATGTTAGTCGAAAGTTAACTTAAAGATAGCAAAAGTGCCTATTTATCTCCTTGATTCCGAGCTTTCTCACATCGTTATCATGCAATTTGCCACGAGTAATATTTTAACAATTGTTGATTTTCAGATTTGGAGTTCATTAATCAATCATGGCTCGAAGAACATCATATTCTTTTTCATGAAATTAAAAGTAATAGGGCCTAGGGGGCTGCAGCCCCGGGACACTACGGATAGCATGTCCGCAAAACATGTCCACATAACATATTTTGCGGTCGTGTTACTTCAACATGAGCATAAATATAAGTCAAGTGCATTAGAGAGGCACAATTCACTCAATCCTTCTCATTCTCCTTCTGAATATTATTGGCTCGTTACACAGAGCCAATAATATTCAGTTCTTCACAGCTGTGAAGAACTGAATATTCGTCGTCACCTTGAACGAATTTTTGCAACAAGACACTTTGAATGCACTTAAACAGGACCTTGAGGTTCCAAACAAAGCTATTACAACCAAAAACTGGTGGATACCTTTGCGTATTGCGACGTATGCAGCTGCATTAAAAGTCACGTCTATGAGTGTAGTGTTCACATTATTCTGTGCAACCCATTTATATCTCCCACACTGAGAAAGAGCTGGGAGAGAATCATTAGTATCCGGGTCAACCAGCAAATTATGCCTGGAATAACTCACGGTAGAAGAAGGTATTCTCATTAACCCTTTAACGACCATAACGCCAGTGCGTACAAACGGCCATAACCACCCTAGACGCCTGTCTGGAGTGTTACCTTTGTTTGTTCTTCAAATTTTTCGACCTATGAGGGACTAGCAGAAGTCACCCTCAGTCAATATTGCTGTTTTTAAACAAACAAGTTAACCTACAGACAGTTTCGAACGTTATGGTACACTGCTGGACAATTGCTAAGGACGGATCATAAACGGCTATATAGCGCATAAAAAAGCAAGTGTGCTTGGATGCCAAGTGAAATAAAATAATGTCAGAATGCCAGGACATTACAAGAAAGACAATTTATTGTGCTCTGAAATCCAGAAGGCTTTAGAACGTATTCAAGGGACAAACAGGCCATTTTGTGCAGAATACGTAAACGTGAAAAAAAATGCAATTACCGTCCGCAGGCGTTCCGGCGTAAGATGTCAATACGGGATATGGCCACCATGGAGGGCGATGCAAGATTCCACACGTCGTGTCATGCTTTGCATAACATTATCAAGCAGCTGTTGGGGTAATTTATCGCATTCCTCTGTCAGTGCACGGATGGGGGTGTCCTTGTTTATTGGAGGGCATTGGCGACCAGCAAGACTCCTCCCCAAAGCATCCCACACATTTTCAATGGGATTCAGATCTGGAGAACGTGCTGGCCATACGAGGCGTTGAATATCCTCGCTCTCAAGACACTCCTGGACAGCGACTGTTCGATGACATGTTGCGTTGTCGTCCATGAAAATGAATCTATCACCGACAGCACCACGGAACATGCGAACATGAGGTAGCAGAACATCATTAATGTATCGTTGGCCAGTCATAGTCCCAGTTGGAAGCACATAGAGGGACGTACGGCCATTGATCATGATGCCAGCCCATACCATGACACTACATGTCGGATATATTTCCCTTTCCTGTATGTTTGCTGGACAATATGCAGTACCACTATCACGCCAGATCAGTTGTCGTCGACAATCAGACGATAGACTGTATCTACTCTCATCTGAGAAGAGGACAGCAGACCAGTCGTTATCAGTCCAATTGCGATGTTGATGGCGCCATTGCAAACGGGCGGTACGGTAACATCTGGACAATGGGATGCACACAATAGGACGGCGGGCGTATAGTCCTCCTTCATGCAAACGTCTGGCGACAGTTTTTCGGGAGAACCGCTTGCCAGTAGCAGTCATAAACTGATTTGCTACCTCACTAGCTGCGCTGCGCCGGTGTCTTTTTGTTGATAGCACTATGTACCGATCTTCGCAGGTGTCGTACTGCGAACACGACCTCCCCATGACGTTTTCTACACTCTCCATTTGTTTGAAATGATTTCCAAAGCCTTGAAACAACACTGTGGTTGGCGTCGAACTCCCTGGCAACATCTGTTATTTTTCGCCCTTCTTCAATCTTGCCAATAATACGGCCACGCGTAAAATCATCTAGGTGATGTCGGGAAGACATACTGAAAATTGCAAGTTCGTCAATTGATTCTTTCCCTTTCAACTTTGCGTTTGAACAACAACGGTCAATACGCGTCAAATCCTTTCTATCTCTTATCAGCGCTATGACGTCACGAACAAGTTCGGCAATCCAAAATTTGCATACGCACAACACGTCTTACTGTATCCCGCACTTATGCTAATTTCCACATTTTCCTGCCTTCCATTTTATGGTTGCTATCGTTGCTATTGTCATCCGTCCTTATCAATTGTCCGGCAGTGTATTTAGAGTGACACAAGATTTTGGGGTCATGGTCGTTAAAAGGTAAATCCCACACGATGTGTGTCAGGAACATCACGCATTCTTCGAAGAATCTAACGGCATGCATTTTTACGTTCGGATGCTACTGTGAAATTCAAATCCTCTTTCTCTCTGGCTGTAGCGGCCTCGAATCCGCATCCTTCTGTTCAGAAAGCAAATGCTTTCTTAACTAAGCTACGCCAGCAAGAGCTTATCACTGCTACTCGCCGACTTAAATAAAGAATGAGATCGCTCTTTCCACGGCTAGATATTGAGAGATCTGGGCTTCGGATCCCCTGCGGTGACCGAATAACAATTTTTCGGTTCCGTCTTAACATGAGCGTCGCCTCTGTACACTCACGGACAATGAAATTTGCGCACCAAGGAGGAAGCATCGGATTGAGCTGAAATTTTATGGACGTAATGATACCGAGCTGCAGGACAAATACAGAGGGACCTGTGGAACGCAGTCCTGTTATCTTCAGTAACACGTCGTACGGCGATACATGCTGCAACACGTCCGCCATGGAGGCGAAAAGACGCCTGATGTTGTCCTGCTGCAGACTGGCCCACGCGTGTTGGACGGTGTGCTCCAAATCCCGGATAGCGGGGGACGGTGGGAGCTGACGTTTCAACTGCTCCTACACATGCTCTATAGGGGACAAGTCCGGGGAGCGGGCAGGCCATGACGTCAGCACTCCTGGGCAACCCGATCCGTCTGCGGACGGGCTTTCTCTTGTTGGAAAATGGCTTCGGGCTTCCCCGCGATAAAAGACAGCACATGGGGCCGCCGGATCTCCTGTACAAAGCGCTGGGTTGTCAACGTCCCTCGGATCACTGCAAAGGAGGTCCGGCTTTCACACGCGATAGCTCCCTAGGCCATCGCGCATGCAGTGGAGAAGGTGTGGCGCTTGATAGCGAGGTTAGGATTGTCCCGTTGACCCGGGGACCTCCACACTCGGACACGATGATCATCTGTCCCCAAACCGAAGCAGCCCTCATCGCTAAACACCACACTTCGCCAGACTGTGGCGTTCCACGTCGCTCTGGCCTGGCACCACTGCACACGGAGCCGACGATTTTCCGGTGTTGATGCCAGCACACGTAAGGGGCGCTGGGATCGCAGATTCGCTTCCGCGAGGCGTCTGAAAATGGTTCGTGAGCACACAGGACCCGCTACATATGCTTGTATAGTGGACCGGGTCCCCGTGGGATCCGCTCGTGCCTGGTGCACGATCCGTCGATCCTCTCTACCGGTGGTCCTCTTGGTCCGTCCGGAGCCGCTCCGCCGTGTGGCAGTGCCGTCACGTGTCCACCGCTCTCAACACAGTCGGATGGTATAGGTCATAGCGATCCAAGTGGCGGGCTATCCGTCGCGCCGACCACCCTGCGGTTTTCAGCCCGATGATCAGGCCTAACTCAAAGCCCGTAAGTTGCGTAAATCGACTTCTTTGGCGTCTACCCGGCATTCTTGTCATTCTGTACTCTTGCTTGTGTCGGCTGATGCTTTTCGCTTTCATGGGAATGGAGCGCCACCACAGGATGTGCGGTCGTGCGCAGTCGCACCAATAGTAGATCATCAGCACACACTCTAGCTATTTGCAAAGTTTTGCGGTTGTAGCATGTTTTCTTCTAGGTGCGCAAATTTCATTGTCCGTGAGTTTGGTACATCACAATTTAAATGATTAAAATCAAAGAAGTCGCCCCGGTGGCGCAGTTGTCTAAGCGATAGCTTCTGACCTTAATCCGTGATAGATCTGGGTTCGAATCCCGGTGAGGAACGGATGTTGTGTTTGTCTTACGGCACTGGCTCTTTCCCTTTCCTGGAACCAGCGGCCCTAAATCAGGGACGGGCGACTGCTTATAGCCCATGGAGTTGCTCACGGTGGTCGTTAAACCTCCAATCAAAAAAAAAAATCACAGAACCTCACAATTTGCCCATAGTGGTATTGTTCCCCTTCCTGAAACAAGGACTATTTAAAATGAACGAAGAAATGTTTACAAAGAATCTCTGTGTTGCTCATAATAAGTAAAAGGTCTAGTTATATGCGTCCTTCAGTTCGATAGCACAGATTTATTAACGGGCTTTTAAACGGATATTACGTCTTACAAATCTACCCACTTTTATGTTTTTTATTCGATACAATATTTTGAAACAGTCGTACTTAGCAAGCTGTAACATTGAAACAAATCCATGTCTTAAAGTTACCCCACCTTACGTTATTTCTTTTGAGAAGGAAAGAGAGAACGAAAGAGACGGATATAGATAGATAGAGAGATAGACGTGGAAAAGAGATAGACATGGAGAGAAATCCCTCCCCCCAACCTTCAAAAGAGAGAGAGAGAGAGGGAGATCTCCTGATACGTTTCCTCTCATTGAATTACCTTATAAAGTGCGTATTTTAGAGCCAGTCTTGCCCGGGGGAGGGTAAAAGAAGGAATTTTTATATTTCTTTTGGTGCTCGAGAAGAATTCGGTTTAGAACGATGCTATCGATTTTATCATTGTATAACGCAAAGTAGGGGCATTGGCGATACCTATAAGCTTGGAGGGTAGAACCTTTTTCTTCCATAAAGGACGAAGACCTGATCGCCATCTGCTTCATACAGAAAGGTAGAGCGAAAAAAAAAAAAAAAAAAAAAAAAACGGACTTGACGGCGACCGATGGGAGAGGAAACTGCATGACTGAAAAAGGCGCGAGTTTTCTTCGCTGAGCCATAACATTTCCATTTGATGAAAATCCGGCTTGAGGTTTTTTCAAATTCTAATGAGACAATAGCATTTTTTTTTTTACTGAAGAAAACTGTCATAAGTACAATGGGAGAAATTATCAACCGAATAAATCTTGCTGAAGCTTTAAATGCAAACTAAAAACCTAAAAAATTGATAACTTCACAATTTAAAATGTTGGAATGAAATACGGGATTACACCATTGTTCAATACAAATTTGGAAGTTGTAAATCCGTTTATTGGTGGAAATATCACATCAATGATAAGTCATATAAACCACTAAATTACACAGAACAACCAAAGTTTCAAGTTTACGAATGAATTCTAATCCTCCAGATTCCCTATATACACTGGTGTGCAAAAATTAAGGACGAAGAGGAGAAATTAGCATAACAGCGGAGCGAGCAGGCAGAACGGACCGAAAGACCACTCAGGAGATAAACTAGGGCCCGGTACGGTAGGGCATGCGCATATATGCAGCATGACGTAGGGGGAGTGTCGGAAGGGTATAAAGCACACGGGCGGTGTACGCTCAGCAATTCGAGTGGCGGATGGCTTAGTGGTTAGCGAGTCAGGCTATCAATGCAAGGTCCTGAGGTTCGAACCTGGGCTGATCTTTCAGAGATGGTGTGATTTACTAATATCCGCCGTGTAACGGACGAGCACGTTAAGTGACGGACCCCAGGCTGGACCCACTGGGTAAATGGGTATCCTTCCCTAAGCCCCCCCCCCTCAAATTCTCTCACCCCTCTGTGTGCAACATCGTACTTGTACGGTGGCGCCATCTACTGTACTCTAATCTCACTACAAACTGTTCTGTCAAAGTCGGTAGACTTGCACTCATTCCTTCCGTTTGTGTGTCCTGCCCAAAGGGCGATCTCGCTGTAGGTGGCTGGGACCTAAACTCTACTCCCTGTGGACGGAAGTCCTACAAGAAAATGACAAAATACGCTCAGCAATTCGGTGAAAGCTATTGCACGGTGTACATCGGTTTGAACGACGTCGAGTTGCTGCTGCCGTGCGATATGGCCAACAGGCAATCCAGTAGACGACATCTGGATGACTTTACCCGAGGGAGCGTCATTGGGAAGGTGGAAGAAGGTCGAAGCGTGACTAGTGTGGCCGAGGAGTTTGGGATCGCTCAAAGCATCGTTTCACGAGCTTGGAGAGCATTTCAAACGACAGGGACAACAAAGGAACCAACAAAGTTATATATTGTCGCCGATGAAGGAGAAACCAAAAATATTGTGTACGGCCAAGTGCTGAAATAATCACACTATGAATAAATAATTTGTAATGACCGAATTTGTGAAATCAGCTTTTTTCTTTCTTGCAAGCATTAATTTTTTTCCCGATTTTTTCAGTGACATATAAGGGAATATGAAATTAATAAACCTAAATCGTAAGGCTAGTCTAGTCATAGCGAAACAACTTGCTTAGCTATTCGATGCTCAAACTAGATGTTTACGCTAATAACAGGACTTCTTACGAATTTGTATCTTTCCGAAAATTATCTAGAGCGACTGAGAAATAATTTTTCTTTCAGTTTCTCAGCTCTCTCTCTCTCTCTCTCTCTCTCTCTCTCTTTCCCGAGTCCTTATCAAACTTTGTTTGCTCATTAATTACTCCTCTTAAGCTAATTAAAAGCAAACACTTGTTCTTACAGCTTTCTTTGAACCACACAATTAATATTCCTTGTCTCTTGATAAGGACCTGTTGTTTACGACTCATTATTTATTCCATTACATATCCATTATGTATAACACTTAACGAAAACGTTTATGCTAATAGACAGCATATTACGCTTAAACATCACGAAACGGCTGTAAGGCTACGATGCATTTCTCAGACAGAAAAATGACACGAGTTCTGAGTTTTAAATCCCCATATTAAGGATCTAAGCATTTCTCGAAGACTAAAAGATTTACAGGTTTAAAATAATATACGCATTCCGGCCACTGAATTAAAAAATTTTATTCAATACCGGGGTGGATCTCCTTTAGCCTTAATTACAACACGCATAGAGTTTAACAAAGGTTCCACAGGGTGTTGGAGTGCATCTACGTCTATAGAATACCAGGCATTTATCAGGCAGTCCTTTAACTAGCTCACATTTGACGGAAGAGGACTTTGCCTTATGAAAATGGGATTTTGTCGGTGACTGAGACCGAAACCGCTTCTTGTCGTTCCACAGTGAGTTAGTTGCTGTAAGCGGCAAAGTTACACCGACGAAATGTATTGTTGCACCTTTGTCGTCTTCGCACGTGCTTCACGTCTGTAATGCGTTACATCTTCTCCCACGTAATTCTTTTTAGCGTGTCTTTTGTAAAAAAAGTTAGTAAAAACATGCAATGTATTGATTATGATACGCTTTCCAACATACCAGAAATCATTACTCAAGTTATTACCCAAGTTATGAGGATAATGGCTGTGGAATAAAATCTCTCTCCTGTGTCCTGACCTTTGATCCCATTTCGATGATATTCAACAGAATCGGTTCAGTATACCTCAGGTACAACATACTAAAGTTTTGTCGCAATAGAAGCATTTTTTTACGTAAGTTATGAGAATAATGGCTGTGGAATAAATATTGCTCCTGTTCCATGACTTTTGACCCAATTTCGTTGATATTCAACAGAACCGGTTCACTATAGCTCCGAAACAACATGATAAAGTTTTGTCGCAATCGAAGCACTTTTACGTAGGTTATGATGCATAAGGGCAATGAAATAGATCCCGTTCCTGTGTCCTGACCTTTGACCCCACTTTGCCCATTTTCAATAGGGTTCGTCGCTAGGTGTTTCCCTACCACATACTAAAATTCCATTGAAATCGAACCATTTTTACGCATGTTCTGACACATAAAGGCAATGGAATAAATCCCGCTCTTATATCCTGCCAGTCCTTTGACCCCATTTCGCCTATTTTCAAAGGGTTTATTCTCCAGGTGGTTTCCTACCACATACTGATATTTCATCGCAATCGAACCATTTTTGCGCAAGTTATGACGCATAAAGCAATGGAATGGATCCCGCTCCTATATCCTGACCTTTGATCCTATTTCGCCCATTTTCAATAGGGTTCGTCCCCAGGTGGTCACCTATCATATACTAAAATTGCATCGAAATCGAGCCATTTTTACGCGAGTTATCGTGCGAAAATACAGACGGACACAGCTGGAGCATATACGCTTCTTCCACCTACAGTTAGAAAGCGTAAAAAAGTTAGTAAAATCATGCAAAGCATTGATTATGATACGCTTTCCAACATACCAGAGATCATTAATCAATATATGAGGACAATGGCTATAGAATAAATCTCGCTCCTATGACCTGACCTTTGACCCCATTTCAATGATATTAAACAGAACCGGTAAATTATATCTCCGGAAAAACATGATCAAGTTATGTCTCAATCGACGCATTTTTAGGTACGTTATGACGCATAACGGCAATCGAATGGATCCCACTTCTATGTCCTGACCTTTGACCCCATTTCGCGCATTTTCAATACGGCGCGTTCCCAGTTGGTCCCCTACCACATACTGAACTTTCATCGAAATCGAACCATTTTTGTTCAAATTATGACGCATAAGGGCAATGGAATGGATAACGCTCCTATGTGCTGACCTTTGACCCCATTTCGCCCATTTTCAATAGGGTTCGTCCCCGGGTGGTCCTCTACCACACACTAAAATTTCATCATTTTTACTAATGTTATGATGCATGAGGACAATGGAATGGATCCCGCTCCTATGTTCTGATCTTTGACCCCATTTCACCCATTTTCAATAGGGTTCGTCCCCAGGTGATCCCCTATCATATACTAAAATTTCATCGAAATCGAACCATTTTTACGAGAGTTATCGTGCGGACGGACAGACGGACAAAGCTGGAGCATATACGCTTCTTCAACCTACGGTTGGAAAGCGTAAAAAAGATCGTGTTTATGTTATCGGTTTGTCCGTCCGTCCGCCTGTAGGTACCATATCTCTGCAACTATTAGTCCAATTTGAAAAATTATTTTTGTATTGGGAATCTTGAGATATACGAATGATTATCTATTATTTCGTTTGTTTGCTTTTTACGATGTGCAATTTCGCCGCTAGAGGGCGTAAATGCAGAGGATGTCGAATCTCAAAATACTTTTTATTCCACATATTTGCTTCTAAACATCCGATTGAAAAAAATCTTTTATCATTCAATTCCATTTATGTCGAAGAGTATTTTTGGTATAGTTACTTTTTCAAGTTACGCATAGATTTTCCGCTAGGGGGCGTAAAAGTAAATTATGTTTTTCCCGATATCTCTTCTTCTAAAACTCCGATTTGAAAACTTCTTTCTGCACCGGATACAGCTCCATGATGGGAAATCATTTGCATATAATTTCTAATTTCGGTAAAAAATGGTTTGGCTACCAGAGGGCGTAAGCCTTAATTTCCGCTTCTGATGTATTTGCAGCAAAATCTGTGCTTCTAAAATCTCGATTGAAAAAAATTCGTTTGTGAACATATACTACTCACGTCGACAAACCTTTTAGGAATATTTTCTGCTTAAAATAATGCATGGTTTCCACGCCAGGTGGGCGTAGATGTATATCTTATTTTTGTCAATACCTCTACTTCTAAGAGCCCGATTTGAAAAATCCCTTTTTAGTCGGATAGGGTTTTCGATGCGAAATGTTTTTCATATAAGTTCAAAATTTTCAAGTAAGTCATAGACTTTCCGCTAGGGGGCGTAAAGGTAGATTGCGTTTTCTGCGTTATTTCAATTCCTGAAACTCCCATTTGAAAAATTCTTCCTGTATCGCATATAGCCTCTGTTGTAAAAATGTTTTTCATGTAACGTCTAACATTTGGTAAAGAATGGTTTGACCACTAAGGGGCATAAGTGTTAATTTCTGCTCCTGATGTCTTTGCAGCAAAATCAGATCTCCTGAGAACTCGACTAAAAATTTTTTTTCTTGGACCGATATCGCTCACATTGAAAAACTTTTCCTTTCGAGAAAAGTGTCTTTCTAAAATAATGCATGGTTTTCCCGTCAGGGGGCGTAGATTCATATCTTATATTTGTCCATATCTCGGCTTCGAAGAGTCCGATTTGAAAAATTCTTTCTGTGTTGGAGAGCGTTTCTCATATAAATTCAAATTTTTCTTAACGCACAAGTCTGCAACCAGAGGGCGTAAGCTCACGATTCCGTTTACAGCAATATCCGCGGGACTAAATACTCGATTTGAAAACTTCTTTCTTCTGTCAGATGCTATTGTTTTCTATACCGGGTTACATTGCCTTTGAATAGCTTTGGTAAATTTAATTTGCGTCAGAATGGATTCAAAAGACGTGCTCATTACACCCGAAAATTCGGTGTCATGTTTATTGGGGTTTTTTGTTGTTTTTTTTTTAAGTTTTATTTTAAGACAAGAAGGATCTTTTCATTAATTTCGTACGATATGCGGCACGAACATCACACATTTTCCGAAGAACACAATGGTGAGTAGATCCATTTTTACGTTCGGGGATCAATGTAAAAACAGGAATTTGTCCGTGAAGAAGATCGAAACCGCTTCTCCTCGCTCCGGAATGAGTTGCTCTAACCAATTAAGCTACACCGAGGGAATGTACACTGAAGTGCCAGAAAAACTGGTACACCAGTCTAATACTAGGTAGGTCCGCCACGGGAACGTAGGACTGCAGAAATACGACGGAGCATGAACTCCAGTACCTTCTTGAAATATGCTGTAGGCAATGCACACCATACTTCCTGCAGAGCGTTCCACAATTCGGGTGTATTCCGAGATCTCGGATTCCCGTGTTCGATAGCATGGCATCCCAAATGTGTTCTATCACGTTCAGATATGGGGACTTGGGTGGAAATGGCAACACCCCAAACTCAGATGAATGCTCCTCTAACCATAATGTGGCGTCCCGACACTTGCATTGTCCTGTTGGAACAGGCCCAACTCATCAGCATGAATGCAGGACATGAACGGGTGTACCTTGTCAGAAAGGATGCGCACATAGCGTTGGCCGGTCACAGACGTTTGTAGACGTACCAGGCGTCCCAGTGAAGTCTAGCTAAATAAACCCAATACCATTACGGACACCACACCAGCCGGTACAGTTCCCTGTTGACAGCGGGATCCATAGCTTCATGGTCTTTAGGCCACACACGAATCCTTCTATCTGCCCGATACAGTTGGAAACGCGACTCTTCAGACCAGGCTACTTGTTTCCAGTCATCAAGTGTCCAGGGGCGGTGTTGCCGTGCCCAAGCAAGGTGCATAGCTCTGTGTCGTGCACCCATCAAGGGGACTGGAGTTGGGCTTCGGCTTTCAAAGCCCATATGGTGCAGGGTACATTGCACAGTCCGGATGCTGATGCTTGTTGAGGCTCCAGCATTGAATTCCGATGATACCTGCGAAAGTGTTGCACGCCTATCGCGTAAAACGATTCTTGACAGCCGACGATGGTCAAGTTCACGCAATGCCTTTTAACTGCCACACTGGTATCGTAGGTTGGAGGTTTTGCCGGAATTCTTGTAGTCACGGTTACACCCTTGCAATGGTGGTCCGTGAAAATCCGAACTTCGTTTTTACCTCCGAAATACTATGGCCCATCTCACGAGCGCCAACTATGACACCGCATTGAAAATCGCTTATATTGTTATTACTTGTCATTCTCATTACGAAAGCAGCTCTGCGCACGGGGCACCTAGTATATCGACGCCCCCTGGCTGAAAAACTATTACGAAAGCAGCTCAGCGCGCGGGACACCTAGTATATCGACGCCCCCTGGCGGAAAAACTATGCACTATTTTAAGCAGAAGGATTCTCAAAACGCTTTTCGAGGTGAGCGGTATCCGGCCACGAAGGAATGTTTTTTTGTGTTGTTGTTTTTTTGGAGGTTTAACGACCACTGTGAGCAACTCAATGGGCTATAAGCAGTCGCCCGTCCCTAATTTAGGGTCACTGGTTCCAGGGAAGGGAGAGAGCCAGTGCCGTAAGACAAACACAACACCCATGCCTCACCGGGATTCGAACCCGGATCCCGTTCGGACGAATGATCAGAGGCCATCGCTTAGACCACTGCGGGAATGTTTTCAATTGAGTGTTTAAAAGTGCAGATTTTGTCCCAAATACTTCAAAAACAACTGGAAAGCAAGGCAATCATTTTAATTACAACGTGTACATTTATGTTGCATGCATTAAAGTGTAATCATTTTATTTTTGCTGAAAACACCTATAGGTTCCAGATAATTTGAATTATTAAAACGCCCGAAAAGCCAAGTTAATAATATGAAAAATATGAAATTTGAAAATTTATGTAATTGAATGCAAATAGATTTTCGCAAAACGGCATCCAAAATAGATTTTTTTGCAGGGGGCGGGCGAGTTTTTCAGAAAAAAAAGCACGCTGAAAAATGGTATTCATGTTTTACAACTGTAAGCAGCTTGCGTGGAATGCTTGCCAGAGATCATTGAAAAACTCGGCAAGAAAGCATGGGAAACAACCCTGTTGAATCGGGGATTGAATCTTCGAAGCTAAACTGCTCCGAAGAACAGTATTAAAGAAAAACACGAACGAAATCCACCAGACAGCCTCCGGAAAGGGTGAAAATGAATATGTCTGGGCAAACTATTCCCTGTTCTATTCGGAGACGCCTACGGCAGATTGTCTCCAGTCGTTTCAAAGCAACGGTATCCTGTGTCAAGAAACGAAAGTTTTCTTATTGTCTCCCGACTTTTAATACATCTGATGGCTGTATCGTTGATCCAGAAAGGTAATTTTCTCCCCATAAGAATTCAATTCCGAGAAATCTTGAAGTTTGCAAGTGAAAGAACAACAAATCATGATCGTCTGACTTTCAAAGTTCATCTTTGCTTCAGGCCTAAATGAAAATAAGTGACCTAGAATTTCTCCTCGTAATAAAAGTAGATAGCTGGATATTTTTAAGAAACTAAAAATTGGTCGGACCGGGGAGCAATTGTTTAACCTTAGAGTAAATATGGCTGCAGTAGCACTCCTAGTTATTTCTAAATAAATAAAATCTATGATTGATTATTGACTTTTATGTAACGCAGTCAGCAACTCGCCATCTCCACGAAGATCCTCCCTTCAGTCAGCGGAAAACAAATAGATCTCACTATTCATCAAATTAAATTAGCTATTTATTTAAAAACCTTGAACGAAAATAAACATTTGAATATTTATTAAATTACATCTCCACACAATAAATAACTTTCTGTATTAACGCGCCCACACTGAAGTGCCAGAAAAACTGGTACAGACGAGCTTATGCAAAATACATAGCAACGACACCTATACGCGTACTCGGTTCCGTCCGCCAGTGCGTATATAAAGCGATAGACATCCTTGCCAGCCGTCAGAGCTGTTTTCGGCATGAGAATGACAAGTAATAACGATTTAAGCTATTTTCAACGCGGTGTCATAGTTGGCGCTCGTGAGATGGGCCATAGTATTTCGGAGGTAGAAACGAAGTTCGGATTTTCACGGACGACCATTGCAAGGGTGTACCGTGACTACAAGAATTCCGGCAAAACCTCCAACCTACGATACAAGTGTGGCCGTAAAAAGACATTGGGTGAACGTGACCATCGTCGGTTGTCAAGAATCGTTTCACGCGACACTCTCGCAGGTATCATCGGAATTCAATGCTGGAGCCTCAACAAGCATCAGCGTCCGGATTGTGCAACGTACCCTGCACGATATAGGCTTTGGGAGCCGACGCTCAACTCGACTCCCCTTGATGGGTGCACGACACAGAGCTATGCGCCTCGCTTGGACACGGCAACACCGCCACTAGACACTTGATGACTGGAAACAAGTAGCCTGGTCTGAAGAGTCGCGTTTCCAACTGTATCGGACAGATGGAAGGATTCGTGTGTGGCCTAAAGACCATGAAACTATGGATCCCGCTGTCAACAGGGAACTGTACCGGCTGGTAGGGGGTCCGCAATGGTATGGGGTGTGTTTAGCTGGATGTCACTGGGACCCCTGGCACGTCTACAAACGTCTGTGACCTGCCAATGCTATTTGCGCATCCTTTCTGACAAGGTACGCCCGTTCATGTCCTGCATTCATGCTGATGGGTTGAGCCTGTTCCAACAGGAAAATGCACCTGCACACACAAGTGTCGGGACGCCCCATTATGGTTAGAGGAGCATTCATCTGAGTTTGGGGTGTTGCCATTTCTACCCAAGTCCCCAGATCTGAACGTGATAGAACACATTTGGGATGCCATGCAACGCCCTATCGAACACAGGAATCCGAGAACTCGGAATACACCCGAATTGTGGAACGCTCTGCAGGAAGTATGGTGTGCATTGCCTACACCATATTTCCAGAAGCTAGTGGATTCTATGCCCAGTCGTATTTCTGCAGTCCTGCGCTCCCGTGGGGGACCTACCAAGTATTAAACTGGTGTACCAGTTTTTCTGGCACTTCAGCGTATGTCACATGTTGTTGAACACTCTATGTCACACTCTATGCCATTGTTGTTTTGCCGTCAGAAACTAAACTGCGTAAATTACTTTCTGACGTCAGCAAAAACGAGTATCCAGGCGACGCTCGTTACAGCAAACAAATAAAACAGTTAGCGCAGTGCCACCTGCAATTCTGTTAAACATACGCTGAGACTTCTAGTTCAAATGTCGTGCAACTCCGACAGTCACAGTTCTGATAAGGATCTCTAACAGCACAAAATACAGAGTGCCCCAAAACATACCTACTAAGTTTAAATCCAATCTGCTCTGCAATTAGTATGCTTTGAAGAAACTTTGCAGACACATTATAGCCATCAAGCGTTTGTGTCACATGTGTTTTCTTTTCATTTTGCAGGATATGAAAAATGGCAGCGTACACTATGGAGCAGAGTATATTCATTATCGAAGAGTACATTCAATCATCACGAAACCCCGAAAAGGTCAGAAAAGCATTCCACGTAAAGTTTGGTGTCAAAATTGGACCGGACAGAGCCAGGCACGCACAATATCAAACCTCGTCAAGGAATTTCACAAAACAGGATCAGTGTTGGACGATCACTCTCAAGGCGACAGGCCCTCCACAGCAAGGACTGAACGAAACGTTGAAAAAGTTCGAGAAACATTTCAAAGAAGCCTGAAAAAGTCTACCAGGAGAGTGTCTCAGGAGTCAAGGGTCAAACGCAGCAGTCTTCAGCGAATTATCAAAGAAGATCTTCATTTGTTTCCCTATAAAATCCAGCCCCAACAGTTGCTCACAGAGGAGAACATGGCAACAAGATTTGGCGTCGCTCATGCAATGATCACAGACTCGAGAACAAAGAAATTGGCCCTGGTCTCATCTGGTTTTCAGAAGAGGCACATATTTGACTTGATGGGTTTGTGAACAAGCAGAACTGGCGAATATGGGGCACAGAACATCCCCATGTTTCGATTGCTTCAAGTTTTTACCCAACTAGGGGCGCACCCAACTAGCGGCTGCGCCTCTATTCTCGCTACGCTCGTTTCCAGAGTAGCGCTCGGGCCCTGCAGCCCGATCTCCGAGTATGTCACATGAAAAAAAAACTGGAAAATTCATATAAATTTCAATTTTTATTGCATGTCAAAGCAAATAAGGCTTGTTATTCCGAAGTTTCAGAGTTTTTTTACTGTCGTTAATTTTTGGAAGGTCGGACTTTTGTCGTGTGAACTTTTAGCACTTACTAAATTTACCATTAAGGAAAACAAAAGCGGCCCAAAAAGCATTTCCGTAAACCGTAAACCGTTATGCTAAACCGTTAAGGTGGACGTCAAGTAATTTTGCTTTCTATACTTCCAATGGAAAAATTTTTGTACACATTTCCTTCACAATTAGTGAGTTCCCAAGGATGAAAATTTGAACATCGATTAAAATAACTTCACATTATAACTTGAAATACCTAATACAGTATTTTCTAAAACATAACCATAATTATATTAAAAATCAATAACTTCTCTTTTGGTGGTGTTGGAACCAGATAAACGATGGTCGGACCTGTACTTTGATGACGTCAGTAGACAAACAAAGGTCGGATTGCATACTTATGGTTATGTTTCAGAAAATATTAAGTATTCCAAGTTATAAAATGAAGCTATTTTAATCGATGTTCAAATTTTCATCGCTTGGGAACGCATTAATTGTCCAGAAAAAAGATGGCGCGACCTGTACTTTGATGACGTCAGTAGGCAAACAAATGTTGGATTGCATAGTTATGGTTATGTTTTATAAAATATTAAGTATTCCAAGTCATAAAAGGAAGCTATTTTAATCGATGTTAAAATTTTCATCCTTGGGAACGCAATAATTGTGTAGAAAATGTGTGCAGAATTTTTTCCATTGGAAGTATAGGAAGCAAAATTACTTGACGTCCACCCTAAACAACTGAGATAGCTTTACCAACAAAACATACGCGTAACAAATTCTCTGCGTCACCATGCCAGCAGGTCATGGGACCAGAACGTTCCTGTGTGGTTATCGTGAAGACAGACGAGCCGTTCGTTTCTTTCCTTTGCGTCTGTAAAAAAAATGTTTTTTTCCTGTGAATTTATCGTCTGCGTTAGTGGTTCGTGTTGACTGCGTTGTGGTTTCACCGTTTTGCCTCACTTGAAGTGAGTGTGAGTGCCTTCTGTTACGTTATTTTGTGTTTCTTCTGTGTGACGCAGTTGCAGCAGACAGTGTTGTGTTGTTCGGCTTAGCGGCCATGATGGCTGCTTCCCAAGTACAAATGCAAGTTCCGTCTGCTGATTTTATCTCTGCTGGATTTTCTTTAGCTACATCGACCGCTTGTGAGACAACTATGACCTCTTCAAGTGTGGATTTGTCTACTTCTAATTGTGTTTCTGCTTCTAATGTGCTTCGTCCTAATGTTTCTGCATCGAATGTTCTTCGTCCTAATTTGCATATCCTGGGTGCCGAGTCACGTTCTGCTGCCATGGCTGCTACTGCTCGTCCAAACCAATCTCATGCACCTCTTTCTATGCAACCAGAATTTTCTAGAGAAGATAAAGTTCTCAAGATTCGGATTTCTGACGACTCACCAGCAGGTAAAGAACTTTCTTCAGCTTTGTTATTAAGTGTGTATTTTCCGTCTCTTCGTGACACCCCCTCCCCTCTATTTGGAGGCCTTGGTTAAAGTTGTTCCCAAGGAAAGCATCGTTTCAATTATTCGCATTGGAGGGGGTGTTGTCGTTCATTTTGTTCACCAAAAAGCCACCGACACCGTTCTTGCTACAGGCATTGATATTGGCTCCTTTCACTTGCAACCTGTTGCTTCTGCACAGCGCCCGGTCACAGTGACATTATCTCCTGTGCCTACTGCTATTCCTGACAACTTACTTGTTGCTGCACTCGGCACTCTTGGTCGAGTAGTGGGAGAGACAAAATTTCTTCCAGCTGCTGCCAGAGACTCTCCTTTCAACTTTGTGCAAGGGGGTCGTCGCCAATATCGTGTTATTTTCCCCACTGACCAAGTCATTTCTTACCGCCCCACAACTCTGCAACTTGTTACGGACACACGAACATACGTTTTCAACTTATTTGCTGGTGTCCAGTGCTTCCGGTGCCGAGCTGAGGGACACCTGGTTTCTGAGTGCCCTCACCGCACACCTGCACCTGGTGTTGTCCCTTCGACGAAGGTTCCCGATGCACCTCCATCTTCCACTTCTTCCTCCCTTACTACTGAACAAACTGTTGCTCCTATATCAACCACGTCACCATCTCTGCTGATTGCTCCTTCCATGACTGCAGATATTTCGTTGTCTTTGCCTGTTTCAGAACTGCCATTACCATTCAACTCCGAGAAGGCGCTTTCTTTCAAACCAACTACGCAGTTATTGCCAAACACTGAACCGTCTTTACCATTCAATTCCGAACAGCTGCTTTCTTTCAAAACTTCTGCGTCTTCATTGCCCAGCACTCAAGCGCCACCACCGTGCAAAAAATTGGCACCCGTTTTACAGCAAATTCAAACGTCTGCTTCTGAACTGTTCAAATCTGCTGTCATTGATGACATCTCATTTCCACCTCTTCCTTCTTCTGAGGGCTCCTCTGGACCCAAAACTTCCGGGAAACGCGCAAATTCTGCGGAGTCTTCTCCAAAGCGTTCGCGACGCTCAAGGCGTTGTCGGACCAAATCTTCTGCCACTTCCTCTGGAACCTCACCTGGCGTGGAGAATTTTTCTTCTCCACTTCGTACAACAAACAGATTCGCATGCCTCCCTACTGAAGATGATATGGATGTTGCTGCTGATTTAAGTGAATCAGCATCGGTTGCTTCGGATGTTGTTGGAAATGATTCTTCTTTTCCCACCATAACCAAACTTTCAACTCTTTTCAAAGATTGTTCTGTTCCAGTGCAACCGCTCACATACACCGAACTTCTTGAACTAATTCAACACCCTAAAAAACGTAAATTGCTAACAATCCCGTGTATTCAATCCAAGTTAAATAGGTTACCTGAAATGCTTCAACAACTTCAATTACTTGATGAATTTTTGAGAAATATAACTCTTCCTCCTGATGCTGCCCAGTTTCAGCGGCGTCTTTCATACCTGTTGAAGAAGCTCTCAGCTGAACTCGAAAACCATCTACAGCCTGTTCATGACATCCCAACTGATTTGTGTTAGTTTCAACTGCCGAAGCTTTGCTACGTCGGCAACTAATGCTCTTGTCTTCGAAGATATTCGTTATCTTAAAGCTAACATCATTCTCCTGCAGGAAACAAACTGTTCTCCTTTGACAGACATTTCCCGCTGGCGACGCTGGCCTTTTGTCTTTTTTCACAATTTCCGTGCCCATTTGGGGTCCGGCACCGCAATTGGCATTCATAATCGTCTTCTTCCGTTTCTGTCTGACGTTGTTGAGTCACAGAGCCTGCTTGGGATTTTTCAATACCTTTCTTTTCGCTTCCTTTCTACCCGTTTTCATTTGTTAAATTTGCACGTTCCTCGAAGTGATTCAGAAGCTACATCCCTCTTTCTTCATGTTACTACAATTCTCACTGAGATTCCGTCTTCTGAAATTGTGATCATGGCTGGTGACTTTAACTGTACGCTGCAACCTCTTTACGATCGTGATGGGTCTCAAGATTTCCGCTCTTCTCTGGTTTCGCAACTCACTCAACTGGTCTTTAATTTTGATCTCCAAGATGCATTTCGCCTTCTCCATCCTGTGACCCGTGATTTCACTTGGTTTCCTCCTGCAGGATCCTCCAACGCTGCTGCACGTTTGGACCGATTTTATGTTTCCAGTTTTTTGCGTTCTTCCCTTGTTTCTGTTTCACATGCTCCAGCTGTTTCCTCCGACCATCGTCCAGTCGTTCTACAATTTAATCTTCCCTCCACTGGTGTCCCTCACCCAATGGTTTGGACCCTTGATGATTTCTGCCTGCAAGATCCAACTTTTATTTCTCATGTCACTTCCATTATTGCGCAATCAGTCAATCAACTTTCCTCCACTGTTGACCCGGCAGCTCTGTGGCTCTCCACCAAGCATTCCATTACTGCGTTTGCTAAACGCTTTTGTTTTTCTGTTCGCACCAATCGTCTTATGGACATAGATTCAATCCGCCGTTCTCTTCAGTCTACCTCGCACACCGATCCTAACTTTGAAATCCTGCAAGCCTGACTTCATCATCGCCTCCAATCATCGGCTAATTCTGCTCTGACTCGCTTGAAGTTCACCCTTCTTCACTTTCATGATGATCCCCTTCAGAGTCTTCGTCATCTTGAAGAACATCGAACTAAATACAATACCATCGCTTATCTTTCCCTTCCGGATGGATCTACCACGGCAGACCCCTCCCTCATCTGCCAACATACTCATTCATACTTTTCTGGTCGTTTTCAACCTACTCAGATGCTTCCAGCTGATTCCTCTCCACTTCTTCACGGTCTTCCTCAAGTCCCTCAATGTTTCTTTTCTTCGCTCAGTGCTCCAATCTCACCAGCCGAAATTCGTTCTTCTGTTTTCAGTCTTAATGATCGTTCCTCACCAGGTGAAGACGGTCTTCCTCTTTCCTTTTATAAGGCTTTTCTTCCAACTCTTCTTCCTCTTCTTGTTGCCTGCTTTAACTTCGTTTTTTCTTCTTCTTCCTTTTCTTCATCAGCTTTTTCCTTTGCTCTACTTCGCCTTATTCCAAAATCTGGCAACCTTGGACTCTTGACAAACTGGCGGCCTATTTCCATTCTAAATACCGATTACAAAATCTTTGCCAAAGTTCTTGCTCTTCGCCTTAATCCAGTTCTTTCGCACATCATCCATCGTGATCAGACCTACACTGTTCCTTCTCGCTCAATCGCTTCTAACATCACTGTCATTCGTAACTTATACGCTCTTGCTTCTCGACTCTCTGAACCTCTCGCAATTTTCAATATCGACCAGCGTCAAGCTTTTGATTCAATTAACCACTCATATCTCTTCACTGTTCTTCGCCAGTTTGGTTTTCCTTCCTCCTTCCATTTGGCGCTTTCCAATCTTTACTCTCACTCCTTCTTTCGTGTTCGTACTTCAGCATTTCTCACCTCTGCTATTCCTTTCGCTAGTGGGATCCGGCAGGGCTGCCCCCTGTCGGGTCAACTCTTTGCTCTCTCTTTTGAGCCGCTTTTGATTTGTCTCCGTTCTCGTTTGTTTTCCTCAGTTCCGCGAGGAGTTGCGTGCACCCGTCACCACCACACAGTTCTTTCGGCATACGCAGATGACTTAACAGTCTTCATCCGTTCTGAGGGAGCATTCGGAACTCTTCGAAATACCTATCTTGAATATGCTGCGATTTCTGGTTCTTCACTCAACATGGATAAATGCTCTGGATTATGGGCTGGGTCGTGGACGATCCGCGCTGACCGCCCATGGGGTGCCCGCTGGTCTTCAAGTGTTGCCAAATTCCTCGGAGTCTACATTGGAGACCCCTCTGCGGTCGCCGCTGCTACCTGGACTCCCCTGGTTCAAAGGGTCAATCGCCGCCTAGCACCTTTTTACCGTCTCAAGCCTTTTCTGTCGTTCCTCAGCCGTGCCTACCTCCTCAACACCTTTCTCCAACCATCTTTTTTTCATGTTTGGATTGCGCACCTTCCTCCGCAGTTTTTGCTTCGCGAACTTCAACGTACCTTCACTAATTTCGTCTGGAATGTCATTCATTGGGTGCAGCACTCCACTCTCGTTCTTCCTATTTCTTTTGGTGGTCTCTCTCTCTCCGATATCTCTCTGAAGTTCAAAGCTTCCCACCTTCAAAATTTCCTTCGGAATTTCTTTCTCCAACCTTCTTCTTCTCAAACCATTGTCGACACGCTTCCCTTTCCCCGAAGTCCCCACCTCACTGTCTCAACTTTTCTCCGCATGGACCTCTTTCCTCTCGTTCCGAGCCATTTCCCTGAGTTTTACAGATCCGCTCTTACCCTCTGGCGTTCCTTATATCCTATTCGCCTTCCCCCTGCCTCTACTAACGATCTCCTAGCGGAACCTCTCTTCTTTTCTTCTGCTATCCGTTCCACTGCTTCTTCATATTTGCACTTCTCCACCTGGTTCATCAGTGGCGTGGTGCGAGTCTCTCAACTCGTGGATTCCAACCTTCGCTGGAAATCGCTCTCCCAGATCACTCCTCCTCTTTCGGATTCGCCCATTCATCGTTCTCAGCTTCGATTACTTCAAGTCAGTATTCGTCGACTCTATCCTCTCCTCGCAGATCAACATGGACTTATCTCGCAACCCTCAGCGCCTCATAGCCTTCCTTTTCTTGTGTATCTCAATGATATTCCTTTCCTTCCTCATCAGGTTACTGTCAAGCTTCTTTATCAGCATTTTTTAACACATTTTCTTGAACCAATGCCTATTCCCAATGTACCATCTTCAGATTTGCCAGCCACCTGGACAGACTCTCATACTTCTCTCGCCTCTCCAAAAGCTTGTGACATTCATTGGTTACATCTTCATCGCCGCCTACTGACTCCTCGAACTCTTCACCGTTTCCGTCATCTGACTTCCCCTCTTTGTTTTTTTTGTTCAACCCTCGGAGATGTTCATCATGCATACTTCTTGTGTCTGATGTTACAGCCCTTGTTCTCTCTGATGTTCTCTCTCCTTCAAAAAGTTTGTGCTCACCTTCACACCATGTCACATTATCTTGTGTTACGTCACCACTTTCCGTCGGCTCCCACGCATAATCATGTATGCTCCTTCCTAATTCTACAAGCGAAGTATACAATCTATCTGTACTATCATCGCAGCGTCGATCAACCTTCCCTCCGCCGTTATCACATAGCTCGTCGTTTCCTCTGCCGCAGATATCGTCACTCCGTTACAGCCAGACTACAACTCGAATTTGACATTGCACAAGCCAATAACACTGTTCCAAACTTCATGTCTATATGGTCACCACATCAGCCTTGGTTCCAAGTCGTCGAAAATGTCGTGGAACTGCTGGCTTAACTTTCGGCTCTCCACCACTGTGTTTTATTCCATCATCAGTGTTCTTCATTAGTGTTCTGTGTCTACTTTTCTGCCCAAGTGCGAGACTTACTTTTACTACTGAATTCGCGTTTTGTTTTGAAATTGTTTACCTTTGAACTCTTACTGCTTTACCGTCTGTTTTTTTTTCAGTGAACTCACAGACACATTTTATTTCTATTGTCACCAATGGACTCATTGACTTATATTTTTTACTACTGTTAAACTGGGCAGCCTGCGAGCGCCCGCTTTTTCACACCGTTTATATTGTATTTATTTGTTTTTAATGCTGGCGATCACCTTGTTCTCTCCCATTTCTTGTTACTATATTTATTTTGTACTTGTATATATTTTGTTCGGGGTTCTTTTCCCAACATTTTGAGCAATAAAGACCTTATGAAGACGAGCCGTTCGTTTCTTTCCTTTGCGTCTTTAAAAAATGCTTAAAAAATCAGAAAATGACTTTTTCTTAAATTTGTTTTTGTAAAAAAGGAATGATGGTTGTACGTTTATGCTGTAAAAATTGCAAAGCGTTGTGATTTATAGTTTGCCATATATCCGGGGTTTTTTTTTTAAATGGATCCCATCGCGAAATAGAGAATTTTGTGAAATTTAGAAATTTAATTTCTCGTAAGCTAAATCGAGATTCAAAAAAGGGCGACGAGGTGCAAAAATTCGGTCATGGCACTACATGCCTACAAAGTTTCGTGGTTCTGTTGCTGTTAATGTGTCCGGAACGCAACATGATAGCACTTTTTTGCTTACCTTGACTTTGAAATACAATAGCTTTTGAAGTATCGCTAGAATCGAGAAACGGTTTATTTCGGCGTGTTTTCCAAACAATTCTCTACAAACGATGTAAATTTCATATTTTTGTGTTCAATACGTTTTGCGCTGCGAGCTAGAAAAGCAAGAGTGTCGCGAAATTTCTAAAACAGCGGCAGTACTTTTTTTTGGAATAGAGAGAAACGTATATCTGTCTGGTGCGTCTTGTCGAAAGTTGGCATTTGTGGACCTGTTTTTATTGAGGGAAATGTAAACGCAGTCAGCTATCAAAACTTGCTTGAAAATAATATCATTCCTGTTTTTCAGGGCTTCCGTGGTTCTGACCTCATAAGTCACTTTTTCGTGCAAGAGGAGTTCGTTCCCATTGCACACAATCCATTTCCCGCCTTCTGAATGAACATTTCCGTGAGAATGCCATTGCTTTGGATTTTCCAAAAGCACTACGGACGCGGACTTGATTGCCCCCCACCCCCGTTTACCAGACCTCAATCCTTTGTTTTCCTTGCTTTTTTGTTGTTGTTGTTTTTTTTTATGGGGATATCTAAAAAGCAAAGTGTATCAGAGCAACCCAAAGACTTTGGAGGAGCTGAAATCATCTATCGCCCATTCGAACTGCAGCAGAGCACGGAGGTCCCGGAGATGACGTGGTTGTGGATCGGCACGTCGAACCTATCGATTCAATTTCTCCCACAAGTGCTCTATGGGATTAAGAACCTGTCATTCACCACCTTAGTGACATGGCACGGCGCATCGTCCTATGGGATTGAGGTCGGGCGATTTCGCCGAATCAGGGAGAACGGAGACATTGCTGTCGTGTTCCTGGAACCGGTCATACACCACCTTAGTGACATTATAACGAAGTAAATTTCTCCGTCATTTTTATCCGCGCCGGGGTTCGAACCCGTATCCCCTCATTCCGGAATAAGTCACTCTACCAATTGAGCTACGCGGACGTTTTATTCTGATTCCTATCTGCCTTTATGTCGTGTGCGTCCTTCTGGCAGGTACGTCACATCTCCTGGTGCGTTACAACATGGCACGGCGCATTGTGCTATGCGATTGAGGTCGGCCGATTTCGCCGACCAAGGGAGAACGGAGACATCGCTGCCGTGTTCCTGGAACCAGTCATGCACCACCTTAGTGACATGGCACGGCGCATTGTCCTATTGGTAGACACCATCACCACCAGGGCAAACGTCCAACATGAAGGGATGTCAGCGAGGATGGACAGGTAGCTATTGAAGATTTGGAACCCATCCAGTAGTACCAGGAAAACATACCCCAGACATGCACACTGCCACCACAAATCTGTACTTGACCAACAAACGGGTTCGGGTGTTGGTTCTCGTGTGTCTGACGTGGTATCCGCCACCACCTGTCACTTCTGTGGAATACAAACCTCGATTCCTCGGAGAAGGAGACCTTTTTCCACTCTTCCACTGTCCAATGACGGTAGTCCCATCTGATGGACCTGGGTCTACATGGGTGCCTTAACGCAGCGTAGACTTCGGAGACCCATGCGTAACACGGTAAGCTCCACTGTTATCGTAAACACGTACCTGGATGCTCCAGCGTTCATTTGCGTGGTCAATTGCTGCACTGTTGCGCGTGGAATACTCGTTAGTAGTTGACGGAGGCGACGTTCTCCTCTGAGGGCGATGCCCTTTGTGGCTCCACAGATTTGACGTCAGGAGGTGCTCGGTATGCCAGTGGTCCATTTTTGGTACACCCTTACTACAGCACCTCACTCACAGCCCACGAAGTTCCCTGTTCCTGAGATGCTTCAACCCTTGGCGCGGTTGCATATGATTATTCCCTTTTGAACGTCCGTCAGATCACTGTTTCTGCCCATTGTGCTCACGTGAGGCACTATGGCTCATCTGTCCTGGCCGGCCGCTTATATCTCCGTGTGGTCGACCCTGTCACGTGCCCTCTGTGACACGCCTCGGCAGGTACACTGTGATTCCGGGGATGGTCATATTATTATGATACGGCAGTGTATGTTCCACGAGTTACCTCGGAACGCAGTTTAAAAACTTAAACAACTTCACATGTGTTTGAAAACAGTACAGATGGCTGTTCTGATACTGAAACTTTCATAAATGTTTATTTTTTCGGGTTTTGATATACCCACGCTAAAATGAAAGTCAGGACTTACGTAATGTGGGATTTACATTTCAAAACAAAGGAATTTTTCCCCCTTTACCCTAATATTAAAAGAAATCCGTCTTGTTGCACGATGATATTTATTCAGCTAAAAAATGAAATCTATATACAGTTTAAAAACACATGAGCACTTTCGGTGTCACATTGACACCTTCATCAGATGTAATTTCACCATGTGGCTACATGCTGGTCTTAAGTACGTGGAGTAGATGCATCATGGGAAAGGTAATGTCAATGTCACATGATATACCAGATAACAAGACAATCAAAAAAAGGCATAGTTAGCCAATGATTACTTAACAGAAGCAATTGCTATTGTGCTGTCCTTCCCAACAAGATTGCTCCAAGGTTCAGGTAAAACATAAGGATAATAGTCATTACAGCAACTTGTATTATAAGCCGAAATATAGAGGCTTTCTGCAAATAACAAGGAATGAACAGAGTTAGGTGTGTTTATGATTTTAGCGTTGTCCCAGTCTGGGATGGAATTTCCAGCACTTATGGTTCTTGCAAAAGAGGTGCTTTGGTGATTCATTTTTAGATCATATCTGTGTTCATTTAATCTCAAATCCAAATTTCTTTTGGTAGAACCCACATAATGATTGTTTAGTTCACCAGAGATAGTGTCAAGCATAGGAATAACATACACACCCCATTTTTTTCCCTTTGTCAATTTTGTCACGATCATTGCGGATAATGGTATATAGATTGCATGATCGTATTCCAAATTGTATTTTATGACGAGAACATATGTTGGTAAGGAGGTTTACAATATGTGGATTAAAATCAACAGATCCAACATACTTTTTAGGCACTTGCTCACTAATTAAAGCAGTTGACATAGAAAACCGTACTTTATTGTGCACTCCCCTAACAACGTTGTCCGGGTAACCATAGTTTTTAGCAAGGGATGATATCCATTGTAGTTCTTGAGCTCTGGCGAAATGGCTAGAAGAATGTGAATATGCTCTTCTAAATAGGAAGTGCAGAGCAGAAATTTTATGCTGAAAAATGTGAGCAGAGTTGTACGGAATTAGAGTGGGTGTGGATGTAGGTTTTCGATAAACAGCAAAAGACAGGGAATTGTCAGAAGGGGTACGAGTAATTTGAAAGTCAAGATAAGGTAAGACGAAATTATTTTCAAGTTCTATCGTGAGTTTGATGGAGGGGTATTGAGCAGACATAGCGTTGACAAACTGCTGTAACTGATTTATGGTATATGGTCAAATTACCAAGATGTCATCAACGTAACGGATATAGAGACTAGGTTTTTGTGGGAATTCTTGTATGACTTTATTTTCAATATGTTGTAGAAGAATTTCCGCTAAGACTGCGGATAAAGGTGAACCCATGGCTGTCCCGTCGGTTTGTTGGTAAAATATGTTCTGAAATTTGAAAAATGAACGCTTTTTAATGAGATGAAGAGCATTCATTATGAAAGCAATATCATTGGCAGGAATGTCAGAATCAATGAGCAAAGCCTGAATCAACTGAAATGTAGCTAGGTTCCATAGGTACATTCGTGTATAACGAAACTACATCTAGGGACGCCAAAAAATAGGAATTTGGTAGTGGTTGAATTAACTTTAACCTATCAATAGCTTGTGTGGTGCTCTTTATTGAGTAGGAAGAATTCACTGTAAATTTGGTGAGATAACTTGCCAAAGCTTTTTCCAAAGGTCGGGTGGGGGCAATGTAACCTGATACAAGAGGACGAATAGGGTACCCTTCCTTGTGTAGTTTTAATCTACCAAATCTACCAAATTCCTATTTTTTGGCGTCCCTAGATGTAGTTTCGTTATACACGAATGTACCTATGGAAGCTACATTTCAGTTGATTCAGGCTTTGCTCATTGATTCTGACATTCCTGCCAATGATATTGCTTTCATAATGAATGCTCTTCATCTCATTAAAAAGCGTTCATTTTTCAAATTTCAGAACATATTTTACCAACAAACCGACGGGACAGCCATGGGTTCACCTTTATCCGCAGTCTTAGCGGAAATTCTTCTACAACATATTGAAAATAAAGTCATACAAGAATTCCCACAAAAACCTAGTCTCTATATCCGTTACGTTGATGACATCTTGGTAATTTGGCCATTTACCATAAATCAGTTACAGTAGTTTGTCAACGCTATGTCTGCTCAATACCCCTCCATCAAACTCACGATAGAACTTGAAAATAATTTCGTCTTACCTTATCTTGACTTTCAAATTACTCGTACCCCTTCTGACAATTCCCTGTCTTTTGCTGTTTATCGAAAACCTACATCCACTCCCACTCTAATTCCGTACAACTCTGCTCACATTTTTCAGCATAAAATTTCTGCTCTGCACTTCCTATTTAGAAGAGCATATTCACATTCTTCTAGCCATTTCGCCAGAGCTCAAGAACTACAATGGATATCATCCCTTGCTAAAAACTATGGTTACCCGGACAATGTTGTTAGGGAGTGCACAGTAAAGTACGGTTTTCTATGTCAACTGCTTTAATTAGTGAGCAAGTGCCTAAAAAGTATGTTGGATCTGTTGATTTTAATCCACATATTGTAAACCTCCTTACCAACATATGTTCTCGTCATAAAATACAATTTGGAATACGATCATGCAATCTATATACCATTATCCGCAATGATCGTGACAAAATTGACAAAGGGAAAAAATGGGGTGTGTATGTTATTCCTATGCTTGACACTATCTCTGGTGAACTAAACAATCATTATGTGGGTTCTACCAAAAGAAATTTGGATTTGAGATTAAATGAACACAGATATGATCTAAAAATGAATCACCAAAGCACCTCTTTTGCAAGAACCATAAGTGCTGGAAATTCCATCCCAGACTGGGACAACGCTAAAATCATAAACACACCTAACTCTGTTCATTCCTTGTTATTTGCAGAAAGCCTCTATATTTCGGCTTATAATACAAGTTGCTGTAATGACTATTATCCTTATGTTTTACCTGAACCTTGGAGCAATCTTGTTGGGAAGGACAGCACAATAGCAATTGCTTCTGTTAAGTGATCATTGGCTAACTATGCCTTTTTTTGATTGTCTTGTTATCTGGTATATCATGTGACATTGACATTACCTTTCCCATGATGCATCTACTCCACGTACTTAAGACCAGCATGTAGCCACATGGTGAAATTACATCTGATGAAGGTGTCAATGTGACACCGAAAGTGCTCATGTGTTTTTAAACTGTATATAGATTTCATTTTTTAGCTGAATAAATATCATCGTGCAACAAGACGGATTTCTTTTAATATTAGTATTTATGCACGAATTATAGTGTCAACCCCTTTACCCTTTCAGTTTTGGAGATTTTTTTGGCGAAGGTATTTTTTCCTGAGAATTTTTAGCTAAATACTAGCGTATAGCCTGTTCTTGGACGGTTGTTTTTAAGCTTTAAATGAATATTAATATGCCCGTTCTATGACGGACTGAAAGCAAACTGAAAACAAATCAAATCGACGCCGGATTTCTGTAAGGAAATATAGGAAAAATAATAAGAACTCATTAATGCTAGAACTAAAAATTTATTTATTTCGCTCTTCAAAAGACCTCAAGATAAATAACATTGTGTGTAAAATATTTCTTGTTGTTTAACAATTGTAGATTAGAACGTTTAGACAGATCGATATGCCGCCCCGGTGGCGCATTGGTCTAAGGCGCTGGCCTCTGATAAGGGGTCCGGGTTCGAATCCCGGTCAGGCATGGATGTTGTGTTTGTCTTACGGCACTGGCTCTCTCCCTTCCCTGGAGCCAGTGACCCTAAATTAAGGACGGGCGACTGCTTATAGCCCATTGAGTTGCTCATGGTGGTCGTTAAACCTCCAATCAAAAAAAAAAAAAATAGATCGATATTTTGCAAAATGTGTAATACACTGGCGTGCAAAAAAAATTAAGGACGAGACGGTTTTTCGAATATAACGTAGTGCAGAAGTGCTCCACATCGACTCAAATCATACCACAAGATCCCCAAGATGTAAGAATATGGGACATGTGAGAAAAACCGTCCAAACAAGGAATCCAAAGGATACAAAGACACTTTATTGAAAAGGTAGCTTCGAGCACAACTGGACGGAAGACAGAAACGTCCATGTGTATCAGGCGGCTGCCAAGAAAAATCCAGTCTTTAGTAGGATATATGATCACCCCTGACTGCGTTGCAGGATTTACAACGTCTTTCCATGCTGAGGACGAGGTTGTCAAGGAGCTGTTGAGGAATCGCGGCCCATTCCTCTTGTAGCGCCAATCGCAGCTGCGGAATCGTTGCTGGCGGCTGGTGACGTGTTGCCAAGCGTCTCCCGAGAAGGTCTCACACGTGTTCGATTGGATTAAGGTCCAGGGACCTTACGGTCTAATCCATGCGTTGAATATCTTCATTCTCCAACAGTTCTACGACAGCCACTGTACGATGAGGAGTAGCGTTGTCGTCCATGAAGAGGAACTCAATACCCACAGCACCTCTAAACAGACGCACGTGAGGCAGGAGAACCTCGGTACAATAGCGGACACCAGTGACTGAACCTCCTTGGAAGATGTGGAGGTCAGTACGGCTACCAAGCACGATACCGCCCCAAACGAGAACTCCGCCACCTCCAAACCGGTCCCTTTCGATGATGTTGGAGGTGTGATTGCGTGTTCCCTGCTCTCTCCAGATGTGTATACGTCCAGAATCGCTCGTCAGATTAAATCGGCTCTCTTCCGTAAAGAGAAATCGACCTCATTGCTGATGTGTCCAGTTCTTGTGTTCCTGGCACCACAAAAACCGCCGTCTCCGATGAGCAGGCGTTAATGGCACACACCGTACTGGTCGTCGTGCAAATAGACCACCTTTGTGCAGCCTCCTGGACACGGTAAAACGCGATAACGGACGTCCAGTTATCTGTTGCATGTGCCTTGCGATTTCTCCCGCTGTCTTCTGTTTGTCTCTTCTCGCCTGTAGGACAATATACCGGTCATCCGCCGCCGTGGTTGCTCGTGGACGAACACTGCTAAACTCTCTGACAGCTGTTCCTGTAGTTTAAAATGCTCTCCAAGCTCTTGAAACGATGCTGTGAGCGATCTCGAACTCCTCGGCCACACTATTCACACTTCGAACTTCTTCCAACTTCCCAATGACGCGACCTCGGGTAAAGTCTTCCAGATGTCGTCTACTGGATTGCCTGTTGGCCATATCACACGGTTGCAGCAACTCGACGTCGTTCAAACCGATGTACACCGTGCAATAGCTTTCACCGAATTGCTGAGCGTACAATGCCCGTGTGCTTTATACCCTTCCGACACCCCTCCCCTCCCCTCCCCTCCCCCAAGTCATGCTGCATATATGCGCATACCCTACCGTACCGGACCCTAGTCTATCTCCTGAGTGGTCTTTCGGTCTTTTCTGCCTACTCGTTCTGCTGTTACGCTAATTTCTCCTCTTCGTCCTTAATTTTTGCACACCAGTGTATAATCAGCACTAAGCCGCCCCGGTGGCGCAGTGGTCTAAGCGATGGCCTCTGATCATTCGTCCGAACGGGGTCCGGGTTCGAATCCCGGTGAGGCATGGATGTTGTGTTTGTCTTACGGCACTGGCTCTCTCCCTTCCCTGGAATCAGTGACCCTAAATTAGGGACGGGCGACTGCTTATAGCCCATTGAGTTGCTCACGGTGGTCGTTAAACCTCCAAAAAAAAAAATAATAATAATCAGCACTAAACGCGGAAATCTGTTTTCGTGTAAACTTTCGTTTTTTTTTTTTTTTTTTGAGATTTAACAACCACCGTGAGCATTTCAATGGGCTATAAGCAGTCGCCCGTCCCTAATTTAGGGTCACTGGTTCCAGAGAAGGGAGAGAGCCAGTGCCGCAAGACATACACAACATCCATACCGCAGCGGGATTCGAACCCGGACCCCTTTCGGACAAATGATCACAGGCCATCGCTTTAGCCACTGCGCCACCTGAGATGGGTTGTATTACTTCTTGTTGATTTTTGGAAAAGTTTGATATTCCTTCTCCCGTACAACCGTAATTTATTTTCATAAAAATTGCTACCGCTGTACTAGCTTCTCCGAAAAACGAAATGCTTACTTTAATTCGGTTCACCACTGTATTTTTTGCGATGTAGTAAAGTTTCAGACGAGCTTTCCATTTCGGGTTCCGCAACTGTATTTATAAAGTAACGAACTTAAGAGGCAATTTGGCAGAATTCTTTCAAGAGTGCTTCTTTTTGTACGTTCTCAACCCCCCCCCCTCCCCGGCCTTATTCTTAGTATCTGTGGGAGTAGGCTTCTAAAGAGCATTAAATATTTATCTGTAGAAGAAAGTGAAGAGACGGGATGAAATAAGAAATAAAAAGAAGTAAAACAAAACAAAAAAAATGGTTGAATGTGAAACTTCCAGAAGGGAAGTCGCTCTTTTGGACCTGTGCCTCGGAAGAATTGCGCCTCTGTCAAGATGCTGCCTAAATGATTATTAGTCGCGGATAGAGTGTTCTGATGTATAGCAGAGACAACACCTACAGCTTCGGGGATGTGCAAAAAGATTGATAGCTGCTGACATGTAGTGACAAGTCTCTTCGCGGCCGATGAGACTGATGAAGATTTATGGCCGTCGCCATGGCGACCGCATTAGTTCGAGCCGATCGCGAAAGGGGGGGGGATACTCGATGTATAAACATGAAACAGAAATCACTAAAGAGCTCGAAACTTTCAGGGCATCAGAAAAGGACGCTAATGGCATCTGTAGGTAAAACATCAGAGACGAATGAATTAGTACCGAGGTCCTTTCGTCTTTTCCTAGGAAGTCGGTCGCTTTGGAATCTCTCTCTCTCTCTCTCTCTCACAGATGATAAATGAATCTTTCGCATTCGTTACGAATGTGTGTGGAAGTTAGTCAGAGTTTCTGATTTACTCTGCGCGAATTTCCTTTTATTAAAAACTAGCAAGGCGAACCATGGTTACCAGGGTTTAACAAAAATATGTATGAATCAGCTTGTAAGGCAGCGTTTTTCGCGATTTCCTGAACTTAATTAAGTTTAGGGTGTATTGCACGGAAATATTCAATTGAAATACACTGAAGCAGCAAATTATTAGAAACACTCAGTTGCAATTAAATACAGGGTGGTCCAAAAGTACGTAACTGACCAGATCATGGAATTTTATTTTATTTTTATTTATTTGTCCTTCATTTATTTATTATTTCACCCGACCTGACATCTATGGACTTCTTTTTTGGAGGGCGTACACTGAGAAAAACGTTTTGTTAATTCAACAAAAAAATTCAGTCGATATATAGTCAACACAAAAGTGTGTTAAATTAACAAAATTATTTTTGATGAAAATTATTATTCATTCTACAAAAATTATTGTTATCATGACAGAACGTTTTGTTCATTTCACAAAATAATTTTTTCGATTTTTGAGAATTTCTTTGATCCAACAATATGTATCGTTATCGTGATAAAAAGTTTTGTTGCTGCAACTAAACATATTGTTATCGTGACACAGTAATTTCTTGCTACAACAAAATTTAAAGTTATGCAGCTGGGACACTTTGTCCCTAAACTTTTTTCCGATGGCAACACTTTGGCGGCGCAATAATTTTAGGCGGTGCCCTTCGACCCTGGGTGGGGAATTTGTTTGATTCAACAATATCTATCGTTATCGTGATAAAACGTCTTTTTACTGCAACCAAACATATTGTTATCGTGACACAGTAATTTCTTGCTCCAACAAAATTTAAAGTTATGCAGCTGGGCCACTTTGTCCCTAAACTTTTTTTCCGATGGCAACACTTTGGCAGCGCAGTAATTTTAGGCGGTGCCCTTCGACCCTGGTGTCCGCCATTTTTCATTTCGGAGGTGTCCTCAATTTTTTCCTACAAAAGAGCTCAACAAAATAGTTTTGTTGAGCTCTTTTGTCGATTTATTTTGTTGCTTTAGCCAAACTCCATCGAAATTGCTTTGTTGGCAACAGAAAATTATTTCGTTGGCTACACTTTGTTAATTCAACTAAACGTTTTATCACGGTAACAATACATATTGTTATGAATCAAACGAATTTCCAAAAATGGACCCAGGAATTTTGTTAAATGAACAAAACGTTTTGTCATGATAACAATAAATTTGTTGAATCAACAATAATTTTCAGCAAAATACATTTTTAAATTAAAGAAACATTTTTTTCTTTTTGACTGCGTATCGACAAATTATTTTGGTTGATTCAACAATTTTTTTGCTGAATTAACAAAACATTCTACTCAGTGTTGCAGTGTTCATGAAGTACATTTCGAGCACCTAAGAAACTAAAGAGTGTCAGGAATGTTGTTTGGTTATTGTAGGCCATTTCGCAGACCTAGGAGACTAAACAGTGCCACATTGTTGGAGACAGGTTCCAAGAAAGTCGCATGATTGATGCAGGACATTTCGAGCACCTAAGAGAATACAATGAGATAAACGTTTTGTTAATTCAGCAAAAGAATTGTTAAATCAACCAAAAAATTCTGTCGATATGCAGTCAACAAAAGTGTTTGTCGATATGCAGTCAACAAAAGTGTTTGTCGATATGCACTCAACAAAAATGTTTGTCGATATGCAGTCAACAAAAGTGTTTGTCGATATGCAGTCAACAAAAATGTTTGTCGATATGCAGTCAACAAAAGTGTTTGTCGATATGCAGTCAACAAAAATGTTTGTCAATGTGCAGTCAACAAAAGTGTTTGTCGATATGCAGTCAACAAAAATGTTTGTCGATATGCATTCAACAAAAATGTTTGTCGATATGCAATCAACAAAAATGTTTGTCGATATGCAGTCAACAGAAGTGTTTGTCGATATGCAGTCAACAGAAGTGTTTGTCGATATGCAGTCAACAAAAATGTTTGTCGATATGCAGTCAACAAAAATGTTTGTCGATATGCAGTCAACAAAAATGTTTGTCGATATGCAGTCAACAAAAATGTTTGTCGATATTCAATCAACAAAAATGTTTATCGATATGCAGTCAACAAAAATGTTTGTCGATATGCAGTCAACAAAAAATGTTTGTCGATATGCAGTCAACAAAAATGTTCGTCGATATGCAGTCAACAAAAAATGTTTGTCGATATGCAGTCAACAAAAATGTTTGTCGATGTGCAGGCAACAAAAATGTTTGTCGATATGCAGTCAAGAAAAATGTTTATCGATGTGCAGTCAACAAGAATGTTTGTCGATATGCAGTCAACAAAAATGTTTATCGATATGCAGTCAACAAAAATGTTTATCGATATGCAGTCAACAAAAATGTTTGTCGATGTGCAGTCAACAAAAATGTTTGTCGATATGCAGTCAACAAAAATGTTTGTCGATATGCAGTCAACAAAAAATGTTTGTCGATATGCAGTCAACAAAAATGTTTGTCGATATGCAGTCAACAAAAAATGTTTGTCGATATGCAGTCAACAAAAATGTTTGTCGATGTGCAGGCAACAAAAATGTTTGTCGATGTGCAGTCAAGAAAAATGTTTGTCGATATGCAGTCAAGAAAAAATGTTTGTCGATATGCAGTCAAGAAAAATTTTTATCGATATGCAGTCAAGAAAAATGTTTATCGATATGCAGTCAAGAAAAATGTTTATCGATATGCAGTCAAGAAAAATTTTTATCGATGTGCAGTCAACAAGAATGTTTGTCGATATGCAGTCAACAAAAATGTTTATCGATATGCAGTCAACAAAAGTGTTTATCGATATGCAGTCAACAAAAATGTTTGTCGATATGCAGTCAACAAAAAATGTTTGTCGATATGCAGTCAACAAAAATGTTTGTCGATATACAGTCAACAAAAATGTTTGTCGATATGCAATCAACAAAAATGTTTGTCGATATGCAGTCAACAAAAATGTTTGTCGATGCGCAGTCAACAAAGTGTTTGTCGATATGCAGTCAACAAAAATGTTTATCGATATGCAGTCAACAAAAATGTTTGTCGATATGCAGTCAACAAAAAATGTTTGTCGATATGCAGTGAACAAAAATGTTTGTCGATATGCAATCAACAAAAATGTTTGTCGATGTGCAGTCAACAAAAATGTTTGTTGAATTTACAAATGTATTTTGCTGAAACTTATTATTGATTCAAGAAAATTTATTGTTATCATGACAAAACGTTCTTCTGTTCATTTAACAAAATGTCTTGGTCGATTTTTGGGAATTTGTTTGATCCAACAATATGTATTATTATCGTGATGAAACGTTTAGTTGAGTTAACAAAATATAGCCAACGAAATAGTTATGTGTTGCCAGCAAAACAATTCCGATGAAGTTTGGCTAAAGCAACAAAATAAATCGACAAAACAGTTCAACAATTTTTTTTTTTTTTTTGTTTCAAACAAACTTTTTTCTCAGTGTAAACAGTCTCAGTGCGAACAATGTCACAGTACCGGGGACAGGTTCCAGGAATGTTGCAAGGTTGAACAGTGTCACAGTGATATTTCGAGCACCTAAGAGACTAAACAGTGTCACAGTGTTGGGGGAAGGTTCCAGGAATGTCGTAAAGTTTATGAAGGATATGTCGAGCACCTAAGAGACTAAACAGTGTCACAGTGTTGGGGGAAGGTTCCAGGGATGTTGCAAGGTTCATGTAGGATATTTCGAGCACCTAAGAGACTAAACAGTGTCACAGTGCCAGGGAGAGGTTCCAGGAATGTCGCAAGGTTCATCAAAGACATTTCGAGCACCTAAGAAACTAAACAGTGTCGGGGAGAGGTTCCAGGCATGTTACAAGGTTCATGAAATGAAGGATATTTCGAGCACCTAAGTTACTAAACAGTGTCACAGTTTTGAGGGAAGGTTCCAGGAATGTTGCAAGGCTCATGAAGGATATTTCGAGCACCTAAGGGACCGAACAGTGTCACAGTGCCGGGGAGAGGTTCCGGAAACGTTGCAAGGATATTTCGAGCACCTAAGGATCCGAACAGTGTCACAGTGCCGGGGAGAGGTTTCGGAAACGTTGCAAGGATATTTTAGGACATCTCGTATACCTAAGAGACTAAACATTGTTACAGTGTTGGGGGAAGGTTCCAGGGATGTTGCAAGGTTCATGTAGGATATTTCGAGCACCTAAGAGACTAAACAGTGTCACAGTGTTGGGGGAAGGTTCCAGGGATGTTGCAAGGTTCATGTAGGATATTTCGAGCACCTAAGAGACTAAACAGTGTCACAGTGCCAGGGAGAGGTTCCAGGAATGTCGCAAGGTTCATCAAAGACATTTCGAGCACCTAAGAGACTAAACAGTGTCGGGGAGAGGTTCCAGGCATGTTACAAGGTTCATGAAGGATATTTCGAGCACCTAAGTTACTAAACAGTGTCACAGTTTTGCCGGGGAAGGTTCCAGGAATGTTGCAAGGCTCATGAAGGATATTTCGAGCACCTAAGGGACCGAACAGTGTCACAGTGCCGGGGAGAGGTTCCGGAAACGTTGCAAGGATATTTTAGGACATCTCGTATACCTAAGAGACTAAATATTGTTACAGTGTTGGGAGCAGGTTCTAGGAATGTCGCAAGGCTGATGAAGGACATTTCGAGCACCTAAGGTACTAAGCAGTGTCACAGTGCCGGGAAGACATTCCAGGAATGTTGCAAAAATATTGTAAGACATCTCGTGCACCTAAGAGACTAAACAGTGTCACAGTGTTGGGGGCAGGTTCCAACACTGCCCCCAACACTCCAGGAATATCGCAAGGTTCATGAAGGACATTTCCAGCACCTAAGGGATTGTCACTTCTGAGGAGTAGAAACCTCCGATGAATCGACGTTTCTACTCCACAGAAGTGACGTCACACGAGAACCAACGCTTGTCGGTACACGCTTGTCGGTCAAGTACTGTCCGGCGGTGGCAATGTGCTCGTCTGAGGGATGTTTTCGTGATATGACCTGGGACTGTTGTTACCACTGGATAGGTCCCTGAATGCGAATGGCTACCTGTCCATTCTCGCTGACCACATGCATCCCATCGTGTTGGATGTTTACCCTTGAGGTGATGGTGTCTACCAACAGGACGTCGCTAAAGGAGAGCGCGACTGGTTTCAGGAACACGGCAGCGATGTCTTCGATCTCTCTTGACCGGAGAAATCGCCCGACCTCAATCCCATAGAACATTTGTGGGACTATTTGGATCGACAGGATCGACGTGCCGACCCACAAGCACGTCATATCTGGTACCTCCGAGCTCTGCTGCTCTCCGAATAGGCACGTGTGCCTTGGGCAACCTTCCAGTGCCTCATTGCGTCCATGCCACGCCGTCTCGCCGCTGCCATTCGGGCCAAGGGTGGTTATTCCCATTATTAAGTAGGTGGTGATATTATTTTGATATGACTGTGTATTTGGATGTATTCTACGGACAATGTCTTCTTCAAGCACCTGGGCCCTTTCCTACGGGGAAAATGGTTTCCCAATCGAACACCAGACTGAAACCTTATTCAATGAATTTGTCAAATATCGAAGTTGGACGTTTTTTTCAAAACGGCATACAGTATCTTGTATGTCAAAGGGAAAAATGCTTTGCTGCTGCCTATAATTATTTCGCTTACTGTGTTTTCCTGCGTATAAGGCCATATTTTTTTTCTTCAGAAGTCGGGGCCTCAACTCATATGCCATATAGACTCATCTATTGAAATTTCTCAATGAGAAAAGAAGATATTGTACCTTACATTCGGTCGCGATTGAAGCTCCCGAAACTCAATGTTACGTTTACAAGAAACCATTCCGAAATGTAATATTCCGTTCACTAAGAACTTCTTTAAAAGCTACTGAAAGGTATATTTCCGTTCGACAGAAGCATAATTCAAATCGCTGTAACCAACTTGGAGTGGCAGCTAACATACATAGATGAGTCATTACATTATGACTACAAACCTAATAAGCTGTAGGACACCATTTAGCCAGCAAAATTGGGGCAACTCGGCGAGGCATCAATTTGGTAAAGTGCCGATATGCATCCTGGGCTATCTGGTATAAAAATGTCAACCCCAGGTCCTCCAGTTCCCGTACATTTCGGGCTGGTGGTGATTTAATGTGAACCTGCTTTTCCAAGTCGAACCACAAATGTTCGATTGGATTCATGTTAGGTGAATTTGGAGGCAAGCGCATTAACAGAAAGTCACCAGCAATGTTCCTGGAACCACTCCTTGACACTAACAGGGAACAGAGTTGCCATGAACATGGGTAAACTTGGTCCGCGACGATGTTCAGATACCTGACAGCTGTCAGGGATTGTGCTGTTGGGATGACGGAAGCCAAAGGTGTCCCAAGAGAACATCACCCACAGCATAAAACTGACACCGCCGGCCTGTTTCCGCCCAGCTGTGCATCCAGGTGCCATAGCCTCCGTGTGGTAATCGTCGTATCCGCGTTCGGCCGTCTACGTGATGCACCAGGAATCTTAATTCCTCAGACCAGGCCACTTTCTTCCAATCATCCACGGTCCAATCTCGATGATCTTGGACCCATTTCATGCCTTGTTGACGACGACGTGCAGTGAGCACGAGGACCCGGCTGGGTCCTTGGCTATGCAGACCCATGCGCAGAAGGTTGCGATAAATTGTGAGCTGTGACATATTGCCTTGATCTCCGCTGTTGTAGCTGCGGGTAATTTGTCGCACTGTGGCCCTGCGGTCTCTGGGAGACATTCCCGACAGGTTACGCTCCCCTCTGGCGTCAATGAGCTGCGGACGACACACGTCTGGACGACGGTTCGTCGTTTGGCCATCTGTGCACCACTTTTGATACGTACTCACTACAGCGGCTCGTGAACGACCCACAATCCGCGACAATTCCGAGATCGTAGTTCCGTGGCACCGTGCCATCACGATTTGTCATTCATTAAATTCCGACAAAACGACAGATTTTTCCCGTTCTGACTACGAACACTCTACTAACCGAAAGCCGATCCTCGGGTTGTATATGAACGGCTCTGTGAACTTTACCTGCGCCGCCGTTCTGTCTCCAGGCGCGCTCTAGGCTGGGTGTAGTCATAATATAATGGCTCATCGGTGTACATTAATTGCATCCCCTTTGCGATACCTCCAAGACCCCCTTGATGACATTTATTCCTTTATTTGCAAAGCCGTTAAAACTACAACGGGTGCATCTCATTTATCTCGTAATAATTAAACCTCTAGAACACGTCGCTTCCACGCACTTGATTGGCTGGTGACAGTTGTTTTGACGGCCGGCGGCGCATGCGCTCTAATGTGTTAGCATATTAGCAAACAGCAGGGAGTCCGATGCGCATATTGCGCAATACATCCTGCGCGCGCTGCTCCCCTCGTCCCCTGTGCGCAATATTTCTGGGTGTACCGCCGCGTTTGACTCAGTCTATCTCGGGAACTGTGAGTGCAATACGACTGTGCGTGGTGTCGTTTTAAAGCTCTCAATGAGATCTATTTAAATATACAAAGAACATTTCTCAGTGGTTTGAACTGAACATTTAAAAATTTGTTCTCTTTTGAAACGGTGAACACTTTTTGAAAATATCGCGGTTTATCTGGACAACAGTGATTGCAAAACGATTGCGCGTGGCACCGATTTAAAGCTCTCGACGAGATATATTCAAATATATACAGTCGAGTGACATTATTGCGACCACCTCCGACTTTTGACGTCAACAGCGATTGGCCAATTAAAGAAGGCACGTGTCGTCAGCTGGCTTTGAGGGTATATAAGGTGTGCTGTAGGTATTCTGAAAGCATATGACGCGTTGCTATCATGGATAAAAGGGGCGATTTATTAGATTTACAAAAAGGGATGAGCTTTTGGGCTAAGGATGGCAGTATTTCTAAAACAGCGCAGTTTGTGAACTGTTCGCGTGCTGCTGTGGTTAAAGTGAATCGTGGCTGGAGAAATGGCGCCATTGCGAATAAGCGACGTGGAAACTGCGGAGCACCACATGCCATTGATGTGAGAAGTAAATGTCGTCTTTGAAGGTACGTTAGGGCCCATCGACACGCTACAGGGGAGCAACTCACTGGCCGAATGAAAAAGGGGGCTACCAGAAGTGGGTCTAAAACGAGAGTTCAGCGAACACTGCTGCGCAGGGGCTCCGATGCAGACGGATGGTCACTGCACCTAAGCTAACGAAGGTGCACCGGCGGAAAAGGCTTACATTTGCACGGCAGTACCGGAATTGGACTTCCTCTGATTGGCAAAGGATTGCCTTCTCCGATGAGTCACGTTTTCTGCTTAATGAAACGGATGGTCGTTGGCATATAAGGCGAGAAACATCGGAGAACAAACATTCTTCAGACATTTCGGAAAGAACACAAGCTGGTGGGGGCAGTGTTATGGTCTGAGGAATGTTTTCGTGGCATTTCCTGGGTCTACTCATACCTGTGGAAAGCAGCATGGACCGAATTCGGTATGGATCCATCCTTGCAGACCACATGCACCCATACATGCGGATTGTCTTTCCTGAGGCGGATGGGTTCTTCCAGTAAGACAATGCGACGTGACCCACAGGTAGAAATGTCCGAGAATGGTTGGAAGAGCAGGATGAAGACTTCAAAGTACTTCCCTGGCCCCCTAATTCCCCAGAATTAAACCCAATTGAGCATCTGTGGCACCACCTCGATCGTGTTGTTCGCTCTATGGATCCTCCACCACGCACCCTCCAGCAGCTGTCAGCATGGCTTCACATACCTGTGAACTCCTTCCAGCACCTTATTGAGTCACTCCCAGCCCGTCAAGCTGCTGTCCGCGCTGCACACAGCGGTTACTCTGGATATTAGCTGGTGATCACAATAATGTAACTCGACCGTGTGTAAAGAACATATCGCAGTGGTTTAAACTAAAATTTTTAAAAATGGTTTTCGTGTGAATGGTTTAACATTTTCGACAATGCCGTGGAATTCGCAGAATGAACGCAAGCAAAAGGGGAGAAAGTCAAAACGAGAGGCAAGAGCATGTGATGAGGAATGTAAGAAGCCCAACAAGAAGACAGAGCACCACGTTGGGTAATTCGTGTGTCGATCTGCTTTGTGTTCGCAATGTATCCAGCAGTATTTGTAAAAATTATGTGAGCTACTTTTCATATCACAGATCTGTATTTGCTATAGCAAATTAAATAAACGCTTTGAAACCATATGTGACGTGCCTGCCCCGCAGGACGCACACGACATAAAGGCAGATAGCAGCAAGAACGAACGTCTGCGTTGCTCAGTTTGTAGAGCGACTTGTTCCGGAATAAGTGGACTCGGGTTCGATCCCCGGCGTGGACCAAAAATGACGAAGAAATTTACTTCGTTATAAGGGCGCCCGAACTTCCCGGATGACCCGGCCGTTAAAGATCTCGCAATGGTGTGATGCTCTTTCCACACCGCGAGATAAGAAAAATAAGAGAATCCCTTTCTTCAGCGCTTCGAAAAATAAATGTGTGTGACGTTGCATTCCACACACCAGATTGACTGGGAGTTCTCAAGTGCACGTTCTACAGCGGATGGCTGCCTGCAACGATTCATGGCCACGGCTGACCCGTGGGCCATGCCCCCGACCCTCTTTCGGGGGGGGGGTAGATGTGACGTGCCTGCCCCGCAGGACACACACGACATAAAGGCAGATAGCAGCAAGAACAAACGTCTGCGTAGCTCAGTTGGTAGAGCGACTTGTTCCGGAATAAGTGGACTCGGGTTCGATCCCCGGCGTGGACCAAAAATGACGGAGAAATTTACTTCGTTATACATACTCGACTAGCTCATTTCAAGTCTCCGATCTGCAAGTCGTAATCTCACGTTCCAAACTGCCGGCTCAATCGGAACTGAGCGTACCTGAATCTTGTGAAAGAGGATGAAGGTTTTTCTGGTTTCGACGAGTTGATTCTGCACAATCTGGTGTGCTTTTAACTAGTGTTTGTACAAATTAATGGGCTTGCTTTAATCTCTCTTTTATCATGCGCAGCAGCGTCGTAAAGGCTCGGAACAAGGTTATTACGATGATAGTATCCATGTCTTTTCTTCTTCATTTTGTATATCAATATAAATCAGTGTCATGAAGCTGTATTTCCGAGTTGTGCAACACGGAAGCTAGCCATGTCGGTTTGTTTTAGAAAAAGTCTTCCAACGCTTCATGTCTTTTTTATTGGGTATTATGCTGGTGAGCGTGTGGTGACAAATCGCCCCGCGGTGAAGGAACGCTATAGGCACTACAAACAAGAACATGGAAGACGCAGAAAGGTAACTTGTCAACTGTGCACAGGTACTTACTGCGATAGTAGAGGAGGGGGAGAGGCTCTTCTTAGCGCTTTTACGGAAAGCTGTCGCCCATTTTATCATCCATCATTGTCACGTCAGAAGAACACGGGCGAAGATAATGGGCCAACATACGAGCTTTGCAGGAAAGGTTAATAACAGAGTTCTCCGCTCGCGAGGGAGCAGATTATGTGACCGGATTACGGTGACGGTGGAAAAGATGGACCACCACTTGGAGGAGAAATCCAGCTGCTTTACTTCGCAGACTCATTAACTCATCCCCGGTCCATCACGTAACTCGCGTTGACGAGTTTGAAGGAAAGGACGGTTGGAAACTCAATGTTAATGAGAAGCCTCGCGCGTGTACAAGTTGAGAGCAAGTGTTTTCGCATTCAATATGGGATCCGTGCCTCCTTTAAAACAATAGATCTCTGCTCGCTCACGTAGCGCATTTAGCGAAGCAAGTTCGGTAATTTGAACTATTTATAGTTCGCTGCGATCGCAGCTTCCGCGTGGTGGCTGATATAGGTATCAACGTGATTGCTGTTAATATTCTTCCAACCTTTCAGGAACTAAAACGCTTCGGTACTCCAAGGGGAAGTACACGACTTGCTTTCAAACAACAGTTGCTCGTCGTAAGGAAAGCTCCTGAAAACTGAATTAGTTCTTTTCCAGTTGGAGCTACATCTGACAGTAATCTCGGAGGATTAATGAGCATGCCATCATGCATGATGCTCTCAAATTCGCCATGTTCTAAAATCACGTAATAGTTTCCTCAAATACCAAACAGAAGTGCGGAAAAGACTTGAATATAATTCAAATAGTTGAACTACAGCCAGGTTCAATATGAAAGAGATGTCGTGCTACTAAATCACAATATACACTGACGGGGAAAAAATCCCAACACCAAGAAGGAGTTCTGTTAGATAAACGACAGTTGGTAGGCGGTGAGAGTCCATCTGTAAGATGACGTCTATGCAAGTTTCGCGCCCGGCGCATACTTGTGGCGCTAGTGGCGCCACTCGCAACATGCAAAGCAGGTTTGCTGTAAATACGCGCTGTAACGTTCGTGAGCGTTAGTTATCGTTGAGATTCGACGTAGGGTGTTGATGTTAGTCAATAATGCCTTTAAGAAGACGAAGAAGCCATTATCAACAGCTCACGGAGTTTGAACGACTTCGTGTAATAGGGCTACGAGAAGGTGGATTTTCTTTTCGCAATATTGCAGAACGACTTGGCTTTGTAGCCACTGTGCATGATTGTTGGCAGAGGTGGTCAAGGGAATGTACTTCCTCAAGCAGACCGGGTTCCGGCAGGCCACGTGGCACTACTGAGAGGGAAGACCGCCGTGTACGGCGTATGGCCGTGGCGCATCGTACCGCGTCTGCGGCAGCAATTCTAGCTGCAGTTGCCACCACAGTGACACAACGAACTGTTACAAATCGGTTACTTGAAGGACAGCTCCGAGCCAGACGCCCTGTAGCGTGCATTCCATTTACTCCAAACCTCTGCCGTTTGCGACGTCAGTGGTGTCAAGCTAGAGCTCATTGGAGGACGGAGTGGAGATCTGTTGTGTTATCTGATGAAGGTCGGTTCTGCCTGGGTGCCAGTGATGGCCGTGTGTTGGCTAGAAGGAGGCCAGTTGAGCACCTGCATCCAACCTGTCTGCGGCCGAGACACACTGGACCTACACCTGGAGTAATGGTCTGGGGAGCAATTTCCTATGACAGCAGGAGCACTCTCGTGGTTATCCCACGCACCCTGACGGCCCAGTTGTACGTCGGTCTGGTGATTCAACCTGTTGTGCTGCCATTCATGAACAGCATTCCAGGGGATGTTTTCCAACAGGATAACGCTCGCCCGCATACCGCTGTTGTAACCCAACATGCTCTACAGGGTGTCGACATGTTGCCGTGGCCTGCTAGATCACCAGATCTTTCACCAATCGAGCACGTATGGGACATCATTGGACGACAACTCCAGCGTCACCCCCAACCAGCATTAACCGTCCCTGTATTGATCGACCAAGTGCAACAGGCATGGAACTCCATCCCACAAACTGACATCCAGCACCTGTACGACACAATGCATGAACGTTTGCGTGCTTGCATTCAACATTCTGGCGGTTACACCGGTTATTAATGTACCAGCATTTCACATTTAAAATGGCTCTTCTCGCGCTTACAATAAGCTGTGATCTTGAAACCTTAATCGATTAAATATGTTACCTATACAAATGTATTGCCGCCATTTCATTCCTCTACAACTATTTTTTCGTGGTGTTGGGATTTTTTTTTCCCGTCAGTGTAAAATAACACATCGTCTAAGCACGATTTATTATAAAATACGAAATCTGTTTACAGATTAAAACTATTAGCACTTTCGGAGTACCGTTCACTCCATCTACAGATGTTCCAGGCAGCTATCACAGATAGCTGTATATATACACAGGTCATGTGTGACATCACAAAGCCAGCTACTTGTTATTCATATACCACAAAACGATATAACATACACAGTAGTTGCCACAGATTAAGTGAGATTCTTGCAAATTATATTAAAGTTCAATGACTTCACAATCGGTGTCCAACTTTCATGGAGGTCCACTGGGTAACAATCATTACAATACTTTTTACAGTGACGAGGCATGGTTTCATTTGAATGGATATGTCAATAGCCAAGACACTCGCATATGGGTTGCGGAGAATCCACACGCATTGCATGAGGTTGGACTTCACTGTCATAAAGTTGGAGTGTGGTGCGCCATACCTAGACGGCGAATTGTAAGGCCATTTTTTTCGACACAACTGTAAATTCCGCTGTGTATGCAGATATCATCCATCAATTAGTAGCGATGCTGGAGGAACATGAAAATTACTGTTGGTTTCAACAAGATGGAGCAACGTGCCACGCATCAAACGACACAATGGGGATGCTCCGTGAGTACTTCCACGATCGATTAATCTCGAAGAAACTTTGGCCACCTCGCTCACCAGACTTGAGTCCTCCAGACTTTTATTTGTGGGGCTATCTGAAATACACTTTACCACAACAACCCTAAGACGGTAGAGGACCTGCGGAACAACAACATTACAGCCGTATACCAGCCAATACGCTGAAAAGAGTATCCGCCAACTTGTGTCTTCTGGTGAATTTGTGTCTTCAACAGAATGATGGACAATTACAGCATCTATTGTAAAGTGATTTTCATTACCTGTAAGTATGAGTGTCAATATACCAGTATGTAAAAATATTCTATTAAGAAGAGGCTGAAGCAAAAAACATTTTTTAACTCATACCAAGTACAACATAGAAAAGGTTATGTATTGACCGGTGTGAGTAAAAAGAGAAAAAAATAGAACAACTGAATGTAGAAAGTGTCGAGAATACTGAGCCTTGGCTTTATCAAGGACCAGCAAAAACTCTGCATTTTCTCACTTCCACAAAGACCTATTTGGAAATGGGTTTCTGCAAAGTCATAGATGCAAGTAATAAGCCCACCAAAAAAAAATTTAAAAATATATATATGTCATGACCTCCGCAGAGTTGTATGACCAAGCTTTAGTTAACAATTTAGCTTGCATCCACAACTTTCCTGGCCCGACCCATGCTCTTCATCTGTTACTATTAAACAGAAAGAAGATGATTATAGAAAACTCAAGTTGTAAGAGTGACATAATGAATCAGAAATAATGTTCAGCAATAACAAATTGCCAAGTACGCCTGAGAGAGAATTTAAACCTGAATAGCAATACAAAAGTATTACAAATTCTAAACATTGCAATAAAAAAGGAAATATTAATTTTTTTTCTAAAGCACAGATTCTTGAAAGAAAACTGGATTATAAAAACCCCCTACTCCACAACTTCTGACAACACAAAACGAGAATAAAATAAAGACAATAATAAACTAAAGAAATGCTTTGTGAAGGTTATGTGACATAAACAATTAGTTGCAATATGTACAAAGTATTTCAGAAGTGCTTTAAGTGCATAATTAAGTAGTTATTAAGACCCTAAACTACATTGAAAATACAGCGCAGACTACAAGAACAATGAAACGGCCGGCTGCTTGGCCTTAGTTCCCTAAAAAACGCGCAAAGTTACCAAGAAAAGAAAGAGTTAAAATCCGCAAAAAAGTTAATAGACTTGCTAGTGCCTAAATGCTTAAAGCAAAAAGAAAAAATGTTCAAGAAGTTCAAACATTGAACTTGGAAAACCTAAAACCCAAAGACGAAGAAGAGAGCTTACCTCTTATGCAACTTAACTTCCTCCACTCTTGAGGAAACATGGCAGTTATACATCACTATATTCGTGGTAGAAATATCTGAATTCAGAGTCCGGGGACTTTTGAATCACCCTGTTACCTGGCATAGTCCAGAATTTAAAGTAAAAAAAAAAATTAAGGCTGGCTCTTCCTGAACTGGGTGGGCGGCAGGGTGGGCAAGAAAAATTGCAGGGTGGGCTAAAGCCCACCATCGCACTTCTTTGGCGACGTTCCTGTAGCGCGTTAACATTAAGTTTTGCGCTCGTATGGGCAAAGGTCCAACAGAAACTTACGAGATGTTGAAGCAAGTTTTTTGCGAGAACACCCTGTCGCGGTCATAAACATTCGATTGGCATCGACGCTTCAGAGAAGGCACACATGAGGTCGAAGGCGTACGAAGTGGAAGGCTAGGGTCAGCTCGCACGGGTGCAAACGTTTTGAAGGATGAGGCCATCGTACGCGTCAGCAGACAACTGACGATCGAGCAAATAGCAGACGCTGCTGGGATATCGGAGACTACGTGTCGACGGATTCTAATAGATGATCTGAAGATGCACCGGGTGTGTCAACACATGTTCCCACGCATGTCAACTGAAGATCAGTTGGCCATACGGACGGAAATAGCGGGCGATCTCGTAACCACCGCCGACCAAGACCCACAATTTCTTAGAAGAATCATAACGGGGGATGAAAAATGGTGCTTCCTCTTCAACCCTCAGACTAAGCGGGCATCAGCTATGTGAAAATCGCCATCGTCTCCACGCTAGTAGTAATTCCGCCGAGATCGCAGCAAAGGCATATCATGCTAAAGGTCTTCTTCGACATCCAGGGGTGTATTGTTCATCTTAAATTTCTCCTTTTTACATTTAACATTACTGCAGCCTTCCTCCTTGTTACACCCAACATTACTGCAGCCTTCCTGCTTGTTACACCTAACATTACTGCAGCATTTCTCCTTGTTACATTTAACATTACTGCAGCCTACCTCCTTGTTACACCTAGCATTACTACAGCATTCCTCCTTGTTACATTTAACATTACTGCAGCCTTCCTCCTTGTTACACCTAACATTACTGCAGCCTTCCTTCTTGTTACACCTAGCATTACTGCAGCCTTCCTGCCTGATACACCTAACATTACTGCAGCCTTCCTGTTTGTTACACTTAACATTACTGCAGCCTTCCTCCTTGTTACACCTAGCATTACTTCAGCATTTCTCCTTGTTACATTTAACATTACTGCAGCCTTCCTCCTTGTTACACCTAACATTACTGCAGCCTTCCTTCTTGTTACACCTAACATTACTGCAGCCTTCTTGCCTGTTACACCTAACATTACTGCAGCCTTCTTGCCTGTTACACCTAACATTACTGCAGCCTTCCTGCTTGTTACATTTAACATCACTGCAGCCTTCCTCCTTGTTACACCTAGCATTACTTCAGCATTTCTCCTTGTTACATTTAACATTACTGCAGGCTTCCTCCTTGTTACACCTAACTATACTGCAGCCTTCCTCCTTGTTACACCTAGAATTACTGCAGCCTTCCTCCTTGTTACACCTAGCATTACTGCAGCCTTCCTCCTTGTTACACTTAACATTAGTGCAGCCTTCCTCCTTGTTACACCTAACATTACTGCAGCCTTCCTCCTTGTTATACCTGACGTCCTGCAGCGTACGTGGACTGGACTATAATTTAGACATCCTGCGAGCAACCAATGGAGCACACATGCAGACGTACTGACATTTAAAAAAGAAAAAAACTTTCACAGTTACCATGTGTTTTGTCGTTAAAAGCAAGTTGGTATTTACTGTAGTTTTTTGGGGTGTTTTTTTTTCAATTACATATTGAAGTTGTATACCTCATTTATGGACACCATCCCAGAAAAAACACGAGTGTTGGGAAACTACTGGCCACCAACTGTCAGTGATGGGTCACTGCTCGCTGAAATCTGCCGCTCACGGCCCGGTAGCGGTCCGTTGATGACAGCGCAATTAGTTGGCTACCATTGATGGCCCTGTAGCATCGCCGTAAATTGCGGGCCGTCAAGCAAGTGCCGCTAGCGGCCCGTAGCTGGCAACCGATGCAACCCCAACACGAGTTGGAAGCAATGGGACTGCGCACGCGCAGTAGCAACACGTGCTGTGTCTCTCGTGGTACCAGTTAGTTGAAGACGACGCTATCGCCATTGTGTTATTTTAGTGGATGTAAAGAGAAAAAAAGCCATACGTAGAGAGGCGAAATAATTTTCTAATGAAATCCCACGTCGACGAAGATTACCGTCGGAAGAAAAATATTAGGTGTGCAACTTAATTCTCGGCCCCTAACCGCAAGTGATCATAGAATGTCGGCAGATGCAAATAGCTGTGTGCGATGATGGCTGATTGCAGCGCCATCCAACAGCTTTCCAGGCAACCGTAACCGCTCACAGCTATAGTGACGGAAGGGACGAAAGTTGACGCGTGAAAGCAATGTCGTTCGAAAAGCAGCATTTGAGGCACTGCCTCCCGTTCGCGTTTCAGCTGAAAAAAAGAACCACGGAAGCGCAGCAAATGATCTGTGCTGCTTTGGGTGAGGCTGCTGTGTCCTACGTACGTATAAAAAGTGTTTCCAGCGGTTTAAGCAAGGAAATTTCAATCTTCGTGATGCAGAACGTCAGGGACAGCCGCAGAAAGTTGACGATGAAAAACTGGAACAACTGTTGGACGCGGATCTCTATCGCATACAGTCAGAGCTCGCCCAGGAACTCGGAGTAACACGGCAAGCCATTGCAAAGCGCCTGCACAAGCTTGGACGGATTCAAAAGGAGGGACGTTGAATGCCCCACCAACTCACAGCTGCGAACAAGTCTAGGCGCTACGATGTTGCTGTGTCCTTGCTCTCCAGATTCAAGAGGAAGGATTTCCTCCACAAGATTTTGACCTGTGATGAGAAGTGGATCCCTTACGGTAATCCTAAGCTGCCCAAATCGTGGGTTTATCCAGGTCAGCCTACCACCAGTACCGCCAAACCGAATATCCAAGCCAGGAAGCTGTTGCTGTGCATATGGTGGGATCAGCGCGGTGTCGTACATTATGAGTTGCTCAAACCTGGTGAAACGGTCAATGCTGAGCGTTATTGTCAGCAACTCATTCGTGTGAGTGACGCAATGGAGGCACAAAGGCCATACACCGGCAAGAGCAGAAGGTCGGTCCTGTTGCTACAGGATAACGCGCGTCCTCACACCGCGAAAACGACTTTAAACACGATCACTGAGCTGGGATGGAAGATTTTGTTCCACCCGGCGTATTCTCCAGAGTTCGCCCAGGGCCGCCCCGGTGGCGCAGTGGTCTAAGGCGCTGGCCTCTGATCATTCGTCCGTAAGGGATCCGGGTTCGAATCCCGGTCAGGCATGGATGTTGTGTTTGTCTTACGGCACTGGCTCTCTCCCTTCCCTGGAACCAGCGACTCTAAATTAGGGACGGGCGACTGCTTATAGCCCATTGAGTTGCTCACGGTGGTCGTTAAACCTCCAATCAAAAAAAAAAAAAAAAAAAAAGAGTTCGCCCCGTCGGATTATAACCTCTTTCGCACCTATAACGAAGTAAATTTCTCCGTTAGTTTTGTCAACGCCGGGGCTCGAACCCGGGTCCCCTCATTCCGGAATAAGTCACTCTACCAATTGAGCTACGCGGACGTTCGTTCTGAATGCTATCTGCCTTTATGTCGTGTGCGTCCTGCTTGCAGGCACGCCACATCTCCCCCCACACACACACGAAAGAGGGCCGGGGACATGGTCCACGGGTCAGCCGTGACCATGAATCTTTGCAGGCAGTCATCCGCTGTAGAACGTGCAAATGAGAACTCCCAGTTAATCTGGTGTATGGAATGCAACGTCACACACATTTATTTTTCGAAGAGCTGGAGAAGAGATTCTCTTATTTTTCCTATCTCGCGGTGTGGAAAGAACATCACACCATTGCGAGATCTTGAACGGCCGCGTCATCCGGAAAGTTCGGGCGCCATTATAACGAACTAAATTTCTCCGTCATTTTTGTTCACGCCGGGGCCCAACCCCGGGTGCCTTCATTCCGGAATAAATCACTCTACCAATTGAGCTACGCGGACGTTCGTTCTGAATGCTATCTGCCTTTATGTCGTGTGCGTCCTGCTGGCAGGCACGTCACACTCCCTGCAACATCACCTGCGTGATACGCACTTCACTTCTGTCGAGGAGGTCCACACAAGTATTGATGACTTTACCAACTCGAAATAGCCCTCTTTTTCCGAAGTGGCATTCCGCAGCTCTCTGACCGATGGCTCAAATGTATCCAACACGACGGGGATTACTTCCCGGATTAGGTACGTATTCGATTTGCTATAATTTGCTCTCTCGTGTGTGTATTTATAGAAACTCATTTCGTAGCAAAATTCCTACACTAACACACAAAGAATCGACAATACAGACAGTTACAAAAAACGTAACTGCGGTTACTTTTTTTTTATGGCTACTACTGGGAAATTGGCGGACAAGACTCGGCAAGACATCAGTTACGTCACGTAATTGCCGACTGCCACTGCCGGGAAACTAGCGGACCAAATTAGGCTAGCCATCATTTATGGCAAATGTTTGCAAGGCCGATGAAGGACCACTTGTCGTAACCACTGCATGTGATGGATAACTGATGGCCCTGTTCTGGCATATGACAACCTGATGGGGTTCCAACTGTTGCCAGCTGCTGGCCTGAACTGCTGGCCTATGTTGTTGCCGCCGGGACGTTTTATAGACGGTTATGCGGTGGCAACATTGTGCTGGGCCACTGCTGGCTTGATTTGTTTTTGTTGGGTTGTATTTAGCTCTACTAGGGACATCTTTTCCGCACTGTAGTGATTCGGTTGTAATTTATTTGGTACTTAGGAGAAAATCACTAAAATTGCGTAAATTTTGACAAATTCTGTAATATAACATTAACCTTTTGCTGTACCAGGAGCAACTTTTCCGCACTATAGCGATTCCATCAAAAACATTTCCCTGTTTTCGACTGATTACGTGCGGGAAGCCAAGCGACCCTGTGGAAAATCGTGCGCGAAGCGACCCTGTTATATTCCATCGTGGACGAAGCGACCCTGCTAATCGCATAAGTTTACTTATATACACTATCTACCAACAAGTAATTGGGCACCTGTGATAGCAAAAGAAAACGAAGTTATTCACCTTCAATAGTTGGTGGAGCCTCCACGAGCGGCGATTACAGCTGCAACCATCAGGAGCATACTCTCAACCAGATGTTGTACGACGGCTAGCGGTATTTTCTTCCACTCGGCTTGGAGAAGACAGGTCAGTTCCTTCACCGATTTCGGACGGTGGGGGCACCCCTTAAGTCGATGCTCCAACTCGTCCCATAGGTGCTCGATAGGGTTAAGGTCCGGGCTATGCGCAGGCCAGTCATTCGATTAACCCCATTGTCACCATACCAAGCCATGGTGGACCTCGCAACGTGAAAAGTGACATTGTCATCCTGAAACTAACATGGGTCCACCCCGTAAAACTGCCACAACGTAGGAAGCGCATGGTCATCCAAAATGGTGCAGTAGGTCTCGGCTTTGAGTCTACCAGGAATTACGACCAAGGGTCCCGCGCCATACCAGGAGAAACACCCCCATAGCATAATTCCACCGTCGCCGAACTTCACAGTTGGCACAATACATTCCGGCAGGAGGCGTTCTCCAGGCAGACGCCAAACTCAGACCTTGCCATCCGAACGGTAGAGGGTGAACCTTGATTCGTCGCTCCAGAGAACCTGTTTCCACTGTTCAAAGGTCCACTGTCGACGTTCTTTGCACCACGTTAGCCGAGCAGCGCTATTGGACTTGGTGATCAAAGGCTTGTGGGCGGCAGCACGTCCATGATAACCGAGCAGATTGGATTCCTTACGGATGATATTCATCGAAAGAACACTCACGGATGCCTGTCGAAACTCCTCGCAGATGTGGCCCATCGATTTGGGGCGGTTCTTCCGAATTTCTCTGGCCAGCACCCGTCGGTCTCTAACTCCTAGTTTTGTGGGTCTGCCGGGTCGGGGCACATTCCGACAGTCACCTCTCATCTTCCACTTGTCAATCAAATAGGACACTGTCGATTTTCGGTACTTCAACTAGCTGGATATGTCACGTATGGATCGGCTTCTGTGATACACGACGATTACACCTTTCTCGAAATCAGAGAGCTCCGAACTGCGTGGCATCTTGCATGCGACTGGTTGCGTTGTTGTTTCCCACACGATATTTAACGGCGGCGGCCGTGACGTGTATCACGACCGCAGATATCGTCGATTGCAGGGGTGTCCAATTACTTGTTGGTATATAGTGTATATACAGTATATATATGTATATACAAATCGTAGTAAAATTATTTACACCTAATTAATTAAGTACTTACATCTTCTGAATTCTGATGCTTTCAGACCTTTTTTAAGTACTTACATCTTCTGAATTTTGATAGCTTAATGCTTTCAGGTATTTTTTAAGGTTTTTAGAATTTCCAAATTCCGCCATGATATTACGAATTTCACCGTGGTATTGTAATCACTTCTGTCCTTGGTATTTTCTTCCTTTTTGGACCTTGGTATTTTTTTCCTTTTTTCTTACTCATTTTCTTCCTTTTTGGACCAAGTTTTCCTAATTCTTTTAATTGTTGTTTGTGCATCACACGTCAAATTTGGAAATTTAAAGACCTTAAAAAATGCCTGAAAGAATTATGCTATCTTACCAAGTTGGACTAAGGACAAAAGCTACAAAATTCAGAAGATGTAAGTACTTAAATAATTAAATGTAAATAACTTGACTACGATTTGTATATATATATATATATATATACAACTTGAGTTTCTATAATCATCTTCTTTCTGTTTAATAGTAACAGATGAAGAGCATGGGTCGGGCCAGGAAGGTTATGGATACAAGCTAAATTGTTAACTAAAGCTTGGTCATACAACTCTGCGGAGGTCATGACATATATATATATATATTTTTTTTTTTTTTTTTTTTTTTTTTTTTTTTTTGGAGGGCTTATTACTTGCATCCATGACTTTGCAGAAACACATTTTCAAATAGGTCTTTGTGGAAGTGAGAAAATGCAGAGTTTTTGCTGGTCCTTGATAAAGCCAAGGCTCAGTATTCTCGACACTTTCTGCATTCAGTTGTTCTTTTTTCTCTCTTTTTACTCACACCGGTCAATACGTAACTTTTTCTATGTTGTACTTGGTACGAGTCAAAAAATTTTGTTTGCTTCAGTCTCTTCTTAATAGAGTGTGAATTCTGAATTTTCATAACTGCTGCGTTGCGCGTTTTGATCTTCAGGTTAATTTGGCAACTTTCGTTTTAAATTAAAAAAAATTTCTTATGTTTTCGGCTTTGCTCTTTAGTATATATATATATATATATATATATATATATATATATATATATATATATAATGATGGGATGTAAGGCCAGGTGATGCGTAACATCACAGCCTCTCCTTGACAAATGTCAACCCTGCCTTCTCGTGGTGCATCCTGTTCCCACTAAAGGGGCTCTGACGACCGCCAATAATGGTATAACTATACCATCGGGATTAGGGGAAATGCTACTTCACACTCACCAATCCGCTTGGCCAGCGTGGTGAGTTATGGCCAAACCCCTCCAAAATGATTCCACAACTTAAATCTTGGCCCTCAGTCTCCGGCAGCTGGAATGTACCTGGCCAAGGCAGCGGCCAGTGCGACATGAAGGCAGAGGGTGCTAAGAATCCCCGGAGGACCGGACTAGGCTGCCATCTGATGCTGACCTTGGCTACGTATAATGGACGCTCCCTATCTTCTGATTCAAGGCTTCTTGAATTGGAAGAGGAACTACAAAGGATCAAGTGGGACATCGTCGGGCAAAGTGAGGTAAGGAGAAAAGGAGAAGATCTCATTGAACTGAAAAGTGGACATCTCTTCTACTATCGTGGGACTGATACTGGCAGAAATAGTGGTGTTGGTTTTATAATAAACAAGAAACTGAAGGATAAAGTTGTAGAAGTTGAAATTTCCTCTGACAGAGCTGCACGACTCGTAATCCAACTCTCGAGAAGATACCAGGCTCAGATTATTCAAACTTATGCACCCACCACAAGTCATGCTGAAGAAGAAATTGAAGAATTTTATGAGGAAATTCGTCATCTAAATAATAAAGGTAAGCAGCACTTGAAAATAATTATGGGAGATTTCAATGCAAAAATAGGGCAACGGCAACAGAATGAAACTTCAGTAAGTAAATTCGGTCACGGCAACAGAAACCAGCGTGGAAATACTCTCGTTGAGTTTGCAGGGCAGAAGGGTTTTTCATCTTGAACTTATTTTTCAAGAAAAAGCCACACAGGAAATGGACATGGACACATCCAAATGGAACGACAAGTGAAATTGATTTTATTATGTGTAACAAAAAATTCGTCATAGAAGACTGCAGTGTGCTAAACAAGTTCAACACAGGTAGTGACCATAGATTGGTGAGATGTAAGATGCACCTCAACACTAAACTCGAACGTGGCAAGCTCATAAAACAAACAAAATGTATTGACATAACCAACCTTAAAAAACACCATAATACCTTCAAATTGGAACTGAAGAACAGATTCTCTGCTTTAGAAGGCCTAACATCGGAAGAATATATCTTTCTGAAGTTAACAGAAAAAGTAAACCAAAGCTCTTATGGAAACAGCAACAAAATTAGCTGGGTCTAAGAACAAGTTGCATGTAAACAAATTATCAGAAAAACCAAAATGTTGATGCAAAAAAGAAGAGAGATGAGGACAACTAAAGAAGATGTGACTTCCAAAGTGGAATATATAGAGCTATGCAAGACAGTACGAAAAAGTATCACTGAAGACGTAAGGAAATTCAACTGTGAACTAGTGAGGAAAGCAATTGAAAACAACCAAAGCCTAAAGATAGCAAAGGGACATCTCAGTAAGAGAAGAAAACAGATTATGCACTGAAAAAAGAAGATGGTTCTGTAACAAGAAATTAAGCCGAAATTTTGACAACAGTGAAAGATTTCTACTCCAAGTTATATGAAAGGGATGATGCAGTACTCCAGACATCATGAAAAGTACCAGTACCAGAGATCTTCCAGTCCTCCCAGCAGAAGTTGCACATGCAATCAAGAACATGAAGCGGGGAAAAGCTCCAGGAGAAGACGGAATTACTGTAGACATCATACAAGAAGCAAGTGGAGAAATTGAAACAGTACTCGCCCAAGTTTTCACTCGATGCCTTAATGAAGGGAAGATTCTTGAGGATTGGAACAATGCTACAATGATCCTGCTACATAAAAAAAGGTGACATTGAGGATTTCAGGAACTACAGACCTCTCAGCCTCCTATCAGTGGTTTATAAAATCTTCATTACAGTTCTTTCACACAGCTTGAAGGTAACACTGGACATGGCTCAACCGAGAGAACAAGCTGGATTCAGGAGTGGCTACAGCACAATAGATCATATCCACGTACTGAGAGAACTAATTGAAAGAGCGAGGGAATATGAACTTCAATTGTGCATGGCTTTTATCGATTATGAAAAAGCCTTTGATTCGGTGAAACCATCAGCAGTTACAATGGCTCTGAAATCCTGCGGTATTGAAGATGCATACATTAATATTATTAATAACATCTATGAAAATGCAAGTGCAAAGATTCGGCTATTTGAAAACACAACACACATAAAAATTGGAGAGAGAGTGAGACAAGGTGACACCATATCACCGAAGCTCTTTAATGCCATATTGGAAAATGTCTTTCAATCACTGAACTGGGAAAACAAGGGGATAAAGATTAATGGAGATTATCTAACCCACCTTCGTTTTGCTGATGACATAGTCATTTTTGCAACTACCCCGTCAGAGCTGCAGAGTATGATCCAGGAACTTGCTGACAAGAGTAAAGAAGTGGGATTAAAAATGAACTTTCAGAAGACAAAAGTGATGTTCAATGCTTTTACAAGAAATGAAGATTTATCATTGATGGAAAAAAGCTGGAGATAACAGACACGTACGTTTATCTTGGACAGTAGATATCAAGTGAGGGTCACATTGATGAAGAAATTAATCGGCGTACAAAACTTGCCTGGAGAGCTTTTGGAAGAAACAGCATAATTTTCAAGAGCAATATGCCATTATGTCTTAAAAGAAAAGTGTTTGATCAATGCATCCTTCCAGTGCTTACGTATGGTGCAGAGACGTGGACCTTAACTAAAAGAGACATACAAAGGCTGCAGACAACTCAAAGCAGCATGGAGAGGTGCATGCTTGGTGTAACCAGGAGAGGTAAGAAGAGGAACTCGTGGATCCGAAAAATGACAAGAGTGGAAGACATCATGATCAGAGTTATATCCCTGAAATGGCAATGGGCTGAGCATACTGCCAGAAGGACAGACCATCGATGGACAGCCGAAATTTTAGATTGGATTCCAAGGGACAGGAAAAGACCCAGAAGAAGACCACATGGGAGATGGGTGGATGAAATTCGAAAGTATGCGGGAGTGACATGGAGGAGACTGGCACAAGACAGACCGTTGTGGAGGAAACTTGGGGAGACCTTCGTCCAGCAGTGGATTGATAATTGTTGACAATGATGATGATGATATATAATGATATAAAAAACTTGTGTTTAGTATAAAAAACTTCATGTAAGTAATTAATTAATTAGATGTAAGTAATTTGACTACGATTTGTGTATATATATATATATAAGTAAAATGATTCGATTAGCAGGGTCGCTTCGTCCACGGTAAAATATAACAGGGTCGCTTGGCACACGGTCGCTTTGCGCACGACACCTTTCCACTCACCCTAATATCAAGGTACGTATTAGCAGATGAACAAAGGATACTTGTTGTCTGCGCAACTAGTTTGTGGAAAGTAGTCCGTATGAAATTGTTCTAATGCTATTTTCTTTAGCGAACAATTTTCGGAAGACAGCAAAATAGAAAGAAGCGCTATGAAAAACTCTAAGAAAATACCAGTTTATTCGAAAACAGATACAGCTTAATAAGATAACGGAAAATCCTATATCCCGCTTTTATCCATAAACAACCAAACAAGAAAAACCGATTCATAAAGTTAATGCCATAATCCTCGTTTAAACCAATAGACTACTACATGAATTGTTTGCAGATGTTTTTAACTTCCTTAGACCTTTTTCAAGTTACACAAAACGCGATGAGGATTTACTTACGTAGAGAGATAAACACCGCAGCAGCTTGTGAGAGAAAATCACATTCCGAAAATGAAAGCAAGGGCTGGGATTTCGAAGCTTCTTCGTAGAAGTCGTTAATAAATTGTTGAATCCTATTCGAAGAAATCTCAAGCTCATGCCGAAAGTTATGAATTTCATTATAGACAGTACAAAAGAAAGTAGAGAGATGTTCTTTCACAAAGCAGACAATTTCAAAGCATTGTTATTGATGGCGCTTTGAATAATTCAATAAATGAAATATGAACAATTCGCGAAGTTTGTAGGCTATCGGAAACTCGGAACTTCGATGAACCTCCCCTTTTAAACCGCCACTGCCTCCTTTCGCCCACAGGTTACAAATCTTATCCTCATTCTACTAAATAGAAATTTCTCCCTTTAAACCGTCGACATTCTAGTGACATTTTGGTGTTCCTCATTGGGAGATACCCCGTTGAAAAGCTTCTCCAAATATTCACTTGTGATGAACACTCCGAAAGCCCTCCTTTTCTTCTTTTTTTTTTTTTTTTTTTAAGTTTCTACCGAAAGCATATTAGATGGGTCCCTCCCTCCTCAAAGAAGTTTCGGGGAACGGGTGAGATAACAGCGAAAGCCATGCACACTTTCCTTAAAAGGAATGATGCCGTTAGCGAAGTGTGGTCAGCTGCCGAATATCGAGAGCAGACTCTTCTGTAATTTATTGGATCTGACAGAAGCGAGATGACTGGCATGTGTGTGTGTGTGTGTGTGTGTGTGTGTGTGTGTGTCCGGTTAAATATCGAAGTTTGCTAAACAGAGAGTTAGAGGACTAATTACCCTGCTGATATGGTTCTTATCGTCTTAAAGGTTCTCATCTTCCTAAGCGTATACCGAAAGCATATTAGATAGGACCGTCCTCAAGAAAGTTTTGGGGAATGGGTGAGCTAACAGCCAACGCCATGCCCACTTTCCTTAAAAAAGAGTTATGCCGTTAGCGAAGTGTGGTCAGCTGCCGAATATCGAGAGCAGACTCATCTGTGATTTATTGGATCTGAAAGAAGCGAGATGACTAGCATGTGTGTGTGTGTGTGTGTGTGTGTGTGTGTGTGTGTGTCCGGTTAAATATCGAAGTTTGCTAAACAGAGAGTTAGAGGACTAATTACCTTGCTGACATGGTTCTTATCATCTTAAAGGTTCTTATCTTCCAAAAGGTTTACCGAAAGCATATTAGATAGGACCGTCCTCAAGAAAGTTTTGGGGAATGGGTGAGCTAACAGCCAAAGCCATGTCCACTTTCCTTAAAAAAGAATGATGCCGTTAGTGAAGTGTGGGCAGCTGCCGAATATCGAGATCATACTCTTCTGTAACTTATTGGATCTGACAAAAGCGAGATGACTGGCATGTGTGTGTGTGTGTGTGTGTGTCTGTGTGTGTGTGTGTGGTTAAATATCGAAGTTTGCTAAACAGAGAGTTAGAGGACTAATTACCCTGATGACATGGTTCTTATCATCTTAAAGGTTCTTATCTTCCAAAAGGTTTACCGAAAGCATATTAGATAGGACCGTCCTCAAGAAAGTTTTGGGGAATGGGTGAGCTAACAGCCAAAGCCATGTCCACTTTCCTTAAAAAAGAATGATGCCGTTAGTGAAGTGTGGGCAGCTGCCGAATATCGAGATCATACTCTTCTGTAACTTATTGGATCTGACAAAAGCGAGATGACTGGCATGTGTGTGTGTGTGTGTGTGTGTCTGTGTGTGTGTGTGTGGTTAAATATCGAAGTTTGCTAAACAGAGAGTTAGAGGACTAATTACCCTGATGACATGGTTCTTATCATCTTAAAGGTTCTTATCTTCCTAAGTGTGTACCGAAAGCATATTAGATGGGTCCGTCTTCAAGAAAGTTTTGGGGAACGGGTGAGATAACAGCCAAAGCCATGTCCACTTTCCTTAAAAAAGAATGATGCCGTTAGTGAAGTGTGGTCAGCTGCCGAATATCGAGAGCAGACTCTTCCGTAATTAATTGCATCTTACAGAAGCGAAATGACTGTCATGTTTTTGTGTGTGTGTCTGGCTAAGTATCGAAGCTTGCCAAACAGAGAGGTAGGGGGTTAATTACCCTGCTAATGTGGTTCAATTGGCAATAGCTTTACTTCTGCGTCTTACATTTCTTTAGATGTCATACTTCCTCAGAAAATCACACTTCCTTCCGCATTTCACATTCCACTTTCTAAAACCTCTAGCTACCTGACGCCTTCCTCTTTCGGTCCCAGGTAAACTCCCACACAGGAAAACTTCCACCCTTTCATCTGCTGTTAGGAAAACTGCTACAGTGCGGAAAACTCACACGCCTTCTCATATATACAAATTGCGTTTTATTCGGAGATCTGGTTAAGGCGTGGGAATTCTACTAGTTGGCCAAAACGAAATGTGCGAGTCTTCCTAGTGATATAAATGCGTACGTAAGATCATAATGACACGAGATTTATGTAAAAGCTTTCAGAATCACTAAATCTTGAGTTATAATTTTCATATTTGGCATGTTAAAACATGCAATAAAAGTTAATCAAAAAACACCAAATTAATCGGTCTTTAGCTGTTTACAAGGCAGGTAAGCCGCATGCCTTTTTAGAAGATTTTAAGTTACACCCTAGTTATTTGGTATTAATAAACATTTTATGAAACCCAATAAAACGCACGCACACAGTCCAGTTGGCAAAGAGGAAAAGTGAGTTGAAGAGTATGTTGTCCCGGATATACGAAGTTTGCATGAAATTCAAACTGAGTATAAATAAGGGAAAACCCAAATTTATCGTTTTTGAGAGAGGAACGGGTAGCACTGAATGTAATGTAAGTATAAATGGACCTCTGATTGACCAGGTGAGTGAGTTTGTGTATTTAGGAAGCATGTTTGACAGAAAGAACAAATTGGATGGTGAAATTAGTAGGCGAGTGAATACTAATTGAATACTGAAGCATCAAAACGTACCAGCAGAATAAAGAAAATCAGTGATAGAGGACGTCGAAGCCTCAGGAGAGTAGTTACAGCTAATCGATGGAGTACTCCACAGGACCTCAGTGTACAGGTGAGTAAAAATGCTGAAACCTCGGTATGTACACGTACCATTCCAAGAGAACTTCATTCCATGGGTTACCGTGGTCGTGCGGCTGCTCATAAGCCTTTCATCTCCACTCGGAATGATACTCGTCGTTTAGCATGGTGTAAAGAACATTTATCGTGGAACGTAGATCAATGGAAACGGGTCCTATGGACTGATAAATCCAGATACACGATCCTTCAGTCTGAGGGCCATGTGTGGGTATGGCGGCAGCAGGGGAAACGCTATTTACCACAGTGTACTGTTCCTACGGTCAAGTTTGGAGCTGGTTGTGTACTCGTGTGGGGGTGTTTTTCGTGGTATGGTCCCTGCCTATTCGTTATCGTGGACAAGCCTGTTAAGCCGCCCCGGTGGCGCAGTGGTCTAAGGCGCTGGCCTCTGATCATTCGTCCGTAAGGGGTCCGGGTTCGAATCCCGGTCAGGCATGGATGTTGTTTATGTCTTACGGCACTGGCTCTCTCCCTTCCCTGGAACCAGTGACCCTAAATTAGGGACGGGCGACTGCTTATAGCCCATTGAGTTGCTCACGGTGGTCGTTAAACCTCCAATCAAAAAAAAACAAGCCTGTTAACCAGCACGTCTACCTCGATATTCTGGACAATTATGCCCTACCAACTCTGTGGCAATGCTATGGAAACGAGCCTTGTTGGTACCAGCAAGATAATGCACCTAGCCGTAAAGCAAGGACTGTTACGGCGTGGTTTGACGATAATTCCGTATCGTGTGTAGACTGGCCAGCACAGAGCCCTGATCTTAATTCCATAGAGCACCTATGGAATGAGTTAGAGCACCACATAGGAAGTTTGGAACCAAGGCCAACTACTAAGCAACAGTTAGCGGCAGCATTATGTACTGAATGGAAGCGCATACCTATCGCTGTGTTCCAAAACCTTGTCGAAAGCATGTCTCCAAGGGTCAGTGCTGCATGCATTAGGGCCAAAGGTGGATCGACACCGTACTAATGTATGCCAATAAATGCTATGTTGTGTTTCTCTTCTAGGTGTCCGGTGACTTTGTAACGTACCAGGAGATGTGACGTACCGGTCAGAAGGACGCACACGACATAAAGGCAGATAGGAATCAGAATAAAAAAACGTCCGCGTAGCTCAATTGTTAGAGCAACTTGTTCCGGAATAAGTGGGCTCGGGTTCGAATCCTGGCGTGGACAGAAATGACGGAGAAATTTACTTCGTTATAATGGCGCCCGAACTATCCGGATGACCCGACCGTTCAAAATCTCGCATTGGTGTGATGTTCTTTCCACACCGCGAGATAGGAAAAATAAGAGAATCCCTTCTCCAGCACTTCGAAAAAAAAAAGGGGGGGGGGGGAGATGATATAACGTACCAGGAGATGTGGCGTACCTGCCAGAAGGACGCACACGACATAAAAGCAGATAGGAATCAGAATAAAAAAACGTCCGCGTAGCTCAATTGTTAGAGCAACTTGTTCCGGAATAAGTGGGCTCTGGTTCGAATCCTGGCGTGGACAGAAATGACGGAGAAATTTACTTCGTTATAACTTTCGTCAATATATATATATATATATATATATATATAAGAAAATAAAAACAAATAAAAAAGAAAACTAGTTATTCATCACTAGGATAGCTATACTAAAAATAGTAAAACCAACATTAAAATTAATAAGATTCTGATTAATCTATAGAAGCTCACTAAGGTGATTTAATACATGCAAAGATTATTAAATAAACTGCTCGTGTATTTTATAATATTTCTCATGTATTCTGGAGAGTTAATTCTGCTCATTCTGATCATACAGATCCACAGTCTTAAGTTTATATATTTTTTTCTCTGGTTAAAATCTCCGCGCGTTGGTTTCTTGCTGTATGAGGAGGCCATCAGCCCCACCCTCACTGCCCCCCAGCGTCTAGGGAGTGGCGGAAGAGGTCAGCCATGTTCTCCTCTTGTGAGGAGAAAAGTTTTTGTAACACAAGAGGTAAGCTCGCTTCCTTGTTTTTGGGTTCTAGGTTTTATAAGTTCAATGTTTGTACTTCATGCACCTTTTCTCTGTCGTTTTTTAGCTTTTCAGCTTTTAAGCATTGGTTTGTCTGTTAACATTTATGCGGGTTTTAACTCTTACTTTTCTTTGTAACTTTGAGCGTCCTTTGTGGTACCTAGGAACAGAAGATGGCTAAGCTTGTTCCTTTTCTATGCGCTGTCTATGCGCTGTTTTTTCAAAGTAGTTAAGTTCTTAATAACTAATTAATTATGCACTTAAAGCACTGCTGAAATACTTTGTACATATTGCAACTAACTGTTTAAGGTATATAACTTTCACAAAGTTTTCTTTAGTTAATTATTATCTTTAACTTATTCTCGTTTTCGTGCTGTCATAAGTTGTAGAGTAGGGGGTTTTAGACTCAAGTTTTCTTTCAAAAATCTGTTCGTTATAAATTAACATTTCCTTTTTTAATTGCAATGTAAAATTTGTTTTTTAGGTTTAATTTCTCTCTCAAACGAACTTGGAATTTCGTTATAGCTGAAAATCATTTCTATTTATTATGTCACTCTCACAGCTTGAGTTCTCTTTAATCTTCTTCTCTCTGTTTAATAGTAACAGATGAAGAGCATGGGTCGGGCCATGAAGGTTAATGGATGCAAGCGAAATTGTTAACTAGTGCTAGGTCATGCTACTCTACGGAGGACATGACTTATATATATATTTTTTAAACTATTTTAGGTGGGAATGTTACTTGCATCTATGGCCTTGCAGAAACCCATTTCCAACTAGGTCTTTGTGGAAGTGAGAAAATGCAGAGTTTTTGCTGGTCCTTGATAAAGCCAAAGCTCAGTATTCTCGACACCTTCTACATTCAGTTGTTTTATTTTATTTTTTTTCTTTTCTCCTTTTACTCACACAGGTAGATACATAACCTTTTCTATGTTGTACTAGGTGTGAGTCAAAATTATATATGTATTTTTTTGCTTAGGTATCTTTATAGAATATATATATATATATATATATATATATATATACGAAGGCCGGGGCGGCCGCCCATATATATATATAAAGAAAAAACCGTGCTATTAAAGCGAAACTTGGCGAATAGCTACGGGGAGAGCAGACATGCAAATGATTAACGTTTCGTGCTATTCCGCATGTCCGTGCGTCCGAGAAAAGCGCTGCAATCGCAATCCTTGGCGTTTATAAGGCGGCGCGCAGGGGACTCCACATTCATGTCGAAGTGCACGGTAAGAGTCAGGTGAGATCTCTGAGCGATAAATATACCGAGGAGTCGCCGTAGATGTGCGTATGACGGAGTTTGAACGAGGCCGTACCGTCGGGATGAGAGAGGCAGCTCAAGCACGGTGGAATCGTGTTGAAAGCAATGGACACGGGATGGCACCCGGACGTAGCGGACTGGCTCTGGACGACCCAGACACACCACCAGGAGAGAAGACCATGGGATCGTGAGAGCGGTGCACACAGATGCAACGATGTACTTATCCAATATCCAGAGACATGTGGCGGCTGCACAAGGGACTCCTGTGTTCGCCAGAACTATTTCCATACGCTTGGCGGAAGCGAATCTGCATTAGAGAGTAACACATAGACGGCCGACAGCCCTTAACACCTGACCATCGTCGGCGTCAATTGCAGTCGTGTAGGCCTCGAGCAACGTGGAACGGTGCGGACTGGTGACGCATAGTGTTCAGCGACGAATCCCGCTTCTGTATGGGAACGGACAACCACCGTGTTTTGATGTGGAGGACCGCAGGTGAGAGCTACACTCCCAACCTCACTGTACAGCGGCACACGTCCCGAACTGCAGGCTTGATGGTCTGCGGAGCCATCGCGTATGATAGCCGGACTTCCCTCACAGTGATACGAAGGACGTCGACAGCTCAGCGCTACATACGGGACATTCTGCGGTCCCATGTGCGGAGGGGTGGCACGGAGCCATTTTCCAACCAGATAACGCCCGTTCGCACACAGGTCGGGTTTCCCAGGACTGTACGTCATGCTTTGACGCTTCCGTGGCCAGCCAGATTGGCTGTTCTGTCGCCCATCGAGCACGTGTGAGACGAGATGGGACGCCAGCTTTCTCAGTGTCCCAGTGTTCGTGATTTAGAGCGTCAGTTGCAATAAGAGTGGGCCAATCTGTCCCAGAATAACATACGGCATCTCTTTGATTTCATACCGGACGGTATCACCGCATGTATCCGAGCACGAGGCGGTCCGACGCGGTACTAACGCGGACCGGAATGTGTACCGTATATCGGCGAGAAATCGTCTTGCTGCTGTGATATTGTAATCACTTCTGACCTTGGTTTTTAACATCTGACTACTAAAACATCATTTCAATCGAACGCCTCCTTCTTGGTGCGCGGATTTTTTTGGCAATAAGTGTACATCATTTTAAACCTCTCACCAATTGCAGGTAACCTCTTCCTGGGCGGTGGAGGGGTGGGGACAAAAGAAAGTCAAATATCGCTACAACGCACCGTTTTCAAGATATTTGAGAAAATCCACTTATGCGGCCCACGGACTATTTCCGTTACCCATTTTCGTTACATCGAATATTTTTTACTTGGGATTTACGATACCACTCTCGGGAAAGAAGCAAAACTGCAATTATGATATGGCTTTTATTACATTTAGAATCCAGTTCTCGTAATTTACGCAGACTACAATGTGATATTGCTACGTTTATGAACATCTATGAAAATGCAAGTGCAAAGATTCGGCTGTTTGAAAATACAACACACATAAAAATTGGAAAGGGAGTGAGACAAGGTGACACCATATCTCCGAAGCTCTTTAATGCCACATTGGAGGGTGTTTTTCAGTCGCTGAGTTGGGAAAACAAAGGGATAAAGATTAATGGAGATTATCTAACCCACCTTCGTTTTGCTGATGACGTAGTCATTTTTGCAACTACCCCATCAGAGCTACAGAGTATGATCCAGGAACTTGCTGACAAGAGTAAAGAAGTGGGATTAAAAATGAACTTTCAGAAGACAAAAGTGATGTTCAATGCTTTTACAAGAAATGAAGATTTATCGATTGATGGAGAAAAGCTGGAGATAACAGACACGTACGTTTATCTTGGACAGCAGATATCAAGTGAGGGTCACATTGATGAAGAAATTAATCGGCGTACAAAACTTGCCTGGAGAGCTTTTGGAAGAAACAGCATAATTTTCAAGAGCAATATGCCATTATGTCTTAAAAGAAAAGTGTTTGATCAATGCATCCTTCCAGTGCTTACGTATGGTGCAGAGACGTGGACCTTAACTAAAAGAGACATACAAAGGCTGCAGACAACTCAAAGTAGCATGGAGAGGTGCATGCTTGGTGTAACCAGGAGAGATAAGAAGAGGAACTCGTGGATCCGAAAAATGACAAGAGTGGAAGACATCATGATCAGAGTTAAATCCCTGAAATGGCAATGGGCTGGACATACTGCCAGAAGGACAGATCATCGATGGACAGCCGAAATTTTAGATTGGATTCCAAGGGACAGGAAAAGACCCAGAAGAAGACCACATGGGAGATGGGTGGATGAAATTCGAAAGTATGCAGGGGTGACATGGAGGAGACTGGCACAAGACAGACCGTTGTGGAGGAAACTTGGGGAGACCTTCGTCCAGCAGTGGATTGATAATGGTTGACAATGATGATGATGATGATGCAAAACCTTTAAGTAAAATACAACGGCCGTTCCATAAAAACCGAGAGTAAAATCACAGAAAATGAAAAAATATAGGTACAGTAAAATATATGTTACTCTTTCTTAAAGTATCTACCTTTGGATGACATGCAACGGTCCCATCGTACAGTCCACTTTCCAAAGCATGTTGTAACGTACCAGGAGATGTGACGTACCTGCCAGAAGGACGCACACGACATAAAGGCAGATAGGAATCAGAATAAAATGTCCGCGTAGCTCAATTGGTAGAGCAACTTATTCCGGAATGAGGGGATCCGGGTTCGAATCCTGGCGCGGATAAAAATGACGGAGAAATTTACTTCGTTATAATGTGGCGAAGGCATTTTGTGGAAGCTGCTTTAGTGACCCCTGTACAGCTTCAATAACGTCAGCATCTGTGTTGAATATTGCGCCACGGAATTTCTCCTTTGGAAACAACCAGAAATCGCACGGGGTGAGGTCAGGACTGTAGACATGATTTCAATACTGCATTTCGTAAGAAATTGTTGAACAAAAGCAGCCACATGTGGGCGGGCATTATCATGGTGTAGGGTCCACTTGCCCACCAGTTCCGGTCGCTTAATCGGTATGTGTCCTCGCAGGCGCTTCAAGACTGAAATGTAATACTCAGAATTAACATAAATTTGTGAAAGAACGGCATGATGTTAGACTACACCTTTATGATCAGAGAAAATTATAATCATCACCTTCCCAGCTGATTAGGTTTGGCGGACATTTTTCAGAGGAGGCGAGCCTGTGTGTTTCCAGACACTCGTTGCGTGCTTCGTGAGTGGGTTGAAATAGTAGACCCATGTTTCATCGGCAGTTATTACTGTGTTTAGAAAGTTTGGGTATTTCGCAATCATTTGTTTCCACTCATGACACTTCTGAACTCTGGCTAACAGTTTGCAACTTATACTCTATATTCACTTTCCTTTTGATTTTACTATCTCTGGTTATTTTATTTTTCTATGTAAATTATCTTCTTACTGAACGAGATGTTATTTCACCCGCTGAATGAGATCTGGCAATGAGTGTAAGTCATGACGTGGTGGTAGCCAGTATAAATAGGCGCGTTCAACGATACCTGAGAGCGTTTGTTGTTGTACGGAGAGCGTTTGTTGTTGTACAGAGAGCGTTTGTTGTTGTACGGAGAGCGTTTGTTGTTGTACGGAGAGTGTTGGTTTATGTGAAAGAGAGCGTTTGTTTATGAGTATAGAGCTCCGTTCATGTGCAAGGAGCTACATGTTATTTGAGTAGCTCTGTGTGATGATACCAGTAGAAGTTCATAATAAAAGGTTTTACGTAAGTACGTCTTTCTCAGTTCATAGTACTGTCAGACCTCTGTCTGGCTGTTAGGCTTATTTCAATTAATATTACTAGTAACAACCAGCATAAGACTTTATTTATCCTAATTACTGCTACAACATTACTACCAGTTATAAGTTTGGTTAATACTATTACTACACTACTAGCAGGAGACTTTATTCATGATCTTAATTAACTAGTAACAACAACCATTCAAATTCACTATTAGAAGCTTAGTACGAGCATATAATTCCGTAGTAGAAGCATTATAAAACATTACTAGCTTAGTTGAAAGCTTTGTTCATTATAGTTAGCTTAGTTAGCTGGAAGAAGAAGTATATTCATTATAAGTTGTTCTTTCGTCAGGTGACGAGGTACCCATCTGGGAAACACGCGATGCAGCAGTGATTTGTCTCGTAAAATGCGAAATGCCGACATTTTTGAGATATTAGTTGACGACGCTATGTCTTCACACGACATTCGTCGATCTTCTTTCAGGATTGCCCAAACGATGTTAACAATACGCTACGTAATACTTTCAAGTCGACCAGGCCTAGGGACGAATTCTGCCGACAAGCGCCCTTTTTTGAAATCATGGTGCCATCTAAAAATCGTTGACACACCCAGACATTTATGTTTGCAAGCTTTTTTCATTAAATCAACTGCTTCTGGAGCCGTTTCACCCAAACGAAAGCAAAATTTTATCGCACAACATATTTCACTTCTTAACTCGTAATCACTCACCTTCATAGCAATGTGGAGAAACGCAGACGTACTTTTAAGCAATTGCGCAATAACAAAAATAGAATCGTCTGCCACGGCTAATAACTGTTGCCATAGATACTTCCTTAATTCAGTTAGTCGTCTGCGTAGTTATTTTTCCCTTTCGCACTGTTGCCAACTCAAAAAAAAAAAATACTCTCAGTTTTTATGGAACGGATTTTGTATATTGCAGAGTAACAATGAAATTAACTATTGAATTAAAATTTTGATGTGAAGGAAATGGGCCATTTCCGTTTCATCGAAATTTTTTACTTGAGATTTACTTTTCTACTGTCGAGAGAGATGCATAACGTAAAACAAAACAAAAATTCTGTGCTCTGGGCAGTTTAGGGAAACCCTATGTTCCTCGCAAACCTATCTTCGTTTCACCTGTGTTATATCCTAATGTACTTCCTTCAAAAGAACGTTAATTATACCCGTGTTTTTTTTTTTTTTTTCGTATTCTTCGTTTGCATGGATTTTTTAAAGTTTTGGTAGAACCAAAAGGAAAATTTAGAGTGAAAATAAACAACCCCTCGCAAGAAAATTACTTCGAGCTCCAAGCATATTTATTCTACCCAACTTTTATTCTTTAACTTATGGTTCTAAATCATTGATTCCTCCACGAGTACCTCAGAAATGAAATTAAATCGAACCGTTGATAAATTTCAGATGCGAAAAAAAAAATCCAAGTTTGCTGTTGTTAAACCGCTCTGAAGGAATAATACGCATTTCCTGTGGCGGAGGGAGCCCATTTGATGGAAGAGAATACGTAACAACCTCTTCTTTCCGAAGCCGTGTTTTTGTTGAATAATTTTAGTGCGGCCCACTCTTCTACACGAAACATTTATGGGGTTGCAGAAACAGGAAGAAAGGCTATATTGGACCTCAGGCTTTGAAGTTCGGCCATCATAAAGATTTATGCGGCATATAAAGAGCATAAAATGCCGTCTGGCAAGATAAAAGACAAGATAGATTCTTGTTCTACCTATCTTATTTTTTTGCTCTGATGTGTGATTTTTAAGCGAAAGATAAATATGGTGAATGGTCACTGTAAGAAACACTAGCGAAGGATTTCATGTTTACGGAACTGCTGAGGTTCTTTACATCACGCAGTAAAGGAGATGCCTTGCGTGTCAAACTACTCGACAAAAATAGTGATAAAATAAAACCGTGGGTGATATACTCTTCTTCTTTTTCTTGCTTAAGGAGAGTGAGTAACAAAGACACGCAATCCCAGCCTTGGAGTTATTAATTCAAGAGCATCAGCACTACGACTCGACATTTTTGCATCATATCTTCCTTTAAAATGCTAATGATGTCAAAAATATGCGTCACAATTTTCGAAGAAAAAGCGTTGTTCGATAATAAAAAAAAAAGCAGCTTAACAAGTGGAATTTTCTCTCTCTTTGTAAAGAACGGGAGAAAAAAAGTATAGAATTTTTTTTTCTGCTGGAATTTTGCTGTGCATTATGGAAATCACTGCGCAATGAAGGATGTTTAGGCAAACATATGCAAAACTGCGCATGCTCATCACCAACGCTGTGAGAAACAATGGCGAAGATATAGTTGTTTGTTCAACATCATGAAACTACGCTTAAAGTGAGAAAATTATGTGGTTTAATATTCCGGCAAATGTCGAACGTTTTCTGTGATTGTTCCCATCATTTTTTTAAAATGAATGACTGCACAAGCCGAGAAATAACAGAACCTCAGAAAAAGTACAATCGTAATGACCGTCAAAACTAGAAACCATGTGTTGGATCTGGCATATACACTGCTGGCCACCCAAAATGTAACTCCAAGAAGGACACGAGATAGCAAAGCCAGATTTACTGGACACATAACAACAGATACAAAGATGAAACGATTGAGCTTACAGTCCCGTGCGACTTGCGGAACACGCAGACATCAACAGCCCCATGGCTGGAAATAACGGCCGCTACACGCCGCAGCATCGAACGAAAGAGGCTTTGGATGTGGGCTTGGGGTATGTCGGTCCAGGCTGCTTCCACAGTTCATCAGGCGTAGCCGCGGGTGGTGCTTGCCGGGCCACTCGGTTGCCGATCAGCGACCAGACGTGTTCGATGGGCGACATATCGGGAGAACAGGCGGGCCACGGCAGCAGTGACACCTGGTGGGCCGTGAAGAAATTTTGCACGATGCGTGCCACATGCGGGCGCGCATTGTTCTGTTGATACGTGGCCACTGGCAGGTCCTGCATGTAAGGGAGGACTACAGGCTCCAAAACGTCGGAGATGTAGCGGTTGCTGTTGAGTGTACCGGTGATGCGTACCAGAGGGGTGCGGGTGTCATATCCAATTGCGCCCCAAACCATAACGCCAGACGACTGACCGGTATGGCGATGCATAATGCAGGCGTCATAAGTCTCTCGCCGCGGTGTCGCCATACGCGGATCCGACCATCGTGGTGTTGCAGGCAGAAGCGGGATTCGTCGGAGAAGACAATGTCTTGCCATTCCGTAATCCAGGTGCGGCGTTCAGCTGCCCACTGCCGCCGCACTCGCCGGTGGTGTAGCGTCAATGGTAATCGGAGCAATGGGAGCCGTGCGACAAGTCTCCGCCCCTGCAGACGACGTCGAACGGTACGTGCTGACACAGGCAGGCCTATAGAAGAGAAGGGCTGGTCCTTAGAGCCGGCTCCCCTGAAGACGCGAGCTGGAGATGATGACGTAGTCATGCTGCAGCAGCGAGTTGGTAGTGGGGTTTTCAGAAGCCACTGTTCCACGGGAAATCCGAAATAATCAGTTTAAAAGTCAAGGAAAAGCTACATAACTGTGAAGCACTACAATAAAGAGAATGAAAATGAACTAAACTATCATCACTGTAGTTAAAAACAAAACAAAAAAACGTTATTTAAACTTTAAACATATGTTTTAACGTTACAGTATTGGGCATATAAACACATGATTGTGTATTACGCAAAAGGCTCAGCGACTAATTAACAGTTGATTATTTATAAAACACAGCATTGGAAAATTTTTCCGAACACTGTGTTTTGCCGGTAACAAAAATCAAAATGCAGTTGTATAAATGATAATACTTGTTTTCCTCTTGTGCCTTGTTTTCTGTGTGTCACCTATTAAATACATATATATCTAGGGAAAATTTATGCCATTCTAAAGCGCTGATCATAGAATTTAAGTTTTCTGTTTTCTACAATTGTGTAATCACATTGTAGAAGATATATCTTATTTCTCCAAAAACGTTTCTAATTGGATTCTCTAATATTTTTTTTTATTTCGTTCTAAGACCACAATTTTTGAATTAAGTACGTTTATATTTTAGGAGCTTCGAACTGACAAAAATCAGCTTCCATTTCATTTCATTTATTTCGTTATGGGGTTACATTTCAAAATTAATTTTATAACATATAGTATTAAGAAACACAACATATATAATGTGAATACTTATGTACATTGTAACCACAGAACAGGAAATTGAGTAAAAGGCTATATATACAGTATATATAGCCTGAGTGAATTACAATTCCCCTAAAGTACGTAGTCAAGTCAAACGTCCTGCACATATAAAATTTACTCATATCTGATCTAATTAATAATTTTTACCATAGAATGTTATACTTTAATTTGTTAGCAAATATTTTTTTAGTTGCTTTCGAAAATAATTATAATTATTAATATGTGTTAATTGACAAGGTAGGTTATTCCATAACATCAATCCCCGGTAATCAATAAATCTTTTTGGGTTAAAGTGTTTAGGCATTGGTAACAAAAATGTATTTCTATCTCTTGTTTAATAGTCGTGACGTACAGTGTTCAGTTGAATTAAATGTTGATACCTATTCTCTGTTATTCTTTTATACATGAATCCTAATAATCTAAATTTCCAAAATTTCTCAATATCTAAAAATCAATAAGAATTTATCCGTAGCCCCATATTCAAGTTAATTCCCTTAAAATTATTTAAAATTCTGACCATTCTATTTTGTAATTATTGAAATTTATATAAATTAGTCTTAGTTGTTTGCCCCCATACTAATAAACAATAAGTCAAACATGGATAAATCAGACTGTAGTACAACATTTTTAATGTTTTAATTGTTAAATTATTTGAAATTCTCGTAATTAAACCCAATATCCCAGAAATTTTGTTTACAATATTTTGAATATTTTTGTTTACTTTAGGGTTAATTATGCAGATCCATCGGATTGAATAGGTAAACTATTACGGTAAGTCCACTTGAAGACAGTAATTTAATCCAATCGGCTTGACTAGGTAAACTATTTATGTACACGCATACAATAGATACATACACTCTTAAACATTCACGCGATCTATTTGTATCTCTCTTTCTATGTATTACAGTATCATCATCATCATCATCGTCAACCATAATCAATCCATTGCAGGACGAAGGTCTCCCCAAGTTTCCTCCACAACGGTCTGTCTTGTGCCAGTCTCCTCCATGTCACTCCTGCATACTTTCGAATTTCATCCACCCATCTCCCATGTGGTCTTCTTCTGGGTCTTTTCCCGTCCCTTGGAATCCAATCTAAAATTTCGGCTGTCCATCGATGGTCTGTTTTTCTGGCAGTATGTCCAGCCCATTGCCATTTCAGGGATTTAACTCTGATCATGATGTCTTCCACTCTTGTCATTTTTCTGATCCACGAGTTCCTCTTCTTATCTCTCCTGGTTACACCAAGCATGCACCTCTCCATGCTGCTTTGAGTTGTCTGCAGCCTTTGTATATCTCTTTAAGTTAAGGTCCACGTCTCTGCACCATACGTAAGCACTGGAAGGATGCATTGATCAAACACTTTTCTTTTAAGACATAATGGCATATTGCTCTTGAAAATTATGCTGTTTCTTCCAAAAGCTCTCCAGGCAAGTTTTGTACGCCGATTAATTCCTTCATCAATGTGACCCTCACTTGATATCTGCTGTCCAAGATAAACGTACGTGTCTGTTATCTCCAGCTTTTCTCCATCAATCGATAAATCTTTTTTTATCAGCTTTTCTCCATCAATCGATAAATCTTCATTTCTTGTGAAAGCATTATACACAAATAAATACTCGTATATTGCAAACGATAAAACAGTCTAGTACGATTAAACATAACACGCTAGAAAACTGCTCGCAACGATAGCCCATCAGGACGGGAAGGAGTGCTCCAAGCAGCACGGTGACGTCACAAATGGTCCCCCAACGGCTTCCCCGAGGACCGTGTCGGCATTCGGTTTCTCAAAGCGATGAACCAGTCCTTCTCTCTTTAAAGCCCTGTGACACAGGTTCTTGCGCAACACACCCTAATTCCTGCGCTAACGTTCTTGATGTGGCGGTGAGAGCCGTCAATGCCCGCCGCACAACATGCCGGTCCTCTCGTTCGGTGGTGTGCCGCGGCTGCGGCAATCGCTCACTTCGGTCCGTCCGTCCCTCTTGCACCCACCAAACCCATACTCGCCTCACTGTTGCTGGATGTCGTCCCACACGGGTGCCGATGTCTCGGCACGATGAACCGCTGTCGCGATAAGCCACTATTCGTCCTCTGTCGAACTCCGAAACGTGCTGGAATGACTGCCGTATTCTGCGACGAGGCATCAGGAAGCTTCCCACGCACAGGTCCGGTAGTACAACACACGTCCACTACTTACACCCCGCCTTCTGTGCACCCTTCTTATAGTGCTTCTCGGTAGCGTGCCGGGCTTGTATGATTTGCATATGCCCTGCAATGCTAATCGTTTGCAAGTCCTCTCGCGGGCGACGCATGCTGCGAATTTCAGGCCAATCGGATGCTTCCTTCTTGGTGTTGCCTTTTGGGTGGCCAGCAGTGTATATATGTGACCAAACTCCTTTTACGAAGTTATTTTTCCTAAGTAATTTGGTGTTTTGTGAGACTTTGGAAACGTCAAGCATGTTAGATATGGCAGCTGATTTCATTTCTGTAACTGTAATCGTGATGGCCATTATTCGCTGCGGCTTTACCCATGTGAAGTCAGAAGTTGGTTTTTGCGGACTAATAATAGTTTGTTTACATGAGTTTTCCCATTGCTTAAGATGGTTCCTTACCTCTGATCATTCGTCCGAACGGAGTCCGGGTTCGAATCCCGGTGAGGCATGGATGTTGTGTTTGTCTTACGGAACTGGCTCTCTCCCTTCCCTGGAGCCAGTGACCCTAAATTAGGGACGGGCGACTGCTTATAGCCCATTGAGTTGCTCACGGTGGTCGTGAAACCTCCAATCAAAAAAAAAAAAAAAAAAAAAAAAAGATGGTTCCACCTAAAATCTCTGCCTTATGTTTCCAATGGTAAAACTTCTTTGCATATTTTCTTCGCAGTTAATGTATTCCCAAGGATGAAAATTTGCACATCGATAAAACTAATTTTATGTTATAGCATGGGATACTTGCTAAAACATAACCATAATTATATTAAAAATTAATAATTTTACTTTGAGTAATCTTCAGTCTTGTTAATAGATGGCACGACCTGTACATTGATGACGTCAGTAGATAAACAAATGTTGGATTGCTTAGTTATGATTATGTTTCAGTATTAAATATCCCATGGTATAACTTAAAATCAGTTTTATCGATGTGCAAAATTTCATCCTTGGGAATACATTAATTGCGAAGAAAATACACAGTGCGTCAAAGAATTTTTAAGACAGGCGCTAGATTTCAGCCTACGGTGGCGCCACCAGTGTAATCGCGAATGCGTTATAAACCGTGATCATCTGCTTGCTTTCTGCCGAAAGTACTGCGCACTTTTTAAAGTAACTCAAACGAAACGGGTGTTCATTAGAGAAGTTAAATTTTTTTCATGTTGAATTATTAAGATGGAACAAAGGGCTGTTATTAAATTTAACGCAAAACTTGGTAAAAGTGCCTCGGAAACGTACCAAACGATGAAACAAGTTTACGGTGAGTTTTGTTTAAGTAGATCAAATGTTTTCCTGTGGCACAAACGTTTTTTGGACAGAAGAGATACGCTAGAAGATGATAAGCATACCGGAAGACCAAGTTCATCTAGGACACCTGAGATTATTGAAAAAGTGCGTGATTTCGTGGCAAACAATCGATGTGCGTCACTAAGAATGATGGAAGAGTCTTTAAACATCAACAAAGAAACGATTCGAACCATCCTGCATGAAGATTTGGGCAAAACAAAAGTCTGTGCTAAATTTGTTCCACACACGTTAACCAATGAACAATAATCAAGGAGAAGTGCACATTGCAGAGACATCATTTCAGCCGCTGAAAATGATCCAAACTTCTTAAAATCGATTGTCACTGGTCATGAAACATGGTGTTTTCAATATGATCCTAAAACAAAGCGACAAAGGGCGGAATGGAAGTCAAAATATTCGCCACAAGCCAAAAAACAAGAAAAGTTCCATCAAAAATCAAAACAATGCTCATTACATTCTTCGATAGTAAGGGTATTACCCCCAAAGAATTTGTTCCAAGTGGACAAACAATTACTGGTGAGTTTTATTTAAATGTTTTGAGGCGTTTGATGGGCAGAATTCGTCGCATTCGTCCAGAATATCGAGATGAAAACAGTTGGTGTTTGTTGCCCGATAATGCACCCAGTCACACCTCACTTCTTGTTCGTAGATTTTTAGCAAAAAATAACGTTTGTGTGTTGAATCATCCACCGTATTCGCCTGATTTAGCACCCTGCAACTTTTCTTTGTTCCCAAAACTTAAAATGACGTTAAAAGGGTGTTATTTTGATGATATTTCGACCATACAAACAGCTTCGACGCGTGCTTTGGAGGCAATTCCGCAAAGTGAACTGGAACAGGCATTCGAATCATTATTAAATCGCTGTAACAAGTGTATTGAAGCCGGAGGGACTTATTTTGAATAACAAACCAAAACAAATAATAATTTTTTGTTTCTATTTAATTTTACAGACCCAGTCTTAGAAATTCTTTGACGCACTGTGTATGTAAAGAAGTTTTACCATTGGATACATAAGGCAGAGATTTTAGGTGGAAACACTGTAAATTGAAGGGGTTCAGGAAAATCACACTTTTCGCAAATTTATTAAAGATGTGCCTAACTTTTTCTCACTACGCAGTTGTGCTAATAAATCCTGCCACCTAAATTTAGAGATAACTTTCCATAATTTTCCTCTGGAAGGCCGAAACTGAAAAACGAATGGCTGTGTAAAATTAAGCGCGATGATATCCATCCCAATGTAGATTCTTGAATATGTTTTCCCAAATTTAACGAGGAAGATTTTGAATATTATGGCACTAAGAATAGAAGGTGGTTAAAACCTGGCAGTACACCTCGATATTTAATTTCCGAAAAAATGTGATAAGGGAAAAACTAATTGCATATCTATCTACATTCTTTCCCCAAAGAGCGAACCATATCTTTAATTTATCTTTTATTTAATGTTATGCCTTCATTTACGCTTTCCAACCGTAGGTTGAAGAAGCGTATATGCTCCAGCTTTGTCCGTCCGTCTGTTCGTCCGTCCTTCCGTCCGCACGATAACTCACGTGAAAACGGTTCGATTTCGACGAAATTCTAGTATGTGCTAGGGAACCGCCTGGGGACGATCCCTATTGAAAATGGGCGAAGCAGGGTCAAAGGTCAGGACATAGGAGCGGGATCCATTCCATTGCTCTTATGCGTCATAACTTGCGTAAAAATTGTTCGATTTCGATGAAACTTTAGTATGTGGTAGGGAACCACCTAGGGACGATCCCTATTGAAAATGGGTGAAATTCGGTCAAAGGTCAGGATATAGGAGCTGGATCCATTCCATTGCCTTTATGCGTCATAACTTGCGTAAAAATGGTTCGATTTCGATGAAACTTTAGTATGTGGCAGGGAACCACCTGGGCACGAGCCCTATTGAAAATGGGCGGAATGAGGCCAAAGGTCAGGACATAAAAGCGGGATATATTCCATTGCCTTTATGCGTCCTAACATGAGTAAATATGGTTCGATTTCGATCAGATTTTAGTATGTGGTAAGGAACCACCTGGGGACGAATCCTTTTGAAAATGAGCGGAATGGGGTCAAAGGTCAGGACATAAAAGCGGGATCCATTCCATTGCCTTTATGCATCATAACATGCGTAAATATGGTTCGATTTCGATTACATTTTAGTATGTGGTAGGGAACCACCTGGGCACGAGCCCTATTGGAAATGGGCGAAATGGGGTCAAAGGTCAGGCAGGGCATAAGAGCGGGATTTATTCCATTGCCCTTATGCGTCATAACTTGCGTAAAAATGGTTCGATTTCGATGAAATTTTAGTATGTGGTAGGGAGCCACTGGGGACGAACCCTATTGAAAATGGGCGAAATGGGGTCAAAGGTCAGGACACTGGAGTGGGATCCATTCCATTGCCCTTGTGCATCATAACTTACCTAAAATGCTTGGATTGCGACAAAACTTTATCATGTTGTTCCGGAGGTATAGTGAACCGGTTCTGTTGAATATCAACGAAATGGGGTCAAAGGTCATTGCACAAAAGCCAGATTTATTCCACAGCCATTATTCTCATAACTTGCGTAAAACTGCTTCTATTGCAACAAAACTTTAGCATATTGTTCCGGAGGTATAGAGAACCGGTTCTGTTGAATATCATCGAAATGGGGTCAAAGGTCAGGACACAGGAGCGAGATTTATTCCACAGCCATTATCCACATAACTTAAGTAATAATTTCTGGTATGTTGGAAAGCGTATCATAATCAATGCATTGCATGATTTTTCTAACTTGTTTTATTTTCATAGAGAGTGAGTCGAAAGTTTTGCATCATTTGGATCACTTTATGTCTTCATGCGGACCTTTACGACGAAAGCTGACTAGCATTCAAAGTATAGGCCATCTGTAACGTATACTCTATATTCACTTTCCTTTTGATTTTTACTATCTCTGGTTATTTTATTTTACTATGTAAATTATCTTCTTACTGAACGAGATGTTATTTCACCCGCTGAATGAGATCTGGCAATGAGTGTAAGTCATGACGTGGTGGTAGTCAGTATAAATAGGCGCGTTCAACGATACCTAAAAAAGAGCGTTGGTTTATGTGAAGGAGAGCGTTTGTTGTTGTACGAAGTGAGCTGTGGTTTATGTGTCAGAAAGCTGGTGCTGTATAAAGAGTTCGTTTATGTGAGAGCGAGAAGTTCATAATAAAGAGTTTAAGTAAGTACGTCTTTCTCAGTTCATAGTACTGTCAGACCTCTGTCTGGCTGTTAGGTTTATTTCATTTAGTGTTATTAGTAACAACCAGCATAAGGTTTTATTCATCTTAATTACTACTTCAACATTACTACCAGTTATAAGTTTGTTCATTACTATTACTACACTACTAGCAGGAGACTTTATTCATGATCTTAATTAACTAGTAACAACAACCATTACTAGAAGAAACTAGTAACAACAACCATTTGAATTCATTATAATATTAGTGAAAGCTATATTCACGATAATTAGCTTAGTTAAAAGGCGAATTCATTATACATCGTGTTGCAACATCTTTAGCCATCTGTCTGCCAGTTCTTCGATTCTACAGAGGTGAGTCGAAAGTTTTGCAATATTTGGATCACTTTATGTCTTCATACATACCTTTACGACGAAAGCTGACTAGCATTCAAAGTATAGGCCATCGTGTTGCACCGTCTTTAGCCATCTGTCTGCCAGTTCATTGATTCCGCGGCGGTACCAGTTCTTGTCCTTCGAGGCGAAGAAATCCTTCACCTCAGCTGCTACCTCCTCCTGGTTGTTGAAGTGCCGCCCGCGAAGGAAGCGGGGTATGGACCGAAACAACTAATAATCCGACAGGGTAAGTTCCGGTGATGGCATCGGTTCGATGCCCTCACGTTCCTGGAGTTTTGCCAAGGTCGTTCGTGCGGTATGAGGCCGAGCGTGGTCCTGCTGTAGGAGAGCGCGCTTTCTGTTCACCACTGTCGGTTACTTCTCCTCCAAAACGGCATACATCCGCTCCAGGCCGCGGGTGGCCGAGTGGACAACGTTCGTGACTGCCACGGAAAGGACCTCAGGTTCGATCACAGGCAGGTACGAACGCTCGATCCACTAAATATCCGCCGTGCGTCGGATGGGCACGTTAAGTCGTCGGACCCAGGGTACTGGCCCCCGGTAATAAATAAGGGCGTCTTCCTCCCCTTTCTACTTCACTTCCGTGTCACTTTGGTAACGGGCACTCTGGTCCAAATCTCCTAGCTTCCTATTTCTAAGGGTTGTTTAAGACCTGGGGTCAGACACTCCTTCCTAAAATCCTCTACATATGATCATGATCACATCCGCTCCAGCTGTTCAGAGTAGAGGTTGGCGTTGATGTTCCGACCGACTGGAACAAATTCGTAATGGATTATTCCCTCAAAATTCTACCAGACTCAGAGCATCACCTTGTGCTCGAAGCGCCCACCTTTAGCAACAGGTTCAGGAAGCTGTCCCGGGATCAACCACTGCCGTTGTGTGTTGGGATTACGGAAATAGACCCACTTTTCATCGCACGTAACAGTTCTCTTGACGAAACGTACATCGTCCGAGTTTTCTAGCAATTTCATGCACACTTCCACTCGGCGGTTTGTTTCAGCTGGTGTCAGCTCGTGAGGGAGAAGCATGACATTGCCGAGGTCCTGAAGGTGAAGAACTACGGTGGTCTGTGATATGCCCAGCTCGCCTGATAATCTCCGAGTGCTGGTTGTCGGATTTGCCTCAATGGTGTGGCGCACGGTCTCCGAATCCACGGTTTGCGGCCTATCTGACCTTGACTGATCGTCGAGGTTTCTGTCACATGAGCGAAACTTCTTGAAGCATCTGGTTACGTTGTTGTGGTACACGGAACCTTCCCCTTTCTCATGACAAATGTTTCGTTTTTGCTTGATCACTGTTATGGCCGAGTTCAAACTCGTAAAGTGAAATTTCCTTAATTAGCGGGTGTGGTTGTTCATCTTTTAGGCGTCCCAACCACAGACTGAACGACGACATGCACTGCTGTTCACAGCAACGACTACCACTTTATATCCCTTTCGACTGACTGCAGTGCACTACTTGAACTAGCTTAAACACGTGACATACCAGCCGCAGCTCATGCGTTTATACAAATATTGCAAAACTTTCGACTCACCCTCTGTAAGTAGATTGCATAGCGTGAGGAAATGTGAAGCCTTTTGTTGTTTTAACCGTATTTTGTTTCCTTATTACACATTTTTTTTTGGGCTTCTATATGTTTTGTTTCCCGAAAAAAGATTCCCAAGTTTATGTTTCAGATGTTTCGCAAATGTCTGACTATAAGAACGTGAAAATTTAATACACCATGTATGAGAAATGCTTTATTAAATACTTCGCCCTGACTAATGGGGATTTTCTCCTGCGTCGTGACAAATAAACATCGAACACCGCATTGTCTTGGTATATTTTTGCAACCTTGATTTATTGTTCCAAGAAATTAATTTCATCTTCTTCGCCCTGTATGTAGCTCTATTAATTCGTTTGCATACTCCAAGACGTTAAAATTTAGAAAATTGACCAACAGTAAGGGATAATATAGTGGCAACATTGAATCAGCAGCCATGCTGGTCCGCAGGAATCTGATTCTGGCGTCACATGAATAAGGTCCATCGGAATACTCGTGTGCGATATTCAAAGCTGAGAGGTACGTGTATATCTTTAAAAAGTTAAAGCAAAGAAGAAGTTAGAAAAATCATGCAATGCATTGATTATGATACGCTCTCCAACATACCAGAAATCATTACTCAAGTTATGAGGATATTGGCTTTGGGACAAATCTCGCTCCTGTGCACTGACCTTTGACCCCATTTCGATGACATTAAATAGAATTATTTCAGTATACCTCCGGAACAACATACTAAAGTTTTGTCGCAATAGAAGCATTTTTAGACAAGTTATGAGGATAATGACTGTGGAACAAATCTCGCTCCTGTGCCTTGACCTTTGACCCCATTTCGATGACATTAAATAGAATTGGTTCAGTATACCTCCGGAACAATATGATAAAGTTTTGTCGCAATAGAAGCATTTTTAGACAAGTTATGAGGATAATGACTGTGGAACAAATCTCGCTCCTGTGCCCTGACCTTTGACCCCATTTCAATGACATTAAATAGAATTGTTTCAGTATACCTCTGGAACAACATACTGAAGTTTTGTCGCAATAGAAGCATTTTTAGTCAAGGTATGAGGATAATGGCTGTGGAATAAATCTCGCTAACAACATGATAAAGTTTTGTCGCAATAGAAGCATTTTAGTCAAGGTATGAGGATAATGACTGTAGAACAAATCTCGCTCCTGTGCCCTGACCTTTGACTCCATTTCAATGACATTAAATAGAATTGTTTCAGTATACCTCTGGAACAACATACTGAAGTTTTGTCGCAATAGAAGCATTTTTAGTCAAGGTATGAGGATAATGGCTGTGGAATAAATCTCGCTCCTGTGCCCTGACCTTTGACCCCATTTCGGTGATATTAAACAGAATTGGTTCAGTATACCTCCGAAACAGCATGCTAAAGTTTTGTCGCAATCGAAGCAATTTTACTTACGTTACGAGGAATAAGGGCGATGGAATGAACGCCGCTCCTATGTCCTGACCTTTGATCCCCTTTTCGCTCATTTTCTATAGGGTTCGTCCCCAGGTTGTCCCCTACCGCATACTAAACTTTCATTGAAATCGAACCATTTTTACGCGAGTTATCGTGCGGACGGACAGACAGACGGACAAAGCTGGAGCATATACGCTTCTTCAACCTACGGTTGGAAACCGTAAATAAACCGCGTGCATGGGGGAAAAAAAGGCAATGATTCTGCAACACGACAAAGCCAAAACCCCACGCCATTGCTTTCATTTCAGAGGCCATTCAGGAAATCGGGTTTGAAGTTCTTGAAGTTTGCTCACAACCTGCAGCCCAGATTTTGCGCCGTCCGACTTTTGGCTGTTTTTTGCCCTCAAGAGATAACTGGAAGCAATTCAGATCCTCTGGGACGAAGATGTTCAAGCCGCTACGAGGAAATAGTTCCGAGAAAAACCTGAAGATTTTTACAGAGACGGGCTTAAAAAAGGTGTTAACGTTGGCGTTTAAGAATCGAGCGTAACGTGGATTATGTCGAAAAATAAAATATGTGAATTAAAATCGAAATCCTGCCTTGTTTTGTTTCAATTTCGTACCTTGCCACTGGGCTTGTACAGTACGTTCAAAAAGTTCCGGAACTCTTTATATTAAAAACGAATGAGTGCAGATAATACCTGTTTATGCCGTGTTTCCTTCGAAGTAGTTACCCTGTGCAACTATGCATTTTTGCCAGCACTCATACAAAGATTTAAATGCAGATTGCAAGCCTTCTTTTGTCACATCCTCCAGTGCCTCCGTCGCAGCTCGTTGCACTTCTTCGGAACTTGAGAAGCGTCGCCCCTTAAGCAAATTCTTAATCCAGGGAAAACGGAAAGTCACGCGGGGAGAGATCAGGGGAATAAGGTGGTTGTGGAAGAACGGGAATGTGATGGTTGGGCAGGTAATCGGACACCAGGAGGGATCTGTGAGCCGGCGCATTATCGTGATGGAACACCCACGAGTTGGTCTTCCGAAGATCAGGTCGCTTGCGTCTCACTGGTTCTCGGAGACGTTTCAGGACGTTGGCGTACTGTTCTTTAGTGACTGTACGACCATGTTGAAGGAATCCCTTGTGTACGACCCCCTTGCAATCGAAGAAAACGGTTAACAAGACCTTTCCTTTGGAGCGGTCAGCCTTGAACTTTTTTGGTTGTTGTGACGACGGTGATTTCCACACTTTTGACTGTCGGTTGGATCGGAGGGTCGTACAGAAAGAACCAAGTCTCATCGCCAGTGATCAATCGATTCAAGAGATCGGGATCTGAATTCAATGCATCCATGTTATCCCCGCAAACTTGCATGCGCTCATCCATTTTTTCTTGTCAGGTTTTTTGGAACAATTTGTTGGCACACGTGATGCATGCCCAGTTTCTCTGTTAAAATGGCATGGTAACTTCCAACTGAGATGCCGGCAACTTCCAACTGAGATGCCGGCAACTTCTGCAATAGTTTTTCGACAGTCATTTTTCACAATGTCTTTGACAATGGCGATTTGTTCATCCGTTGTGGATGTTGAAGATCGTCCTGACCTCTCATCATTCTCGATACTCTGTCACCCGTTTTCGAATCGTCAATGCCACTCATAAACTCTAGTTCGATTCATTGCACTCTCACCGTACGCTGACTTAATCATTTGAAAAGTCTCAGCAAAATATTTTCCGAGCAGAACACAAAATGTTACACTTGTTCAAAATTCGACATCGTTGTCCTCACGACGGAGAGCCTCGAATTCCTGAAATCACGAACTACGCACTTACGCTGTTCAAAATTCGACATCGTTGTCCTCGCGACGGAGAGCCTCGAATGCCTGTTATCACGTACTACGAACTTACGCTGTTCAAAATTCGACATCGTTGTCCTCACGACGGAAAGCCTCGAATGCCTGAAATCACGAACTACGCACATACACTGTTCAAAATTCTACATCGTTGTCCTCGCGACGGAGAGCCTCGAATGCCTGAAATCACGAACTACGCACATACGCTGTTCAAAATTCGACATCGTTGTCCTCACGACGGAGAGCCTCGAATGCCTGAAATCACGAACTACGCACATACGCTGTTCAAAATTCGACATCGTTGTCTTCACGACGGAGAGCCTCGAATGCCTGAAATCACGAACTACGCACATACGCTGTTCAAAATTCGACATCGTTGTCTTCACGACGGAGAGCCTCGAATGCCTGAAATCACGAACTACGCACATACGCTGTTCAAAATTCGACATCGTTGTCTTCACGACGGAGAGCCTCGAATTCCTGAAATCACGAACTACGCACATACGCTGTTCAAAATTCGACATCGTTGTCCTCGCGACGGAGAGCCTCGAATGCCTGAAATCACGAACTACGCACATACGCTGTTCAAAATTCGACATCGTTGTCTTCACGACGGAGATCCTCGAATGCCTGAAATCACGAACTACGCACATACGCTGTTCAAAATTCGACATCGTTGTCCTCACGACGGAGAGCCTCGAATGCCTGAAATCACGAACTACGCACATACGCTGTTCAAAATTCGCCATCGTTGTCCTCACGACGGAGAGCCTCGAATGCCTGAAATCACGAACTACGCACATACGCTGTGCAAAATTCGACATCGTTGTCCTCACGACGGAGAGCCTCGAATGCCTGAAATCACGAACTACGCACATACGCTGTTCAAAATTCGACATCGTTGTCTTCACGACGGAGAGCCTCGAATGCCTGAAATCACGAACTACGCACATACGCTTTTCAAAATTCGACATCTTTGTCCTCGCGACGGAGAGCCTCGAATGCCTGAAATCACGAACTACGCACATACGCTGTTCAAAATTCGACATCGTTGTCTTCACGACGGAGAGCCTCGAATGCCTGAAATCACGATCAACGCACATACGCTGTTCAAAATTCGACATCGTTGTCCTCGCGACGGAGAGCCTCGAATGCCTGAAATCACGAACTAGGCACATACGCTCTACATGTTGGATCTGGATCAAACCGGATCTGGCTTTTCAGTCGCATGATGCTCTTCGCTTGCTCAGCGGGGAATGACGTAATTCACTGACATTTGGCAAATATTCAAAAAGTTCCGGAACTTTTTGAACGTAGTAATATAAAGGCAGAACAAGTCAGTACGTTGTAGTGGCACATCTGGCTCGGACGCAAGCGATTACCCGACGTGGCATAGACGCATACAGTTTACGGAGTTCCAAAGAGGGCGGATTGTAGAGGCCCGTCTGGTTGGTGCGTCGGTAACCACAGTGGTGCAGGTATTGGGGGTATCGAGAGGTACCGTGTCAAAGGTCATGACAGCATACAATGTTCACGGCACAACATCATCTGCGAGACACAACTGTGGAAGGAAAACCAAACTCACTGAGAGAGACAGGAGGACATTAAAGAGGATTGTGACAGCAAGGGGGAAGACCACGGCGACGAAAGTGGCTGCTGAGCTTAATGCACATCTCCAAAACCCAGCGTCGACCCATACCGTGCGAAGGGAATTGCATAAGCACAATATTTACAGCATAGCTGTGATTGCAAAACCCCTGGTGTCAACGGAGACTACAGTGGTGCCAGGAACATAAAACGTGGACTGCGGATCACTGGAAACATGTCTTGTTTTCCGATGAATCAAGTTTCTCACTATTCCCCACCACGGGGCGGGTTTACGTGTGGAGAACCCCGCAGAAGCCTGCAACCCAGACTGTCTCCTTCCTACAGTGAAGCATGGGGGCGGTTCCGTAATGGTTTGGGCCATGATATCGTGGTTTGCAACAGGTCCCATTATCACCTTACACGGACGGATCACTAGCGGTAACTACGTCACACTTTTGGCCGCCCATGTGCATTCAATGGCGCAGACATTGTTTCCGTCAGGGGATTGCACCTTTCAAGATGATAATGCCCCGATTTGCAGAAGTCGAACAACTGTTCAATCATGGTTTGAGGAGCATGAGGATGAAGTTGCACACCTGCACAATCACCGGACTTAAACATCATTGAACCCCTGTGGTCTGTGTTGGAAAACAGAGTGCGATCTCCTTCGGCGTCTCTCAAGGAACTGGAGCAGTTTCTTCAGAAAGAATGGTACAACATACCACTTACCACCATCCAGGACTTGTATGCATCCATTCCAAGGAGGATTCAAGCAGTTTTAAATGCCAAGGCTGCTCCCACCCCATATAAGGTGCGTAACACCTTTTGTTTCAAGGAGTTTTCATTATTTTGGGCAACCCCGTATGTGTTTTTGAGTAAGTTCTGGACGTATGGAATTCTGGTATTCAGGTAAGTACTGTATACTTATCAATGTAACCAATTTCTTGAGGTAGTATGTGTTAATGCAAAGTATGCTTGTTAAGCAAACATTTCTGCTGCCAACTGGAGTTCAGAAAGAAGGCTTACCTGGGTCCCTATTTCCATGATAATGATTATGAAGGGAGAGCAATCCAAGGAGCTCCCAGGAAAAAAAGAATCAAATGACCAAAATCGCATTAAGACTAAAAGGAACGCTATTAGGAGAAGGTCTGGGAAAAGAGCTGTTTACGCCGTCGGAGAACTCAGAACACCTAGCATACAGAACGAATAAAAATAAAAGACGAAAGGGGAAAAAACAGTCGGAAGAAAACAAAGGAAGAAAAAAAAAGCTACAGGAAAAGTTAGCAATCCCCATTCGAGACATGTTTCTTAGGGTAGGGTTAGATGAGCAGACAATAGCCAAGGTATTCAACCAGAAAAATAAAAAAAAAAATCTGGCTGCCAAAGGAAAAAAAGAAACCGAAAGAGATCTGTGTTGCAATAGAGCAGCTGAATCAGCGAAGTGCACCACAGAGGAAATGGTGGCCATTAACGTTCGGCATAACAGGGTGGAGGAAATGACCGTTCTTCAGAAGCCTCTTGAGAAAAATATCCCAGCGATGGGGAGGGTTGAAAATCACTTTGTCCTCTTCTTAACAGCTAACTGAGATACTTGCTGATACGAATGGAATTTCGGACCGGTGCAATAACCCATTTAAACTCCTCCATCCCCTGGGAGGAATATAAGTAACAAAAGATGTTATACAAAGGCCTTAATTAAGTCTGTCACCAAAGATACACATGCAGCCTAATAGTTACAATGCTGGAGGATATCCTATTATACTTGTTCCGAAGAGATTTTTGTCAATTATTGCTACATTTTTTTTCCCTCTCCGTAATAAATAAATAATGAAAAAAGAAACCCAAAGGAGAGAGAAAGACTCTTTTCTTCTGCTCTTCAACCGTGTCGTACTAACAGCACCAAATAAAACTCCAGTTTTTGCAGATGAAACGTAGCAGTATTGATGTAAACTTCCAACGCCCGAAATGCGATGCAAAATACCATATTTTTACTACTTTTTTCTGTTCAGAAGTCCGGGCCTCGGTCAGTGGCTATGCCAGCATCTCAGAACTGCTATTAGGTGAGGCTAGGCGTGATAGGGGGAAGGCACAAATTTGCCAAATTTTGGCGAAAAATTCCATTCATGTGCACTTTACCCGACGTGCTGAAGTTATCCCTAGTAAAAAACAAAAGTTTTCAAGTGAATACTGTACATAGTATTTATTCAATGCATGTAGTATGGGAACCGTTTATACGAATCTCTATAGCAAGTTACTATTTCTTTGCAATTTTTGCTTACTTTGTTTTTTTTATTCTTTTCTTTTGCTTTAAGACTGTTTACGTAGTTTGTAACCAAACGAGGAATGTTTCTCTCTATATATCTCCCTCTCACTTTTTCTCTCTGTCGCTCTTTTTTCTCTCACTCTCTCTCTCTTTCTCTCTTCCCCTCTCTCCCTCTCTCTCTTTCTCTCCCTCTCCCTCTCTTTCTTTATCTCTCTTTCTCTTTCTTTCTTTGTCCCTTTCTCACTCTTTCTGTCACTTTCTTTCTGTCTGTCTTTCTCCCTCTCTCTTTCTCCCTCTCCCCTCTCTTTCTCTCTCCCCCTCTCTCTTTCTCCCTCTCCCCTCTCTCTTTCTCGCTCACTCTCTCTCTTCCTTGCTCACACTCTCTTTCTCTCTCTTTCTCTCTCCCTCTCTTCCTCTCTCTCTCTTTCTCTGTCTCTCTTTCTCTCTCCTTCTGTCTGGCTCTCTCTTTCTCTCTCCTTCTGTCACGCTCTCTCTTTCTCTCTCTTTCTTTCTCACTCTCTTTCTCTCTTTCCCTTTCTGCCTCTTTCTGTCTCACTCTTTCTCTCTCTCCATTTCTCTCCCTCTCTTTTTCTCTCTCTCTTTCTGTTTCTCTCTCTTCTGTATCGCTCTTTCCCTTTCTGTCTCTTTCTCTCTCTCTTTCTGTTTCACTTTTTTCTCTCTCCATTTCCCACCCTCTCTCTCTCTCTCTCTCTCTCTCTCTCTCTCTCTCTCTCTCTCTCTCTCTCTCTCTCTCTCTCTCTCTCTCTCTCTCTCTCTCTTTCTCACTCTCTCCCTCTTTCTCTCTCTCCCCCGTCCCCCACCTCTCTCTCTCTCCCCCGTCCTCCACCTCTCTCTCCATCGCTCTCATCTTTTTAAACTATAATTACGAAAATGGTGTGTTAACTATTCTCTCAGAAATTCGTTCAGAGGGCTCCTTCGGTGGGGTAGTGGGGCCCGAACGGAACGCCATTCCAGTACTTTTTTCTATCAGGCACGCGTTCCACTAAACCACATATAGCATAATTTGTTTTCTTTTCAAAATGCGATGTCTTATCATTTTTATCGATTAAAATAGCTTCATTTTATAACTTGGAATACTTAATATTTTCTAAAACATAACCATAATTATGCAATCCAACATTTGTTTGTCTACTGACGTCATCAAAGTACAGGTCGCGCCATCTTTTTTCTAATTTCAACACCACCAGAGGAAACGTTATTGATTTTTAATATAATTGTGGTTATGTTTTAGAAAATATTAAGTATTCTAAGTTATAAAAGGAAGCTATTTTAATCGGTGTTCAAATTTTCATCCTTGGGAACGCATTAATTGTGAAGGAAATGTGTACAGAAGTTTTTCCATTGGAAGTGTAGGAAGCAAAATTACTTGACGTCCATTTTAATGAAACATCAAAACGTTTGAAAATTATCCAATAACGAAAGACAGCTTTTTAAAATTTTGAACACTACTGATATTTTGTAAATGTCTTCTAAATGATGAAAATAAAACAAGCACGCCAGCATACGTCCTTCTCTCACAGTGGCTCCGTCTCTACCTATTATGAGACAGTACTTACATTGTTGAACTCACCTTATAAGAACTGGACCTTTCTTGCTTTTATCCCAGCAAAGTCAGCTATTAAATCATCAAAATTTATTTTGCTTGCTTTATCCTGTTCAATTGACAAAGTTGCCAAAGACATCAAGTTTTCTTGACACATGACAGAGATTTAATCAGCTTCAAGTGTAAAAAGCTTCTTCTTATGCTTGCTACTGTTACTGGGACAGTAAGTAATATCCTGTAGGCGATGAAGGCATTAGGGAAAGGATTCTGAATTTCATTCATGTATCTTAAGCCACCGGCTGCAGTTTTGACATCAGGTGGAATTAACTCACGTAGCACAACTTTTTCGAAAACCAATGATTCATGAAATTTACAGTCTAAAGCACGATTTTAATAAAAAGCGAATTATAAATACAATTTAAAAAACCTATATATACACATGAGCACTTTCGAGGCAGTGGCTGCCTCATCATCAGATGGAATAAGAAAAATTTTAGTACATCAATACACATTGAGTGGCCACTTTATTATGACGACCCCCTCAGTACTTCGTTGGGCCACCTTTTACCTTTAATACTGCGTCGATTCTTCGTGGCTTGGACTCCACGAGATGTTGATAGGTGGTTTGTGAAATCTGAGACCATCCTTGATGAATAGCACTTTCCAGGAGTTTGAGATTGCAGGGTTGTGGATCCAGCTGTCTGATGGCTCGTTCAACTTCATCCCACAAATTCTCAATGGGGTTGAGATCTGGAGATTGTGGGGGCCACCTAAGAAAAGTAAACTTACCGGCATGTTTCTGAAACCAATCCTGTACAATACGAGCACTATGGCAGGACGCGTTATCTTGTTGAAAGTAGACATCGCCATTGGGATAAACCATCCGCATGACAGGATGCACTTGGTGCGCAACGATGTTTAGATATGATGTGCCAGTCAGACGTTGATCAACACGAATTAAAGGGCCCAAAGCATGCCAAGAAAACATTCCCCAAACCATAACGTTGCCTCCACCAGCTTGAAGGGTTGTAGCAATGCATTTGGGATCCACGCTTTCGTGCTGTTTCCACCAAACTCTCACTCCGCCATCGGCATGGTGCAACTGAAAACGTGATTCATCGGACCACATAATTTGTCCCAATTATCGACTGTCCAATCCTTGTGCTCCTGTGTGAACTGGGGACGTTTTCTCTTGTTAACTGCAGACAGGAAAGGTGTTCGAACAGGCCTTCGGCTGCCATATCCCATCCGATGCAGTGTACGGCAAACAGTGCGTGCAGAGATCATTTGAGGGGATCCATGATTAAGATGGTCTGTAATTTGCAGCACTGTTGCTGTCTGTTACCAGTCTGGACACTCTCCGTTCCGCCCGAGAGCAGTCACTAGTCGATGACGACCACACGTTGCACGTAGAGAGACCCAGTTTTTTGGCTGACAGTCCAGTCTTTAAGCACTTTAACAACCGCTGCTCTGGAACATTTCACGAATGCGGCGGTTTCGGTTATACTCGCTCCATAGTTCCGAGCTCCTACAATCATCCCATTTTGAAAGTCCGTCAAATCGCATTTTTTACCTATCTCGTCACCCAAAAATCACTTCCACTATTTTCGCAAGCACTAAGCTTTCCCTTTTTATACTAACCTCGCTCTCTGGCGGCAACAGCGTGCAGCCATAGCTCATTTACTTGAAACTGTCAGGTGGTCATGATAAATTGGCCACTCAGTGTATAACATAGGCATGGTGCATTCTGGGTAACTTTAAAAGAAAGCCAATGATTATCTACATGCGTCATATGTGTGCTTGTGCTGTTAACCCAATTGGGTTGCAGAGTAATTGTGGTAGATTGACAAAAAAGGTGTACTCGATTAATTTTAGTCCGTATTTTCAGTAAAGTTCACTGAATTAATGAGGGGTTTCCATAAGATATGTAGCTCATAAGGGCTGTAGTCATTGCAACATTGTATACCAGATGCCGCAATATACACACTTTCACCAATCATTAAATCACTGAGGTTACTGGGGGTATTGAGTATTCGTGCATTATTCCAGTCAGGGTTAAGGTTATTCAAAATTACCGATTTGGCCAAGGATGTACCACATATGCCTGTTTTGATTTTGATACTATATTTGTGCTCCTTAATTCTCAGTCGCCGCCCAGGTGGCGCAGTGGTCTAAGCAATGGCCTCTGATCATTCGTCCGTATGGGGTCCGGGTTCAAATCCCGGTGAGGCATGGAAGTTGTGTTTGTCTCACGGCACTGGCTCTCTCCCTTCCCTGGAACCAGTGACCCTAAATTAGGGACGGGCGACTGCTTATAGCCCACTGAGTTGCTCACGGTGGTCGTTAAACCTCCAATCACATAATTCTTAGTCCAAGATGACGCCCAGGCCCTGATTACCGACTAGTGCCGTAAGGCCCCCAATTTTCAGGAGGGCCCAAATCCCAGTATTTTGCCCCCAAGCTTTTTATTTTTTTTGGTTATGTTTTTTACTTTTTAGGTTTTTTTCCGAGCATGTGTATCTAAACATCAAATTTCAGAGTGTATTTTGACCAATTTGGAAACAAAGTTAAAAAGACGTGTACGAGATCAAAATTTTAGACTGTTTCTTTATGAAGAGAATGGTATTTGTTTCAGTAACCTAGAATTAACCAGTCCAGAGTAATGTTAGTTACCGTAAACACGTGCAAAACGCAAAAATCAGCACGCGCCATGAAACAAAAATGGCCGCCATTGGAGTTACGAAAAAAATAAAAAACATATTCTTTTTGAACTCTACATTCATAAAGGTAACACCAAACATTTTTCTTAATTTTTTTTTTTTTTTAAATGGTCAAGCTACCTTTGTTGGATCACTTGACATGGAATTACCCCACTACCATATGATTTCGAACTAACATTCTCATCAGGTAGTTTACGTACCAACAAGTGGTTGCATCGACATATGTCGGTATGTTTATGTGTAATTAAGAATTGTTTATGAAGCAGCTATCCGAGACTTCTCCCTTCTGGCCGTTAAGTCGCCTAATTTAGCTCCTTGTGTAATTTTCATTTGTTTTTGAACTAGCTGTCCGAAGCTTCTCTCTTTTGGCCGTTAGGTCTCCTAATTTAGCTCAGTTTGTAATTAAGAATTGTTTAGGAACTAGCTATCCGAGGCTTCTCTCTTCTGACCGTTAGGTCGACTAATTTAGCTCAGTTTGTAATTAAGTTGTTTATGAACTCTCTATCCGAGGCGTGTTTCTTCTGGCCGCTCGGTCGCCTAATTTAGATCATTGTGTAATTTTCATTTGTTTTTGAACTAGCTGTCCGAAGCTTCTCTCTTTTGGCCGTTAGGTCTCCTAATTTAGCTCAGTTTGTAATTAAGATTTGTTTATGAACTATCTATCCGGGGGTCTTCTCTCCTCTGGTCGTTAAGTCTCCTAATTTAGCCCATTGTGTAATTTTCATTTGTTTTTGAACTAGCTATGCGAAGCTTCCTCTTTTGGCTGTTAGGTCGCCTAATTTAGCTCAGTTTGTAATTAAGTTGTTTATGAACTCTCTATCCGAGGCGTGTTTCTTCTGGCCGCTCGGTCGCCTAATTTAGATCATTGTGTAATTTTCATTTGTTTTTGAACTAGCTGTCCGAAGCTTCTCTCTTTTGGCCGTTAGGTCTCCTAATTTAGCTCAGTTTGTAATTCAGATTTGTTTATGAACTATCTATCCGGGGGGTCTTCTCTCCTCTGGTCGTTAAGTCTCCTAATTTAGCCCATTGTGTAATTTTCATTTGTTTTTGAACTAGCTATGCGAAGCTTCCTCTTTTGGCCGTTAGGTCGCCTAATTTAGCTCAGTTTGTAATTAAGTTGTTTATGAACTCTCTATCCGAGGCGTATTTCTTCTGGCCGCTCGGTTGTCTAATTTAGCTCATTGTGTAATTTTCATTTGTTTTTGAACTAGCTGTCCGAAGCTCCTCTCTTTTGGCCGTTTAGGTCTCCTAATTTAGCTCAGTTTGTAATTAAGAATTGTTTAGGAACTAGCTATCCGAGGCTTCTCTCTTCTGACCGTTAGGTCGACTAATTTAGCTCAGTTTGTAATTAAGTTGTTTATGAACTCTCTATCCGAGGCGTGTTTCTTCTGGCCGCTCGGTCGCCTAATTTAGCTCATCGTGTAATTTTCATTTGTTTTTGAACTAGCTGTCCGAAGCTTCCTCTTTTGGCCGTTAGGTCACCTAATTTAGCTCAGTTTGTAATTAAGAGTTGTTTATGAACTCTCTATCCGAGGCGTATTTCTTCTGGCCGCTCGGTCGCCTAATTTAGCTCATTGTGTAATTTTCATTTGTTTTTGAACTAGCTGTCCGAAGCTTCTTTCTTTTGGCTGTTAGGTCGCCTAATTTAGCTCAGTTTGTAATTAAGAGTTGTTTATGAACTCTCTATCCGAGGCGTATTTCTTCTGGCCGCTCGGTCGCCTAATTTAGCTCATTGTGTAATTTTCATTTGTTTTTGAACTAGCTGTCCGAAGCTTCTCTCTTTTGGACGTTAGGTCCCTTAATTTAGCTCAGTTTGTAATTAAGAATTGTTTAGGAACTAGCTATCCGAGGCTTCTCTCTTCTGACCGTTAGGTCGACTAATTCAGCTCAGCGTGTAGTTTAGAGCTGTTTATGAACTAACTATCCGAAGCTTAATGGCGCATAACTCTCATGATACGAGAACAACCGACAGATGGCACGACAGTAATGTTTCAGTAGTGACATATTTAACCAGCAAATATTACAACGCGCTGTATTTCGGTCAAAAGGAGGTCCAACTCGGTACTGAATAAAAGTTTCTGATTAAGTGGCCGGTATGTGTATTTTATTTAGCTAATTTAAAATTATGTCTATGCCCCTCTGTAGCCCGATTCGTAAAAAAGCAGTAAATTTTAAAAAAGCTGTATAATAATTGCATAAATATTTTTGTTATTTGAGGAGCAGTAAAATTGCGTTCTGAGCACTAACTTTTCGTACACACTGGTGGCAACAGTGAAGTTTTCTTCGAAATTCCACCGCTAGTTCCATATCTCTGTTTCACTAAACGTCTTCAATACAGTATTATTACAATAACTTGCTATTCCTTCTTGTGCAATCCAAAGGAGTAGACTTGCAAAACTAAAATCAGCCTGCATTTTCTTTCCTACACACGCACATCCTTTTGAATGTTCTGGTCATAATTCATTCTTTCTTCGCATATCTTTGCATAGAATATCAGTCTACTATTCTTTTGTGAACCTCCGAACTATTTGAAACCGGGACAACGTTATGCGACAACTAAAGTTTTGAAAATACTTCCCACGGAAAATTTTGTTCGTGAGGAATTTATCTACGGAGTTACTGTTTTAAACATCGAGATTCCGGCGCATAATTCATACTGAAAATATTTATAATGAGATTCAAGGAAACATAGCCAACCCCGTGCGTGTTTGTTTTATCTACAGCGTTCGCACTTTTTATCTTTAAAAAGTAGAAATCTCTATTCGAAGTTTAGCATGCAGGTAGAGCACATGTAGCAAGGCCCGCAGTTGAATAAGCGACGGCCTCTGATCATTCGTCCTAAAGGGATCCGAGTTCGAATCCCGGTGAGTCATGGATGTTCTGTTTGTATTACGGCACTGGCTCTCTCCCTTCCCTTGGAACCAGTTACCCTACACGGGTGACTGCTTATAGCCCATTGAGTTGCTCACGGTGGTAGTTAAACTTACAATAAAAAAAAAAACAAGAAAGATGACACCGAATTTTTAGGTGTAATATGCCCGTCTTTTGAATCCATTGTGACGCAAATTAAATTTATCAAAGCTATTCAAAGTCAATGGGGCTGCTATGGAAAACAATAGTATTTGACGGAAGAAAGAAGTTTTTCAATCGGGTTTTTAATCCCTCAGATTTTGCTGTAAACGAAATCGTGAGCTTACGCCCTCTGGTTGCAGACTTGTGCGTTAAGAAAAACATGAATTTATATGAGAAGCATTTCGCACCGGAAACGCTCTCCAACACAGAAATAAGTTTTCAAATCGGACTCTTAGAAATAGAGATATCGACAAAAATGAGATGTGACTTTACGTCCCCTGGTGGGAAAAACATGCATTATTTTAGATAGAAAGTATTCTGAAAAGTTATTCCATATGAGCGATGCCGCCCCGGTGGCGCAGTGGTCTAAGGCGTTGGCCACTGATCATTCGTCCGTAAGGGGTCCGGGTTCGAATCCCGGTCGGACATGGATGTTGTGTTTGTCTTACGGCACTGGCTCTCTCCCTTCCCTGGAACCAGTGACCCTAAATTAGGGACGGGCGACTGCTTATAGCCCATTGAGTTGCTCACGGTGGTCGTAAAACCTCCAATCAAAAAAAAAAAAAAATATGAGCGGTATCGATCCAAGAAAAAAAAAAAATTAGTCCAGTTTTCAGGAGCCCAGATTTTGCTACAAATACATCAGAAGCAGATATTAACACTTATGACCCCTGGTGGCCAAACTATTTTTTATCAAACATTAGAAATTTTCTGAAAAATATTTTCCATCAGGTCTTGTATGCGATACAGGAAGAATTTTTCAAATCGGAGTTTTAGGAGCAGAAATAACGCAGAAAACGCAATTTACCTTTGTGCACCCTAGCGGAAAGTCTATGAATTACTTGAAAATTTTGAAATTATATGAAAAACATGTCACACTGGAAACATTATCCAACAAAGAAGAAATTTTTCAAATCGGACAACTAAAAGTAGAGATATTGACAAAAATAAGATATACATCTATGCCCGCTGTGGGAGAAACTGTCGAAAAGGTTTATCGATGTAAGTGGCATCAGTCCACGAAATAATTTTTTCAATCGATATGTTAGAAGCTCAGATTTTATGGCAAATACATCAGAAGCAGAAATTAACACTTACGCCCCCTGGTGGCCAAAGAATTATTTACCAAAAATTTGAAATCATATGTAAAAGATTTTCCATCAGGAGGTGTATCCGCTGAAGAAAAAAAATTTCAAATCGGAGTTTTAGAAGAAGAGTTATCGGGAAAAATGTAATTTACTTTTACGCCCCCTAGCGGAAACTCTATGCGTAATTTGAAAAAGTAACTCTATCTAAAATACTCTTCGACATAAATGGAATCGAAAGATAAAACATTTTTTTCAATCTGATGTTTAGAAGCAAATATGTGGAATAAAACATAGTTTTGAATTCGACATAATCTGCATTTACGCCCTCTAGCGGCGAAATTGTACATCGTAAAGAAAAAACGAAATAAAGGATCATCTTTCGTATATTTCAAGCTTCCCAATGCAAAAAGAATTTTTCAAGTCGGAATAATAGTTGCAGAGATATCGTGGGTACAGATGGACGGACAAACCGGTAACATAAGCTCGATCTTTTTTCACAAAAGACGTGCTAAAAAGCACATAGCAGGAACTCATATATTGATAATTTTACACTGGTCATAAAAAGTTAGACATATTGCATGACATGAAGATACACAGTCGTATCAAAATAATATAACCACCTACCAAGTAATGGGAATAACCACCGTTGGCCCGGATGACAGCTGCCAGACGGCGTGGCATGGACGCAATGAGGCCCTGGAAGTTTTACCCGAGACATACGTGCCCATTCTGACTCATCAGAGCTCGGAGGTTCCGTGGCTGACGTTGTTGTGGGTTGGCACGTCGAACCTGTCGGTTTAAATAGTCCCACAAGTGCTCTATGGGATTGAGGTTGGGCGATTTTGCCGGCCAAGGGAGAACGGGAGCATCGCTGTCTTGTTCCTGGAACCAGTCACGCACCCTCTTAGCGACGTGGCACGGCGCATTGTCCTTTTTGGTGCACACCATCACCACCAGGGTAAACGTCCAACATGAAGGGATGCATATGGTCACCGTGGATGGACAGGTAGCCATTGGCGTTCAGGCATCCATCCAGTGGTACCAGCGGTTCCTCGTCATACCAGAAAAACATCCCCCGACATGCACACTGCCACCACCAGCCTGTACTTGACGGACAAGGGTGTCCGGATGTAGTTTTCGTGTGTTTCTGATGCTGTATCCGCCACACCCTGTCAATCCTGTGGAGTAGAAACTTTGATTCGTCGGAGAAGGCAACCTTTTCCCACTCCTCCACTGTCCAATGACGGTTGTCCCATGCGAACTGCAGGCGTTGTTGCCGATGGAGCTGGGTTAACATAAGCGCCTTGACGCAGCGTCGACTTCGGAGACTCATGCGTAACAGGGTTCTCTCTGTTGTTATCGGGAGACGTACCTGGGTGCTCTAGTGTTCATTTGCGTGGTCAATTGCTGCAGTTTTGCGCGCCGATTGCCTTTTACTAGTCGCAGAAGGGGGGCGTTCTCCTCTGGGGTAGATGGCCTTTGGGGCTTCACAGTTATGACGTCACGAGGTACACGGTGTGCCAGCGGTCCATTCTTAGCACACCCTTACTATAGCACCTCGCGAACAGCTCACGAAATCTGCTGTTCCTGAAATGCTTCCACCCTTGGCGTGGTAGCCGATGATCATTCTTTGTAGCCGATAATCATTCTTGATACACCCTTACTACAGCACCTCGTGAACAGCCCACAAAGTCTGCTGTTTTTGAGATGCTTCCACCCTTGGCGTTGTAGCCGATGATCATTTCTTTTGATCGTCCGTCAAATCACTTCCTCTCTCCATTGGTCCATTGTACTCACGTTACGCATTATTGCTCATCTCAGATCAGATCAGATCATATGTAGAGGATTTTAAGAAGAGAGTGTCTGACCCCAAGTCTTAAACAACCCTTAGAAATAGGAAGATAGGAGATTTGGGCTAGAGTGCCCGATAGGAAAGTGACACGGAAGCGAGGTTGAGATTTGTGTAGAGGATTTCAGGAAGGGAGTGTCTGACCCCAGGTCTTAAACAACCCTTAGAAATAGGAAGCTATGAGATTTTGGCTAGAGTGTCCGATAGGAAAGTGACACGGAAGCGAGGTTGAGATTTATGTAGAGGATTTCAGGAGGGGAGTGTCCGACCCCAGTTCTTAAGCAACCCTTAGAAATAGGAAGCTAGGAGATTTGGACTAGAGTGTCCGATAGGAAAGTGACACGGAAGCGAGGTTGAGATTAATGTAGAGGATTTCAGGAAGTGAGTGCCTGACCCCAGTTCTTAAGCAACCCTTAGAAATAGGAAGCTAGGAGATTTGGGCTAGAGTGCCCGATAGGAAAGTGACACGGAAGCGAGGTTGAGATTTATGTAGAGGATTTCAGAAAGGGAGTGTCTGACCCCAGGTCTTAAACAACCCTTAGAAATAGGAAGCTAGGAGATTTGGGCTAGAGTGCCCGATAGGAAAGTGACACGGAAGCGAGGTAGAGATTTATGTAGAGGATTTCAGAAAGGGAGTGTCTGACCCCAGGTCTTAAACAACCCTTAGAAATAGGAAGCTAGGAGATTTGGGCTAGAGTGCCAGATAGAAAAGTGACACGGAAGCGAGGTAGACAAGGGAGGAAGACGCCCTTATACAGGGGGATGTACACGGAGTCCGACGGCTTAACGTGCTAATCGGAGACATGGTGGACATTTAGTGGTCCGAGCGTTCGCACCTGCCCGGTGTCGAACCTGCGGTTTCTCCATAGCAGTCACGAACGCTGAACACTAGGACATCCGCTGCCTCTTATGGCTCATCTCTCCTGGCCGGTCGCTTGTATTTCCGTGTAGTGCACCTTATCACGTGTACTCTGTAACGAGGCTGCATGGGTACACTGATTCCGGGGGAGGACATATGATTCTGATACGACCGTGTATGTATCTGACTCAAGTAGCACGCACTGTAATAACCTCAGTGAGGCTACGTAACACAACCGATAAAGTGTGCATTTGCAAAAGCAATTTACTGTGCAATTCTGCGCACAACAACGTAACGCTGCAATATAGACAAAACTGTAAATTCGGGGAATATCTGTGCCTCTAAATTTCAGTACCCAGTAACACGACATCTGTAGCGAAGAACGTCTTGACACATACGAGGCTTACTTGTAAGGACATTATTGATGAGTGCCTGCGGCAGCTTGTACAATATTACAAGCATCACATTACGGAGGTCTGCCGGTGTACTGGGGTATGGAACCTGGTTATCCAGACGTTGCTGTGCAGCTTCCCAAATGTTCTCAATAGGATAAAGATCAGGAGACCTCGGAGGCAGCTGTAACGATTCAATCACATGATTTTTCAGAACCTGAAGCACTCTCCAAGCAGGGTGATTGGCTTCATTGTCATCGAGAAAACGAAATGCATATCCCATAGTAGCATGAAACAGTGTCACAATGGGCACAATGATGTCGTTTCGGTACCCTGAGGCATTCATGTTGACTTGACAAACATGCAAGGAAGTACGGCCACTGAAACATTCTCCTGTCCAGACCAGAACTGACTATCGCTGGTTAGGGTGGACAGACTGCGCATAGCGTGGTTGCATTCGTGTACCGGATCTCCTCCTCACGTGTCCTCGTCGAGTATTTGATAAAAAGCAAAACGAGATTCGTCTGCGAAAAGTAAATTGTGCCACTCTGAATTCCATGACGTGTACTGTTGAACTCGGGTACATCTTTGACGACGGCGAGCTGATGTCAATGCTGACATGCTTTTCAATTAAAATTCTGTATCGAATTGTGAAGTATAAATCTTGTATATGAAATAAACACGTTCGTTTTATTTTCCGTGTGGATTTATCAGTATAAAAGTAGCGATGAAAGTGAGAACTGAACTACTTCTAACTGCTCGTTTTGTTGTTTCATTGTAGGATGTATGGGAAAACGTTCACCGACTGAAAACTAGGTGTCATTAAGATTCTCTATCGAATTATAATGTATAAATCTCATATATGAATTAAATACGTGTTAATATTTTCCGTATGGACCAAAGTACACTCTTGCTAATCAGGTCTTTAATAATGCGGCCTCCGGCTCCGGCCGTGACGTAAAAGAGGTGGAGTTACGTGTGCTTGTGAAGTCAGGAGAGTGGGTTATTTTCAGACCATTTGTTGCTACGCAGGCGGCGCACGATGATCATCTGTCCCCAAAATGAAGCGGCACTCATCGCTAAACACCACACGTCGCCAGTCTGTGGCGTTCCACGTCGCTCTGGCCTGGCACCACTGCACACGGAGCCGGCGATGTTCTAGTGTCGCTGGCAGCACACGTAAACGTAGATTTGCTTCCGCGAGGCGTCGGGTAATGATTCGTGGGCACACAGGAGCCTCTACATCTGCCTGTGTAGTAGACTGGGTCTCCGTGGGATCCGGTCGTGCATGGCGCACGATCCGTCGATCCTCTCTACCGGTGGTCCTCCTAGACCGTCCGGAGCCGCTCCGCCGTGTGGCAGTGCCGTCACGTGTACACTGCTCCCAACACTGTCGGGCGGTACGGACAGAACGATCCACGTGGCGGGTTATACGGCGCGCCGACCACCCTGCGGTTTTCAGCCCGATTATCCGGCCTCTTTCGAACTCCGTAAGTTGCGTAAATCGACGTGTCTGGTGTCTAGCGTTCCAGAGAGACGTTCCCACACAGCTATTTCTTTACGGTTCCCACGCAGCTCTTTGTTACCTTTTTTACAGTTCCCACACAGCTATTTCTTTACGGTTCCCACACAGCTATATTTTTACGGTTCCCACACAGCTATTCTTTACGGTTCCCACAGAGCTCTTTTTTTTTTACGGTTCCCACACAGCTATTTCTTTACGGTTCCCACACAGCTCTTTTTTACAGTTCCCACACAGCTATTTCTTTACGGTTCCCACACAGCTATTTCTTTACGGTTCCCACACAGCTATTTTTTTACAGTTCCCACACAGCTATTTCTTTACGGTTCCCACACAGCTATTTTTTTACGGTTCCCACACAGCTATTTCTTTACGGTTCCCACACAGCTATTTCTTTACGGTTCCCACACAGCTCTTTCTTTACGGTTCCCACACAGCTATTTCTTTACGGTTCCCACACAGCTCTTTTTTTACGGTTCCCACACAGCTATTTCTCAAGAACACGAACCACATAAGGTTTCTACGTTTAAGAATGCGCTCTTGTAAGTCAGTGACAAAAAAAAATCATTTCTGCAATTCCCACTATTAAAATTAGCGACGGTATGCAAATTCCGGGTAAAGAAAAAGTGCTGGTGTGAAATACTAGGAAAACAGAAGTGCCGGTATGCCATACCAACGTACCCATTTCGATTACTGGCTACTGACCACATAGCTGTATCCCACACTGAGCGCCAGCGAAGGGGAATACGTTATGAAAGATGGATAAAGAAATGGAACCGAAGAAATGGAGTAGAAAAAGTAGAAGTATGACACAGTAAATCCCCAATGACATTGTGTGGATTCACGGAAGGGAGATCAGAACAGTAAACTAACAACCAATACCCACACTAGCTGGGGGTTATTTTGACTCCAGCAAAAAGGAACGAGCAGCTCAACCACCATATTCAGGAACGAGCAGCTCAACCACCAAATTCAAAGAATGTGATTTGTTTTATACAGGATGTCCCACAAAGGACTCCCTGATTTTAAAATGAAATAACTCGGAAACGGAGATCGATAGAAGAATGAAACAAGTGGGATATTTATTTTAAAAGCCGTAAAAATCTGATACAGAAGTTTCAAAATTACTTACAAATGTTGCCGATAGGCGGCGCTGTACGCTTTAGTCGCAGTAGGGCGTCCGAGAAATAGTCTATAAACTGTCTTTTGCAAGCAGTCGTTGCAATCACATGACAATCGATTCAAAATGTGCACCTTTCGCAGCACAGAGATGGCGCAAACGAAGAATGAAATTTTCAGTCACCCTCTGTAGTGTGTCAACGGAAATGGACGCACATGCCTCACCGATCAACTCTTCAAGCTCGTCCAGTGTTGCAGGATTGTTCCGGAAAACAGTGTCCTTCAATGTGCCCCACAACAAGTAGTCGCAAGGGGTAAGCTCGGGTGAGTATGGAGGCCAATTAATCCATGCCTGTTCCAGTAAATGTGGAATAGTTCAAAGCAATGACTCTATTCCCGAAGTATTCCTCAAGAAAGGCTAAAACCGCTGGGGTACGGTGTGATCGGGCCCCATCTTGCATAAACCACGAAGTCCTTGATACTCGAGTACCAGAAAAACACGTTGCTCCACGGAATACATGACTTCATCCACTTCCTTCAGTACGTTAACCTCTTTTCACGTTTCGACAACGAAACTGTCCGAAGACTGATCGCTCTGTGCTTCACAGCATTATTTATACCACCGCACTGCGACTACAGCGTACAGAGCCACCTTTGGGCAACTTTTGTAAGTAATTTTGAAACTTCTGTATCAGATTTTTACGGCTTTTCAAATAAACATACCACTTGTTTTATTCTTCAATCTATCTCCGTTTCCGAGTTATTTCATTTTAAAATCAGGGAGTCCTTTGTGGGACACCCTGTATATACATCCATATATATTTTTTTTATTGGAGGTTTAACCACCACCGTGGGCAACTCAGTGGGTTATAATCAGTCGCCTGTCCTTAATTTAGGGTCACTGGTTCCAGGGAAGGGAGAGCCAGTGCCGTAAGACAAACACAACACCCATGCCTCTCCGGGATTCGAACCTGGACACTTCTCGGACGAATGATCAGAAGCCATCGCGAATTAATAAAGCTACAGGGCGAAGAAAGAGAAACCAATTTCTGAAAAGAATAAATCAAGTTTGTAAAAATGTATCAAGACAATTCTGTGTTTGTTGTTTATTTCAAATGATGCAAGACGACATCGCCATTAATCAAGGCGAAATTTTTAATGAACCATTTCTCAGACACGGTATATTAAATTTCACGTTCTTATTGTCATACATTGGCGATACGTCTGAAACGAACCTGGAATTCATAATAATTATTATTATTTTGCAAAAAAAAATATTTGAAAGTCCAGACAAATAGCTAATATGGAAATAGACTGGGGATAAAAAAAACAAGAGCTAAAAATTTCCCATTTTTGCCCACTAGGCAGTCTACTCAAAAATAAAATGACTGCGTAACATTAAATAAAAGAAAAAATATAGATATGCTTCGCTCTTTGGGAAAAAAACGTAGAAGTTAATTCGCAACTCACCGATTTAGATATGCAATTCCTTTTCCCCTTTTCACATTTTTTTGGAAATTAAATATGGGAGGAATACTACCAGATTTTAATCGCTTTCAGTTCTTAGTGTCATAATACGAATATTCAAAATCTTCCTCTTTAAAGTGGGAAGAACATATTCACGAATTCACATTGGGAATCATCGCGTTTAATTTTACATAGCCATTCTTTTAACAGTTTCGGCCTTTTAAGAGGAAAATTATGGGAAAATATTCATTCTTCTGTACGTTTTAGGTGACCCGATTTATTAGCACAACCATACCATGAGAAAAAGTTAGGCATGCGGTTAATAAATTTACGAAAATCGAGATTTTCCTGAACTCCTGCAACGTCACTCCTTGTTAAGGTGGATCCACCTAAAATCTTCGCCTTGTATGTATTTCCAATTGGCAAATTTCTGTTGCATTTCCTTCACAATTAATGCGTCCCCAAGGATGAAAATCTGAACATCGATAAAAATAACTTCATATTATATTCTGATATGCTTAATATTTTCAAAACTTTAACCATGATTAAGCAATCCAACATTTGTTTGCCTACTGACATCACCAATGTACAGGTGGTGCCATTTATTTCCTTGTTTCAACACCACCAAAGGAAAAAATTATTTATTTTTTATATAAATACTTTTAAGTTTGAGAAAATATTAAGTATACTAGGCCATAATATGAAGTTATTTTTATCGGTGTTCAAATTTTCGTCCTTGGGAACGTATTAATTGTGAAGAAAATGGCTACAGAAGTTTGTCCATTGGAAACACAAGGCAAAGATTTTAGGTGGATCCAACTTAAGGCTCTACGAGACCCGCCATCTTGTATTGCTGCCTTCTCTTGTTAACCAACGGGCAAGCGTATTTCACAAATTGCTCGGGCAATTTTGCACATTTTGGAACACCGTTTGTGGCTAACGCAAGATATATGATAAATAAAGAGTTCCCTGGTTTCACAATTTTTATTGACCTTTCAATTCATTTTTTATCTGCAGCGAAAGTCGTACCAAGGCGTCTTCCATAGTTTTATTAATTAATAAAAAATACTTAAAGAGTCCAAAATGAAAATCTGAAACCAGGGAACTCTTTATTTATCATATATCTTGCGTTAGCCACAAACGGTGTTCCAAAATGTGCAAAATTGCCCGAGCAATTTGTGAAATACGCTTGCCCGTTGGTTAACAAGAGAAGGCACAATACAAGATGGCGGGTCTCGTGGAGCCTTAAGCAATGGAAAAACGCATGCAAACAAACTATTGCTGGCCCGCAAACACGGAAAAGTTTTCCCAAGATGCAATGAGAGGTGAATAAGGTCCATTAGGGGAAAAAATTACATTTCGAAGCTGCCTTAGGATGCGTTAACCGCAGTTTCTAACCGTAACTGTTAGATTTAAGCTTCGAAAGTGTTTCTTAGCAAAACAAAAATTCCTCCTCATTATACAGGAGAGAAATTATTCTCCAGGTTACTTGTTCTTATTTTGATGGTTCCGAAAATTCTTTCGTAATTCTCTTCAGCTGTTGCAGTTTGAAAAACTCTCGAAAAGACTAATCAATGCGTCACAGAGATGGCAGCGGCATGGCGAAAATTGTTTGCGGAAAGTAAGCCAAAAGAAAGGTATACGACTCGATTTATCTATAATTAAGTACAACATTTTCTCGCTTCGAAATCTTTCATTGACTCGTTAATGCTAAAATACAAACGTTCAGTGAAAAACGAGACGTAGCATTAAACGGCGCTGCGTAGGAATAAACAACAGATGCATTTTCTGTTATCGCTCAGAAATGACTTCCATAACTCAGCGAAGCGTGAGTTCAAAAGCTTCATGAAAATGTCTGTTAATCTCTGTCCCCATGTGTTTTTTTTCATTTATTAATAACATTGTTTTTTTCTTTTTTCAGAAGAAAATTGGAGTAATTCTTAAGCTTTCGATCAAAAGAAAAGTATTTTTAATACCCCTCTTCGAAAAGTACTTTTCGTCGTAAATAATACCCAAATCATAAAAAGAATTTCCAGCTTTCGCTTCGTTTTATTTTCTTTTCTTTTACCGTTACAGGAAAAATTATGCTGCTGAATATATCAGGATGAGTCATAAGTTCGTTGCGTTTTGGAGCACAAAGTTCAGTCCGTTTCCGCATGTTGACCACATAAGGCTATTCGACAAAATACAGTCCATCAGAGTCTATGGTACTTCATCAATTTTCAGCCAAAGATGCAATGCCATTGCGATACAAGGCCGCTGGCTTGGATGCAAAAAGCTCAGTGATGCCGTCTTTCACAGCATTCAAGAAATTGAATTGTCTGCTGGCCATGGAGTGCGCCATGGAACAAAACAGGTGAAAATTCGAGGGAGCCGACCTGGTGGCACAGTGGTCTAAAAAAAGCGATGGCTACTGATCATTCGTCGTTGATGGGGTCCGGGTTCGAATATAGGTGAGGCATGGATGTTGTGTTGTCTGCACTAGCTGTCTCCCTTCCCTGGAACCAGTGGCCCTAAATTAGGGACGGACGACTGCTTATAGCCCATTGAGTTGCTCACGGTGGTGGTTAAACCTCCAATCAAATATATATATATATCCGAGCTGGAGCAACATCCGGGTTATTGGCTGCGTGTGGTAGGAATTCGACGCCATCCAAATCCTGAATTTCCCACCCCGGTGGCGCAGTGGTCTAAGCGATGGCTTCTGATCATTCGTCCGAAAGGGGTCCGGGTTCGAATCCCCGTGAGGCATGAATGTTGTGTTTGTCTTACGGCAGTGGCTCTCTCTCTCTCTCTCTCTCTCTCTCTCTCTCTCTCTCTCTCTTTCCTGGAACCAGTGGCCCTAATTTAGGGACGGGCGACTATTTATAGCCCATTGAGTTACTCACGGTATATACAGGGTGATTCATAAAGAAGCATACAGTTTCCAGATGCTGTAGAACAGTAACAGTTGAAGACACGGACCACAACTGCGAACCGTTAGGTAGATGTACTCATAAAGTTTGTCTCCCGCTACTGAGGGAAGTGACGTAGGCGATAGCGCGCGTGTCACGTAACTAGTCAGTCAAAATGGCAGCGTCTGCAGTGGAGAAGGCGTTTTGTGTTCTTGAATTGAGCAAAACGGCATCTGAAAGTGTTGTGCAACGGCATTTTGGATCACGATTCGGAAAAGAACCTCCAACCAAAAAATCTATCTACGATTGGCATAAAAAGTTTGAAACTACGGGCTGTGTGTGCAAACTTAAAATTCCTGGACGACCGCGTGTATCGGAAGAAGTCGTCGATAGTGTTTTCACCGCCATTCAACGAAGCCCGGGAAAATCAACGCGAAGGGTGAGTCGTGAAGTGAAGATTTCACAGCCCAATGTCTGGAGAATTTTGAGAAAGAAGCAGCTGAAAATGATTCCATACAAATGTTGCAAAATCTCACTGACCTTGACAAGACAAAGCGCTTTGAATTTTGTGCCGAAATGCAGCACCGTTTTGAAAATGACGATTTTGCCGATCACTTAGTTTTCACCGATGAAGCTACATTTCACGTGAGGGGTCAGGTAAACAAGCACAATGTTCGCTTTTGGGGAACGGAGAATCCCAGATTTTTTTTTTTTTTTTTTTGATTGAAGATTTAACGACCACCGTGAGCAACTCAATGGGCTATAAGCAGTCGCCCGCCCCTAATTTAGGGTCACTGGTTCTAGGGAAGGGAGAGAACCAGTGCCGTAAGACAAACACAACATCCATGCCTCACCGGGATTCGAACCCGGACCCCGTTCGGACCAGTGATCAGAGGCCATCGCTTAGACCACTGCACCACCGGGGCGGCAATCCCAGATTTACAGTGCAACACATGCGAGATTCCCCTAAGGTAAATGCGTTCTGTGCTGTGTCCAAAAATAAAGTGTACGGCTCCTTCTTTTTTCACTAGAAATCTGTCACGGGAGCTCTTTTCTGGATATGTTAAGTCTTTGGTTGATGCCACAGTTGCAGGACGACAGCGATAAATTTATTCTCCAATTGGATGGTGCACCACCGCACTGGTCAGGCGACGTGCGAGATTATCTCGATGAACATCTTCCTCACCGATGGATTGGACGAGCCGCTGACTACAACATGCCACTGACCCAATGGCCACCCAGAAGTCCTGACTTAACACCTTGTGACTTTTTCCTGTGGGACAAGGTATTCGCCCCTTCCCTTCCTGTTGGTCTAGCGGAGCTGAAACAGCGTATCACAGCCACTATCAGTGCACATGATTCAGATAACTTACCTCGCGTTTGAGCGGAAATGGATTACCGGCTCTATCTGTGTCGTGTGACTAAGGGTGCACACATAGAACATCTGTGACTGCCTCTAAAAAAACTTGAAACATTCCCCTACAATTCTGTTGCAGGTAACATAAAATATCTTACACTGTTCTTGTTTTATAGTGAGTTGAAACTGTATACTTCCTATACGGTCGTTAAACCGGCAATCAAAAAAAAAAAAAGAATCCTGAATTTTCTGGCGGACAGTCCGTGACCTATGACATGGGGCATTGTCAAATTGCAGAAGGACCTTCTCTCGGTTCACCATTGCGGTGTAGCGCTGGCGTAGAACGTCGTATACGTGTTGCAATTTGTCGGCATATAGGTTCTCATCGATGCCCAACCATGCGGCACAAGCTCCTAGTGGACAGGACCCTCAAAATTCCACTATACACACAACATTGCCTTCACTTCAAAACGCCCTCTTTTAACCACTGATTGAGCCACATCCCCTGGCCATTGGTTTCCGGTATCAGGATAACGTAGGCAGACCCACTTCTCATCATTCGTTACGATTCTCCGCCAGAACCTGTCGTCACGTGGATTTTGTAGCCATTCTCGATACAGAGTGACACGCTCTTCAGCTTGCTTTGGGCTCAACTCGTGGGGAAGGATTCTGGAGTGAAAACCTAGCTGGTGTAGGTGACGAACGATTGTGGTTTGTGATGCATGGACCTCCTCTGCTAATCGTCGGGTGCTGGTTCGGTGTTGATGGTGACTGGTCTCCTACACTTCTATTTGTCAACAAGCTCTGTGTCTCCGGACCGGAAGCGTTGGGACAATTTTCTTGCTGTTGCAGGGTGCACTCTCTCCTCACCTTCTAAACTACAAATTTGCTTCGCGGCAGCTGCCGTGTTCAACCCTTGTTTCGAATAATGGCGTAGGACGTCGTATACGTGTCGCAGCTGGTCGGCGTACCGGTTCCCATCAGCGGCCCGACAATGTGCTACGAGCTCCCAGTGGACGGGACCCTCGAAATTCCACCATACACACAGCACTGTCTTTTTTTCAACACGCCCTCTTTGATCCACTGCTTGAGCCTCATCCCCACAGTTGGAAACGGGTCAAAAATCTCGGACCCGGACTTCCCGTAACTGGACCTGACACGGACCCAACCCGTAACTGACCCAGACAAATCTGCTTTGAACTATAAATTCGAAACTCAATTTCTATATATACAGGGTGTTCGTAAATTGTTTTGACAAAACAAGAGGAGTGATAGTACCCATCAAGACGAACAATATTTACAATGGAACCTAGGGTCGCATTCCACTCTGAGTGTCAGAAAAGAGTAACTTCGAAATACGTCCAACAAGCACAAGTCATCACCTCAGACGTCATTTCTTTCGTGACGGAGAAGTAGCACATCGCCAGAACATCACCGTCAAGCATTTACCGTATGCAAATTGCCAGAGAAAAGATGCAGCATCGACAGTTGCAGCTGATTGGCTTATCAAGGTGCAGTAGACACTTCCTGAATGCCACATATCCAGCACGATGGATTGGACGTGGCGGACCTGTGGCATGGCCTCCACGCTCACCGGACTTGAACCCACTGGGCTTCTTCTTCTGGGGGCACATGAAATCCTTGGTGTACGAGACAGCTGTGGACTCCGTGGAAGATCTCGTCGCGAGAATCGTTGCTGCAACGGACAGGATAAACACGACACCAGGAGTCTTCGAGAGGGTGCGCCAGTCTTTCATTCGCCGGTGTGAATTGTGCAACGGCACCCTTGGCCGCCACTTTGAGCATCTACTTTGAGTCTGTCTAGGATCTCCATAAATTGGATTGTGCAACTTATGATGTCGTTAATTCTCTTTCTTTGCACTGTTGAAAGTTCAACTTGGACATCTAACTTTACTCTTTTCTGACACTCAAAGTGAAATGCGATCCTAGGTTCCATTGTAAATATTTTTTCGTCTTGATGGGTACTATCACCCATCTTTTGTCAAAACAGTTTACGAACACCCTGTATACATATAAACGTAATAGATATATTCATCTCAATAACTGCTTGATATTTAATAACTGAAATTCTTTTTTAATAATAAAATTTGGTTACTTGCTAAATTTTAGTGCCATTTTTAGTGCCACTATTTTGCGTAATCCAGAAGTAGTGGCTGACTATGACCGTGATTATATTACAAATGGAAACGATTATTTACGATTACACAAATGTAATTTTGTAAATGTATTTAGATTATTCACTGTTCCCACGCTTTGATGGAGGTGAACATACTTTCCTATTGTCCGTTAGATTTTTGGTTCCATAATCTTTTATTACACCGTCGACATCTTTCTTTGTAATTATACACTTTCCCCTTTTTGAACAACAAGTAAAAACTAAACAACACAGAATTATTCGCCGGTTCCTTAATGACACGAAACAATTTCCAGCATTCACTCTTCCCCTTGTGGTTTACAACAAGCACGTATTTGTTGGCCTCGACGCCTTTCTCAACCTCCTTAATATTAAATCCATCCGTATTAACAAATAAGGAGTTAATTTCGACAAGACATGTCATGGGAACGGGATGTTAGCACATCAATCGAAAACCTCTGAATGCTCAATGTAAAAGATGCGATGTGAAAAGTAACTCTTAGTCATAAAGTGAACTTCGCACGGAGAAAGTGAATCAGCTGAGAAGCAGGCGAATGGCGTTTCCCTGTACCTTGCCCTGGACAATCACACTGTAAAAGAACGCAAAGGAAGTATCTTTTTACGACATGGTGTCGGTGTGTCTGACGTCGGTCGGTGGAAATCTTCGTTGCTTTAAGAAAGAGACGACAATATTTTTGCTTGGCAAATCATTAGTTACTCCGTGGGCACCAGTATCGACTACAGAATTAAACAACGCACATTTTTCTTTGGAATATATTTTTCTCTTTTAAAAAATAAAACCGGGTAAGAAACGCCTTGACCCGAACCGTTGACCCGTGTCCATCTCTGCTTATCCCCTGGCCGCAGCTGTTGGTTTCCGGTGTCAGGATAACGTAGGAAAACCCATTTCTCATTATTCGTTCCGGTTCTCCTCCAGAACCGGTCGTCACGTGAATTTTGCCGCAATTCTGGACGCAGAGTAACACGCTCCTCAGCTTATTCTGGGCCCCACTCATGGGGAACCATTTACGGGCTACTGGAGTGAAAACCGAGCTGATGTAGATAACGAACGATGGTAGTTTGCGATGAATGGACCTCCTCTGCTAATCGTCGGGAGCTGCTTCGGTGTTGGTGGTGACTGGTCTCCCACACCTCGATTTGTCAACAAGCTCTGTGTCTCCGGACCGGAAGCGTTGGAACCAGTTTCTTATTCCTGCAGAGTGCAATGTCACCTCACCTTCACCACTACAAATTTCCTTCGCGGCAGATGTTCCGTTAAACTCATTTTTTTCGGTAATGGCGTAGGAGCACACGAACAACAAGTTTCTTCACCGACATTCTCGTCTCGTATCAGTGGTACATACGTGTTGGGCACGGCGCATGCCTACCTGTCTGAGCACGTCACCCAATCAGGAGTGGGACACATTCTACCTAACTGCGCATGTTCCACCTGTTCGGCGGAGCTTCTCCGTCTGTACCACGAAACGCTACGAACTTATGTCCCACTTTGGTACTGCCCCACCATTACTTCCGTACACCCCTCGACTGATAGTGAATTAGGCCATACGCAAGCACCATTTCACAGCAACAAAATAACGATCATTACGAAAACTAGAACTAAGACGGACAGAAAAAATAATTGATCGTAATAAAAATATTAAATTAATAAAACCATGCGCAGAATTTTTTTTTTAAATTAGCCATGCCGCCCCGGGTTCGTTGTGGTCTAAGCGATGGCTTCTGATCATTCGTCCGAAAGGGGTACAGGTTCGAATCCCGGTGAGGCATAGATGTTGTGTTTGTCTTACGGCACTGGCTCTCTCCCTTCCGTGGAACCAGTGACCCTAAATTAGGGACGGGCGACTGCTTATAGCCTATTGAGTTGCTGACGGTAGTTGCTAAACCTCCAATCAAAAAAAGAAATTTAGCCGTCGTCGGATGAATTTCAAAGGAACAGTCATTGTCTTTGCTGAATGGACAAGTGCATTCTTCAAAGTTGTCCGGACCGAGAAGACCCCCCCCACACACACACACACACACACACACCCGTTGATCAATTGGACCGTTTGTCGGTGGAAAAGGATATGGCGCACCAAACAAAGCTGAACTGGTCACCACTTTCAAGCAGCATGGCGGAACATATCGGCGGACGGCTGGACTTCCGAATCAGAACGCTTTAAAGTAGTTCCCGATTTCAAGTGTATCGTTCCACTTTGTTTAGGTGAAACCTAAATTTCAAGAAATATCCTTTGTCTTCCCTTTGTTAGCTGAATGGACAAGAGCATTCTTCGAAGGTGTCCGGACCCAGCAGGCAACCCCTCTTGATCAATTGGATCGTTTGTCGGTGGAAAAAGAGATGGCGCAAAAACAATGCTGAACTGGTGACCACTTTAAAGCAGCATGGCTGAACATATATCGGTGGACGGCTGGACTTCCGAATCAGGACGCTTTATTGTAGTTTCCGATTTCAAGTGTTTCGTTCCGCTTTGTTTACGAATAACTTAAATTTCAAGAAATATCCTTTGTCTTCCCTTCATTTGCTGAATGGACAAGGGCATTCTTCGAAGGTGTCCGGACCCAGCAGACACCCCCTGATCAATTGAATCGTTTGTCGGTGGAAAAGGGGATTGCGCAGCAAACAAAGCTGAACTGGTCACCACTTTAAAGCAGCATGGCGGAACATATCGGCGGAAGGCTGGACTTCCGAATCAGAACGCTTTAAAGTAATTCCCGATTTCAAGTTTATCGTTCCGCTTTGTTTACGTATAACCCGATCGCACCCAACATGAAAGAAAGTAGTTCACGTTAGGATGCGGAAATTTTATTACTATTTTCGCCGAAATAAATCTTATCGCAATGGAAATAATCGTAGTCGTTTATTTTATTATAGAAAACAATAATGCATTTGTTTCATATTACAGATATAAAAATCATAAAGAATCATAATGCAACACACTTTTTCACATGCTGTAATAGCACGAAATTAATGTGTCTAACATTCATTTTTTCCATTGAAGTACTTCAAAGAACTGTTCAAATGGATCTAAATTTTGTTTTTTACGAAATCATCAGAACCAAGGCTGAACTCGATCCTATCAGGCTGTAACATTAGCGTTGAAGACAATAGACTTTTGGTGATTGGCCAGTGGGCGTTAGGGACGATTTCAGCCGTTAGATGGCACTGCGTCCCAAGGTATAAACACCTCAGTTTCTGCGTTGTTTGAATTGCGGAATTGCTTATGTTCGTCGTTTTTTCTTGTTTCTTTAAAAAAACCTTCTGGTTTTAAAACCAAACTGATGTTTTCACAACAAAATCCAACCCATTTTCAAAATGGTTTACTGCTGTGTGCCAATGTGCACATCTTCTAAGAAGAAAAACGTGGGATTTTCATTCCATGAGTTTCCCTCAAATCAGAATCTAAAGCAACTGTTGTTGAAAGAAATATCTTGTCAGGATTTTGCTCCAAATGACAAGTTACCTTCAACTGTTGTTTATGGTAAGCATTTTCATTCTGATAATTACGTACCTGATTCAATTTTAGAAAAAAACATCAGCTATATAAACTCATATTAAGTAAAATAGTAGGTAAATGTATAGATTTGCGTTTTAAATTATTTCGTCGAAAAAATATTAGTACCTGGGAAAAGTGCGATGTACAGATTTTAGATTATGAAAATTAATGGCAAATGGTGCCGAAATTTTCTGTTTCAAATGTCTTTTAAAGATTTTTATCGTAACATTTACCTGTAAGTTCGATACGTTAGGCCTACGCAGCGTCTCTTCACAGCATCGAACTTACAGGTAAATGTTACGATAAAAATCTTTAAAAGACATTTAAAACAGGAAATTTCTGTACCATTTGCCATTAATTTTTATAATCTAAAATCTGTACATCGCACTTTTCCCAGGTACTAATATTTTTTCGACGAAATAATTTAAGACGCAAATCTACACATTTATCAAAATCTCAGCCCTAGATCATTGAAGAATAAAGGAGGAATGAGATTTACACATGAATTATACCAGTTCCTACAGAAAAATTCTCTTGCCCAAGTACTACGAATTCAGAATACAAATATCCATCTGTTAATGTGAAAGTGAATATTAATAAAATCTCAAATGTAAATAATGATACGGAATCAGTTTGTTAATGCGAACAACGTCAATAGATGGCGCTGCGTCCCAACTCATCTTTTCTGTCCTCGCTGTTTTTGCTTAATGTTACAGCCTGATAGGATCGAGTTCAGCCTTGTCAGAACAAATATTCCATTACGCTATCGGTCAATTGTTCTTCCGGTTTGGAAGTATGACTTCTCAGATTTTGATTGAGAGCTCTCCAACTGGATTCGATTCTTTGAGTATGGGTTCCACTATAAAATAAATTTTTTTGTGTGACTGACCGTTAAAGGAGTGGTCGAACAAAAGTTGGAAATAGCTTCGCTTAAAAAACACGCTAGCTGCCAAAGACTTGGAGTAACATAGGCTATTCTTCCACAAACGGGCGCACTCATTTCTCACAGCTAAGACAGCGGAGTGCTAGAACAGCTCCGCGAGCAATCTACTGTTTTCGATCTAGCAACGCTCAGTAAATATTAAGTTGTCCATATTAACCTTCGATAGTATTAAAATTCCATAAAGTTGTCGCTGAATTGGTCTGTTGTATTTTATAATGCCTCAACGGAACTTGTATCGTCTCGTTAACGATGTCGTGCGAGATAGAAAAACATGCGTATCATGGTGTGAATGTTTTTTGCCACCCACCCTTGAAATAATAAGGAATCACGAATGGCAATAAATATCGATGCTTTTTTTCTTAAATTGTCTTTTGCTATATATTTCTCAGTACGAATTAAAATACTTACTGTAAATACGAAAGTATAATTTTTTATCAGTCTCCCAACGTATACGTAGTGGTAAAATCGTTCTTTTTTTTTTTTTTTAGTCTTTTTTTCAACATCTCAGTTATTGCTTTTATTTACTACGTGAAATATTTTTTGATGAAACCTACGTTAGTCATCATGATGAATAAAAAATAAGAACAGAATGCAAAGATGACCACTTTGTCAATTCCCATAATGTTTGCATTCGAATGTAAACAACAACAGATGTGTTGCCAGATCGAAAACAGTAGATTGCTCGCGGAGCTGTTCTAGCGCTCCGCTGTCTTAGCTGTGAGAAATGAGGAGTGCGCCAGAATAGCCGTAACATTCACTGGAAAGGTAACACTTTTGGTGCTGCAGTTCTGAAATGACGGAGATCAATAGAGCGAACAGCGCCATCTATGAATGGGCGGGGGAGTTGGCTGTGAACAGATGCGTAGCATGGCCTGATGCTATCGAGCGTGAGGGGAAGCTCTCTACGGTCTGTGCGATGAAAAAAAAAACGATCTAATAACCTTGCTAGGCATCACCACGTTTTGAGTAGTTCTATTTTTCTACGTCTGGTGGTGCTGTTAGCCTACTGTAACGTTATTCTGAGGGGGTGATGTGAATGTATCTTGTACATCTACTGTAACGTTATTCTGAGGGGGTGATGTGAATGTATCTTGTACATGGTTTCCCAAACTTTCTTCTACATTCCGAAGTTACCGTCTTTAATCGAGCAACTTTATTCTTGGTATTCTCTGCCTAAATTTCGTATTTTGCGGGCTTTCTACTTATTTCGGTCAAGTAAATAATGTTTTTCTTTTGGTAATTGTATAGAATAGTAGGCACGAATTTTGTTTCCTACACTCAGACCTTCCAGTGAGCTATTTTCAATTTTATTTTGTGCAACAGGAAGTTCAAAGCTGCGGTTTTTTAATAGGATTTTTTCACCGCCAACTGTTGTTTTTTAGCACGTCTTTTGTAAAAAAAAAGAGCGTGCTTCTGTTATCGGTTTGTCCGTCCGTCCGTCTGTACCGCCAACTGTTGTTTTTTAGCACGTCTTTTGTAAAAAAAGAGCGTGCTTCTGTTATCGGTTTGTCCGTCCGTCCGTCTGTACCCACGATATCTCAGCAACTATTAGTCCGATTTGAAAAATTCTTTTTGCATTGGGAAGCTTGCAATATGCAAATGATGATCCTTTATTTCGTTTTTTTTATGATGTACAATTTCGCCGGTAGAAGGCGTAAATGCGGATGATGTCGAATTCAAAAATACGTTTTATTCCACATATTTGCTTCTAAACATCCGATTGAAAAAATGTTTTTATCTTTCGATTCCATTTATGTCGAAGAGTATTTTAGATACAGTTACTTTTTTCAAATTACTCATAGATTTTCCGCTAGGGGGCGTAAAAATTAATTACATTTTTCCCGATAACTGTTCTTCTAAAACTCCGATTTGAAAACTTTTTTCTTCAGCGGATACATCTCCTGATGGAAAATCTTTTGCATATAATTTCAAATTTTTGGTAAAGAATACTTTGGCCACCAGGGGGCATAAGTGTTAATTTTTGCTTCTGATGTATTTGCCATAAAATCGGAGCTTCTAAAATATCGATTGAAAAAATTCTTTTGTACACTGATGCCCCTCACATCGATAAACCTTTTCGGAATATTTCCTTCTTAATATATTCCACAGTTTCTCCGCCAGGGGGCGTAGATGCACATCTCATTTTTGTCAATATCTCTACTTCTAGGAGTCCGATTTGAAAAATTCCTTCTTTGTTGGATAGTGTTTTCAGTGTGACATGTTTTTCATATAATTTCAAAATTTTCAAGTAATTCATAGACTTTTCGCTAGTGGGCGTAAATGCAAATTGCGTTTCTCCCTATATCTCTGCTTCTAAATCTCCGATTTGAAAAATTCTTTCTGCACCGCATACAGTTCCTGATGAGCATACAGCTCCTGATGGGAAACCCGTCCCTAATTTAGGGCTACTGGTTCCAGGGAAGGGAGGGAGCCTGTGCCGTAAGACAAACACAACATCCATGCCTCACCGGTATTCGAAGCTGGACCCCTTTCGGACGAATGGTCAGAAGCCATCGCTTAGACCACTGCGCTACCGGGGTGGCCAGGGGTTTAGCGCCCACCGCAAGTAACACTAAGGGCTAGAAGTATTCGCTTATCACTAATTTAGGGCCACTGGCTCTTGGAGAGAGAGAGAGAGAGAGAGAGAGAGAGAGCCAGTGCCGTAAGAAGAATAAATACAACACCATTCCTCATCCGGAACTCCAATCCGGACTCACTCGTACGAATGTTCATAAGCCAGGGTTTAAATTGCTCAACGCTTTCTGGAAAATACAAGTCCATGACATTAGAGAGATTACTTCTCTCTGTTTGTGACGTTACTCTCATGTTACACGCAAGAAGGTTGGAATAAGATATCTGGAGATGCCATAATTAATGGAGCAGTACCACTTTGCGTGAAGCCTATAACCGCAAGAGATGGCCATCAAAGTATGGGGAAGCTCATGGTTTTCAAGGTTATTGCAATGCATTTTGTGTTGGTCGAATCGCCCTCCTTCGTCGCAAATGTTTCCAATTTCGCATCGTAACTTGCTGTCAATGTGTGAGAAAACGCTGAATTTATAGAATTCTTAATTATTTTCCAGCTCCTTCCCATTTTTATTTTAAATTGAAACTATCTTTACTACCCGGCTTTGCCCGGGATTTAGGCTTATTAATTTCATATTCCCTTATATGTCACTGAAAAAATCGGGGGAAAATTATTCTTGCGAGAAAGAGAAAAGCCGATTTCACAAATTCGGTCATCATTACAAGTTATTTATTCATAGTGTGATTATTTCAGCACTTGGCCGTACACAACATTTTTGGTTTCTCCTTCATCGGCGACAATACATAATTTTGTTCGATCCTTTGTTCTTTACATTGCAACATACAGCTGTCCATGCGAGAAGCATCAAATGCATCACGTGCTTTCAGTTTCAGACGTCTTTAAGGGGCGAATCTCTGGGATAAAAAAATTGAAAACGTATCTTTGCGAATATTTTATGAAACTGGCTGAAATTTTAATGAACACCATAAATCGTTAATAAGAACATACCTCCAAATTTCGCCTGAATCGGTAAATAACTTTTTAAATTAGCCGTCAAAATTTTATTAACCGTTTCTGCGTATATCCCTGGTAGCACAGCTACGTAAATTCAATGTTGAAATTGGGTAAAAAGGTTGAAACGAGAAAACATTGAAATTTTTCATGGAAATTCGACGTCGAATTTACATGGACAGAAAAAGTGGCATTAACGCTGAGAATTAATGCGTATATTCAATGTAGATTGTATGCTTCTAATTTTCAACGAAACGTGTGCATATTGAGAAGCACTGAATCCACATCGAATTTACGTTCCAATTTCAACCGTCGTTGATCACACTGAAAACCGCGAGGCGCCGATATCAGTGATGCCTGAGCGCCTAGGACACCTGACCTTGAAGAGTCAGCTGCTCGAATTTTTCTGTTACAGAAGTTGTCTTACCTCGAAGTTGTCAGCTGCTCGACTTTTTCTGTTACAGAAGTTGTCTTATCAAATGCGTCACGTGCTTTCAGTTTCATGCGTCTTTGAGGGGCGAATCTCTGGAATAAAAAAGTTAAAAACGTATCTTTGCGAATATTTTATGAAACTGGCTGAAATTTTAATGAACACCGTAAATCGTTAATAGGAACATGACCTCCAAATTTCACCTAAATCGGTAAATAACTTTTTAAATTAGCCGTCAAAATTTTATTAACCGTTTCTGCGTATATATTTCTGTTTACCGATGAATTAAAAATTCCATGCCTATTTTAAAAAGTTTTGAGGGATTCTTCTTATTACCAGTTCATGGTGTTGATACAAATTCAGCCCGTTTCGTTAAGATTTCGCAAAGTTCGTTTTTGCATTTCTTTTATGCTCAGTTCTCAAAGAATAGAAACACGTGTGGGTGTGCCGCGGCGATGAATGCAGTCACGTGCTTTTAGATAATGATGACGTAGCAAAAGACGCCGACTTTATTGATTAGCTTATCAATTAAATCATAACTGGCGAACGGAACAACGTAGAGATCTTAAAATAATTGCGTTGACCTAAAAATTTCAGTATTAATATATCAATTAAATCATAACTGGCGAACGGAACAACGTAGAGATCTTAAAATAGTTGCGTTGACCTAAAAATTTCAGTATTAATAAGCTATGCAAATTTCACGATGCCACAGTTCGGCGTTCGAGAGTTTTTGCTGCTTCAGACAAACAGACGTTTTGTGTTTTATATATAAGATACACGAACGTTAGTGCGAATTCTAAGCAAAACCTAACGCTAAAATTGTAATCTTTACTGGTATAAGAAGTATAATTCATTCCAGTTTGACATTAACACAGTTTCTGCAACCAAAATCCATACAATTCCAAAATACACACAGTTGAAATTACATAGGAGTCATGTAAACAACGTCAAATTCCCACAGTTTGCGGCTTCACGGTTAAGAGACTTAGGGCATCTCCAGAAGTATTATTCTAACCACCTTGGTTACACCATGGCTTTCTGCGATTAATCGTATAATACAAGGCTATGCCAGTTCGCTATCGCTAATGTACAAGCAAAAGTTCATATTCTAGCCCCTGCACAGAATCGGCGCTGATTCGCGACCCCTAGGATGTATGTTTACCATTGAATGCAATGAAAAATTGTGGGTATTTTATCTATGCCCTTTGACAATAATTTAGCTCACTTTCACAATTTAAAATTGTGTAACCAATCTGTTAATTATTCTTGATGTATGGCTCTTATTTTATAATGTTTATTATTTTCTAAACGTGAATACGAGAAAGTTTTTCGTGCATGCTCCCCAGGATTGCTTCAGGAAATCTAGTTATTTTACTCCGAAGTTTGACTAAAATTATAACATGTTTATGTAACTTTTGGCTGTTTGCATACAGAACATAATATTTTAAGAAACGATAATCGTTTTCCGAGATGTTCAAGGGTAAAGGCTGCTAACATTTTCTAACAAGAGGAGCTCATCTTCTGAATATACCCCCGTAAGTAAAGAAAGCTATGACTTCAAAGAATTTAAATTCCAGTAACATTGAATGAGAATATTTTATGACAACAGTACTAGATAACTGCGGTACCATTTATGGCGGCGTATAGTAATGAGCTATGTTCAACATTTCTGCAAAAAAATGTGCTAGTACAAAATTAAGTTTTCACACATGTTCTGATTTTTTTGTGTTTCCTATTGTTAATTAAAATTTGAAAAGAAAAACGAAGTGACGTTTTGATGCTAATGTCCTAATACAGGCACCTTTGAAATCCACCGGCAGATGCAGCTCAGCTTTGCGGCCAGACGTACTGCCGATGACGGCGTGTAAGTAAGTAACCGATTTGCAAGCAAATGGTCTCTTTCTACTCAGGAACGAATTACCCATGCGATACGAAACAGAATTACGTTTCATCCGGCCGCCGTCTGTCCGTCCGTCCAAAAGAATAAAAAAAATTATCCGCCGTTAAACAACCGATTTGCACGGAAATTATTACTTTCGACTTAGGGACGCCTCACACCTATCAGATGCAATACAAAATTACGTTCCATCTGTCCCAAGTCTGTCCGTCCGTCCAAAAGAATAAAAAAAATAACTCCGCCGATAAACAACCCATTTGCACGGGAATTATTTCTTTCGACTCAGGGACGCCTGACACCTATCAGATACATTACAAAATTACGTTCCATCCGTACCAAGTCCGTCCGTCCGTCCGTCCGTCAGGAAGCATAAAAACACATACCTGGACCGAAAAACAACAGATTTGCACGCAAATGGTCTCTTTCGACTCAGGAACGAATTACCCTTGAGATACGATGCAGAATTACGTTCCATCCGTCCGCCGTCTGTCCGTCCGTACTTTCAGAAGAATAAAAAAAATATCTCCGCCGATAAACAACCGATTTGCAAGGAAATTATTACTTTCGAGTCAGCAACGCCACACACCTATCAGATACAATACAAAATTACGTTCCGTCCGTCCCAAGTCTGTCTTTCCGTCCGTCCATCAGGAAGCATAAACACACATAACTCGACCGAGAAACAACAGATTTGCACACAAACGGTCTCTTTCTACTCAGGAACGAATTACCCATGAGATACGATGCAGAATTACGTTCCATCCGTCCGCCGTCTATCCGTCCTTCCAGAAGAATAAAAAAATATCTCCGCCGATAAACAACCGATTTGCACGGAAATTATTACTTTCGACTCAGCGACGCCTCACACCTATCAGATGCAATAAAAAATTACGTTTCGTCCGTCGCAAGTCTGTCTTTCCGTCCGTCTGTCTTTCCGTCCGTCTGTCCGGAAGCATAAAAACACATAACTCGACCGAGAAACAACCGGTTTGCACGAAAATTGTCTCTTTCTACTCAGGAATGAATCACCCATGAGATACGATACATAATTAGGTTCCATCCGTCCGCCGTCTGTCTGTCCGCCCGTCCAGAAATGGCTTATTACGCCCACACGAAAAACCATGTATCTTAATAAGTAACCGATTCGCAAGCAAATGGTCTCTTTCTACTCAGGAACGAATTATCCAATAGATATGGTGCAGAGTTACGTTCCGTCCGTCCGCCGTCTGTCCGTCCTTCCAGAAGAATAAAAAAAATATCTCCGCCGATAAACAACCGATTTGCACGGAAATTATTCCTTTCGACTTAGGGACGCCTCACACTTATGAGATATGATAAAAATAACGTTCCATCCGTCCGCCGTCTGTCCGTCCGTCCAGAAGAATAAAAAAATATCTCCGCCGATAAAGAACCGACTTGCACGGAAATGATTTCTTTCTACTCAAGGACGCCTCACACTTATCCGATATGATAAAAAATTACGTTCCATCCGTCCTGTCTGTCGGTCCAGAAGAATAAAAGAAATATCTCCTTCTCAAAAGGTAAAAACAAACAAAAACGATTTTGTTCGCTTTATACAATATATATATATATATGTATATGTGGGATGTAAGATCAGGTGATGCGCAACATCACAGCCTCTCCTTGACAAATGTCAACCCCGCCTTCTCGTGGTGCATCCTGTTCCCACTAAAGGGGCTATGACGACCGCCAATAGCGGTATAACTATACCATCGGGATTAGAGAAAATGCTATTCCACACTCACCAACCCGCTTGGCCAGCGTGGTGAGTTATGGCCAAACCCCTCCAAAATGACTCCACAACTTAAATCTTGGCCCTCAGTCTCCGACAGCTGGAATGTACCTGGCCAAGGCAGCGGCCAGTGCGACATGAAGGCAGAGGGTGCTAAGAATCCCCGGAGGACCGGACTAGGCTGCCATCTGATGCTGACCTTTTTCTACGTATAATGGACGCTCCCTATCTTCTGATTCAAGGCTTCTTGAATTGGAAGAGGAACTACAAAGGATCAAGTGGGACATCGTCGGGCTAAGTGAGGTAAGGAGAAAAGGATCTCATTGAACTGAAAAGTGGACATTTCTTCTACTATCGTGGGACAGATACTGGCAGAACTAGTGGCGTTGGTATTACAATAAACATGAAACTGAAGGATAAAGTTGTAGAAGTTGAATGTTCCTCTGACAGAGCTTCACGACTCGTTATCCAACTCTCGAGAAGATACAAGGCTCAGATTATTCAAACTTATGCACCCACCACAAGTTATCCTGAAGAAGAAATTAAAGAATTTTATGAGGAAATTTGTCATCTAAATAATAAAGGTAAGCAGCACTTGAAGATAATTATGGGAGATTTCAATGCAAAAATGGGGCAACAGCAACAGAATGAAACTTCAGTAGGTAAATTCGGTCACGGCAACAGAAACCAGCGTGGAAATACTCTCGTTGAGTTTGCAGAGCTAGAAGGGTTTTTCATCTTGAACTCCTTTTTCAAGAAAAAGCCACACAGGAAATGGACATGGAGACATCCAAATGGGACGACAAGTGAAATTGGTTTTATTATGTGTAACAAAAAATTCGTCATAGAAGACTGCAGGTGCTAAACAAGTTCAACACAGGTAGTGACCATAGATTGGTGAGATGTAAGATGCACCTCAACACTAAACTCGAACGTGGCAAGCTCATAAGGCAAACAAAATGTATTGACATAACCAACCTTAAAAAACACCATAATACCTTCAAGTTGGAACTGAAGAACAGATTCTCTGCTTTAGAAGACCTAACATCGGAAGAAGTAGATATTTCTGAAGTTAACAGAAAAGTAACTAAAGCTCTTATGGAATCAGCAACAAAATTAGCTGGGTCTAAGAACAAGTTGCATGTGAACAATTTATCAGGAAAAACCAAATTGTTGATGCACAAAAGAAGAGAGATGAGGGCAACTAAAGAAGATGTGACTTCCAAAGTGGAATATATAGAGCTATACAACACAGTAAGAAAAAGTATCACTGAAGACGTAAGGAAATTCAACGGTGAATATATATTTTTTTATCCTTTTGGACGGACGGACAGACTTTGGACGGACGGAACGTAATTTTGTATTGTATCTGACAGGTGTGAGGCGTCGTTGAGTCGAAAGTAATAATTTCCGTGCAAATCGGTTGTTTATCTGCGGAGATATTTTTTTTATTCTTCTGGAAGGACGGACAGACGGCGGACGGATGGAACGTAACTCTGCATCGTATCTCATGGGTAATTCGTTCCTGAGTCGAAAGAGACCATTTGCGTGCAAATCTGTTTTTTCTCGGTCCAGTTATGTGTTTTTTTGCTTCCTGGCGGACGGACGGACGGACGGAAAGACAGACTTGGTACGGATGGAACGTAATTTTGTAATGTATCTGATAGGTGTCAGGCGTCCCTGAGTCAAAAGAAATAATTCCCGTGCAAATGGGTTGTTTATCGGCGGAGATATTTTTTTATTCTTTTGGACGGACGGAACGTAATTTTGTATTGTATCTAATAGGTGTGAGGCGTCGCTGAGTCGAAAGTAATTTCCGTGCAAATTGGTTGTTCATCGGCGGAGATATTTTTTTATTCTTGTGGAAGGACAGACAGACGGCGGCGGACAGATGGAACGTAATTATGCATCGTATCTCGTGGATAATTCGTCCCTGAGTCGAAAGAGACCATTTGCGTGCAAATCTGTTGTTTCTCGGTCGAGTTATGTGTTTTTATGCTTCCCGACGGACGGACGGAAAGACAGACTTGGGACGGACGGAACGTAATTTTGTTTTGTATCTGATAGGTGTGAGGCATCCCTGTGTCGAAAGAAATAATTTCCTTGCAAATCGGTTGTTTATCGGCGGATAATTTTTTTTATTTTTTTGGACGGACGGACAGACGGCGGCCGGAGGGAAGTTAATTATGTTTCGTATCGCATGGGCAATTCGTTCCTGAGTAGAAAGAGACCATTTGCCAATATCTCCAAAAACAACCCAAATAAATACTTACCCATATACCTCAGCTGAAATTCACAGTGAAGATTGCTGTTTTGGGATCGCGATTTGGCGCCCCCGTGTGACTGAAACGGCGATTTTACTCGTACACCGAATCCCGTCGAATCGGCGAAACTGTCATAGCCTTGTATTATACGGTTAACGCAGAAAGCCATGGCTAAACCAAAAACTTTCACAAAATGAAAAAATTCGCCGTACAGTTCGTCCGTCAGAAAAATAGAAGAGTTACTCTTTTTTATGTACGTGTACGTAAGGTAAATTATTTCACTTTTGCTGAATATGTTCTCTCCATCACAGCTCTGCTTTTATGGTACGATTCTGACTTACAAAAACTATAGTGCTAAGGAAAAAAGTTTTGCATATTTAGTTTGCATACGCATGTGCACCCAAATTTTTGCTGATTTGGGGACACTGTGCAATTTTGTTCTCAACTCATTGTTTCAATATCTGCTCACCTTACTTAAAGGAATAGACACTTCCTAGCACCTCAAATATCAGAACGTCCAAGGTCCTTGGTCAGAGTCTATCGTACACCATGGTCAGAACCTTACGGCACTCCGTGGTTTATTTTATTGGTACTTGCAAAGCGGTTACTGGCAAATCTGGCGTCTGCTTATGTATTCTATTTCCTTATCATACTGGCAACACCTTACTTGCGAAGATAAACAATTCAGCGTTGCCCGCGAAAGCACGCTGAATATAATTCACAGCATTAAGTGTTTACTTGCAGAAACTCAAATCGTTGTGCGTCATAGAAGTTTTCATAAAGCTTATTGTATATGATCAGAATTTGAGAAAGACACTTGTGTCTCATGGAGAGTTTTCTTCTCAGTACTTTAGGAAGTGATGTGAGTTGTAGAAAGCGAAGAAGAGAGCATGGTGTTTGTTGCAGTATGTATTTATTAAATATTTCAATGCCGTATACGACTAACGCTATGTTTCGTATAGTTTGTATGGGTAATATATTTATTGAAATCCTCTTGGAGGTTGAAACGAACTGTCTTCTCCAAGTTTTCAAGTGAAATTGAACTTTGAATAGCATTGGCATAATCATAGGCGTAGCCAAGGTGTGTTCTGGGGTCCGGACCTACCTTGAAGGGGATTGAGTACGAATTTAAAGCGATATATATATATATATATTGAAGCTTGTTTTTTTTTAGTAATGGTTTTTTTTTTTTTTTTTTTTTTCGTTTTTTGACTTTTAAAGATTTTGAGCTTATTCCCACTTGGAGTATTTGTTTCTGGGAGAAGCTTTCACGAATGAACCAAATCCATAGACCCCCCCCCGCCCCCCTTAAGAAATTTTTGGCTATGCCACTGGACGTAACTTAAGATTTGTAAATTCTAGGGGAGACAAAATATATGGGAAGTTGCAAAAAAATTGAGTTGCTTTGTTACATTAAAATAACCTAATACAGCATTACTCTTTGAAAAATTGATATCATGGAATACTTTTTGGGGCTTGTAAGTGCATGGTTGTGAGCGTTTGTAAGTGCATGCTTGTGAGCATTTGGCCTAGATGAGTCTGTGTTTTATTCCCAGTGAGGCATGGATGTTGTTTTTGTCTTACGGCACTGCTCCTTTTCCTTCCCTGGAACCAGTGGCCCTAAATTAGGGGCGGATGACTGAGTTGCCCACAGGGGTCATCAACCCCCCCCCCCAGGAAAAAAAACTGCTGATGCAGTAAAACCTCTGAATAGTATACACCCTGGGACTTGAACATTTGTCCCCTGTTCGGTAGTTAACTTCTGACCCTAACTGGCCTTATGATACAAAAAAATTAATATAAGGTTGATACGGAAGTTCATGCCATTATTTTCACCACACTGCAAGAGTGTATTGCATCGGAAAGGAAAATGGAATCAATCAACTATGTATCCCCCCCTCCATTGTTTGTGATGGTGTCCCAATGTCTGAATAGGTCTGCAATGTCATTCTTGAAAAAACGTGCAGGTTTTGCTGCAAAGAAATCATCAAGGAAATTCTGTAGATCAACATCACTGTTGAACGTTCTGCCACGGAGTGCGTTCGACAGAGATCGGAACAGGTGATAGTCTGAAGGGGCGATATCTGGGGAATAGGTCGGATGTGGAAGGATCTCCTTTTTCATGTCCTGAATGGCCATTTTTGGTCATGTTTGCACTGTGGGGGCATGCATTATCTTGTTGGAAATAGACGCCATGGCACCGATGTGGCAATTTGCAGTGAATAATGCCTTCCATGTCCCACCAGATGCACAACATGATCCTTGCAGATAAAGTTCATGTTTTTGATGTGGTGTGGGCATCTTGTTTGGGCTTAACCATTCGCTCCAATGCCTGAAATTCACGTACAGGCACCACTTTTCATCTCCAGTAACAATACGTGACAAAAAGGGTTTGTGTAACGGGCGAGCAAAAAACCACATATGGCAACACGCTGATTCTTGTTGTCCTCGGTGAGAGTGAGAGGCACCCAAGACCCCAATTTCTGGACCTTTCTCATACGTTCCAGGTGTCGCACCATTGCGGCCTAATCACAGGCCATCTCAGTGGCCAATTCGCGTGTGGTTTGACGTGGATCCAAGTGGATGAGATGGTTCAAACAATCCTCGTCAAAGTGAGATGGACGACCTAAATGTGAAGAGTCGTCGAGGTCAAATTTGCCACCTCGGAACCGCTCAAACCATTTGCAGGCTGTCTTCGGAGCAAATAGCATCCCTCTGATATACAGCACAAATTTGTCGAGTTGCCTCGGCGGCTGTGGATCCCTCGTTAAACTCGTAGACGAGCAGATGTTGGAAATGTTCATTCCTCTCTACTTGACACTCCGTACTTTCGGTCCTGAAAACCAAAAAGCCATTAGCAACAATCGCACAACGCAATATGATTTAGATACACGATATTACTGGCTACATTTCGATATACAACTGGCCATCTGCACTGACTAATGTGGGAAACACCCATGAAATAAAATGGCATGAACTTATGCATCAACCCAATAGGTATGCACTATTTCCTTCACTGTTTAGACATGTGATTAGTTCGTAAATGGTGTTTAAATCCTCTTCTTTTGGATTGGCAACAAATACCCCATTTTGTTTGAAAGTAGCTGTGTTGCCCACTTCTAAGAAAAGAACAACCATATTTAAACCACAGACCAGTAGTTTTTGTAATGGGGATCTGGAGGACAAAAGTTCCCTGCTTCCGCACAAAGAACTTAAACAAAATCTTTGAGGCAAAAATTCGCTAGTTTTTTTTTCCCCTTGAATGTGTTTTGAATTATCGTGTGACTAAGATCACTGTGTGTTATTTGGAAGGTTCACTATTTGGAGTTAAATATAGTGCCAGGGTGTGATTTGGAATTAAAAATAGTGCCAGGGTGTGCATGATTTAAATCAAATGTTTTTTTTTAAATCACTGATTAATCTTTTTTTTTTATTTTTACAATTTAATCAAACTGTTTTTCTTTTTTACTTTTTATATCACCATTTAAAATTTTGAAAAAACAACAACTGGATTTAAGCATTAGTTTTAACATTACCAGTCAAAGTGGCTGAAGTGAGAAAATAAGTTTTAAATCCTTGTGGAAAAACTTTCATGCTGGTAAACAAAACTCAAAACATGCTACATGTTGACAGCGTACAGGGGGCATATGTATCTTATTCTAGAGTCTAGAAGGGCTAACCTTCCGAAAGTGGCCTGCTCCAATAGATGGCATAATGGTAGCAAGCTACTTACGTCACTTTGTTCTCCGTCTCTGCTCCTGTGTTACGTAAGTTTTTTTTTTTTTTTTTTTTTTTATCTCTACTACTCCTGTGATATGTGGAACTGTTTAATGAAGTAGGGAAGGATGAGGATACCTCTATTTCATGGTGTGAAGAACAGGTTTTGTTTTCCACCTCTAAAATATGTTCTGAGGGCCATCTCATGACTACGTGTCGATGCGTCTCATCATTTAGGACAATTCAGGTGTCGGAAGAAGCACTCTTCAGGGAATGACGAGTACTCTTCCCGTACACATGGTGCGTGTTTTTTTTATGCTCACATTCTTATGGATATAGTGATGATTCTGATGTATTGTTTCGCCAAAGGATTGTCTTACGATGAGGCGATTGAACATCCATATTATTCACTTCCTTTGCCAATTTCACAACGTAACGCTATGTTTCACGATGTAACGATAACATGTCGCCATCTATCGTCGCTTCAGAAAGCTATTTCTGGGCCACATTCAGAAGGTTTACCTCTAGAAGTAGGGATTAGCCATGTATGGCTCTTTGAATAGGGATTAGGGAGTAGTCTCTTCAGCTTCAGGGCAAAAGGGGTAACTACAATGCAAGTTGTAGGGGTAGAAGAAGGAACAGTCCCTTTAGTTTGGGAACAGGGTTTTTATCTTCTGCTCAGATCACAAGGTTGTTCTAGACTAGTACAAAGGCCTGTCGCTGTTCATTGTTTGCCTTTGTTACTCTGTACTCAGCTTTATACAGAGTACACTATTTGCATTTTCTACTTAATAATAGCCAGTGCCTTGTATGTTCTCAGATACTTTACAAATTTGTCTGCTGGGAGAAAGAAAAATCCAATTTGGTGCTATTTTACTAAAAAGATTGAGCTTGGAAAGCAAGGATGTAGGGCACACACTGGACTGGTGGAGGTCATTAGCTTTGCTAAAGGACTGTGTTTCTGGGAAAGGACTTGAAGCACTTCACACATGCAAAATTACATCTGCTGGAATAGAGAGAATGTTCTCTACTTTTTGGACTCATGCGCAGTAAACTCAGGAATCAGCTGGGTGTAGAAAAAAGGCTGCTAAACTTGTGTTTTTATTTAGAACTTTATATGGAAAAAATGCTTGAAAATTAACTGATTACTTATACCTACACTGTCTCGTGTTTGCAGTAGAGATGTTACTGCAACTGGAAAAATGCATGAATAATTTTAAATTATTTTTGTTGTTATTAATTTCCAGTTAATTAAATTTTTGCAATTAATTGCTTGTGTTTTAATGCTTATGTTGCTAATGGATAGGATTAAGCCTAAAAATCAATTTAAATAAAACATCTAATTTAAATTTTAAAAATCTGATTTAAATAAAAAAAATTGGATTTCTTTGATTTTTTTTAAATCATGATTGTTATACACCCTGATTAATATACAGAACCGTATATAATTTGGGACTAGGGATCACAAAACTACAGCACAAGCTATTTAATTATAGCTAATAAATCCAAAGGGATTTATAAGCTGTAATTAAATGGCTTGTGCCGTTAATAAATCCAAAGAGATTCATTAGCGATAATTAAATAGTTTGTGTCATTAATAAATCCAAAGGGATTTATTAGCTATAGATAATTTAATAGCTTATGCCGTTAAGCTCCACTAGATGGAGACATCTTAGTTGCTGAGCCTATCCCTATGGAATTTGATTTATTAGCTATAATTAAGTAGCTTGTGCCGTTAAGTCCCACCAGATGGAGATGTCTCAGTTGTTGAGCCCATCCCTACGGATTTGTAAAGTCAGATGCTGACTGATAAACACACATAGCACCGTGGATTGTTGGCACCGTAGTGTAAGGTGAACGCACTCGGCTAGTTATAGAGAGATCTGGGGTTCGATCTCAGTGGTGTCGAAATACAATTTTTTGGTTGCTATGTGTTAATTAAAGGAGAACGTGGAAAAAGCAATGAGTTCGTCTATTTTCACATGGTGACATATGCTTGGCTTATTCACTGGAAAATTCTGTACTTGTTGTGTTGTGCAATCACCCAACTGTTGTGCAGCACCTATGAATATTGCATCCTGCACACAACAGGCAACTACACCCAATATTAAAGCTGTAGCAAAAGGCATTCTTCAAGATCTTTTGTCTTATAATTTGATATTTTTTGCACATGCTTTTGGAGATTTTCTAAATTTAATGTCAAGGACTTCTAAATTTCTGGAGAGGCAGTGCATTAATTAATAATATTTCTGAAGCTACAAAGTCTGTCAGATGGCTGCAGCTTGATATGACTTATTTTGAAACATTAGGAAACTAAAGGCAAGTAAGTCAAATTACTTGCACACCTTCCTTATTTCTACCCAGCATCCTTAATCTGGGAATGCATTATTTAACAATGTTACTTTTAAGGTAGGGGGAAGACTTCCAGAGGAGTATCTGTGAACACTAACGAAAGTAGAACAGCACCGGTAGGAAGGCTATTTTACTTAATATGATGAAACCAATAATTAAAAAATTTCATGCATATTGTATTACATATTAAACTTCCGATTTGTAAGATCTTTCGGCTGCAGCATCAGCCTTGTTCACACAACAAGCAAGCACTCACATGGTTGGCGTCATTTCTTTAGCTGTTGCCAGTAGAAATTTCCAAATTATCAGAATACTGAAGGGTGCGTCCGAATTGCAAGAGTTTTTACTGAAGAGAATTTCAATGTTTTCTCTGTAGCGTAATGAAAATTCGTTTGAAAAGGGTGCAGTCCTTTTGTCAGAAAAAGTCTTCCGACTTCTGCACTTTCTCTTCTGACTATTGAAAATACCTCTGCCTCTCCAAACTGCAATTGTACCAAAAGGATTGCATCTTTTTCAAACAACTTTTCATTACGATACAGAGAAAGCATTGGAATTCTCTTCAATAAAAACTCATTGCAATTCGGATGCACCCTTCAGTATTCCGATAATTTGGAAATCTCTACTGGCAACAGCTAAAGAAACAGTGCCAACCTCGTGAGTGCTTGCTTGTTCAAAGCTAATGCTGCAGGCGAAAGATCTTACAAATCTGAAGTTTGATACGTAATAAAACATGGGTGAAATTTTCTACATTATTGGTGAAACAGCACAGTTCCAGGACTTTTGCAAAAGTGTAAGTCACAATTTTTGTACACTTTTTTTTCTGTTATTATGGTAGTGTACCAAGAAAATCTGTGTTCATTTTATTGATATCCTAGAAAAAAGTTTTTCCTTCACAAACTGAATAGCTAGATGGCTATGGAAGTAAAGAACTAAATGAAATGTGGACAATATTTAATTTGCATCAAAACATGGCTCTGGCAGAATCGAAGCAGCTTTGAAACATGATGTTTGACAATTTCCAACCATCAATAACTCTTCTTTTTTTTTTTTTTTTTTTTTTTTTATTAGAGGTATGATGACCACCATGAGCAACTCAATGGGCTATAAGCAGTTGCCCGTCCCTATTTTAGGGTCACTGGTTCCAGGGAAGGGAGAGAGCCAATGCTGTAAGACAGACACAATATCCCATGCCTCACCAGGATTCGAACCCGGACTCCTTTTGGATGAATGATCAGAGGCCATCGCTTAGACCACTGCGCCACCAGGGCGGCCAATAACTCTTTAGGAACTGCTTGAGAAACTGAAAACAAGCAGGTTTGAGTATATGGAGGTAATGACCCAATTTGTTAAAATACTGCTGACCATGTACAAAAATTCTGTCTAAAATGCATGCCAAGTAATGCAGAGGTTGTGAGAATATGGAGCAGTCTGGGCAACATTCTTGATGACAAAAAAATACTCATGCAATAAATGACTTTAGAAAATTGGCTGCATATAAAACAAGCCAAAGTACAGTACACTCATTGTCATAAAAATCTGCGCACCAAGAAGGAGGTATTGGATTAAAATGAGATTTTAGTAGTGAGATGGTACATACCAAGGACAGAAGTGATTACAATATCACAGCAGCAGGACGATTTCTCGCGGGCATACGGTACACATTCTGGTCAGTGTTAGTACTGCGTCGGACCACCACGTGCTCGAATATATGCAGTGATATGGTCCGGCATGGAGTCAAAGAGACGCCGTATGTTATCCTGAGACAGATTGGCCCGTACTTCTTGCAACTGATGCCCTAAATCACGAGCACTGGGACATGGAGAAAGCTAGCATCTCATCTAGTCCCACACGTGCTCGATGGGTGAGAAATCAGGCGATCTGGCAGGCCACAGAAGCTTCGAAGCATGACGTAGACAATCCTGGAAAACCCGAGCCATGTGCAGGCGAGCGTTGTCTTGTTGGAAAATGGCTCCAGTCCGCCCCGCCAGGAAAGGCAGCACATGGGGTCGCAGGATCTCGTGTACTTAGCGCTGGGCTGTCAACATCCCTCGGATCACTGTGAGAGAAGTCCGGCTGCCATACGCAATAACTCTCCAGACCATCACGCCTGCAGTTCGGGACGTGTGCCACTTTACAGTGAGGTTGGGATTGTAGCGCTCACCTGCGGTCCTCCACACTCTGACACGGTGGTCGTCCGTTCCCATACAGAAGCGGGATCCGTCGCCGAACACCATACGTTACCAGTCCGTAGCATTGCCCATTGCCGACACCACTGCAATCGACGTTGACGATGGTCAAGTCTTAATGGGAGAAAATGTAAGGGCCGTTGAGAGTGCAGATTAACCTCTGCCAGGCGTCTGGAAATGTTTCTGGCGGACACAGGCTTTCCTTGGACACCCGCCACATGTCTCTGGATAGTGGACAAGGATGTCGTTGCATCTGTGCGTGCCGCTCTCACGATCCCACGTTCCTCTGCTGGTGGTGTGTCTGGGTGCCTTCCCGTGTCCATTGCTCCCAACACGAATGCACCGGACTGTCCGACCGGTCCAAATGGCAGCCAATCCGGATCGCCGGCCACCCTGCCTCTCTCATCCCGATGATATGGCCTCATTCAAACTCCGTCAGTTGCCCGTACACACATATACGGCGGCTCCTCAGCATTTCTATTGCTCAGGGATCTCACCTGTCTCTTATTGTGCACTTCGGCATGAATGTGGAGTCCCCTGCCCGGCGCCTTATAAGCCCCAAGGATTGCGATTGCAGTGCCGGTCTTGAACGCACGGGCATGCGGAGTCGCACGAAACTTTAATCATTTTAATGTCTGCCCGCCCCGTAGCTATTTGACGAGTTTCGTGTTAATCGCACGTTTTTTTCTTGGTGCACGGATTTTTATGACAATGAGTGTATTACTTGAAAATTTTGATCTATCCACTGCTGTCAATTTATGGTGGAGAGATTCTATTCTAGGACATAGATCGAATGTTAATGATTAAATTGTTTTTCAATAAAAGTTGCTTGTCAAAAAAAATTTATGAATGTTTTTGAGGAAAAGTGTTTTTTTTTTTTTTTTTTTTTTGTGTGTGTGTGTGTTTGCTAGATTATGTAGTGTTTAAACTAATGGAAAGGACTTTTAAGATATATTTATTCATTTAATTACAATAGGCAATAGACAGTGTGTCCTTGTAACTGCTAAGCCATTATTTATATAATATATCTAAATATGTGAAAGGTACAATGCAGTGATACAATGTGTATACAGCACAAAATAGCCCTAAGTAAGGTGGCCACCAGATTTGGCCATCCACTGCCCACTTGGAAAAATCCCCAGTTTTTTCTGTACGACATTTGCTCAGGAGATGTATGTTTGGCAAATGTGGGGTGCGGAGCATGTGATAGTATGAAAACAACTGAAATGTTCTTGTCTTCATGCGAACTGACCTATTTGTAAGGGGAAGAACTCTGTGTTGTCAACAACAAGTAATTCCTTGTTTTTCAGTGAAGGAGGAAGGTTTAAAAACTGGGTGAATGCCACTCATTTCATTCGTTGAACACCATGCTGAACTTCGATATATGTGGTTTCTCCAAAAATTATTGTTTGTAAAATGCAGTTAAAATAAGGGAAAATATAGTGAAGTTCAAGGAATCTATGAAAACTTCAGTTAATGCAGAACTTTGTATTTATTAATTGAGCTTGTTATATCCAGGTACTACTGTATTTATATTTGTTTCATTTTTCCCGAATAACACAATTAAATATCTCATCACTATAATCTGTTGTTCCTTCAAAAACATGTTTGAGGTTTTCTACATAATCAGTGGCTGTTGTATGTCATGATGGACGATTGTTTTCTTTTTTGCTTTTTTCACTAGCACACTAAGATTTCCCTGCGCTGCTGCAATTTCGACCTGTATGCCACCATTTCTACACCTCCATTCCAGGACAGTGTAAAGCAGATTTTCTCTGCCTTGTTAAATATGAAATTTCTTTTTAAATTTTGTTATTTTGCTTGTTATAAATGATCATTTAAGCTTTATTCACCCTCATTAAATCTGTGTATTTCACTAAATGTGTTCATTAAAAATATCAAATTTGCTTTAAATTAGCATTATACCAAACTCCTGGTTTACTCCTTAAATTTGAAATCTTAGCAAATACAGGCTTGTTATAAGCAGTTTCCACTGTATATATACAGAGGATGGACAAAGTAATGTGAACACCTGGGAAATAGGCGATATGTCTTTATTAATAAGGCGTTGGACCACAATTTGCCTTTAATACAGCTTCCAACCTTCTTGGAATAGATTCATACAGCTTTTGAATAGTCTCCAGTGGAATGTTGTGCTATGTCTTTATTAATAAGGTGTTGTACCACAATTTGCCTAAAATACAGCTTCCAACCTTCTTGGAATAGATTCATACAGCTTTTGAATAGTCTCCAGTAGAATGTTGTGCTATGTCTTTATTAATAAGGCGTTGGACCATCATTTGCCTTTGATACAGCTTCCAACCTTCTTGGAATAGATTCATACAGCTTTTGAATAGTCTGCAGTGGAATGTTGTGCTATGTCTTTATTAATACTGCGTTGGACCACCATTTGCCTTTAATACAGCTTCCAACCTCCTTGGAATAGATTCATACAGCTTTTGAATAGTCTCCAGTGGAATGTTGTAGTATGTCTTTATTAATAAGGTGTTGGACCACCATTTGCCTTTAATACAGTTTCCAACCTTCTTGGAATAGATTCATACAGCTTTTGAATAGTCTCCAGTGGAATGTTGTACTATGTCTTTATTAATAAGCTGTTGGACCACCATTTGCCTTTAATACAGCTTCCAACCTTCTTGGAATAGATTCATACAGCTTTTGAATAGTCTCCAGTGGAATGTTGTAGTATGTCTTTATTAATAAGGTGTTGGACCACCATTTGCCTTTAATACAGTTTCCAACCTTCTTGGAATAGATTCATATAGCTTTTGAATAGTCTCCAGTGGAATGTTGTACTATGTCTTTATTAATAAGCTGTTGGACCACCATTTGCCTTTAATACAGCTTCCAACCTTCTTGGAATAGATTCATACAGCTTTTGAATAGTCTCTACTGGAATGCGATTTCAAAGTTTTATGGAAAAAGACGGTGTGTTTTCTGATAAACTTGTCTTCAGTAACGAAGCAACATTTTTTTGTTAGTGGCAAAGTGAATAGGCACAATGTGTGAATCTGGGGCATAGAAAACCCTCACACCTTCGCGGAGCACATTCGGGATTCTAAAAAAGAAACTATGTTTTCTGTGCAGTCTCAAAATGTAAAGTTTACGTCCCCTTTTTCTTCTGCGGAAAGACCGTTACTGGACGCATGTATCTGGACATTTTGGAACATTGGCTCATGACGCAGTTGGAGACCGACAGTGTGAACTTCATCTTCGAACAGGATGGCGCTATTTCCACCGCGATGTTCGTGAATTCTTGAATGCCAGATTGCGAAATCGTTGGATCGGTCGTGCTGGGAATGATGATCACCAACTGCTGTTATGGCCTCCACGCTGCCCCGACTTTAGCCCCTGCTATTTTTTCGTGTAGAGTTATGTGAAAGACTCTGTGTTTGTGTTGCCTTTACCAGCCGACCCACCAGAACTGTGGGCTCGCATCATCAGTGCCTTTGCTCACATTGATAGAGACATGCTAACTCGTGTGTGGAAGATACTTGATTACAGAGTTGGTGTTTGCAGAATCACTCAAGGGGCGCATATCGAGCACCTGTAATATGCCCCCCAAAACTTTGTGCATTGTTATATGTAATTGTAAAGTTTCGTGATCATATGTCAAATAATATACCTACAATAAAATGATGAAACCGCTCCAATCATTTGTAGACACCCTGTATATTGGAATATTCCAGAAATACTGCTTACCTTTGAGGCCCGCTTCTGGAAAACATGTCACATTTCACACACATTATTCGGACCTACAATACTTTGCCAGTAGTGTCTGACTTTTTTAACTTTCAGTGTGCTTTAATTTAATCTATCATCATGAGATTTTAAATAACAGTAACACTCGAGTAAACGAAGACAAGACGGTGGAAACGAACTGGGATCATAACAGCTAAGCACAGGTTGAAGGACAGCGACAGGTACCAAATAACGTGTGTGAAATGTGATGTTTTCCAGTAGCGGACCTCAAAGATAAGCAGTATTTCTGGAATATTCCAATATATTCTTTGTCCTGTCAGTTACACTTTCAAATTTTGATGTTTTAAAAACAAATATTGGAGATAATTTCATTGAAATGATACATTATTTTCAACATATGTTGTAAATGATCTTAAGTTTTTTTATGGACCAATGGGCATTTTGGTGGACCAGTGGTTTGCAAATTCTAGTGGTCCGCTGGGCCAGTAGAAATTTTATTTCTAATCTAATGCTGTATACCTCATAGTGAGACCATGTTTCCAGCTGGAAAGCCATTTTCAGTTTAATCTCTACCAGATTGCCTTTTTATTCAAACTTCTGTGCCAAACAATGCCCTTTTGTCAAGAGAGTGTAATGATACTGGGTGACTGGTGGAGGCTTATGATATCTTTTACAATTAAGAAGAAGGTAGTATAGAACACGCTAAGTTACGTATAAAAGTTTAATGCAAATATATTTCAGGCCTTCATCAGTGCGACTACGATTGGTTTACGTTGCCAGATTGGAAAGGTAAGTTTTGTAATAGTAACTCCGGGTGACGTAATGCAATGAGGGATTTCCAGAAGTAAGGAACGAAAATGGGGAGCTCAGAGTCGCAATTTTTGGAAAATAAAATTTCCAAACTTTCTCTAAACCTCGGAGCATACCGATTTTGGAAGGGAGCCAACTTTTTAGTATCGGACCAAAGTGGAATAGCAGAAGTGTCAGCCATGGTAAGAAGAGATAAGGCAGATGAAGGTTTTCCAAATTTCACATCTGAAGTCTTGAGAGAATTTTCCAGAATGAACTTCCTATGTACGCGGTTAATCCAACATTAGTCTTGATCGGAATTTTATACACTCCAGGCGAAGAAAGCGGAGGTCTTGGGTCTCTGTCATTGCGAATTACGTCACCCGGAGTTACCATTACAAAACTTACCTTTCCAATCTGGCAACGTAAACCAATCGTAGTCGCACTGATGAAGGCCATAGTAATGGCTGAAATATATTTGCATTAAACTTTTATACGTAACTTAGCGTGTTCTACACTACCTTCTTCTTAATTAGTTTGTTAGTTACGTGCATTGCCTACCACTCATTTAATATCTTTTACATTATTGTAGTTGCTTATTGATCAGCAAGTTGTATATAAACTAAACCCAGTGCTTTTTGTCTGTGTTGAAAGATTTCGTTTCTATCATTCAATTCAGTTGTTTTATTTTCAGCCTGTTCAAGTCACGCAAAATACTTAGATCCACTAGTGAGATTCCGATTGGTGCTGAAAATGGTGGTGCCTTTCGTTCTTTTAGGAATTTATCTATGGTACCAAAATATTCTGGAAATGAGGTAAATAGACTTTGCTTTTTTTTTTTTTATGTGACTTTTTACTACCATATTTTCAGAGAATAGCCCCCAAAGTTCCATTTATCTCATCTGCTTGTTTATTGGAAATACACTGAAGTGCCAAAAGTCATGGGATAGCAGTATGCAAATGTTTAATTGGCGCTGCCATTGTATAAAGCTTCGACCAGGGTCCCACTCAACCTGGAAAACCTGGACTTCTCAGGGAATTTGAAAATGGTTCCAAAAATCAGGGAAAACTCAGGGAAAATAACCCTTTTTTTGTAAAAGTCAGGGAAAAGGGAAAACTCAGGGAAAATTACCCCCCTTTTTTTTGTAAAAATCAATGGATACTTTATTTTGCCAAAAAAACTTATTTTTTCAAGATTTCAAACTTTTGCTTGCAATTACTGCCTGCCTAGAATTTGGTAGACCTTACTTTCAGTTATATTAAATATTTCCTTTATTCTCTAAAAAAAAAGATGCAAAATTGAATTTTTAAAATGCCAGTTATTAAGCTTTTGTTCAATTTTTGCAGGCAGTTGTTATAACTTGGAACAATTAGGCACAATGGCTCCTGCTTGAAGAAACACTTCACAAGAGAACCAACCAAATGATGGATCAAAATCCTTTGTCTGTTGGTTATCTTGAAACATATTTCTTTGAACAGAGCCATTTCATCATTAAGCTTAGCTGCATTGTGTTATAGAAAAACTGAAACTATTCAACTGACAGAATTTTTCTTACACATGACCTGTTTCTATGGTAATGTATTTACAAATTCCGTGTGGGTAGTATTCACAAAAGTTCACGGAACTTTGGTACAGAAAATAATGTGCACAGTAGTTGTTATTAATGAAAAGCAGGTAGTTTTATAAAGACAAATTACTTAAAGAATTTACAAGTGTGTGCTTTGGTGAGAAAAATGAATGGAATGGAAGGAAATGTAACAATTCTTTGCAACTATGCACTCTGGCAAACTTTAAAAACCACCTGGAGAACCTGGAAAAGTCGGGGAATTTTTTTTATTACTTTTCAGTGGGAACCCTGTCAACGCACGCCACAATTTTTATTCAGTTGCGAGGTGTAATCTCATGAGTTAATATTATGGCAAACCAACATGAATAATGTGAGTTTGAACGAGGCATGGTAGTGGGAGCCAGACTGGTGGGACATTCAATTTCCGAAGTTGTGCGAACGTTCAACATTCCTCGATCCACGGTTTCGCATGTGTACCGAGAATACCTCACGGAAGGCATTACCACCCACCGTGGACAGCGCAGTGGCTGACCATGAGTGTTGAATGCCCATGACTAGCGGTGTCTGACCAGGATCGTCCATGCTAAGAGACAAGGGACACTGGCTCAAATAACATCCACATTCAATGCAGAGGTACCAGAGACATATCTATCAGGTCAGTGCAGCATAATTTAGCATCCATGGGGTATTGGAGCAAAAGACCCACCAGAGTGCTTTTGTTAATACCATGACATCGGACACAGCGCCTCACCTGGACCTTGGAAGACTGGCAACTTGTGGCATGATTCGATGAGTCATGCCACCAGTTGTTATGGGCTGATGGTAGGGTTCGGGTGTGGTGCAGACCTCATGAGGCCATGGACCCAAGCTGTCAACATGGCACTGTGCAAGCCGGTGGTGGTTCCATACATGTGTGGGTGTCTTTATGTGGCACGGTTTAGGTCCTCGTAAACACGTCATTAACTGGTAATTGCTTTGTTGCTTTGCTGGGTGACCATTTGCAGCCCTTCATGGACTTCGTGTACCCCAACAACAATGGGATTTTCCAGGTGGACAATGCACCGTGTCATTGGGCCCAAGTTGTCCAAAATTGGTTCGAGGAGCATTTTGGACAGTTCCATATACCAATATTGCACCATACATTCGTATTCCAGTTCCATATACCAAAATTGGTTCGAGGATCATTTTGGACAGTTCCATATACCAATATTGCATCATACATTCATATTCCAGTTCCATATACCAAAATTGGTTCGAGGATCATTTTGGACAGTTCCATATACCAATATTGCATCATACATTCATATTCCAGTTCCATATACCAAAATTGGTTCGAGGAGCATTTTGGACAGTTCCATATACCAATATTGCATCATACATTCGTATTCCAGTTCCATATACCAAAATTGGTTCGAGGAGCATTTTGGACAGTTCCATATACCAATATTGCATCATACATTCGTATTCCAGTTCCATATACCAAAATTGGTTCGAGGAGCATTTTGGACAGTTCTATATACCAATATTGCATCATACATTCATATTCCAGTTCCATATACCAAAATTGGTTCGAGGAGCATTTTGGACAGTTCCATATACCAATATTGCATCATACATTCATATTCCAGTTCCATATACCAAAATTGGTTCGAGGAGCATTTCGGACAGTTCCATATACCAATATTGCATCATACATTCGTATTCCAGTTCCATATACCAAAATTGGTTCGAGGAGCATTTTGGACAGTTCCATATACCAATATTGCATCATACATTCCTATTCCAGTTCCATATACCAAAATTGGTTCAAGGAGCATTTTGGACAGTTCCATATACCAATATTGCATCATACATTCATATTCCAGTTCCATATACCAAAATTGGTTCGAGGAGCATTTTGGACAGTTCCATATACCAATATTGCATCATACATTCATATTCCAGTTCCATATACCAAAATTGGTTCGAGGAGCATTTTGGACAGTTCCATATACCAATATTGCATCATACATTCATATTCCAGTTCCATATACCAAAATTGGTTCGAGGAGCATTTTGGACAGTTCCAACAGAAGACGTGGTCACCATGTTCGCCTGACATGAACCCAATAGTCAGACGGCGGCATGGGTCAACATCTCTCCAGAAGTATTTTGTCCACTTGTGGAATTGATGCCATGTCGAATTGCTGCACTTCGCCGGGCTACAGGAGGTCCTACATGATACTAGGTATGTATCCCATGACTTTTGGCACTTTAGTGTAGAGTAACACCCAGTTTAAAACCATATGACCATTCTCCTGTGCTTGCCCTTCTTCGTTGTGGTAGCATTGTATGATTTTCATCAAAGATAAATCGCACAATGAAGAAAGGCGTTAGGAAAACTGTTTATTTATTTTCAAAACACTTCGATCACCCGTTCAACTCTCATCAAATAACATTAGAGGTGAAAGCATTCTAGACACATGGAAAATTATTTACTAAATGGCAGTCATCACCACTAATTTATTCTGTACTTGTGTAACACTTCCTCCTAATAGGTAAAGACCTCCTGTGTACACTGTGTACAGATGCCCTGTGTATAGGAGAGGGAGGGACTATATATTTTTTCTGTCACATTTTACTTGCACTTGAAATTCTTCTTTTCCTACAGTGGTTTCTGTATTTAGAAAGTAGTAGTTCTATTTAATGCTCCCTATTTTTCCAGTACTGACTTATGTACTATATTACAATAGTTACACCAGTATACAGATCTTTCTACCCTCTCTTTATTTAAGTATGGTGTTTCGGGGAGGGTTTAAACCTTCAAAACCCCTCCCTGGCTACGACCCTGGGAAACCCCATTTTCTGCCAGTGGAATTTAAACTCACGCCTCCTTACTCTGCAGACAGTTAAAGTGTTTCAAAGCTGGGCATTTATTATTGACCTTGCGCAGAGCAAGGTCTGTGGTTGACTCCTACAGTGGTTTCTGTATTTAGAAAGTAGGAGACAATGCTCCAATTTCACATGTAATAGTGGAAGCGCCTACAATTTTGTGGTTTTCCCTGTTGTAGAATAAACGACTGTACTATATACAAGGTTGAAAGGAAATCCATGTTTTACCCACTGTAGCACGAGACAAATAAGAAGAAATTGACTATAAGAAAAAAGAAAAAAGGTGCTAAAGCATAATTTCTTAAACCTGAATAAAGTTTTTCAAACAGTGGATCATAAACCACATGCAAGCTCAACAAAAAGTCAGAATAAATTGTTGCCATTCTCCAAATTAACTATTTGCATATAATCATGCAGGTTTAGAGACTGAAGCACTTGTCATATCGTGCGACAAGGTTTTGCATTCTCCTGTCATAGAATGGCTGCTTGTGTATTTTATCAGTCAGTGAACATTTTATTTAGTTCATTATCACTCTGTAGCTGTTCCCAGCCAGATAATCCTTTGTGTGTGTGAAAACTAGTGATAACCACTCACAGCTAGATCCAGGCTGTATGGGGGATGCTAAAAAATTTCCCAGCAAAAATCCTTGAGAAATGCCTGTGTCTTGGCTGCTGCATGCAGGCACACATTGTCATAGAGAAGAAGAACTGTATTGGAGAGCAGGCCTCTATGACAGTTCTTAATAGCTTGTCATGACCTTTGAAGAGTGTTACAATACGCAACAGCATTAACGGTTGTTCCCTGAGTCATGAATTCCCCCAGTAAGATGCCTTTGAGGTCCCAAAAGACTGTGGCCACAACTTTTCAGGTAGACAAACACCTCTTGAATTTCTTCAGCTCTTTCGGCAAGTGAGCATGATTCTATTCTACTCACCAAAGTGCAGTGTGAGACCCAAGTTTCATTTGCAGTAAAAATGTAGGCAACAAAACTACCATTTTGTTGATAGTGCAATGTCAATGCAGCACCGATTTGCTGTTTCTCGTGATCATCAGCATTCGTTAACCCATCGCACACAAATTTTGCGATAATCAAGACGCTCACAATTTCATGAATTAAAGATCGAAAAACTTCAGGACTTTTTTTGAGGAATGCCTTAATCGCAGAGCATCTGTTTTGTTGATTGTGTACATCAGTCATTTCCAGCAGCTCATCAGTGATAAGAGAGGAATCTCATCTCATGGTGAACATTTGTTCTCCCTGATCCCATCTCATCATAAGCACTTGCTCTCCCTGATCCCTTCTTATCGTGAACATTTGTTCTGTCTAGTCCATTCTCATTATGAATGTTTGTTCTCCATGATCCCATCTTATTGTGAGCATTTTTTCTCCCTGGTCCCTTCTCACTGTGAACATTTGTTCTCCCTAATTCCTTCTTATTCTGAACATTTGTTCTCTCTGATCCCTTCTCATTGTAAACATTTGTTTGCCCTGATCCATTCTCATTGTGAACATTTGTTCTTCCTGATCCCCCGTCTCATTGTGAACATTTGTTCTTCCTGATCCTTTCTTATTGTGAACATTTGTTCTTCCTAATCCCTTCTTATTGTGAACATTTGTTCTTCCTGATCCCTTCTTATTGTGAACATTTGTTCTTCTTAATCCCTTCTCATTGTGAATATTTGTTCTCCCTGATCCCTTCTCATTGTGAACATTTGTTCTTCCTGATCCCTTCTCATTGTGAACATTTGTTCTCCCTGACCATTCTCATTGTGAAAATTTGTTCTTCCTGATCCCCTCTTATTGTGAACGTTTGTTCTCCCTGATCCCTTCTTATTGTGAATATTTGTTCTCCCTGATATCTTCTCATTGTGAACATATGTTCTTTCCGATCCCTTCTCACTGTGAACATTGTCCTCCCTGATCCCTTATTGTGAAAATTTGTTCTCCCTGATCTCTCCTCATTGTGAAAATTTGTTCTCCCTGATCCCTTCTCATTGTGAGCATTTGTTCTCTTAGTGTAATATTAGATACCATTTCCTCACACTTGACTCATTCATTATTCCCTTGCCATACACAAACCTGCCAAATTTTGCAGTTTATCTGTGAAATTTACAGGAATTCTACTTGTTTTACGGTTATTTTACAGGAATCATGTTTTACAGATTTCCTTGTTTTTATGTTATGTTTTGTACGAATCTTGTAAACATTTATAATCAGTGTTTGTACAGTTAGTTATGTGTGCAATAGTATAAATATCTTGAAAATAGTTAAGTATTTTCATGAGGACATTTCTGTTCTTCACGTGTTGTTTTGGTATTAAAAGCTTCATGAGTCAGATTAGAGCTTTTGTGATAATGTTTTATAACAACTATAGTCCTGTGCATGAATTCAAAAATTGCCCATATGCATTTCTGCTTTTTTCTGACCCCGCAGAAATGCATATGGATATTTTCTCTCTCAAGTTTTAAGGTTTTTAGAATAGAGCATGCAGTGGTGAAAGAAGAAATATTCCGATTCCAAATGGAAACACCCGAGTGTGCTCTGGTTATAGGTTTGTTTCTGACCTTGCATTAGTGGAAGGGTAGCGACAAAAGAGGGAGTCGTTGGATTGTATTTTAAATTTTAAGATTGTATTCTAAATTCTTGTACGACACTAAAGTTGTTATAAAACATTATCGCAAAAGCTCTAATTGTCGAGGTTTCAATACCAAAACAACACACAAAGAACAGAAATGTCCTCATGAAAATACTTTGCTCAAGGCTGCTTCAACCACAAAGCAAACTAGGCTGCTGCCTAGGGTACCAAAATTAGGGAAACTCCAAGATTTAGAGTTGATAAAATCAAATATGAAATAATAAATGAGAAAAAAAATAAAAACGTTAAAAAACAAATATAATTTTATTTTCTGTTGTCCGTTCAATTTTTGATATAACTTGAGAATTCTTATTCCTTGAGTAAGCGAGAAACAGAGATCTGTACTTATATGTAGTTTGCGTAAATCAGCTTGCAGTAAGCTGAGTTGAAAACCATTATCCTGTGTACCGTCTAAATGCAGATGCAACAGGGGTTAATAGAACTCTGTAGGCACGTTTACTGCAGTAAGTGCTGTGGTAATCCCATTCTGGGAGGCACAGGTTTGGACCTGTGGATGGGTGGTGTGAGCAGGGAATGGGCGTGACAGACAAGGTGCAACTGGGAGACCTGTTTGTGCAAATAATTTTTCTTTTTGTTTCTTTCCATGGGCACAAGGCCTTTAATACATTTGTTCACAGTACAAACAAATACACATTTCAATTACAAACAAAAATGTTCACATTTCTTAGGTAATACATTTCTACAGACAGAGATGCACACTTCAAAACCAGAAAGAAGTCCAACTTACCCTTAAGATTATGTCTTCCTTCAATGAAACACTTCATGCATGTTAGCCAAAACGATTCTTAAGCGACTGTCCTTTCGGGCTTTCTTATTCTTCACATCCGCATGCAAGTTGCTGATGTTCTCTGACAGGCTATGAATATTTTTTGTTTCATTCTTACAACACTATTATATGTTGACCACTTTCATTAGTTTGATGCTCATGATAACTCTTTATATTGCAAACAGACTCACTAGCATTAAAGTGTTTGTCGTTTTCTTCTTGTTTTTTTGTTTTTTTTTTCGTTTTATATTACCTTGCTTTCAAACACACACAACTGAAAACCAAATCTCCTATCAAATAAACACATACATACTTAATAAATACGCACTTAATTCACACATATATACCATTCAATAAAAACACCTTCTGCACAATTTCCACACTGCATTCACTCAATACAATATTAAAATCTCTATATACACAACCTATAGTACACTATTTACATCACAATGGTCAAACTGTCAACTATAATTCATATAGCATCTTACTTGCCCTATATCTCACCAAACCTTGCTGCACTGCGAGATATAGGGCAAGTAAGATGCTATACGAATTACAGTTGATGGAAGTTTGACCACTGTGATGTAAATAGTGTAGTATAGGTTGTGTATATAGAGATTTTAATATTGTATTGAGTGAATGCAGTGCGGAAATTGTACAGAAGGTATTTTTATTGAATGGTATATATGTGTGAGTTAAGTGCGTATTTATTGAATATGTATGTATTTATTGATAGGAGATTTGGTTTTCAGTTGTGTGTGTTCGAAAGCAAGGTAATATAAAATGAAAAAAAACAAAAAAACAACAAGAGGAAAACGACAAGCACTTTAATGCTAGTGAGTTTGTTTGCAATAATAAAGAGTTATCACGAGTGTCAAACTAATGAAAGTGGTCAACTATAATAACGTGCTAAGAATGAAACAAAAAATATTCATAGCCTGTCGGATAACATCATCAACTTGCATGCGGATAAGAAAAACGAGAAAGCCCGAAAGGACAGCCGCATAAGAATCGTTTTGGCTAACGTGCATGAAGTGTTTCATTGAAGGAAGACATGACTTTAAGGGTAAGTTAGACTTCTTTCTGGTTTTGAAGTAATTTATTGACTTGCATGTGAATAAATGCACTTGAATAGTAGTTAATTGCCATAAAGATGCAAATATTGAGAGACACACACACATATTTTGCATTGATGCAATCCAAATGGGAACACAGTCCAGTACTAGTTTCCCCATCATGCTGCACCAATTTCTTTTATCCTTGCTTGGAGACACTTTTCTGGCTATTCCCCATCACACTCTTCTGTTCACAATGAAGTTTACTTCTTTCTCTTTTGCAAGGTGCTGTTGGGTCCAACTGAGAGTCCTCATACATAATTCACTCTGTTTCTCTGAATATCCAATTCTCTTTTGAGGCTGGAGCAGTCCTCTGCTAAACTGGAATGTTTTGTGTCCAGTTTAAGTTTAAACTTTGCGTTGGCTCTACAGTAGTTCAGGCAGTTGGCTTCGGTATCACATTTCCAGTGCTTGTACCCTGCTTGGCCACAGTTTAAGATTTCCGGGCACTTGGACTTACAGTGCTCAAACCCATTACACTTGAAGCAGGGAGTTTCTCTAATGAACTTGCAGATGGTATGGAACCTCCACCAGCTGTTAATTTTGCTTTTCTTCTGAAGAGATGTAAAGTCCACTGGGGAAAGTTCAATCACCCAGTGGACCCTGTTCTCTTTTCCTTTTATTGGGAAAAGCACCACACACTGATCTGGCTCATTTAGGTGTCATTCTTTTTTTCAATTCATATTCAATGTGCTCCTTTTCATCTTTATTTTCAATTCCATAGATGATCAGCCTTGGCAGTTTTATTTCCATGGTCTCTTGCAAATACTTGATTTCTTTGTAGCCACATTCTAAGCTCTGTACACAGTCTGCTTTGACACATTCAATTAACACACCTCCATTATTAACTTTATTTAAATAAATAAATAAACAAATACATCGCTCTTTCCACGTTTTAGCAACACACAGCAACCGAAAAATTGTTATTCGGTCACCGCCGGGGAATTGAATCCCTCTCGATATCTAGCCGAGTGCGTTAGCCCTACACCATGGTGGCCAACAATCCACGGTGCTATGTGTGTTTTTCAGTCAGCTTGTGACATAAATCCTTAAGATGGGCTCAGCTACTGAGACGTCTTAGTACACAGCAACCGAAAAATTGTTAAACAGACGTCTCAGTAGCTGAGCCCATCTTAAGGATTTATGATGTCAGAAGCTGACTGAAAAACACACATAGTGCCGTGGATTGTTGGCCACTATGGTGTAAGGCTAACGCGCTCGGCTACATATCGAGAGATCCGGGATTCAATTCCCCGGCGGTGACCGAATAACAATTTTTTGGTTGCTGTGTGTTTGCTAAAACATGGAAAGAGTGATGTATTTTTTTATTTACTGACGCCCCATATTTGGAGGATTTTCACTAACTTTATTTACATTCTTGACCCCTATTTTCGGAGTGCCTGGCTCTAGTTCCACCTGAACTGTTCTTTTGACATCTTCAGATATCTTTTTCCTGTCTTTTGGATAGACTAGGAGAGTGTTTCTGTAGCGGTCTTTTTTCTGTATCCGCTTTGGAACCTTTTCTGGCAGCTTCAGCGTAGGTTCTCTGTTGCTAGTCTTGACTCACTTTCTTCAAGCCTGCCTTTCAGATAGCTGATTTCAAGCAGCTATTTCATGTGGGCTTCTTGGATACAGCTCAAGACTGACTGTATTGCCCCATTTGCAGTGTTAATCACCCTATAGGTTGAACTGTACAAAATTTAATCTAATTCTGTGAACAGTCCATTTACTGTCTCTGTCTCTGGATTTATTGTGGTTGCTTCATCTTCACCCATCTTTTACAAACCCTTTCCTTTGATTTCTAAAAGTTATTTTTTGGCACTGGGCTCAGATTTGGGTCCTATTCAAATGAGTGCATCCTCTTCCAGTAGCTGGCACTCCTCAAGTTTCTATCTTCCTTTTGCTGGGAGGAAACAATCTGAGGAAAATTGCTCGTTTGGCTCCGGTGTTAGACCTTTCCTTAGATAGGACTCCCCCCCCCCAAACAATAACAAGGTCACCGGAGCTTGGCGATGTGCAATGTGAGATTACTTTGACTCAAGAGCATGATCAAAGCTCTGAAAAGAGCTCTTTTGTTTGGTTTGAGTGCCTGCTGCTGTCCCTTCTATTATGCACAGAGTCACCGGTCAGCCTTTGTGCTTACCTGTGGAAGTAGAGTGACTGACTACTGTCTTTTTGTTTGTTCTTTGTTTGCTTAGCTCACAATCAAAAGGTCAAAAATCTTGCTGTACCCTGGGGGCAGCTTGCAGTAAATCCGACGCTGACGCGAGATCACGCATCTCTTGAGCCCCACATAGGGGACGAGACAGGTGGCACAAAGTTTTTAAGGAAAATTTACTCTGTGTCATCTGGCTTTCAATGGAAATATCAAGATTGTCCACTTCTGTCACAAATAGTGGCTATGCTCAATGCCTAAAGGTTAGCAACTGTTACACTCAGACTATTTTCCAATGGTAAGAAGTAAGACAGGCTCTACAACTACGTTCATTTTGCTGGGATTCTTATTTCTCTTCCTTTCTTTTTTAGTGTAAGACAAAAGTTATCCTCCTCAACCTTCCTGGAGTTTACCTCTTTCTGATCTCAACATCTTCTGGTGAAAATTACTACAGATGCTGTCCACAGCATCAACAGCTGTTGATTGGAGCACAAAAATGATGTCCATAAAGGAAATGCTGAAACTTCACTGGCATCTCAACCTTTGGAGAACACTTCTGCTGAACCTCTTGGGAACGACACGAAGTGAATTGCCCCGTTCATTAATCGTTTTTCATTACACTATGGGGAAAGCTTGGAAATTTTTTTTCAGGTCTAAGAACTGCAGTTCTAAATCCCCTTTGATCATACCATTAATATGGATATCAATTTAAAAAAATAAGTAATGTATATGACTAGACGTTGTCATGCATCTGTCACAAGGCTGATGAAGACTGAAGTTATTAGTTGAAAGCTCCCTTAAATTAAACTTTCTTATGTGACTTAATCACATTTTAAAGTTTTTATACTTATTACATGCTTATGTCCAAATTCTATCATGCTACTTAAAATTCTTCAGTGTGCTTGAAAAATCATGATTATGTTTTCAAGGTGTGAAACATCCTGGGAAAATATTACTTTAAAAATTAGTGCTTAAAAATAGTTGGCTTTCTTTTATCAGACGAGTGCTTCTGCCCCCCGCCCCCCCCCCCATTCTCGAAAATGATAATCAGCCACTGCTTTTTTTTTTTTCTGCTTTTTATCCTAAGTAATGTTTTTCTTTTATTCCTTATTACACTTGTATGACCACTGCAGAATGGGAGGGCAAGAAACATTCCCTTCATGCCAATGTATACAGGTGATCAAAACCCAAGACAATATCAAAGTGTTTCTGCGTTTTTCAATTTTTCCTTAACATAACAGGAGTGCTTTTCTAATTACCTTCATGTGTGCTTGATGTGAGAAAATTAGGCAGATACCATTTGGAGTATTATCACCATTTTTCTTTTCTTCTCTCTGATTTTAACTGTTATCAGTAGATTAATTTTTTTGAGAGATAATGGGAAATAGGGAGCACACAATAAAAAGATTACTAAATTTGACATTTTCATTATTAATGTTGAAGGTGTTTTTTTATTTATTTATTTTTTTTTCCTGATAGTCTTAGTGATTGAAACTCCATGATTTGGCTTATCATGACTGGGTGATGCCAATTGGAAAATTAAATATCATCATCATCATCATCATCATCTTTGCCAACCATTATCAATCCACTGCTGGACGAAGGTCTCCCCAAGTTTCCTTCACAACGGTCTGTCTTGTGCCAGTCTCCTCCATGTCACTCCCGCATACTTTCGAATTTCATCCACCCATCTCCCATGTGGTCTTCTGGGTCTTTTCCTGTCCCTTGGAATGCAATCCAAAATTTCGGCTGTCCATCAATGGTCTGTCCTTCAGGCAGTGTGTGCCCAGCCCATTGCCATTTCAGGAATTTAACTCTGATCATGATGTCTTCCACTCTTGTCATTTTTCGGATCCACTAGTTCCTCTTCTTATCTCTCCTGGTTACACCAAGCACGCACCTCTCCATGCTTAAAAGTTCTTGATTTTTTAAAAGTGTATGAACCCTGATAACCCATAAAGTACCATTTTTCCTAAAGTGTATGAACCCTGATACCCGTGAAGTACTATTTTTTTTCTAAAGTGTATGAACCCTGATACCCATGAAGCAATATTTTTTTCTAAAGTGTATGAACCCCATACCCTTAAAGGACTTTCAAAAGTGTATGAACCCTGATACTGGTGAAGTACTTTTTTCTCTAAAGTGTATTAACCTTAACCTCTTGGTGTATGAACCTTCTTCTCTAAGTGTATGTACCAGTGTATTATTGTTGGGGAAGGGGTAGGGGACAATCAATGACTTAAAGGACTATTTTTTTTTCTAAAGTGTATGAACCCTGATACCCGTGAAGTAGTATTTTTTTCTAAAGTGTATGAACTCTGATACCTGTGAAGTACTATTTCTTTCCAAAGTGTATAAACCCTGATACCCATGAAGTGCTATTTTTTTCTAAAGTGTATGAACCCTGATATCTGTGAAATACTTTTTTCTAAAGTGTATGAGCCTTGATACCCTTCTTTCTAAAGTGTATGAACCCTGATACTCGTGATGCACTGCTTTTTTCCTATTTGGCATACCAGTGAATGACTTTTTTAATTGGAATACCAGTGCTTGACTGTTTGTTGGTGCAGATTGTACTAAACTATATACATAGTTTGTTTTTGTTTAGGAAATCATTGAAAGCCTGTTGTGTCGTGCTTTGTCAGTTAAGAAAAACTACCTCGGTAAGCCTGTCTTCCCATTCAACACTGGACCAAAGCAGCTTCTTACCTACATAAGGATGCTTTTTGAGGATGTTAACATCCAAGAAAGAACCCAGAAGGAAATAGAAATTGAAAAGAGAAAGGTACAGACGTATTCGTTATTACTTTGCAGGTATTTAAATGTTACTTTATGGCACACTGTATCCCTGGTTTTTCTTCAATCTGCAAATTATTGTGTGAGTCTCATATTTATTGCATGAGGGGTTGCATGTATGCAAACACATACACTGCCATATCAGAATAATATGACCACCCCTAGAATCACAGTTTATCCGCCCCGGCACATCACAGAGTGCAGGTGACAAGACCGACTACATGGAGATACGTTTGATCATTTTGCCAGCGAAAAAGTATTTTCGCTGGGACAGTGGAAAAAACTGGTAAAAACCAGGCAAAAATGACAAAATGGAAAATATGTTAGATTAAACACAACAATGCACTTTACATAGCAATGATTTATAGTCATATCAACCATGAAATAGTTTTTTTATATATCACTCATAATCATTTATTAATTTTGTTAATTAAAAACAATTTAAAATACAATGTAAAACAATCTCAATGTTGAAACAAAATTAGTGTTTCAAGAATCTGTTTCATCAGTGGATGAAACAGATTCTTTGAAATTAAGATTACTTAGAAATTAATACGAAACCATATAAGTAGTTGATTAAAATAAATTATTTTGGGAATTAATTATAATTTATGCTGGGGTTTCCATTTTATTAAAATGTTTTTAAAAAAATGCAATATTTTGGCAGTCATCAATTTTTTAAAAGATATAAGGGTTTATATGAATTATGAACTGACTTCTATGTTGATTAATTAATGTCATAAGTTTTTTGAAAACTTAGTTTTTAGTATGCTTGAGTTTTGATATTTTTTTTTCACCATTTTTTTTGCAGTGATATTTTAGTCTAAGTAACATAGACTTAAAATCAAGATTTCGTATAGAGGTGAGGTTTGAAATATTGTTAGTAATTAATTTCTCAGTATAAACACGAGCACTTTGTTAATAGCTTTTGATTTTGATTATTGTTTTGAATGAGGGAATGATTTTCTTCCCTATGAATTGGGTAAACAAAATTATGCCTTTATAAATACATAATTTGTATTTTGCACTCATATTTCCTTAAATCAGTTTCAAAGTGATAAAAATGTATTTTATGTCAGAAAATAATACTTAACCAACCCTTAAATCAGGGTTTAAAAATTCAAAATTATTTCTTTTTCCTATGTCCTGTAAATAAACACAGTAAATCCCTATTTTTGCCACTTTAGCAAAAACCTATTTTTACCAGGACATTTTTTCCGGTTTTTACGATGGTTTTTTTCCACCTTTCACAAAAACTTGTCAACCCTGAATGAAGATATAAATGGCTGGCCAGGACAGATGAGCCACAGTACAGAATGTGAGCACAATGGGCAGAGGTAGTGATTTGACGGATGTTCCAAAAGGAATGATCATGGCTTAAAACTCGGGCTTCACATGACAATAACACATAAACATATAAAACGAGCAAAACACACAGAGTCCCGTACGGTAAAAGGTTCGTTTAGCGGTAGCTTTCGGTCATCCTACGACCTTGATCACCTGCGATCGACTGAATGGGCTGGTTACTAGAACTACAATTTAAAGTTGGGGTGTTGGAAATGTTGCCAGATTTTAGAAGAGAGATCCAAATAAATGGGATTTGGTGAGGGGTCTCTGAATTGCAGTTTTTGGTGAACAAAATTTCAATGCTCTTGGAAACGCAGGGATGCCTTGTTGATGAAAGGGGCAACTGTTTTGGTTTCTTTCCAAATGGGAACTGCAGAGGTGTCTTCAAGGGTTAGTGCAGATAAAAGACTAACCCAAGGGTGAGACAGGATCCCTGCTTAAAGACAGGGATCCTCTCTCACCCTTGGACACCCCTGGAGTTTATGCTATTCCCATTTCAACTTCCTCTGGTCTCTCAGTGTATATTGGAAGCACATACTGAAGCATCAAAACAAGACTTGGTGAACACAAAAAAGATGTTTTCAATGGTCTTCCAAAGACAGCTTTACACTAACCCTTGAAGACACCTCTGCAGTTCCCATTTGGAAATAAATAAAAAAAGTTGCCCCTTTCATCAACAAGGCATCTCTTCGTTTCCAAGAGAGCATTGAAATTTTGTTCACCAAAAACTGCAATACAGAGACCCCTGACCAAATCCCATTTATTTGGATCTCTCTTCTAAAATCTGGCAACATTTCCAACACCCGAACTTCAAAATGTAGTTCTGGAAACCAGCCCATCCAGTCGATCGCGGGTGATCAAGGTCGTAGGACGACCGAAAGCTACCGCTAAATGAACCTTTTACCGTACGTGACTCTGTGCGTTTTCGCTCGTTTTATATGTTTATATAGGAATGTTCATTAGCTACCGCGCCAAGGGTGAAAGCATCTCGGAGACAGCAGACTTCATGGGCTGTTCGTGAGGTGCTGTAGTAAGGGTGTACCGAGAATGGACCGCTGGCACACCGAGCACCTCCCAACGTCATAACTGTGCCATCCCCAAAGGCCATCAACCCCAGAGGAGAACGTCGACTGGTAAAGGGCAATCGACGCGCAACAGTGCGGCAACTGACCACGCAAATGAACACTGAGGCACCCAGGTACGTGCCCCCGATAACAGTAGGGCGAATCCTGTTGCGCATGGGTCTCTGGAGTTGACGCTGCATCAAGGCACCCATGTTAACCTTGGTCCACGGGCAGCGACGCCTGCAGTTAGCATGGGACTACTGTCATTGGACAGTGGAAGGAAGAGTGGAAAAAGGTTGCCGTCTCAGACAAATCAAATCAAATTTGCTACTTCATAGAAGTGACGAGCGTTAGTGGATACGGCATCAGACATATGAGAACCAACACCCGGACACACTTGTTGGTCAAGTACAGGCTGGCGGTGGCAGTGTGCATGTCTGAGGGATGTTTTATTGGTATGACCTAGGACCGCTGGCACCACTGGATAGGTCCCTGAATGCCAATGGCTACCTGTCCGTATGCTACCTGTTATCGTTCTTCTAAATACAAGATTTAGAAGAACAATATTCTTCGATAATAGTATTAACAGTGCCGTATGTTCGAGGCTAGCTAGGCTAGCTGCGAAGCCCAGAGAATACACAAATAAAACTGAATGAAATATACACAAATGAAAGTCAATTATCAACGGTATTAAAATATGTAGATGCTTTCGGTGCGAAAACAAACGCATGCGGATTCACTTCTTTTATTCAGTCTGGCGAGCGAAAACCAACGGCATAACGCAAAGCAGCTCTTCCAGAGTCTTCGCAGTTCTGATGCGAAAACCTTCTGTACAATCGCCTGCTAGCGTTTCCATGACAACATGAATCAGCTGGTAGAGGGTAAGGGGCCATTGCTTTGGGAAACGGTTCGCTCAGAAAAAGAAGAGTTAGACTATCTCAGTCACTTGCATACTCCCTCCCATAAGTGTTTCGCGAGAGTTGTTTAATTTTTTGTGAAGTGTCAATAAATTAAAATCAGAGATGTTATATCTTAAATCCGTGGCTTTGTTGGATTTTAACTGTTTTGATAAATTTTGTGAAAGCTTCCATCTACTGTCAGAACCTAAAGAACTCTATGCTTCAAATTTTGATACAGCTCGACTAAAAAATGAACTGAAGGTGTTTTATTCCTTTAAGAGACATTACGTGTTACATAAAGTTGAATAAATTGGGCATGCTGTTTAGTGAGGTGTACAAATTAGCAGACCTAATATTAAACTTTCCATCAACAACTGCAACTGCCGAAAGAAGTTTTTCAGCATTATAAAGAATCAAGATATATCTTAGAGCCACACAAGGACATGCACATTCGAAAAACTTGGCTGTTTTGTCAATAGAGAAAAACATTATTTTTAAATATGAAAAAGTACTCGGAAAGAACATTTTATGAAAACATAGCACTCAAGTTCACACGAAAGGAGAACAAAGAATGGAGTTCATGTACAAATAAAGTATTCAGAAGAAGAATGGAATTTATGTACAAATAAGTGTTCAAATCCTAATCCTCATAATTATTTGGTATCATGTTAGAATGGCATGCACCTAAAATTTAGAAAAAAGTTACTTTCTATTACTTAACAAATAAAAATTAAACTTTGCAATTAAAAAAAATCAGTGCTGGGGGGGGAGATAGCCCAGGTCTCGAACCCAAGATACTCCACTGAGTATTAACAATTACCACGTAATCCAGCAGCAAGCTTAACCTGAGCTTGAGCTATATCTAAGTTATAAGGTTGCACTTGCCATGTGTTCTGACTGATTAAAAATTGGATAGGTAGAGATAAAAAGGGGATCAAAAAAAGTTGGATGGGCTTAAGCACATCTGTAGCATTGCACCTGTTACAAGATGAAGGTGTAAGTATTACCAAAACTTTCCAGTTTGCTTTGTATGTCTTGTCTTTTCTCTGCTTCTAAAAATTGAATTTTTTTCTCTTGTACTAATTAGTGGATGGCATGATCACTGTTCCACGACTGGCTCTGTAAATCGGAATATAGAAAAATTAAGAAACTATTGCTATCTGACGCCTTCTAAATACAAGATTATCATAAAGTATCACTATTTAGAGTTGTCTGCATGCTTCATCAATTTATTTGTTTTTTGATATAGGGGATGAATAACTGCTGCGTGCAACTCAATTGGCTATTTTCAGTTTGCTATCCCAAATTTAGGAGCCAGGGAAGGGAGAGAGCCAGTGCCATAAGACAAACATACCTTTATGTGTCATCCAGGATTTGAACCTGGACCCATCTCAGACGAGTGATTAGAAATTGGAACCTCGTACCAGAACTGAAAAATTGAAACAGCGAAATTGGGAAGGTATACTATCCAAGGCACATGGAAGAGAATACTTTGAGAAAAATAAAATGTAGTTTCAAAAGTCACAAATGTAGAGCATGTGTAACTGAATCCCACTGAAAGCAACACATATGCATGCCATTGCTTTTGCAGCTGATCATCATAAATGACCATACAAATTATTGTAAGAGTATTTTTGTCAGTAGTGGTCAAAGACATTACAAAAGAATAGACTGGCAAAAAGCCTGCTACTTCCAGCATTCATTGAAAACAGCCATTATAAGGAGTAACTAGTGTGTTTGTGTGGGTATTTAAGTTCTAAATCTTTAAGATTTTAATGTGTGTGACACGAAATTTTCCTATTTAGTAGTTTTCTTTCTGCTTTTATTTCTCTGCTCTTTGTACACTGGCATGCAAAAATTAAGGACGAGACGGTTTTTCGAATCTAACGTCGTGCAGAAGTGCTCCACATCGACTCAAATCATACCATAAGATGCCCAAGATGTAAGAATATGGGACAAGTGAGCAAAACCGTCCAAACAAAGAATCCAAAGGATACAAAGGCACTTTATTGAAAAGGTAGCTTAGAGCACAACTGGACAGAAGACAGAAACGTCCATGTGACAGGCGCCTGCCAAGAAAAATCCAGTCTTTAGTAGGGAATATGATCACCGCTGACTGCGTTGCAGGATTTACAACGTCTTTCTATGCTGAAGACGAAATTGTCAAGGAGCTGTTGAGGCATCACGGCCCATTCCAATCGCAGCTGCGGAATCGTTGCTGGCGGCTAGTGACGTGCTGCCAAGCGTCTCCCGAGAAGGTCCCACACGTGTTCAATTGGATTTAGAATTGGGGACCTTGCGGGCCAATCCATGCGTTGTATATCTTCACTCTCCAACAGCTCTGCGACAGTCACTGTACGATGAGGTGTAGCGTTGTCGTCCATGAAGAGGAACTCAGGACCCACAGCACCTCTAAACAGATGCACGCGAGGCAGGAGAACCTCGGTACAATAGCGGACACCAGTGACTGAACCTCCTTGGAAGATGTGGAGGTCAGGATGGCTACCAAGCAAGATACCGCCCAAAACGAGAACTCTGCCACCTCCAAACCAGTTCCTTTTGATGATGTTGGAGGTGTGATTGCATGTTCCCTGCTCTCTCCAAATGTGTATACGTCCAGAATCGCTCGTCAGACTAAATTGGCTCTCATCCGTAAAGAGAACTTGACTTTATTGCTGATGTGTCCAGTTCTTGTGTTCCTGGCACCACAGAAACCGCTGTCTCCGATGAGCAGGGGTTAATGGCACACACCGTACTTGTCGTCGTGCAAATAGACCACTTTTGTGAAGCCTCCCAGCCACAGTAAAACGCAATAATAGACATCCAGTTGTCTGTTGCATGTGCCTTGCAATTTCTCCCGCTGTCTGCCGTCTGTCTCTTCTCAACTGTAGGATAATATACCGGTCGTCCGCTGCCGTGGTTGCTCGTGGACGACCACTGCTAAACTCTCGGACAGCTGTTCCTGTCGTTTGAAATGCTCTCCAAGCTCGTGAAATGATGCTGTGTGCGATCCCGAACTCCTTGGCCACACTAGTCACACTTCGACCTTCTTCCAACTTTCCAATGATGTGACCTCTTCATCCAGATGTCGTCTGCTGGATTGCCTGCTGGCCATATCACACGGTGGCAGCAACTCGACGTCGTTCAAGCCGATGTACACGATGCAATAGCTTTCACCGAAATGCTCAGCGTACACCACCCGTGTGATTTATACGCTTCCGACCCCCCCCCCCCATGCCATGCTGCATATATGCGCATGCCCTACCATACCGGACCCTAGTCTATCTCCTGAGTGGTCTTTCAGTCCATTCTGCCTGCTCGTTCCGCTGTTATGCTCATTTCTCCTCTTCGTCCTTAATTTTTGCACACCAGTTTATATGGCAGGCCTTGATGTAGCCCAGTATTTTCCTGCTTACTAGTTCTGTTTTTTGTTTTTGTTTTTTTAAATGAGAACTGTGCAAACATTTTTTCTGTATAATTTTTGCAGTACATTATGAATTAAATCAAACACTCTTGCTTTCCAATAGACATCTAATTCACTGCTACTCCCCCATTAATAGATGGCGCTGCACGTTCAGTTGGTTACTGTCATTTCAGAACCACTAGCATTACATTTGCCAGTCTGTGCTTCTCTAATGTCTTTGGTAGCAGTAATGCAGTGTGCATATCACTATACCAGAGCATGTGCTAATTGTGAATTCTTCTTCTAAAAGGAAGGAAATGCATCTGGAATGGTTTGGAAATTCTTTACTCTGCAAGAATATACAAAGAGGTCCATTTTTGGTAGATTGTTCAATTTGAGGCAACAAATAAGAGAAATGGAAAAAAATAATATCATCAGTGACACTCAGGTTGGATGCTTTTACATCTTTGTGACCACATCCTTTCATAACCATTATTACCACACAGAAGCAAAATACTGGAAACTGAAAAAGGTAAAAAAAAAAAAAAAAAAGAATTTATCATCAGTGATCACTTAGGTTGGATGTTCTTACATCAGTGGGACTAAGTAGTTGGATGCTCTTACATCAGTAGGACCAAATCCTTTCTTACCCATAACCACACAGAAGCAAAATGGTGGAAACAAAAAGGTAAACTGGAATCTATGTCATCAATGGACTTCTATATCATCAATGCACTTCCACATCAATGGGAGCAAATCTTTTTTTCACTACAACTACTCTGAAGCAAAATATTGGAAATGGAATTGAGAAAGAGATTTTGTCATCGGCTGTTACTCAAGTGGAGCACTCCCACAATCTTTTTTAACCTTAACCAGTAAACAATAAAGAAGACCTGATAAAGAAATGGTATACAATTTAAAAATTTGTCTAACTTTGATTTAAAGAAAAATAACTGGTAAAAACATGTATTAAAGCTTTGTGTGACACATCAAAATTTTATTAATGTTGTAGAAGCAATCACAGAGATTATTTTTTGTGCATTGCAAATACCATGTTTAAGAGAGAGAGAGAGAGAGAGAGAGAGAGAGAGAGAGAGAGAGAGAGAGAGAGAGAGAGAGTACATTTGTATTTGAATGTAAATTATTGGTAATGCATTTTTAAAAGTGCTGTTCAGAAAGCTGATTTTCTTTCAATGTTTTTTCCAGAAGTCGACTGCTTTATTGAAGGTAACCATTCGAGAAGCAAATATATCACAGTCAAAGCACAAAAGTAAGCAGTTTACTAAATTATAAATCAGCCTTTTAAGTAAATAATCAAGTCATGGAGTAATGTTGCATTTTGGGTAAATAAGTGCTTTCTTCAAAGCTATTTATGTTGGAATGAATGGTCTAAATATTGCATTGTACTTTCATATCAGCCACATCTAACCACCTAATGTGATCCTTACTTCTCACCCAACTCTCACTTCCGTAGAAGAGGAAAGGTCTAAATACTGCAGTGTACTCTGATATTAGCCACATCTAACTGCCTAATGAGGTCCTCACTTCTCCCCTAACTCTTACTGCCATAGAAGTAAGATGCCACCATATAGTACGCATGCCACGATTTTGATCAGCTGTGTGGTCTAATCTCCAGAGTTAGGCGTAGACCATTCATTCGTTAAAGGGTCTGGGTTCGAATCCCAGAGAGGCATGGATGTTGTGTTTGTCTTACGGCACTGGTTCTCTCCCTTCCCTGGAACCAGTGACCCTAAAATAGGGACGGGCCGCTGCTTATAGCCCATTGAGTTGCTCACGGTGGTCGTTAAACCTTCAATCAAAAGAAAAAAATATATCCTGAGTCAGGTTGAATTACTGTTAGTAGGATTATGGCAAGCCGGCATGAATTACCAGAGTTTGAATGAGGTATGATAGTGGGAGCCAGATGGATGGGAGTCTAAATTCCCGCATTCAAATTGTTAAAGCGTTCTATTTTTCAGTTTGCAGTTTCTGTCTAACTTCCTTGAAAAACCCATCTGGTTGATGTGTGAAAGCTTGGAAACGCTTATGTGTTTATTTCCTATGCCAATAAATCGGATCATTAGTATAGTGTTACTATTTATTAAAATTAAGTATGCAAATTTCTGAGATTATCTTTTGTAAAAATCTTTGAAGTATGATTCACTCTATTGGAGTTTCCATATAACTCCAGAAACTTCCATTGCATTATCAAAATGGAAACACATGAAATAATTAATGTAGACATTAATCAAGCTGTTCTTTCCATGTAACGTAACCACAGAAATTTGATTGTCCTGGAATGGGAATTGAACCCACATCTCCCGATTTGTACTCGAGTATGCTAACCATTACACCACCCAGGACAATGAAATCCAAACAACTGAGGTATTTAATCTGAAACGTCGGACTTTGATTCCACTGCACCAGTCGAAACAAAAGTGTCTCATCATAGTGCAAAGTTAGATCACCAGCAAATGAGTAAATATCAAGTTGAAACACATGGAATAATAATTAATACAGACATAAATCAAGCTCGTGTTGTAACAATAGGTTAACCATTGTTGTCATTTACTGTATCTCACATTATATATAATGTTGTCCTAATGCCGGATGCATTTGCCAAGAGGTTTTCTATTAAACAGTTATTATTAATTTTAAGATGAATTGGTAGATATCAACAGAGCTGTATAAAAATAATATGTATCTGCGTGCACAACCATAGAAACAGAAAACTTGCTGCAAACCCGTGAAGCGCGGACCATGAATATAATAGAATAAGACAATTTAAAGATCAGTTAATAAAACAATAAATAATTATTCAAATGTTACAGATTCCAATGAGGATAAAATATATAGTAATATCTAGCCACCTATGTGCAATCAACAAAAATTAAGGTTGTATCACGGATTAAAAATATTTGTGTTTATTGTGCATAGACAACTGAATATTTCTATATGTGACTTATGGCACGAAAATTTTGTGTTGAGGACAAAATAAGCACATTGCAATTGAATGTGCAAAAATGTGTGTGAAATGGACCTTTATGGCAAAATATTAAAGTATTGGACTATGAACCTCATAAAAACAAGAGACTAATTAAAAAAGGCTTTTATGTACACTAATGAACCTTAAAAAATTTTAAATTGCATTTTCAGCATTTTCAGCAATTTAATTCAAAAATAGAAGACTTACAAAACACATAAGGAAAAGATTTAAATTTAATATCTGGAAACTGCAATAGGAACCTGGCAATAATAAAATTTAAATTCTTTTTGTCTGAACGAAATTTTTGATACAGCTCCTGTAGACTGAGATGCCAAAAACTCGGTAAAAACAAAGGAACTTTGAAGATGTGGAAAATAAGTGAATGTTCTTCAAGTTAAAATAGAATTAAGTGTATCAATCTGGGTAAAGCCTTGAGTAAGTGTTTTAATTGTATAGACAAGAAACATTTCTATTTTTTTTTTAATTCTACAAGCAAAAACTATCTGCAGAATGTGCTAATAACTTGGAAACTATCTGTGTGCCGCCCCGGTGGCGCAGTGGTCTAAGCGATGGCCTCTGATCATTCGTCCGAAAGGGGTCCGGGTTCGAATCCCGGTGAGGCATGGATGTTGTGTTTGTCTTAAGGCACTGGCTCTTTCCCTTCCCTGGAACCAGTGACCCTAAATTAGGGACGGGCGACTGCTTATAGCCCATTGAGTTGCTCACGGTGGTCATTAAACTTCCAAAAAAAAAAAAAAAAAAAACTATCCGCGTACAGCGTACGTGTGTATGTCTACATTCTGCAACTCTGGATATCAATTGCATACTTACTTACTTTCTGGTTAGACTTTGGTAGCTCCAGGTTAAGCCTCAGTATTGAGACACTATTGTTTACACAATTTGTTATGTCTGTCAGGATTTTTCGAGCACTTCAACGAAATGGCTATACTTTTAATGTTGCTTGACGTATCTTGCACAGGTAACCCAAATGAAACTGTTTATAACGGTATAAACGGTGTACGTACCACTGAAGAAGGCAGCGAGAAATAAGCAGTTGAAACTAGTATGGCTGTGTGTGATATTTCAATGCTTTTAGAGGCTTTAACCTTTAAATGTATTAATTGGTTTTATTATTGTCATTTTGTGGGTCCTTTTTAAATTTTCATGACGTTGAATTCATCTTAGTGATTCAATTCAAGGTTTTAATTAGAGCTTGTACGTCCATTCGAACAAATTTTAGTTCTTATTGGTGTTTTTAATGAAGTTTCTTTATGCTGAATTAAATAGCGTTTCATTTGGGTTACCTGTATAAGATATGTCAAGCAATGTTAAAAGTACAGCCATTTCATTGGAGTGCTCGAAAAATCCTGACAGATGTAACAAATTATGTAAACAAAGGTGTCACGATACCAAGGCCTAACCTGGAGCTACCGAAGCGTAACCCGAAAGTAAGTAAGTACACAATTGATATCTACAAATTCATCTTAAAATTGATAATAACTAGTTGTAAATGGATTTATGGCACCTCTATTCATAGTGTACTGTGGGATTCCTATTTAACAGGTCTTACAGAGGTTATTATTCAAAAAAGTTGGTAGTCAAATTTTCCAACTAAAGCCTAGTTTGTCATCAGGACTACGTCACAGAAGTAGTTGCTGCCACTCAGTTGGAAGTGTCCAACCGCAATTATCGTTAATTATGGTACTTCTTGCTATTTCGATCCCTTCTTCTAGTTTCCTCTTTACTAAGCTTCTTCTTCTTGCTATTTTGATCCCTTCTTCTAGTTTCCTCTATACTAAGCTTCTCCTTCTTGCTATTTTGATCCCTTCTTCTAGTTTCCTCTTTACTAAGCTTCTTCTTCTTGCTATTTCGATCCCTTCTTCTAGTTTCCTCTTTACTAAGCTTCTTCTTCTTGCTATTTCTATCCCTTCTTCTAGTTTCCTCTTTCCTAAGTTTAAACTTAGTAAAGAGGAAACTAGAAGAAGGGATCAAAATAGCAAGAAGAAGAAGCTTAGTAAAGAGGAAACTAGAAGAAGGTATCGAAATAGCAAGAAGAAGAAGTACCACAATTAACGATAATTGCGGTTGGACACTTCCGACTGAGTGGCAGCAAGTACTCCAGTGACGTAGTCCTGATGACGAACTAGGCTTTAGTTCGAAAATTTGACCACCAACTTTTTTGAATAATAACTTCTGTAAGACCTGTAAAAAAGGAATTCCACAGTACATTGATAATAACTGTTTAACAGAAAACCTCTTGGCAAATGCATCCAGCACTAGGACAACATTTTATATAGCATGAGATACAGTGAATGACAACAATGGTTAACCTATTGTTACAACACAAACTTATGCCACGTAATATCTATGGCTAATGGTCACATTTAGCCATAAAGATATAACAAATCAAACTGTTGTTCATTACCAAAAAATTAAATTATATGCAGATCTCCCCACTGGGAGCTCAATCCGATTCAAGAAGAATTTTTAAAATCGATCATTTAAAAACAGAGAAATCAAGTAAATTTTAATTTAACTTTTCACCCTCTAGTAGAAAAACTAAGCATTTGAAACAAATGGATAGTTTTTCTACTGAGGAGTAGGGATGAGCACATCAGTGGGTAACATCGATGATCAACGTCGCTGGTTGGTTACTCATTACCAAAACATCGATGCATCGATAGTATTGGTAGAAATTTTCGATGTATTGGTGAAAACCTCGATGTTTTTGCTAATAAGTCGAAAAATTTTTTGTTTTTAATCTGCCGCAGTAAATACGCAATAGACGTGCAAAATCTCTGTTCAATACAACAGTGATTACTCACCAATAGCACCGGTTAACTAATAATATTTATTAAAATGCTTGATGTATTAGTAGAAACCTCTATTTTTGTTGATGCATCGGTGTAAACCTTGATGTTTTGCTAATAAACTGAAAAAATCGCACTTTTCCACCTGCACCAATAAATAGGCTAACTATTTGTAAAATCTATCCTTAATATAACAGTGATACTCACCAGTTCAACATCCAATAACATAATATTTGTTAAAATTCTTGATGCATTGAAAAAACCTATGTTTCTTCGATGCATCGGTGGAACCTCGATGTTTTGCTAATAAACTGAAGAATTCACACTTTTCCATCTGCACCAATGGATGGGCTATCGATTTGTAAAATCTCTGTTCAATGTAACAGTGATACTCAACAATGCAACATCTAGTAACGTAATATTTGTTAAAACGCTCTATGTGTCGGTGGAAACCTTGATGTTTTTGGATATATTGGTGAGAACCACGATGTCTTGCTAACAAGCCGAAGATTTCACACTTTTTTATCTGCAGCAGCGAATGGGCATATCGGTTGGTAAAATCTCTGTTCAGTATAGTGGTGATTGCTCACCAATTCAACCCCAAGTAACTAATAATATTTCTTAAAACGCTTGATGTTTTTTCGATGTATCGGTGGAAACCTCCATGTTTTTTCGATGCATCGGCTTACATGCCTTCGAGGAAAAGATCTCGGTTTTCGCCAACTAATCAACTAAAACGGCCAATAGCAAGGTGATATTTCTTTCCACTTTATAAGAATGTAACAAAAAGAAATGCATTTACTTTTCGCAGAAGATATTCTCTACCAGTTGCAAACATTGGTCACAAAACCTCGATGTTTTTTCGATGTATCAGCTTCTGCAACGTCGAGGTTAAAATATCGATCATCAGGGGCAAAACATCGAGGTTTTTTGCCCATCCGTACTGAGGAGTACTCCAACAAATAATAGAAATAATAGGCGACAAGGATGAGATTGTTAATCCATTTATGAGCACATACAAACATAGACACTGACTCTCACAGAAATATTTGCACAAAAAGATCATGAACTTCTTATTCACTTCTCAATTGCGCATGTGTCTTATCTATCGGGTTGTCGGAAAAGTCATGTCGTATTTTGGCACCCGATGGTGGTTGGGCGGTTTTGGAAGTACTAGAGGCATGCGCAGCTCTGTTTTCGCTATGGCATTCGACAGGTGCCAGTTCTAGCTGCAGTCTAAAAGGAATAGTGAGCGATTTGGTTGATTTGCGGAGATTTGACATCAAGTTGAAGATGGAAGACCAAACTGTGCATTTTCGCCATATTTTACTGTTTTACTTCTGTAAAGGGCAGAACGTGCGTCAAGCTTGTGAAAAGTTGCTTAAAATCTATGGGGATAATGCTCTACAAGAACGTCAGTGCCAGCAGTGGTTCGCAAAAGTCCATGCTGGTGATTTTGACCTCAACGATGCTCCTAGGTCCGGAAGGCCCACCAAGGTAGATGACAACCAAATCAAGGCATTGATCGAGTCAAACCCACGTTACACAACACGAGAGATTGCAGACACATTGTGCATCCATCATTCAAGCGTTCACGACCACCTGAAGAAGCTGGGATACGTAAGGAAGCTCTATGTGTGGGTTCCTCATGAACTCAAAGAAGCTCAATTGATGGCGCGTATAAACATCGGCGATATGCTCGTTAAACATTAGGAAAACGATCTTTTTTTTAAACGACTGATAACTGGTGACGAAAAGTGGATTGTGTACAACAATGTGCTGCTCAAACGGTCTTGGTCCTGACGTGCTACTTTGCCTCAAACTACATCCAAAGCAGACATTCATCAGAGGAAGGTCCTGATCTCAGTGTGGTAGGATTTTAAAGGTGTCGTATTTTTGAGCTCCTACCACGGAACCAAACAATAAATACAAATGTGTACTGTCGGCAATTGGACAGTTTGAACGAATCCATCATCCAGAAACGTCCAGAGCTCGTTCATCGTAAAGGTGTTGTGTTCCATCACGACAATGCGATACCACACACAAGTTTGATTACCCTCCAAAAATTATTGGAGCTTAGGTGGGATGTGTTGCCACACCCAGCATACTCGCCTTACCTTGCGCTGTCAGACTACCACTTGTTTCACTCTCTTCAACAGTCCTTGCAAGGTATAACGTTCAATTCAGATGAGGCTATAAATCAGCACCTTGTACAGTTTTTTGCCGCGAAAGACAGGTCCTTCTATGAACGAGGCATTCTACAGCTCACTGACAGATGGCAAAAGGTCATCGAACAAAACGGGCATTATATCATTGATTGATCTTTGTTCTTTCTATCAATAAATGACCTTTGCAAAACATGGCTAAAATACGTCATGACTTTTCCGACAACCCAATAAGTTCGCACTTCGTCTCCTTCTTTCTCATCGAGGCTCAACCAAAACCATCAGTGTTCCATGGTTACGGTTCTTGCATCACCCTCTAGCAATCGCCAGCGGCTGGGCTGCCTCTGCTAAGTCCAAGTTTCAACAACATTAGTTGAACAAAAGAAACTATACCCGAAATAGGGAAGAAAGGGAAGAAAAAAGTATTTCAGTATAATATTTAGAATCAATTATATGGGGTAAAATGCATTTTGAATTTGTAAGCATCTGCATTTATTCCCTTTAGTGATGAATTATGCATCTTCGATAAATAGTAAAGCAAGGGTTGATGTTCTCAGATTTTGAAGTTTCGAATGTGAAAAGTTTCTTTTTGTCTTTTTAATCAGGTAAGTACATCAGTGTGGGGGATTAGCCCACAGCTGAGGGTTCCAGTTGGTCATTCAACCTAAAGATTCTAGAACAAAACCCAGTGAGTTGGGGTCTTTTTGCCAATGTCACACAGAACTAGCTTGCACCTCCAAAATTCACAGAGGCCCTAGTTGCTGTTGTGTGTGCCATTGTTACCACGGAGCGCCCGAGGACGCAAACCCATCGCTCACTACGACCGACCGCCAAAAGAAATACAAACTTCCAGATATTTTTAAGTAAAAATATCTGGAAGTTTGTATTTCTTTTTGGAGCTAACCTCTGAATCTCAGAGAACAGCTTAGTGATATGTATGTATGATGAATGTAAAAAGAATTTTTCAAATTGGGCTAAAAGTTGCAGAGGTATGCTATCCACAAACAGGCAAAGTGATACTATATAGCACATATTTCTTTTTTTTTACAAAACAAAAGATATGCTAAAAAGTGTTTACAGTTGTACAGAGACAAACAAAAATAAAAAAGTGAATACTTTGTACTTCACTTCAGTAACATAAAATATTTGTTCTTGAAATTATTTTTGTTATATGTATTTAAATTTTTAATATTTTATTCCCAGATTTATCACAGGTTTTTTGCAAGTTGTGGACCACACCTGAAACGGTTGAACATACGACTAGCAGACCAAACTGTGATCTTTTGTGGTGGGATGAAGGTTTTGTGTTGTAAGTAGGATTTTTCTTTTTATTGCGAAGAATGATGTAATGACGTTCTAATTTTATCTCTTTGTTTATCCGTCTTCTATCTGTTCACTTCATAAAAAAAAAAAAAACGGAGGTTTTACTTTCGTGCTACTAGTCAAAAAGTAATTAAGGCTGTTGGTCAAAGCACAATCAGATTTGTCTAAATATAGAGCACAAACACCACACCTCCCAATCACTATCTAAAAACGTAGATTAAAAAACATCTTTATTTACAATTAAAAGTTTTAAGTTTAAAAGCTCTAGCGAGCACTTTCGCGAACCACTATGGTCGCATCATCAGGCTAAGGAGTGAGTCTGATGATGCGACCAGAGTGGTTCGCGAAAGTGCTCGCTAGAGCCTTTAAACTTAAAACTTTTAATTGCATCACTCCTTAGCCTGATGATGCGACCAGAGTGGTTCGTGAAAGTGCTCGCTAGAGCCTTTAAACTTAAAACTTTTAATTGCATCACTCCTTAGCCTGATGATGCAACCATAGTGGTTCGCGAAAGTGCTCGCTAGAGCCTTTAAACTTAAAACTTTTAATTGCATCACTCCTTAGCCTGATGATGCAACCATAGTGGTTCGCGAAAGTGCTCGCTAGAGCCTTTAAACATAAAACTTTTAATTGCATCACTCCTTAGCCTGATGATGCAACCATAGTGGTTCGCGAAAGTGCTCGCTAGAGCCTTTAAACTTAAAACTTTTAATTGCATCACTCCTTAGCCTGATGATGCAACCATAGTGGTTCGCGAAAGTGCTCGCTAGAGCCTTTAAACTTAAAACTTTTAATTGCATCACTCCTTAGCCTGATGATGCAACCATAGTGGTTCGCGAAAGTGCTCGCTAGAGCCTTTAAACTTAAAACTTTTAATTGCATCACTCCTTAGCCTGATGATGCGACCAGAGTGGTTCGTGAAAGTGCTCGCTAGAGCCTTTAAACTTAAAACTTTTAATTGCATCACTCCTTAGCCTGATGATGCAACCATAGTGGTTCATGAAAGTGCTCACTAGAGCTTTTAAACTTACCCTTTTAATTGTAAATAAAGACTTTTTAACCTACGTTTTTAGATAGTGATTGGGAGGTGTGATGTTTGTGCTCTATATTTAGACGAATCTGATTGTGCTTTGACAGCCTTAATTACTCTTTGTTCACTTCATGTTTGTGTCACAATACCTCTACTTGTAGAATGGACTCAGGGCTCGACAGGAAAAAGGCTCCCTGACCAGAACACCGCCTCCATCGGCCTGTTGAAGTCCAACTGTGCAATCAGAGGCTAGGGCTTCATGGTGTTTACACCATTCGCAAACCTGGCCAACAGGATGGTGCGGCAGGAAATGGGACTTATCACTCCAGACGACCTTCTTCCATCTGTTGAGGGTCCACTGCCAATGTTCCTTGGCCCATGGTTGTTTGCAATGACTGGGAGTCATCACGGGTACCCTTGTTTGTCTCCAGCTGTAGAATTCAAGGTACAGTGCAAGGGGAAATAGGTCGAACTGCACCGTTGTTTTACTGGTGGGCGAGCTGAGTGACTGTGCATGTCATTGCTGAGATACCAGTCGTGACACCCGACACTTACCTTTAGGATCAAACGCGCATGGCTGGCCAATGTGCGCCCTTCTGCTGGATGCCTGTGCATGTTTAATCCAGTCTTGGTAAACCCTTGATACAGTAGTATGGGAGCAGCCAGCAAGTGCAGCTGTTTCTACAGAGATTCCAAGTACTACGGATATCATCTTATCTCTCCTGGTTATACCAAGCATGCACCTCTCCATGCTTCTTTGAGTTGTCTGCAGCCTTTGTATGTCTCTTTTAGTTAAGGTCCACGTCTCTGCACCATACCTAAGCACTGGAAGGATGCATTGATCAAACACTTTTCTTTTAAGACATAATGGCATATTGCTCTTGAAAATTATGCTGTTTCTTCCAAAAGCTCTCCAGGCAAGTTTTGTACGCCGATTAATTTCTTCATCAATGTGACCCTCACTTGATATCTGCTGTCCAAGATAAACGTACGTATCTGTTATCTCCAGTTTTTCTCCATCAATCGATAAATCTTCATTTCTTGTAAAAGCATTGAACATCACTTTTGTCTTCTGAAAGTTCATTTTTAATCCCACTTCTTTACTCTTGTCAGCAAGTTCCTGGATCATACTCTGCAGCTCTGATGGGGTAGTTGCAAAAATGACTACGTCATCAGCAAAACGAAGGTGGGTTAGATAATCTCCATTAATCTTTATCCCTTTGTTTTCCCAGTTCAGTGCTTGAAAGACATTTTCCAATGTGGCATTAAAGAGCTTCGGAGATATGGTGTCACCTTGTCTCACTCCCTTTCCAATTTTTATGTGTGTTGTATTTTCAAACAACCGAATCTTTGCACTTGCATTTTCATAGATGTTATTAATAATATTAATGTATGCATCTTCAATACCGCAGGATTTCAGAGCCGTGGTAACTGCTGATGGTTTCACCGAATCAAAGGCTTTTTCATAATCGATAAAAGCCATGCACAATGGAAGTTCATATTCCCTCGCTCTTTCAATTAGTTCTCTCAGTACGTGGATATGATCTATTGTGCTGTAGCCACTCCTGAATCCAGCTTGTTCTCTCGGTTGAGCCATGTCCAGTGTTACCTTCAAGCGGTGTGAAAGAACTTTAGTGAAGATTTTATAAACCACTGATAGGAGGCTGATAGGTCTGTAGTTCCTGAGATCCTCAATGTCACCTTTTTTATGTAGCAGGATCATTGTAGCATTGTTCCAATCCTCAGGAATCTTCCCTTCATTAAGGCATCGAGTGAAAATTTGGGCGAGTACTGTTTCAATTTCTCCACTTGCTTCTTGTATGATGTCTATAGTAATTCCATCTTCTCCTGGAGCTTTCCCCCGCTTCATGTTCTTGATCGCATGAGCAACTTCTGCTGGGAGGACTGGAAGAACTCTGGTACCTTTCATGATGTCTGGAGAACATGTATCATCCCTTTCATATAATTTGGAGTAGAAATCTTTCACTCTTGTCAAAATTTCGCCTCTATTTCTTGTTATAGAACCATCTTCTTTTCTCAGAGCCATAATCTGTTTTCTTCCCTTACTGAGATGTCCCTTTGCTATCTTAAGGCTTTGGTTGTTTTCAATTGCTTTCCTCACTAGCTCACAGTTGAATTTCCTTACGTCTTCAGTGATACTTTTTCGTGTTGTCTTGCATAGCTCTATATATTCCACTTTGGAAGTCACATCTTCTTTAGTTGTCCTCATCTCTCTTCTTTTTGCATCAACATTTTGGTTTTTCCTGATAATTTGTTCACATGCAACTTGTTCTTAGACCCAGCTAATTTTGTTGCTGTTTCCATTAGAGCTTTGGTTACTTTTCTGTTAACTTCCGAAATATCCACTTCTTCCGATGTTAGGCCTTCTAAAGCAGAGAATCTGTTCTTCAGTTCCAACTTGAAAGTATTATGGTGTTTTTTAAGGTTGGTTATGTCAATACATTTTGTTTGTCTTATGAGCTTGCCACGTTCCAGTTTAGTGTTGAGGTGCATCTTACATCTCACCAATCTATGGTCACTACCTGTGTTGAACTTGTTCAGCACACTGCAGTCTTCGATGACGAATTTTTTGTTACACATAATAAAATCAATTTCACTTGTCGTCCCAATTGGATGTCTCCATGTCCATTTCCTGTGTGGCTTTTTCTTGAAAAAGGAGTTCAAGATGAAAAATCCTTCTGCCTCTGCAAACTCAACGAGAGTATTTCCACGCTGGTTTCTGTTGCCGTGACCGAATTTACCTACTGAAGTTTCATTCTGTTGCCGTTGCCCTATTTTTGCATTGAAATCTCCCATAATTATCTTCAAGTGCTGCTTACCTTTATTATTTAGATGACGAATTTCCTCATAAAATTCTTCAATTTCTTCTTCAGGATGACTTGTGGTGGGTGCATAAGTTTGAATAATCTGAGCCTGGTATCTTCTCGATAGTTGGATAACGAGTCGTGCAGCTCTGTCAGAGGAACTTTCAACTTCTACCACTTTATCCTTCAGTTTCTTGTTTATTATAAATCCAACACCACTAGTTCTGCCAGTATCTGTCCCACGATAATAGAAGAGATGTCCACTTTTCAGTTCAATGAGATCTTCTCCTTTTCTCCTTACCTCACTTAGCCCGACAATGTCCCACTTGATCCTTTGTAGTTCCTCTTCCAATTCAAGAAGCCTTGAATCAGAAGATAGGGAGCGTCCATTGTACGTTGTCAAGGTCAGCATCAGATGGCAGCCTAGTCCGGTCCTCCGGGGATTCTTAGCACCCTCTGCCTTCATGTCGCACTGGCCGCTGCCTTGGCCAGGTACATTCCAGCTGCCGGAGACTGAGGGCCAAGATTTAAGTTGTAGAGTCATTTTGGAGGTGTTTGGCCATAACTCACCACGCTGGCCAAGCGGGTTGGTGAGTGTGGGATAGCATTTCCTCTGATCCCGATGGTATAGTTATACCGCTATTGGCGGTCGTCAGAGCCCCTTTAGTGGGAACAGGATGCACCACGAGAAGGCGGGGTTGACATTTGTCAAGGAGAGGCTGTGATGTTACGCATCACCTGACCTTACATCCCTATACATATATACATAACACTAAGCTGTTCTCTGATATTCAGAAGTTAGTTCCACAAAGAAATATAAATTACCAGGTAATTTTTACTTACTGTTGTAACAAACTTCTCCATTTACAGCAATCTTGACATACAACTCAGGCTTCACTCACATCCATCACATGCCATACACAAAATCTTCTATACTTCATACTCATAATCTTTTTCTCATGCAGACACTCCTGAATCTGATCCTCCCATGACTTCCTTGGCCTTCCTCTACCTTTCCTTCCTGCCACTTGGGCTAAAAAGATTTTCTTAGTAAGCATCTCATCACTCATTCTTTCAACATGGCCAAACCACTGAAGCATATTAGTCTCCACCTTGCTAACAACATTTGTTTCACATCACACAACTGAAACACATCTTCATTCCTCACATAATCAGTACATGTCTTGCCACAAACCCCATGTAAGTAACGCATTTCTCCAGCACACAAACAACTCCTATGTTTCTTCTGTAGTACCCAGGTTTCACTGCCGTACATCACAGTGGGAACAATTACATTTTCATACACAGCCATGTGGGACTCTCTTGAGAACCCATCATTCCTGTGAAAACCTCCCAGAGCAGCTATGACTTTCAAAGAAGAATTCACTTGCCTACTAATTTCACCATCCAATTTGTTCTCTCTGTCAAACATGCTTCCTAAATACACAAACTCATTCACCTGGTCAATCACTGTGCCATTTAGACTTATATTACATTCAGTACTACCAGTTCCTCTCTCAAAAACCATAACTTTGGGTTTTCCCTTATTTATACTCCAAAGTAGTACTACTCTAGAGGCTTGAGTTATATACAGGGACACACACTGGTCCAAACCTCACACTGGTCCAAAACAGAGTAACTTTTGCTACTTCAGTTGCCTAACAGTTTGCACATGTTTTTCAAATATTTAATTATTATTTCAGCTCATTCAATTTTAATTTCTCATCTAAAATCATTTGATACTGATTCCCCCCCTTTTTATGTCTTTATATTATAGGGATATTCAAGACAATGAAAAGGAAATGCTGCATATTGAGATGTGGTAAGTAAGTTTCTATATTTTTGTGTATTAATTTACATAATTTTTGTTCCTTTTCTTTTTTAATTTTATGTGAAATTTGTTATCACTTCTGTCCTAAAAACCGGTGTTTACCTAGATTTATATGTGTCGAAATTTCTGAAAATAGGTTTGTACCTTCAGTTGCCAAAACTTATCTTGCATGATGATATATGGATTCATTTTCAGTTCTTTTTCATGATAAATTACTGTATATTAGTGACAGGTCATTTATGTTTTTCTGTTAAGGCTATGATCCCTAAGTACGTGAAGAACAGATTAATTTCATGAACATACAGGGTGTCCATAAAGTATTTCCCATATTACAAAAATTAACATAAAAAAATGTATTACAGGTAAAAGAAAGAGATTGTACGACAATGATGGTGCACAAGTTAAGTTTTTTTTTTCCAGTGTCAGTACACCTCCACATGGGTGCCATTTATGGCCCGGAAGACATCTAAGTGATATTCGATTCCACGCCATGTTTTGTTTAACATCTCAGCAGAGGCACAACCAATGACGTCTGTTATTCTGCTCTTCAATGTCTTGACATCTGGAACACTGCTAGAGTAAACTTGGTCTTTCACATAAACCCACAGGGAAAAGTTAGAGGGGTTATGTCGAGCGATCAAGGTGTTCATGTCATGTGACCATCGCACCTAATCCATGTGTCCGGAAATGTGCCATTCAGGAACTCACGAACCACATTCAGGAAAAATGTGATTGGGCACCATCTAGTTGGAAAATAAGCCAATGTGATGGGGCAACATCTTGTTGGAAAATAACCGAAGTTGGGCAACTGAGGTGCTACAAAAAGTTCCAGCATGTCCAGGTACACGTTACATGTTACCGTTAGCTCTGCAAAAAGAAGGGTCATTTTAAACTTTTCATACCAAGCTTTTATGCTTTTTTGGTCCTGTGATGGATTGTCTGTACTCTTTTCTGAAATGATGCTGGGCAGTAACCGCCGATTTGGTCTCATGGAACCACAACGCGCATGCCGCTTTTTCTTGCATGGAAGCCATTATCGATTGATTGCTCCTCTTATTCAGCAGTATTGCTCACCTAAAGAACAGAAAAAAAAAACCTTTATGAGTGCTACTATATTATGTTACCAACCATTTTTGTTTTGGCATACATAGATTTTTTATATTTTTGTAATGTGGGTAAGACTGGACTCTCTGTACATTACTATTTTTTTAAGATACTTTCTTTACCAAATTCTCCCCACCCCCTGAAGCACTCAAAGAAAGTCCTCGTGCAAATACCGGAGGACCATATATGCAAAATGATAAAAATATAATGACTAAATAGTGGCCTCCACAGCGAATAGCAACCACGCATTGAGGAGGGTATATCAAGAGCAAAGCTCACAAGCACAAACAGTTGTAACAGCGGATTGTGGTTGCATTAACCTCCATGGACTGTGAGATGCCTTGACGTCGGATCTGTGCACAATACAAGCAACTGAGTGAGTTTGCAAGAGGACGTATAATTGGTCTGAGAGAGACCGGTTGTTCAAGTTGCCGTATCGCCAGGCATTTGGGACGCAACGGTGCGACAGTCGGATGATGATGGTAGCAATGGGTTGAGGAGGACACAGCCCAGCGGAACATGAACAGTGGATGGCCAAGGGCAACAACATAGCGCGAGGACTGAGCGATTGCAAGAGCTGCATGAACAGAACTGAATTCATTGCTCTCAACCATCAGTGGCCATATTGCATCATACAGAGGTACAAAAGTGGCCATGTTGCATCATATAGAGGTACGAAAGTAGCCATGTTGCATCATACAGAGGTACAAAAGTGGCCATGTTGCATCATATAGAGGTACGAAAGTGTCCATGTTGCATCATATAGAGGTACGAAAGTGGCCATGTTGCATCATATAGAGGTACAAATGTGGCCATGCTGCATCAAAAAGAGGAAGAAAGTGCCATGCTGCATCATATAGAGGTAGGTACAGAAGTAGCTATCCGGACCATTACCACATGACTTGCAGCACAAGAACTACATTTGAGGAGGCCATTCCACCACCTACCACTCACCAGCGAGCAGCACTGGCACTGGTTGCAGTGGTGTTGGGCCTGATCAACGTGGGATAATGTTCATTGGCGTCATGTTGTCTTCAGTGATGAGCCACAGTTTGCACTTGGCACCGATGACCAGCACATACGTGTCAGGAGACAAGCTAGCCAGTGCACAGATCCTGCCTTTACCGTGGAACAGCGCACGGTTTGCACACCGGGAGTGACTGTGCACCTGGCACTCATGACCAGCCCTTGTGTGTGTCTAGAGAGAAACCAGCCAGTGCATGGATCCTGCCTTGACCTGTTGAAAAAACCAGCCAGTGCATGGCTGTGCATTGACCTGTTGAAAAATTGCTTGGTGATGTTGCAACAGGAATAGCAACACAACAGATCATGGAATTATAAATATTTTATGGGAATTATCGAGGATAAATTTATTAAGGTACATTGCATCTCAAATTTTCGATCTTTGCACTAGGTCATCATCAGGAGTTCTTGCGTCTTACTACTTCCACAGGTCTGGCAACCAAGCCTGGAGATTTGCCACCCAGCATTCACCAGGCTTGGTCACCAGACCTGTGGAAGTAGTAAGACGCAAGAATTCCTGATGATGACCTAGTGCAAAGATCGAAAATTTGAGATGTAATGTACCTTAATAAATTTATCCTCGATAATTCCCATAAAACATTTATAATTCCATGATCTGTTGTGTTGCTATTCCTGTTGCAACATCACCAAGCAATTTTTCAACAGGTCAATGCACAGCCATGCACTGGCTGGTTTTTTCAACAGGTCAATGCACAGCCGCACACACAGTGCGGCTCTTCCAGGCGTTCCTTCGTAATGTCGACACCCTTTCATGGCCAGTCCGATCACCCGACCTCTCACCAATCGAACATGTTTGGGACATGATGGAACACCACCTACGACCATCCTGGAATGTTGGCGAACTGGCTCACAATTTGGACACTATCTGGCATGCTGTATCTAAGAATAATATCCGTGAACTGTATGCTTCTATGCCACGCCAGGTTACTGCTTGTATCCAAGCCAGAGGTGGCACTGCAGCGTACTAATTTGTTCTACTCATGGAGTTGTTTTATCCAAATAAACGGCCCAACTGCTCTGGAATTTACAATAAATTACTCAAATATCGTAATTGACAATGCAAAATTTTTTACCAGTCAGTTTCAAATAAAGGTAAGTCGATCACGCTAGTTACGTTAAGAGATTAGAACTTTTACAAGACAGTTTGTAAGTTGGGAGCTTTCGACCTTGTCTTAGGTCTTCATCACGGCAATGGAGGATTGAGATTGTTTCCAGATTCTGTTGGGTTGTCGGAAAAGTTATGACGTATTTTGGCACCCGATGGTGGTTGGGCGGTTTTGGAAGTGCCAGAGGCATGCGCAGCTCTATTATCGCTATGGCATTTTACAGGTGCCAGTTCTAGCTGCAGTCTAAAAGGAATAGTGAGCGATTTGGTTGATTTGACATCAAGTTGAAGATGGAAGACCAAACTGTGCATTTTCACCATATTTTACTGTTTTACTTCCATAAAGAAAAGAACGCGCGTCAAGCTTGTAAAAAGTTGCATAAAATGTACGGTGATAATGTTCTACAAGAACGTCAGCGCCAGCGGTGGTTCGCAAAATTCTGTGCTAGTGATTTTGGTCTCAACGATGCTGCTCGGTCCAGGAGGCCAACCGTGGTTGATGACGACCAAATCAAGGCATTGATCGAGTCAAACCCACGTTACACAACACGAGAGATTGCAGACACATTGCACATCATCCATCATTCAAGCATTCACGACCATCTGAAGAAGCTGGGATACATAAGCAAGCTCGATGTGTGGGTTCCTCATGAACTCAAAGAAGCTCAATTGATGGCGCGTACATAAACATCTGCAATATGCTCATTAAACATGAGAAAAATGATCCTTTTTTGAAGTACTGATAACTGGTGACGAAAAGTGAATTGGGTACAACAATGTGCTGCTCAAACAGTCTTGGTCCCGACATGCTGCTTCGCCTCAAATGACATACAAAGCAGACATTCATCAGCGGAAGGTTCTGGTCTCAGTTTGGTGGGATTTTAAAGGTGTCGTGTTTTCGAGCTCCTACCACGGAACCAAACAATCAATTCGAATGTGTACTGTCGGCAATTGGACAGTTTGAACGAATCCATCATCTAGAAACGTTCAGAGCTCGTTCATCATAAAGGGGTTGTGTTCCATCACGACAACGCTAGACCCCACACAAGTTTCATTACCCTCAAAAAATTATTGGAGCTTGGGTGGGATGTGTTGCCACACCCAGCATACTCGCCTGATCTTGCGCCGTCAGACTTCCACTTGTTTCACTCTCTTCAACAGTCCTTGCGTGGTATAACGTTCAATTCAGATGAGGCTGTAAATCAGCTCCTTGTACAGTTTTTCGCCACCAAAGACAGGTCTTTCTATGAACGAGGCATTCTGCAGCTCACTGAAAGATGGCGAAAGGCTATCAAACAAAACAGGCATTATATCATTGATTGATCTTTGTTTTTTCTATCAATAAATGACCTTTGCAAAACATGGTTAAAATACGTCATGGCTTTTCCGACAACCCAATGCATTTGAATTTTTTATATTTTTGTTGCCAGACCTTAGAATCGATCTCCAGATCATCAGGATGTTGAAAGGATATTTAGAATTGCAAGTCTTTAGGCTGAAAAGAATTTCCAGAATTTCACGGTAACGTAGGGCAAATGGATTGTCAAAAGAGGCAATACGGTTTGCTTCGTTCCAGCGGAGAATTGCAGAAGTGTCTTCCATTGTCAAAATAGACAAGGCTATATTTGAGTTGGCTTTCAAAACATCTTTCTTATGTTACAAAATTCTGTGTTTAGTGCTTCTGTATGTGCTTCCAATGTATAAGTTATCATCTGTTGAAGAAGAGATAGGGATGCAGTAAACTCCTGGGAGATCCAGATTGTGAAAATCCTCCAAATACGTGGTGTCAGTGAATAAACAAAGACATCACTCTTTCCATGTTTAGCAACACACAGCAACCAAAAAATTGTTATTCTGCTGCTGCCAGTGAATTTAATCCTGGATCTCTCGATATCAGCTAGATATTTGCGTTCAGCTTGTTATAGAGAGATCCGGGATTCAATTCCCTGGCGGCGGCCGAATAGCAATTTTTAGGTTGCTGTGCATTGCTAAACATGGAATAAGCGATGTCTTTGTTTATTCAAAATCCTGATTTTCAACTTTGTCCCTATCACTTTGTAGAAGTTTCAAGATGCTTGGGGGGGGGGATTTAACGGCAAGATGGTAACCAAAACTTCCGAGAAGAATTTGTAACTTACAAGCATAGGAAGAATGGTAAGGAACAAAACCGGAGAATTTCAGGTTTTCTTTCTTTTGAGGATGGAGGCATTCAACTTTCAATTTGTTTTCGTATTTTTTTATGAGGAAGTTGACTGTAAGAGCAGGGACCATTACCGTGAAAACCTGGAAATTCTTTTCAACCCAAAGACTTGCAATTCCAAATCTCCTCTCTACACCCCGATGATCTGGAGATCGATTCTAAGATCTGGCAACAGAAATAACAAAAATTCAAATGTAGAATCTGGAAACAATCTTAGTCCTCCATTGGCGTGATGAAGACCTAAGACAAGTTCGAAAGCTCCGAACTTATGAACTTTCTTGTAAAAGTTCTAATCTCTTAACGTAACTAGCGTGATCAACTTACCTTTATTTTTTATTCTTGTTACGTGTTTTGCCCATCAACGTCATGTTTCATCGTCAACCAGTCAGTTCTTTCATTTTTGTATTATCTCTGGATATACTGAGTGAGAACAGAGTTTTAGGCATGAAGTATGTTTTGAAAGAATCTCTTTCATACCGAAGGTTTTGGCTGAAGCAACACACATATCACAACATACCCATTTAATGAAATTCACTACAGCCAACAGTATGTTTTTATCAGTTTTATATTTGCTTTTTTATAGGAACTATCATATATTTTTTTAAATTCTGGTTTCAAAGTTTTTATCTATCAAGATTTTTGTGTATTTAAAGAATTTCCTATTTGTGCCGAACGCAGAGACCAGGTGAAAACATACAAAAAGTTATATCAAAAAAGAAGAAATTCTTTGGTGAAGGACTCTTGTATTATGACAAAATGCTCTGGAATTGCAATCATTTCCTTTCCTATACATGAAAAGATGTTATCACATTAGCAACAACAGAGAAATAAATATTTGTGGTGACATGCTTAGTTATCCTGTTTTCGTTCAGGTGTTCAGTGAATGAAAACTGCTTGCCGGATTAAATTATGAGCTGTTATCACATTAACAACAACTGAGAAAGAAAGATTTGTGAAGACACACTTAGTTATCATGTTTTCATTCAGGTGTTCAGTGAATGGAAACTGCTTCCCGGATTAAATTGTGAGATGTTATTACATTAGCAAAAACTGAGATACAAATATTTGTGATGTCATGCTTAGCTTTTCGTGTTTTTGAGCATCAAAATGGTTTTCTATTGGTGCAGGAGTCAGACAAGGTTGTGTAATGTCACCATGGCTGTTTAATATATTTATGGATGCGTGCATGCATGATGCCAAAATGGATAATAGTGGTTTATGTCTTGGTGATATCCGTGTGTGCAGATTGCTGTATGCTGATGACACTGTCCTGTTGGCAGAGAGCAAAAGTGATTTGCAGAGTATGTTGTCTCGGATGTACAAAGTTTGTGTGAAATTCAAACTGAGTATAAATAAGGAAAAAACCAAAGTTATGGTTTTTGAGAGAGGAACTGGTAGCACTGAATGTAATGTAAGTCTAAATGGCACAGTGATTGACTAAGTGTGTGAGTTTGTGTATTGAGGAAGCATGTTTGACAGTGAGAACAAATTGGATGGTGAAATTAGTAAGTGAGTGAATTCTTCATTGAAAGTCACAGCTGCTCTGGGAGGTTTTCACAGGAATAATGGGTTCTCAAAAGAGACCTGCATGGCTGTTTATGAAAGTGTAATTGTTCCTACTCTGATGTATGGCAGTGAAACCTGGGTACTACAGAAGAAACATAGAAGTTGTTTGTGTGCTAGAGAAATGCGTTACTTACGGGTGGTTTGTGGCAAGACACGGTCTGATTGTGTGAGGAATGAAGATGTGTTTCAGTTGTGTGATGTGAAGCAAAATGTTGTTAGCAAGGTGGAGACTAATATGCTTCGGTGGTTTGGCCATGTTAAAAGAATGAGTGATGAGATGCTTACTAAGAAAATCTTTTTAGCCCAAGTGGCAGAAAGGAAAGGCAGATGAAGACCAAGGAAGACATGGGTGGATCAGATTCAGGAGTGTCTGCATGATAAAAAGAGTACGAAGTATGAAAGATCTTGTGTACGGTGTGTAATGGATATCAGTGAAGCCCGAGTTGTATGTCAAGATCGATGTAAATGGAGAAGTGTGATACGACAACAGTAAGTAAAAATATCGGGTAGTTTGTATTTCTTTTTGGAGATAGCCTATGAATCTCAGAGAACATCTTAGTGATATGTATGTATGTATGTATGTTCAGTTAATGTAAACTGCTTTCTGGATTAAAGGAGATGTCATTTCCATGGCAACAATCAAGAAAGAAATATTTGTGACAACACGCTTAGTTATGTTTTCGTTCAGTTGTTCCGTGAATGGAAACTGCTCCCTGGGTATAATTATGTGATGTCATCACCATAGCACCAACTGAGAAGGAAATATTTGTTATGACACACTTAGCTATTCGTAGATATTTCATGTATATCTTCTGTATTAGGAAGTCAAATGCTATACGTGGTTAAAATACTTGATATAAAGAGATTCAGTATCTCTGTTGAGTTACTATTACGCACTTCTAAACATGGACTTGTGATTATGGTGGTGCAGAAAGTTATCACTTATATTATTTAAAAAAATAAAAACAAGGTAACAGCAATTACTTACATATATACATCCCGAGGTCGCCATCATTCCTCCACTCGTATATACCACAAGTTGTTCAGTCCCAGATGTTCAGTGGGTATGCATTGCAAACAGTCCAATGGCGACCATTATAAAACGATTAGCAATGCAAAGGTAGTCGTCGGCCTCGGAATCCATGCCATATATTGCATCGTAAGCTCAAAAACAGTACAACAGAAAACCATGTTACTATGTGTGCCACGGTCAGGTTGAAAATCTAACAATGAACGAATCTAATAACGAAATAAAACTTGAAAAGCCAGAAGGAACGATGAAGGAACTATTTACATAATGTATACATCACCACCTCGCGTCCACCAGTGTCCCCGGACAAGTTTTGCTCTAGTCCTTTCCTAGGCGTTTTCAACTGGAATGAAATGTATGTTGAGACTTCTGCAGGTACGAAAGCTATGAAACGTTTCATTCCCATTGAAAACGCCTAGGAAAAAACTGGTGTGAACTGCATCCGGTGATGCTGGTGGACGTTAGGTGGTGATGTATACATTATGTAAACAGTTCATTCATCGTTCCTTCTGGTTTTTCAAGTTTTATTTCGTTTTTAGATTCGTTCATTGTCAGCCCTTTAGATTGGTTCATTGATTGTTGTTCTGTTGTACTGTGTACTGTGTTTGAGCTTACCATGCAATATATGGCATGGATCTCAAGGCCGACTACTACCTTTGTGTTGCTTATCGTTTTATAATGGTCACCATCGGACTGTTTGCAATTCATAGCCGCTGAACATCTGGGACTGAACAACTTGCAGTATATACGAGTGGAGGAATGATGGCGACCTCAGGATGTATATATGTAAGTAATTGCGCTTACCTTGTTTTTATTCTTTGAAATAATAAAAGTGATAACTTTTTACACTACCATAATCACAAGTCCACGTTTCGACGTGCATAATAGTTATTCTACAGAGATACTGAATCTCTTTATATCAAAAATTAGCTTTTCGTGCTTTCGTTCAGGTGTTCAGTAAATGGAAACTGCTTCCCATATCTAATTACATTGAAGAGCAATTGAATTAGAGATACCTTTCTAGTAACGTGTAGCACCACCTTTAGCCCTGATGACTGCGGCGATTCATCTCGGCATGGACTCGACAAGACACCAAAAGCGTTGGGAAGCCATACGGATCCACGACCCCTGAACAAGCTCCCACAGTTCACGAAGATTTGATGGAGGGGAGTCAGAGCCTTGAACATCTCTCTCGATGGCATCCCAGATGTGCTCGATGGGATTGAGGTCAGGTGACCTAGCTGGCCAAGGAAGCGAGGTCACGTCGGTGGAGTGTTCATCCAAACATTTGGATACAATTCGGGAGCGATGACACGGTGCATTGTCTTGCTGCAGGATGAGGTCTCCAGTCGGATGTTGATGACGCACAAACGGGAGCAAATGGTCGTCCAGGATATCCCGGTAACGTTGGCCTGTGAGGGACGATGTCACATGTACCAGGGGTCCCATTTCAGTCCACATAAGCAGTCCCCAGATGAGAATGCCACCCCACCAGCTTGAAGAGTACCCTGCTGACAAGAAGGATACATCGCTTCATGTGGTTTGCGCGCGACCCATTTCAGTCCACGTAAACAGTCCCCAGATAAGAATGCCACCCCACCAGCTTGAAGAGCACCTTGCTGACAAGAAGGATACATCGCTTCATGTGGTTTGCGCCGTACTCGTATCCTGCCATCCACATGTGCCAACGTGAATCTCGACTCATCAGTCCAGGCAACATTTTTCCACATGTCTAGGGTCCAGTGGCAATGTTCCTGTACCCATGCTAATCTTTGCACCCTGTGATGTGCTGTCAGCAGCGGTACCCTCGTGGAACTATGACTTCTGTACCCCATAGCGAGCAGATGGTTCTGGATGGTGTGGCTGCTTACACGTTTTTGTGCACCAGCGTTAAATTGCTGAGTGATTTCTTGCACTGTGGCCCGTCTATCCGCTGTTACAATGCGAGCTAGCCGACGATGACCCCGCTCATCCACACGCTGTTGTCCACAGCAGTTAGCTCTTGCAGGGATGGTTTTACCGGATTCGATGTACTCACGGTGCACCCGTGACACAGTGGCTCATGAAAATCCCAGTGCCTGCACGACTTCCGAGATGGAGTGACCCATTCGTCGGGACCCGACAATTTGCCCACAATCAAATGCGCTTAGATCCTTCGTCTTACCCATACTGCGTCCGACTCTTACTGATTCCAGTTGCATCACTCCTTATATTGTCGGATCGCTGCATACGTCATGTCATTTCTGTTTACAGGGCCGCCCACAGCGCCACATTTGCATAACGCCGGCTGTCTCTAATTCAATTGCTCTTCAGTGTATGTGACTTGCACCAACTGAGAAAGAAATATTTGTAATGTCACGCTTAGCTCTTTGTGTCTTCGGGCGGGTGTTCTGTGAATGGAAACTGCATAATAACTGTATTATGTAATATTTTTTTTTTAATTGTTGTAATGTTCATGAAACGTACTTTCTTAATTGGACATCACAAACAAAAGGAATACCTGGTTATTAAAAAATTACTCTGCATATTGTATTATTGTGTTTTCCCCATCATTATTGAAGGGCTTTCACCTACTTAATACATATTTTTGATGTTTGGTTTGTCAGTTTTCATATTTTAGGTCTTTTTACTTTAAACACATTGATTATTTTATTTTGGTTCTTTAGGTCTGAAAGTTCCAACGGTGTTGGTGGTTTCCTAACTAAATTTATTTCACAGTCCAAGATGTAAGTAGATATTTCTGTTTGACAACACTGTCTTCAGGTGCACTGTGTTAGTGCTCCTGAAGTTGTTTGCTCTTGTAGCAAAAAGTAGCACATGGGTCACCATGTGAAATTGTGGCAATCTTTTAGAAGTTGGGTGCACTTGATTATGAAGAAATTTACAGATGAAAAGTGAAAGGAATTTTAAATGGCACATGGGAAATCAACACATGATAGTTATACGTGGCAAACATTTAATGGAGGAACGTTCTGAAAGTAACTGCTACCTTCGTCAGCCTAACAGTGAATGAGAATGGCACAAGGTGGTAAACATATGTTAGATCAGTTGTTGCCAGAGTGGCAGAAAGTAGACGTACGCACATACGCTGTACACAGATAGTTTCCAAATTATTAGCAGATTTCGCAGATAGTTTTTGCTTGTAGATTAAAAAATAAATAAAAATGTTATTTACAGCAATTAAAACACTTACTCAAGGCTTTACTCAGATTAATATCCTTAGTTCTTATTATATTTGCACTTTTAAGGTATTAACCTCTTGCAAAGTGCGCATAGTTTACGTGCAATTCATAAATGAAAAAACCATGAGGAATAATCACTCACCATAAATATCATGGTAACCTCCAATGGACCAAACACTTCCAACACGTCAATTCATCGTGATGTAACTGGGCTTCCACAGGTTTACAGACCTCTTGCTTACGCTTCTTATTTTCGGGTGTGAAACATCGTTTTTTTTTCCTTTGCCTTATAGTATGTTACTATAATGCTTGTCAATTCGATAAAAATCATACATACAACTCATTCATACAATTCAAGTAAAAACTATGTACATAAACCTTACATTCACAGGTGATTAAACCTTAGTCAATTCTAATTATGGAACTCCTCCTTCTGTTTCACAACCTCTGCTACTCCCACTGCAATTGTCACACCCATTCAGCCCCGCACATCCAATCCTCTAGTACTTTCGACAGATCCCTGTCATCTTCAGGAGGCAGGTGTGTCTCATCCGCCCACCGCAGCTCAAGTGAGCAGAGCCATCGAGGCCTGGGCCCCAGTCGCTATCTCTGAATCGTTGTGTCTCTGGCGCCATCTATTGTCCCTGCTGCTCTTTTTCTCTCTTTCTTTTTACGCTGCTGTTCAATTTTTATTATGGCTTTCCATTGTTCGTTTAAGTTATTTGGCTCATTAATGTTGCATAATCTTGATCTGTTTTTTTCAATTAACACTGATTCTGCAATTCTTAACTGCTTTTCGTTTTTTACAGCTCTTAATAATTTTAATATCTTCAAACCTTGGACATTTTTGATTTTCCATACAGTATTGGGTCAATGCTGTCTTAGCCTCTTTTTGTTCCAATTATTAATATGCTGATTCAATCTATATTTTAATTTGTTCTTGGTGCTGCCTATATATGACACAGGTGGTTGCTGGTTTATTGGGATTTCATAAATTCCTGCTCTATCTAATTGGCTAATTTTTTCATTTTTAATCACTAAATTTTTTACAGTAAGTACCTGATTTCCTACCTGTATGCCATACTTGCCACAAACTTTATTAATTTCTGCTGAAACATTTTCTATATATGGTATTCCTCCCACATATTTTACAAGTTTTTTATCACTCTTGACCTTATTGTAACCTTGAGTTACTTCATAAATCCATTTTTTTAATACCTGTTTAGGGTATCCAAAAGCATATGCAATTTTTTCAATATATTCAATTTCTTCTTTTCTATACTGTTCAATTGATGAATGTGTTAAACTTCTTTTAATTAGTGTTTTAATACTATTTCTTTTATGTGTTAATGGATGTGATGACTGAAATGGTATAAGTACTGGGATATATGAAGATTTTCTATGCACTCTGAATTGTAAACTCTCCTCTGTTTTAATAAACAAAACGTCCAAAAATGCCAAAGTATTGTCATGTTCTTGTTCTACTGTCAGTTCTATAGATGGATAAATTTCACTATACTTTTTTGTCAAGTCCTCAAGTTCATCATTTTTTAGCCTGGATAACAGAAAAATGTCATCAACATATCTGCAGTATATCAGTGGTGGATCCTCGAGTTTACTTATTATTTTTCCTCAATGTCACTCATTATAATTTCAGCAAATAAAGTTGACAGTGGTGACCCCATAGGTCCACCATGATTTTGTTTGTACATCTTGTTGTTAAACTTAAAAATGTTATTTTCATATATGTACAATAAAATTTCTCTTAACTCCTCTATTTGTATTGCCTTCATTGTCTGTAGCACATACAATTTTTCAATAATTATTTCTATTGCCTGAGGTACTGGTGTGCTAGGAAAAAGAGCTCTCACATCCATACTAGCCATATGATATTCACTTAAATCTTGTTTAATTACTTTAATTTTCTCAATAAATTCGTATGTATTCTTCACAGTGAACCTTGTCTTCATGAACACAGGTGCCAAAAATTTGTAGATATTATTTTCTAGTTTTATTAGTGGGGAATTCCTTTTTGATACAATCACTCTCATAGGTGTATCAGGCTTATGAGTTTTTATTTTTGCAATCATTTTTGGTATTCCAGTACCCATTGGTGGGTATGCTTTCTTTATTTCATCAGGCAAGGTGCTGTGATTTCTTATTCTAGCTAAGTACCTTACTTGAGATTCTGTTGGGTCTTTTGTCAGAATGCTGCAATTTAGTTCTTCTATAGCTCTATTCATCTTTAGATCATATTCAGTTGCGTTTAATATTACAATTTGCCCTGTTTTATCAGCTTCACAGAATTTAATTGTTGGGTCATCTCTTAATTTAATCAGTTGTTCTTTCTCATACTGAATTTTATCTATATGATATTTCTTTTTCTTACTTTTTCATTAAATTCTTTCAAAACAATTCTATACAGTTTACTTCGAAAATTTTCACGTTCTTCTGCTGGTACACTGCGTGCCATTTCTTCTAAGTTGGGTATTAATTCCTCCGTCCTCGGCAGGCTCCGTGGAAACGCAAATTTTTTACCTCTCTGCAAAATAGCTCTTTGCGTGAAGCTCAAGGTCAAGTTGGAGTTATTCTGATATACCTCATACATATTCTCTCGTTGTTCTTGTACACGTTGTCTGTCAATCATCACGTGCAACTTTTTTTCCATGACTGCTCTTGAGCATTTTTTTTTCGTATTCCACGATGTCAAAAATTTCTCTGAAGGTTACATCCAAAATCTCATCTCTCCAATTACCGTCGAACTTTCTATACTTTTTAGATCAAGATTATGCAACATTAATGAGCCAAATAACTTAAACGAACAATGGAAAGCCATAATAAAAATTGAACAGCAGCGTAAAAAGAAAGAGAGAAAAAAGAGCAGCAGGGACAATAGATGGCGCCAGAGACAACGATTCAGAGATAGCGACTGGGGCCCAGGCCTCGATGGCTCTGCTCACTTGAGCTGCGGTGGGCGGATGAGACACACCTGCCTCCTGAAGATGACAGGGATCTGTCGAAAGTACTAGAGGATTGGATGTGCGGGGCTGAATGGGTGTGACAATTGCAGTGGGAGTAGCAGAGGTTGTGAAACAGAAGGAGGAGTTCCATAATTAGAATTGACTAAGGTTTAATCACCTGTGAATGTAAGGTTTATGTACATAGTTTTTACTTGAATTGTATGAATGAGTTGTATGTATGATTTTTATCGAATTGACAAGCATTATAGTAACATACTATAAGGCAAAGGAAAAAAAAAACGATGTTTCACACCCGAAAATAAGAAGCGTAAGCAAGAGGTCTGTAAACCTGTGGAAGCCCAGTTACATCACGATGAATTGACGTGTTGGAAGTGTTTGGTCCATTGGAGGTTACCATGATATTTATGGTGAGTGATTATTCCTCATGGTTTTTTCATTTATGAATTGCACGTAAACTATGCGCACTTTGCAAGAGGTTAATACCTTAAAAGTGCAAATATAATAATTGAGAATTACACGCAAAATTCTGAGCTGGGATAGTTGAGGTGAGGGGTTTGCAGTCGCTATCATACTCTGGTATTATGCGCTATAGGAATCAATTTCACAACTTCGAGATGAGAGATATTAAGGCGTTTAAGAAGGCTAAAATTAAATTAGTAAAGTCAGAAAACCAAGAAGAATTTTTGGTGACGTGCCGTGACCTAGAAATAACACCAAAGTATTTAAAAATACGGAATTGCCCAGTCACTGCTAAGGATAATAGAATAATTCAGGAATGCCAAAAAAAGAGATTAAGAGCTGAAATTGTCAATAAAAGGAAACTGATTTTTAACTTGAATATGAAATGTTTACATTTAATCGATTTGATATGTTATAAAAAGTATAGAAAGTTCGACGGTAATTGGAGAGATGAGATTTTGGATGTAACCTTCAGAGAAATTTTTGACATCGTGGAATACGAAAAAAAATGCTCAAGAGCAGTCATGGAAAAAAAGTTGCACGTGATGATTGACAGACAACGTGTACAAGAACAACGAGAGAATATGTATGAGGTATATCAGAATAACTCCAACTTGACCTTGAGCTTCACGCAAAGAGCTATTTTGCAGAGAGGTAAAAAATTTGCGTTTCCACGGAGCCTGCCGAGGACGGAGGAATTAATACCCAACTTAGAAGAAATGGCACGCAGTGTACCAGCAGAAGAACGTGAACATTTTCGAAGTAAACTGTATAGAATTGTTTTGAAAGAATTTAATGAAAAAAGTAAGAAAAAGAAATATCATATAGATAAAATTCAGTATGAGAAAGAACAACTGATTAAATTAAGAGATGACCCAACAATTAAATTCTGTGAAGCTGATAAAACAGGGCAAATTGTAATATTAAACGCAACTGAATATGATCTAAAGATGAATAGAGCTATAGAAGAACTAAATTGCAGCATTCTGACAAAAGACCCAACAGAATCTCAAGTAAGGTACTTAGCTAGAATAAGAAATCACAGCACCTTGCCTGATGAAATAAAGAAAGCATACCCACCAATGGGTACTGGAATACCAAAAATGATTGCAAAAATAAAAACTCATAAGCCTGATACACCTATGAGAGTGATTGTATCAAAAAGGAATTCCCCACTAATAAAACTAGAAAATAATATCTACAAATTTTTGGCACCTGTGTTCATGAAGACAAGGTTCACTGTGAAGAATACATACGAATTTATTGAGAAAATTAAAGTAATTAAACAAGATTTAAGTGAATATCATATGGCTAGTATGGATGTGAGAGCTCTTTTCCTAGCACACCAGTACCTCAGGCAATAGAAATAATTATTGAAAAATTGTATGTGCTACAGACAATGAAGGCAATACAAATAGAGGAGTTAAGAGAAATTTTATTGTACATATATGAAAATAACATTTTTAAGTTTAACAACAAGATGTACAAACAAAATCATGGTGGACCTATGGGGTCACCACTGTCAACTTTATTTGCTGAAATTATAATGAGTGACATTGAGGAAAAAAATAATAAGTAAACTCGAGGATCCACCACTGATATACTGCAGATATGTTGATGACATTTTTCTGTTATCCAGGCTAAAAAATGATGAACTTGAGGACTTGACAAAAAAGTATAGTGAAATTTATCCATCTATAGAACTGACAGTAGAACAAGAACATGACAATACTTTGGCATTTTTGGACGTTTTGATTATTAAAACAGAGAGAGTTTACAATTCAGAGTGCATAGAAAATCTTCATATATCCCAGTACTTATACCATTTCAGTCATCACATCCATTAACACATAAAAGAAATAGTATTAAAACACTAATTAAAAGAAGTTTAACACATTCATCAATTGAACAGTATAGAAAAGAAGAAATTGAATATATTGAAAAAATTGCATATGCTTTTGGATACCCTAAACAGGTATTAAAAAAATGGATTTATGAAGTAACTCAAGGTTACAATAAGGTCAAGAGTGATAAAAAACTTGTAAAATATGTGGGAGGAATACCATATATAGAAAATGTTTCAGCAGAAATTAATAAAGTTTGTGGCAAGTATGGCATACAGGTAGGAAATCAGGTACTTACTGTAAAAAATTTAGTGATTAAAAATGAAAAAATTAGCCAATTAGATAGAGCAGGAATTTATGAAATCCCAATAAACCAGCAACCACCTGTGTCATATATAGGCAGCACCAAGAACAAATTAAAATATAGATTGAATCAGCATATTAATAATTGGAACAAAAGAGGCTAAGACAGCATTGACCCAATACTGTATGGAAAATCAAAAATGTCCAAGGTTTGAAGATATTAAAATTATTAAGAGCTGTAAAAACGAAAAGCAGTTAAGAATTGCAGAATCAGTGTTAATTGAAAAAAACAGATCAAGATTATGCAACATTAATGAGCCAAATAACTTAAACGAACAATGGAAAGCCATAATAAAAATTGAACAGCAGCGTAAAAAGAAAGAGAGAAAAAAGAGCAGCAGGGACAATAGATGGCGCCAGAGACACAACGATTCAGAGATAGCGACTGGGGCCCAGGCCCTCGATGGCTCTGCTCACTTGAGCTGCGGTGGGCGGATGAGACACACCTGCCTCCTGAAGATGACAGGGATCTGTCGAAAGTACTAGAGGATTGGATGTGCGGGGCTGAATGGGTGTGACAATTGCAGTGGGAGTAGCAGAGGTTGTGAAACAGAAGGAGGAGTTCCATAATTAGAATTGACTAAGGTTTAATCACCTGTGAATGTAAGGTTTATGTACATAGTTTTTACTTGAATTGTATGAATGAGTTGTATGTATGATTTTTATCGAATTGACAAGCATTATAGTAACATACTATAAGGCAAAGGAAAAAAAAAAACGATGTTTCACACCCGAAAATAAGAAGCGTAAGCAAGAGGTCTGTAAACCTGTGGAAGCCCAGTTACATCACGATGAATTGACGTGTTGGAAGTGTTTGGTCCATTGGAGGTTACCATGATATTTATGGTGAGTGATTATTCCTCATGGTTTTTTCATTTATGAATTGCACGTAAACTATGCGCACTTTGCAAGAGGTTAATACCTTAAAAGTGCAAATATAATAATTGAGAATTACACGCAAAATTCTGAGCTGGGATAGTTGAGGTGAGGGGTTTGCAGTCGCTATCATACTCTGGTATTATGCGCTATAGGAATCAATTTCACAACTTCGAGATGAGAGATATTAAGGCGTTTAAGAAGGCTAAAATTAAATTAGTAAAGTCAGAAAACCAAGAAGAATTTTGGTGACGTGCCGTGACCTAGAAATAACACCAAAGTATTTAAAAATACGAATTGCCCAGTCACTGCTAAGGATAATAGAATAATTCAGGAATGCCAAAAAAGAGATTAAGAGCTGAAATTGTCAATAAAAGGAAACTGATTTTTACCTTGAATATGAAATGTTTACATTTAATCGATTTGATATGTTATAAAAAGTATAGAAAGTTCGACGGTAATTGGAGAGATGAGATTTTGGATGTAACCTTCAGAGAAATTTTTGACATCGTGGAATACGAAAAAAAAATGCTCAAGAGCAGTCATGGAAAAAAAGTTGCACGTGATGATTGACAGACAACGTGTACAAGAACAACGAGAGAATATGTATGAGGTATATCAGAATAACTCCAACTTGACCTTGAGCTTCACGCAAAGAGCTATTTTGCAGAGAGGTAAAAAATTTGCGTTTCCACGGAGCCTGCCGAGGACGGAGGAATTAATACCCAACTTAGAAGAAATGGCACGCAGTGTACCAGCAGAAGAACGTGAAAATTTTCGAAGTAAACTGTATAGAATTGTTTTGAAAGAATTTAATGAAAAAAGTAAGAAAAAGAAATATCATATAGATAAAATTCAGTATGAGAAAGAACAACTGATTAAATTAAGAGATGACCCAACAATTAAATTCTGTGAAGCTGATAAAACAGGGCAAATTGTAATATTAAACGCAACTGAATATGATCTAAAGATGAATAGAGCTATAGAAGAACTAAATTGCAGCATTCTGACAAAAGACCCAACAGAATCTCAAGTAAGATACTTAGCTAGAATAAGAAATCACAGCACCTTGCCTGATGAAATAAAGAAAGCATACCCACCAATGGGTACTGGAATACCAAAAATGATTGCAAAAATAAAAACTCATAAGCCTGATACACCTATGAGAGTGATTGTATCAAAAAGGAATTCCCCACTAATAAAACTAGAAAAGAATATCTACAAATTTTTGGCACCTGTGTTCATGAAGACAAGGTTCACTGTGAAGAATACATACGAATTTATTGAGAAAATTAAAGTAATTAAACAAGATTTAAGTGAATATCATATGGCTAGTATGGATGTGAGAGCTCTTTTTCCTAGCACACCAGTACCTCAGGCAATAGAAATAATTATTGAAAAATTGTATGTGCTACAGACAATGAAGGCAATACAAATAGAGGAGTTAAGAGAAATTTTATTGTACATATATGAAAATAACATTTTTAAGTTTAACAACAAGATGTACAAACAAAATCATGGTGGACCTATGGGGTCACCACTGTCAACTTTATTTGCTGAAATTATAATGAGTGACATTGAGGAAAAAATAATAAGTAAACTCGAGGATCCACCACTGATATACTGCAGATATGTTGATGACATTTTTCTGTTATCCAGGCTAAAAAATGATGAACTTGAGGACTTGACAAAAAAGTATAGTGAAATTTATCCATCTATAGAACTGACAGTAGAACAAGAACATGACAATACTTTGGCATTTTTGGACGTTTTGATTATTAAAACAGAGGAGAGTTTACAATTCAGAGTGCATAGAAAATCTTCATATATCCCAGTACTTATACCATTTCAGTCATCACATCCATTAACACATAAAAGAAATAGTATTAAAACACTAATTAAAAGAAGTTTAACACATTCATCAATTGAACAGTATAGAAAAGAAGAAATTGAATATATTGAAAAAATTGCATATGCTTTTGGATACCCTAAACAGGTATTAAAAAAATGGATTTATGAAGTAACTCAAGGTTACAATAAGGTCAAGAGTGATAAAAAACTTGTAAAATATGTGGGAGGAATACCATATATAGAAAATGTTTCAGCAGAAATTAATAAAGTTTGTGGCAAGTATGGCATACAGGTAGGAAATCAGGTACTTACTGTAAAAAATTTAGTGATTAAAAATGAAAAAATTAGCCAATTAGATAGAGCAGGAATTTATGAAATCCCAATAAACCAGCAACCACCTGTGTCATATATAGGCAGCACCAAGAACAAATTAGAATATAGATTGAATCAGCATATTAATAATTGGAACAAAAAGAGGCTAAGACAGCATTGACCCAATACTGTATGGAAAATCAAAAATGTCCAAGGTTTGAAGATATTAAAATTATTAAGAGCTGTAAAAACGAAAAGCAGTTAAGAATTGCAGAATCAGTGTTAATTGAAAAAAACAGATCAAGATTATGCAACATTAATGAGCCAAATAACTTAAACGAACAATGGAAAGCCATAATAAAAATTGAACAGCAGCGTAAAAAGAAAGAGAGAAAAAAGAGCAGCAGGGACAATAGATGGCGCCAGAGACACAACGATTCAGAGATAGCGACTGGGGCCCAGGCCTCGATGGCTCTGCTCACTTGAGCTGCGGTGGGCGGATGAGACACACCTGCCTCCTGAAGATGACAGGGATCTGTCGAAAGTACTAGAGGATTGGATGTGCGGGGCTGAATGGGTGTGACAATTGCAGTGGGAGTAGCAGAGGTTGTGAAACAGAAGGAGGAGTTCCATAATTAGAATTGACTAAGGTTTAATCACCTGTGAATGTAAGGTTTATGTACATAGTTTTTACTTGAATTGTATGAATGAGTTGTATGTATGATTTTTATCGAATTGACAAGCATTATAGTAACATACTATAAGGCAAAGGAAAAAAAAAAACGATGTTTCACACCGAAAATAAGAAAGCGTAAGCAAGAGGTCTGTAAACCTGTGGAAGCCCAGTTACATCACGATGAATTGACGTGTTGGAAGTGTTTGGTCCATTGGAGGTTACCATGATATTTATGGTGAGTGATTATTCCTCATGGTTTTTTCATCCTTAGTTCTATTTTAACATAAACAACTTTTAATTATTTTTCACATCTTCTGAGTTCTTTTAATTTTTGCAGACGTTTTTGGCCTCTTTTTATCAAGGCCTGTTCTCATTGTATAGAAACTGCATCAGAAGTTTTGTTTACACAGAATTTAAATTTTGTTCCCGGGCTCCTCTTGCAGTTGTCAGTTATTAAATTAAAATATTTTCTTTATGCATATTTACCACATATTATCAGAAGAATATTTCTACAACTCTGATTACTTTTCTTTATGTATTTTGTAAGTCTACTACATTTGAATTAAGTTGTTAAAAATGTTATTTATAATTTTTGAAGGTTCATTGATGGAACTGTTTTTCTGAATATAAGAACTTTCTTCAATTAATAAATAAATACATTGCTCTTTCCACGTTCCAGAAACACATAGCAACCGAAAAATTGTTCTCAGCCGCTGTGGAATTGAACCACGGATCTCTCGATATCTAACCAAGCGTGCTAGCTTTACACCACGGTGGCCAACAATCCATGGTGCCATGTGTGTAGTTTTTTTTTTTTTTTTAAGTAAGCTTCTGACATCTTAAATCTGTAAGATGGGCTCAGCTACTGAGACGTCTCCATCTGGTGGGCATTAACGACACTGGCTATATATATTATAGCAGTTAAATCCAAAGGGCGAGATCCAAGGTGAAAATCCTCCAAATACGTGGCGACAGTAAATAAATAAATACATCGCTCTTTCCATGTTCCAGAAACACACAGCAACCGAAAAATTGTTTTTCAGCCACCGCTGTGGAATTGAACCACAGAACTCTCGATATCTAGCCGAGTGCATTACATTTACACCACGGTGGCCAGCAATCCATGGTGCTATGTGTATTTTTAAGTCAGCTTCTGACATCATAAATCCGCAAGATGGGCTCAGCTACTGAGACGTCTCCATCTGGTGGGCATTAACGGCACTGGCTATATATATATTATAGCAGTTAAATCCAAAGGGCGGGATCCAAGGTGAAAATCCTCCAAATACGTGGCATCAGTAAATAAATAAATACATCGCTCTTTCCACGTTCCATAGCCAATGCCGTTAATGCCCACCAGATGAAGACGTCTCAGTAGCTGAGCCCATCTTACGGATTTATGATGTCAGAAGCTGACTTAAAAAAAAAATGCACATAGCACCGTGGATTGTTGGCCACTGTGGTATAAAGCTAATGCGCTCGGCTAGATATTGAGAGAGATCTGTGGTTCAATTCCACTGCAGCGGCTGAGAACAATTTTTTGGTTGCTATGTATTTCTAGAATGTCGAAAGAGCGATGTATTTATTTATTTACTGATGCCACGTATTTGGAGGATTTTCACCTTGGATCTCGCTCTTTGGATTTAACTGCTATAATATATATATAGCCTGTGCCGTTAATGCCCACCAGATGGAGACGTCTCAGTAGCTGAGCCCATCTTATGGATTTATGATGTCAGAAGCTGACTTAAAAAATAAATAAAATACACATAGCACCGTGGATTGTTGGCCACCGTGGTGTAAAGCTAACGTGCTTGGCTAGATATCGAGAGATTCGTGGTTCAATTCCATGGCGGCAGCTGAGAACAATTTTTTGGTTGCTATGTGTTTCTGGAACGTCGAAAGAGCGATGTATTTATTTATTTAACTGATGCCACATATTTGGAGGATTTTCACCTTGGATCTCGCCCTTTGGATTTAACTGCTATAATATATATATAGCCAGTGCCGTTAATGCCCACCAGATGGAGACATCTCAGTAGCTGAGCCCATCTTACGGATTTATGATGTCAGAAGCTGACTTTAAAAAAAAAAAAACATAGCACCGTGGATTGTTGGCCACCATGGTGTAAAGCTAACGCGCTCGGCTAGATATTGAGAAATCTGTGGTTCAATTCCACTGCAGCGGCTGAGAATAATTTTTCGGTTGCTATGTGTTTCTGAAACTTGGAAAGAGTGATGTATTTATTTATTTACTGATGCCACGTATTTGGAGGATTTTTCTTCAATTAGTTTCTTGTTTTATGAGGTTCATAGTCCAATATTTTAGTATTTTACCATAAAGGTTCATATTTCACACACATTGCTGCACATTCAGTTGTAATGTACTTATTTTGCCCTCATTGGATCTGTAATGTTCTAATAATAATTTGTTTTATTAATTTTTCTTCAAATTAGCGTATTATATTGTTATCGTGGTTTGTGCTTCGCGAATTTGCAGCTAGTTTTCTGTTTCAATGGTTGTGTACGCAGATGCAATTCATTTCTATACAACTCTGGTTGTTGCCAGATTGGAAAAGGTATTTATTTTCAAATAATAGGGATAGGATACTGTTAATCCAAATTGCAAGGATTAATGCAAAGATAAATTTCTATACTTTATAGAACTTAAGGGATTGACGATCTGTGAAAGGGGCCGATACATTTTGGGTTTTGCAAATCTGGTGTTGCAGACATGTCACTTGGCACTAAAGAAGATAACAATGTGGTAGTATTCCCTTTCTTGACATCCGTTTCTTGTTACCTGTCTCAGTTACCTTGTTTTTATGGAAGAAATGTACAAATAAATTTCATTCTTTTTGGTGATTTTCACTACTCTGCAGTGGTGACTTAGGTAAATTAATTTTGTAGCCACTTGGGGCAGAATTTGTCTTGCATTGGTTGCCATGGAAATAACTGGAACCAGCATGAGCTATCATATGGCAGTAAATCCCATCCATTTCTCCATTACTGATTAGCAGTGATTCAAAAACTGTACATGAAGAGTGGTGTGTAATAATAGGAAGTTGAAATGTATAATGGAACAGCAGTAGACACTCTTTCTACATTTTGTGGCTCGGTGGAAGAGTTCCCCGGCTTTTCAAGAGGGTCCAAGCTTCTTGATATTGGGATGAGTGTCAGTGTCAAATAAAACATTTTTCCAATGTCTGTAAAATTAATTTCCCAGTCACCAATACATGTAATAGAAAAAAAAAGTTTTTTTTTTTTTTTAAATTGAGTTCATCTAAGCTTCTAAAAGATTTTCCAAATTATACTTCAAGTCAGCTTAAGAGTGTACTATTGTGAAAGGTAGGATAGCCAGCCAGCTAGCTCACAGCATCTTCAGGGGAATGTCACATTCCACTCCTGCTGTGTCCTTGCTGGTGAGCATTACACTGAAGAGCAATTGAATTAGAGATACCTGTCTAGTAACGTGTAGCACCACCTTTTGCCCTGATGACGGCGGCGATTCGTCTCAGCATGGACTTGACAGACACCGAAAGCGTTGGGAAGCCATACGGATCCATGACCCCTGAACAAGCTCCCACAGTTCACGAAGATGGAGGGAGGTCATCTCTCTTGATGGCATCACAGATGTCCTGAGGTCAGGTGATCTAGCTGGCCAAGGAAGCGAGGTCACGTCGGTGGAGTGTTCATCCAACCATTCGGATACAATTCGGGAGCTGCATTGTCTTGTTGCAGGATGAGGTCCCCAGTGGGATGTTGAAAACGCACAAACGGGAGCAAATGGTTGTCCAGGATATCCTGGTAACATTGACCTGTGAGGGACGATGTCACACGTACCAGGGGTCCAATTTCAGTCCACGTAAACAGTCCCCAGACGAGAATGCCATCCCCACAAGCTTGAAGAGTACCCTGCTGGCAAGAAGGATCCATCGCTTCATGTGGTTTGCGCCGTACTCGTATCCTGCCATCCGCATGTACCAACGTGAATCTCGACTCATCAGTCCAGGGAACATTTTCCCACATGTCTAGGGTCCATTGGCGATGTTCCTGCGCCCATGCTAATCTTTGCACCCTGTGATGTGCTGTCAGCAGCGGTACCCTCGTGGGACGATGGCTTCTGTGCCCCATAGCGAGGAGATGGTTCTGGATGGTGTGGCTGCTTACACGTTTCTGTGCACCAGCGTTAAATTTCTGAGTGATTTCTTGCACTGTGTCCCGTCTATCCGCTGTTACAATACGAGCTAGCCAATGATGACCGTGCTCATCCACACGCTGTTGTCCACGGCAGTTGGTCCTTGCAGGGATGGTTTTACCGGATTCGATGTACTCACGGTGCACCAATGATACAGTGGCTCGTGAAAATCCCAATGCCTGCACGACTTCCGAGATGGAGTGACCCATTCGTCGGGTCCCGACAATTTGCCCACGATCAAATGCTCTTAGATCCTTCGTCTTACCCATACTGCGTCCGACTCTTACTGATTCCCGTCACATCACTCCTTATATTGTCGGATCGCTGCATACGTCATGTTGTTTCCGTTTAAAGGGCCGCCCACAGCGCCATATTTGTATAACACCAGCTATCTCTAATTCAATTGCTTTTCAGTGTATTTTCACTCTGATTCCCCTTATTTTTATGTCCATTCTTCAAAAGAAATGTTTCTCTTACAGTGGCTTAAGTACACCTGTCACATTTCCTGGACTGTCAGTTTACTGTCTCTGTGTTACAAATGTTAGAAAAAGTTGATCCCTTTCACCTCATTCCTTCCCCCTCAAAGTTACATTCCTCAGTTGGGCAGCCAGTTGCCAAAAGTGGAAGACTTCTCATATCAAATATATTTATAAAACCCTCTGCCATTTTGAAAAATTAGTCATAAAAGGCAATTTTGCTGGATGCTGCACAAATGAAAATGATGATTCTGAGCAATAGTTTCATTGCTTTTTGCTGTAAATTCTAAGTACTACTTTTCATAGAGGAAGGAGCTCTTCCATACCTTTCACAACAGTACTCTTAAGTTGACTTGGAGTATGTGTTTAGTATACCAGGCATATTTTCCTAATACTGTAAACCTTTTGAAAAAGGATTTTTAACTTAGTAATTAATGACATCGTGGCATCTGTAATTATTAATCTACAGTGAAAAATATTTTAATTACAGGATTTATAGAGGCAATTTGATAATACTGAAATATATTAAAAATTACCTCTATAAATGCAATTCGTGTATATCTTTCGTGCTTGGAAAGTACACGTCATACATTGCTGAGATATTCAATAATATTGATATAACATATCTATATATTCTATTACTCACGTCAAATTTTGTAGCTGTGAGCTCGGTGGTGCACAGTTATGTAATGGTATAAAAAATAGAACAACAATGCTGCAAGGTAAAAGATGTTACATACATTACACTCTTTCTGTAGTCATCCCATTGTTCACCACCGCAAGTCAACAAAATGGTGGCAACTATCAGTTCGTTTAAAAAAATTTAAACACACGTTTAGAATTTTTTTAAACGAACTGATAGTCGGCGCCATTTTGTTGACTTGCGGTGGTGAACAATGGGACGGCTACAGAAAAAGTGTAATGTAAGTAACAATAAATACACAGTTGACGTGGATTAGAGACATCAAATAGAAGTCATCGCTCTTTCCACGTTTATAAGTGAGTCACGGAAAAACTCTCATTGGCCACCACAGGGAATTAAACTCAGGGTCTTCCAGTTACGCGCTGGACATGCTCCCACTGCTCCACAGCAGCCTCAAAATTCTCCAGACTCACATACGACAAACCACCAGGCAGGTTGCTTTCTTTGGAGCCCTGCACAATGCTGGGGATTCACCAGAGATGAACAGCAGCAACTGAACAAATAACTAGAAGGCAAATGAATAATAAATACACAGTTGACGTGGATTACAAACATCAAATAGAAGTCATCGCTCTTTCCACGTTTGTATTTATTACTCATTCGCCTTCTAGTACCTTTTCTGGTCGCTCTCCAACATTCTGTGAGGTGTGTCATGCAACGACGACATTGAGCTGAAACTCGACGACTCCTTCGAGTCAAAACCTGGGGATTTCTACCATCGAGGCATTGACAACCTAGTGGAACGTTAGCAAAAGGTTGTGAACATTGAAAAAGAATATATTATTGACTGATTTGTGAAAACTTTTTCATGAAAAATAAGGATTCCAATAATTGGAAAAATGCCCACATGAACTTATCTGACAACCCAATATTAGTAAGGTGGTGGCCGTTTTCCGGTGAAAGGATTGCTGACGTAGGTATGTGGCTCCAATATAGTTCAAGCTGAGCTTGTTGCCTGGTTACGTGATAATTGTTAATAGTATTTTTGAAGAACAAATATCGTTCTTTTTAAATCTTCTGTTTCACACGTTAAATTCGAATGCTCTGACCGAGGAAGAAAGAGTTCACGATTAGTTCCAGGAAGTGGTAATATAAAATTTACAATAACGATAACAGATAAATATCATTTTACGAACTGGTATTAAACAATTTCCCACTGGCTGCTTGCTGCTCTTGTTAAACACGTTGGGATCAATGTCATTTTACGAACTGATATTGGACATTTATCCCAACATGTTTAACTAGAGCAGCAAGCAGCTAGCTGGAAATTTAAGTAAAGAAATGGTGAGTTGGCATTTCACGTTGTTATTGTAAATTTTATAATACTGTGACACTTTCTGGAACTAATTGTGCCCACTGCCTTCCTTGGTCAGAGCATTCGGATTTAATGTGTGAAACAGAAGATTTAGAAGAGCGATATATGTTCTTCAAAAATACTAGTAGGTATGCGGTGTTCGTTTTCTGGTTAAAAAAAAAAGGTAGAGAAATATACAAAAGAAAGAAATAGAGTAGTCCGAAGTATTAGGTATGTGGTGGACGTTTTCAAGTCAAAAAGAAGGTCCGCAAAGTATTAGTGAAGTGGTTGGCATTTTCTGGTGAAAAGGAGAGCCCATGAAGAAGTTTAGGTTGGTGGCGGCCATTTTGCAGTCAAAAGGAAGGTTCATGAAATATTGTGTCCGTTTTCTGGTCAAAGGGAGGGCCCACAAAGCATTAGGTAGGTGGTTGTAATTCATTCAGCACTCAGTGAATTCATTCAGCACTCAGTGTACACTTGTGTGCGTGTGTTGTGAAACGACATGTATGAGTTTCTGTTCATTTCTCCACAATCATTTATGTTACCATTTTTTATTGCTGTTTCAGATCTAAGGACACAAAAGATAATGGAAGAGCTGTCAACCCTTCCGAAAAATACTTCATAGGTCAAGCATCTGTTCCTATAAGTGTAAAGTACCTAACAAATTTTAGTAATTTTATTTAAATTTTTTTATTACTTAACTGTGTACCCTAAACTTGTATTTGCATAGGTCAGGTAAAAGTAATATGTAATTTATGGCTACTAAACTTGTGGTGTTAATATGGAATAAAAATAGCAACGTTTCTCACAATAAAATGGGAATGACTGATCCAGTCCTAATAAATGAAGGTGTAAGACAGGGATGCTTGTTGTCACCTGGCCTTTTTTGTATTTATGCCGCAGTTATGATGGATCAGGCCTTGGGGAGCGTCAGCAAAGGAGTTTGGATTAATGGAGAGAGAATTAAGGCCATTAAGTTTGCTGATGACCAGGCAATAATTTCAGGATAAGTCAAATGATTACAGCGCATGATGTCAAAAATACACAAAAATGCAGACATCTATGGAATGAAGATAAATAAAAAATAAGACGAAACTAATGGCAATAGGGTAGGTTCCAAAACAGGCTTTCCTTAAAATTGAAGGACAATACATCAAACAAGTTAAATCATTTCGCTATTTGGGTCAAATTATTACAGAAGGTGCGAGATGTGAAAAGGAAATTAGTATGAGACTGGGGGTGGCAAAAACTGCTTTTAGAGAGAATCAAAGACTACTGACAGCCAAAAATATAGATTTCAAACTGAGGAAGAGAATTTTTAAGGCATATGTTTGGCCAGTAGCTCTCTATGGTTCTGAGACATGGACATTAACCAAGAGGGAAGTGAAAAGGCTGGAGGCATTTGAGATGTGGAGCTATAGAAGAATGGAGAGAATAAGTTGGCTTGATAGAAAGACAGTGAGGAGGTTCTGGAGAGAGTGGCAGAACCCAGGAATCTGATCAGCATGTTAAAGAGAAGAAGAATGTTATGGATGGGACACACATTGTGCCATGGAGGCCCGATTCTGAAAGTTTTGGAACGGAAAATTCAAGGAATGGTTTTGTGGCACAGTTACTCCAAGACTCTAATACTAGGACATACTATGACTTGAAGAGAACAGTGGAGAATAGAAAGGAATGGAAAGACAGAGCACATCTACTGAACAACCAGTCCCTGGACTGAGTAATCAAAAAGAAGACTATGGTTTCACAGAGCTTTTGGATCGGCATCATCAGAACGAATGGAGTGTAAACATTCAAATCATTGTGGCATCATCAGAGTTCTGATTGTCAAAGATTTTGGTGAGTTGTTTCCATGCGCTTGAAAGAAATGGAGTAGATGTCATGTCGTTGATAAGCTGTGAAGGGTTCCAGTATATGTGGAAAGCTTCTAATATATTAATTTTGATAGTCGAATCAGGTTTAGCAATAAGCATGGCGTTTCCAGACAAAACTTTCTGGTTATTTTCATGACAATGTTGGGCTGTAAACGACTTCTTCAGTTCATAGCTCTGTATGTAGGTCTTGTGTTACTTCATGCGGTAAAGTAATTTAATTTGGTATGAAAAAAAAAATTTATATATATGCATATTTTTCTTCAGCCTGGATATTATGTAATGTACAGATATTTGGTAAACACTCCTATCAATATTTCCAAAACTCAAGATGACATACTTCTCTTGTAGTGAAATTTCCATTTCACAATTTCAAATTAAAAATACATTTTAGAGTTGCTTTCAACCCATTCTTTACAAGTGCTCAGTGTGGTTTCAAGACATGCTTCCCATCCTTTTTTTCATCTATGGTTGTTTTGGTACTCCTGGTTAATGTTAAAATCTAGGAGTACCTAGACACAAAAGCCCAATAGAACCCCCCCCCCCAAGCAAAAACACAAGTGTTGGGAAACTGCTGGCTACCAGCTGACAGTGATAGGTCACTGCTGGCTGAAATCTGCCACTCGTGGTACAGTAGCGATCCGTTGTTGGCAGCCATTGATGGCCCTGCAGCATCGCCATGAACTACGGGCCTCTACGCAAGTGCCACTAGTGGGCCGTGGCTGGCGATCGAATACACTCCAACACGAGGTGGAAGCAGCGGTACAGCTCATGCGCTGAAGCAACACATGCACAGTCTTTCATAGTACCAGTTAGTTGAAGACAATGCCCTCACCATCGTGTTGCTTTAGTGGACATTAAAAAAAAAGGCATATGTAGAGAGATGGATTAATTTCCTAATGAAATGTCGTGTCGATGAAGATTACCGTCAGAGGAAAATTATGTAAATAATTAATGAACTGTAAGAAATAGTCAATTAATCTCATGTATTTATAGAAACACATTTCGTAGCAACATTTCTGCACTAACACACAAAAAACAAAAATACAAACACCCATAAAACACACTCACTCCATTCCCATGAATAACAAGAAATAATTCTAGTATTATACTGTAAATAGTTAATGGGAATTATCGAGGATACATTTTTTAAGGTACATTACCTCTCAAATTTTTTATCTATACACTAGATCATCATCAGAAGCTCTTGCGTCTTACTACTTCCACAGGTCTGGCGACCAAGCCTGATGGATTTTCCATCAGGCTTAGTCCTCTGTCCAATTTGCATTATTATTTACTGTTTCATCTATCAAAGTTGCTTCCTAAACCTAAGGCACTGATAAAGAACACTGAAGAGCTATTGAAGAAAATAGAACTTCCAGAATTATAAAACCCTTCCATGGCAAGTTTGGATGTTGTGTCTATGTATACGAATATTAACCTGGACAAACTCATAGATTACATAGCAGATGACCTATCTGACCTAGTAGTGTTTCATGAATATAATAAAGAAGAAGCAATAGGCCTTTATGAACTTACATTGTTTGCTCTAAACAACAATTATTTTCAATTCCAAGGCTGCTTCTATAAGCAAAGATGTGGGCTAGCAATGGGTTCTTCATTAGCACCTCTCCCAACAAATTATTATGTAAGTAAAATAGAACAGGCCTTCCTATTGAAACCTTCAATTTTCTGCATGTATTCTAGATACATGGATGATATCCTTTTCATCATAGATCAAGATTCGAGTAGATACTCATCAAAAATTCTAGAAAGTTTTAATTCCCAAGATGAATCCCTAAAATTCACTTTAGAAGAGCAAAATGAAAATAAGCTAAATTACCTAGATATTACTTTGAAGCGGGAAGGAAAATATATTACCACAGAATTATACAAGAATCCTACAAATACAGGAAAAATTTTAAATTATAAATCAGATCACCCTAATTATATAAAGAAAAATGTAGCTTTTCAATTTAAAGAAAAAGTTGAAAAGCTGAATTCATCTTCAGAAGCTAAGGAAAAACATAAAAATAAGTTTAAAATCAATCTTATTAGAAAATGATTACCCTTCAAAAGAAATTCGTGAACTACTTACTGGAAGAAAATCCTACTATAGCAGGGCTGCCAGACCTGCGCCAATTGCGCCAGCCCACGCCAAAACGTTGTTCTTGCGCCATTCTGCTAAAAAATCGCCATTTCGACGAAATCTGCGCCAATTTTGCGCCAAAAGTTAAAATTTACCGGTCATCGATATTTTAGCATTATCTTACGACATTCGAAATCGATTCAGCGGTTAATTTGTACATGAGATTCTTCCGCGGATTCGAGGAGTCCCCTCCGTTTTTTTTTTTTTTTTTTTTTTTTTTTTTTTTTTGTTATTTTCAAGATCGATGCAAAAGTGAAGAAATTTTCGGGATATTAGTTGGGGGGGGGGTCGTATTCCGTCTGGGGACTTTGTTTTGTCTTTTTAAACGTTCGGAAACGGAAGTTAAACAAAGTGCAGATTTTTCCCGTAATCATATTTTTTTTTCTCTCGCGATGTTGCTTCTGTTCAGTATTGTTAAATATAATTTCCTTGCATAATTTCAGCTTGAAATTGTAGGCAACGATTTCCGAAAACGGAAGTTAGGCCGACCGAAAATTTCCCCGTAATCTTCGGCGACGAGATTCTCATGCTGATTTGAGGAATTCCGTCCTTTTTTTTGTTATCATTTGGACCATGTACGAAATCGATGCATAACTGAACTGAAATTTTGGGAGGATTGGTGAGGGGGGGTCGTTTTCTCCGTCGGAGGACGGAATTTCATCCTTCGAAAACGGAAAGTAGACGTAGATAAGATTTCTCTGGTAATCGTAACTTTTTTCTCGCGCTGTTTCCTGTACCCAGTATTGTTAGATGTCATTTTATTCCATAAATATTTGTATTTCAGCATGAAAGTGTTGGATAAATTTCCAAAAACTGAAGTCAGACGGAGCGAAGATTTCTTCCGTAATTGTATCGCCCCCCCCCTCCCTGCGATGTTTCCACTCCTATGTAGTTGTTAAATGTCATCACCCTCATAAATGTGTGTGCATTTTAGCTTGATAAGGGTAGGGGGAAATTTCCAAAATCAGGAGTGATGAAGTTTGGAAATTTGTAAGAATTGATGCATGGTGTTAAAAAAAAAAAAAAAAAAGTATTCATTCTCTGAAAATTACACCATTTATCTAAAATAGTTAAAGCTCTGATATCAGAATTCATGGTTCTCAGGCTGAAAGTTCTTTAAGCATGATGGATAAAATTGTCATCTGAGGGAATAAAAAAAACAAAAAAAGAAAGAAAAGTAACAAAGAAAAATGGTAAAGGGAAAACTATGAGCAGAAAAAAATAAAAAATAAACAGTGGATGCTGTGCAGTGGCAGAGTCAACAAAAGACAAATATGATCGTGGAACTTGCTGAGAAGAAAGTAGGGTTTGCTTGCAAGAGGAAACCAGAGCTAATGTTTTAGCAAGTACAAGAACAAAACCAGGGAAAAAAAATGTTTGAAGCTCTCTTTCAAAACCACCCTATTTTGTTTGGAATTCACTAATATTATAATTGTGAATACAGTGGTGTGATCTAGTTAAATATTTTCATAAATAAATTACAGTAAACGATTCAGTTTTGTTCATGATTTGTAATATTCACACTTTCTCACCGTACAGTCTGATTTTTCATGAAATTAAAAAGTACAGCTTTGTTTTTTTCTTCGTCAGTCTCCTGTATGTTAATTAAAATTGCTCACGAGCGCTATGGATAAATGAAAGGATTGTTTATATTGCATAACTTGTTATCAATTATCAGAAATACTGATCTTTTGGTTCTTATTTAAAGTCTGAATTTTGCCCTGTACGTTCAGGGATCAGAATTTTTAGGAGGTTTTCTTTTTCTCATCTTGATCTACCTTGGGGAACATCTTCACCCTCACACTTTTCTTTTTCCAGATGGAAGGTGCATTGAATCACTTACTAACTCGCAATCGTCTGCTTAATGTCCATGTCCATACATGCAGGATCCCATGTATGCAAGAACAGTGGCTCTTTCAGACAGCAACAACAAAAAAGTCATACACTGATTCTACTACTGAAGAAGAGGGGGGGGATCTCATGCCAAAACGTCACTGTGCAAGCGTTAAGCGATAGAAGCAGCTTTTATCTAACCAACTTTACTAAATCTCACTATCATCTTATAGTTTTGGTTCCAGTTGTAATTGTTCACAGCAATCACGAAAGTTTGACATTGATAATTACTTGATAAAAAACATTGTATGAAGAGTATCATGGTGCAACTGCTTAAAGATGATGCATATAGTTTTCACTGTTATCTTATAGTTTTGGTTCCAATTTGATTATTAAATGTTACATTAGTTTTCCTTTTATATCGAAGGTATGCTTTCCTTCAGAAAACCTTAGGAGTTTGTGATGAACACGCAAACCACGTATGCATGGCTCGCCACTTGGTTGGTTTCAGAAATAATGTATTTTAATCTGAATGCCATGAATCTCAAAAAATATGCTGCTAAAAACCAACCACACAACAAACAGTAATTACATATTATTTATTCTTCCTAAGTGTATATTCGCAAGCGTTCAGTATCAATAGCAACAGTTCTTGGACACGGCAGCATCCTATTTGTGTTACAGCGAAACAAATGCATTCAGAAGAAAATATCTTATATTAATGTGTTACGCTTAAAATATTGCAGGTCATGTAGTTTTCAACAAATCGTGGGTAGTGTAATTGTTTTCCTATTTATCTCACTGTAGGAACGACAGAAATGCTAATTAACAGTCGTAAGAGAAGCAGTAAAATGTCAACAAACCTGAAATATAACATTTTTTCATAGTTCATAAAATAATGGTAATTCAGTATATAAACATAACTTAAAGCACAGCATGGACTTAAAACAATTAAAAATATTATCATTAACTGCTCCAAAACCTGAGTTCTGCTCCAAAATGCAAATTTTCTCGCTCCAAAACCCAACTTTTCTGCTCCAAATTGCATATTTCCCTGCTCCAAGAATTGCTCCAAAACATGGTAGGGGCACTGACACCCCTGTACTAGGAACAGAACTAGCACTACAGACAAAAATAAAGAGAAAACTGAATATTTATTCACAAGAAAAGTCACTTACCCCAAGGGACTGTTTGAAAAACTAAAATAAATCAGCACTAAATATAAAATTAGGTTAGCTCCAGGTTTAAATAACAAAATTAAAAAATACTTACCATCCCTAAAACAAAAAGAAGAAAATACTTTACTCCAGGAAGGAGTCATTTATAAAATCGAGTGTTCGTGTGGATTACCATATATAGGAGAAACAGGATGAAGGTTAACCACCAGAATTAAAGAATGCAAAGCAGCAATAAGGAACATCTCAAATAAAACAGGATTAGACAGGCACATACAACAAACTGGTGACAAAATGGACTGGGACTCCTTAAAAGGGATCAAACATCAATCCCACGCAATTATCCGGAAATTAGAGGAATCCTTGGAAATTTACAAGACACAAGGTGGCAACATCAACGACCATGCTGGATAGAAAATCCATCAGGCTTGGTCGCCAGACCTGTGAAAGTAGTAAGACGCAAGAACTCCTGACGATGATCTAGTGTATAGATCGAAAATTTGAGAGGTAATGCACCTTAAAAAATTTATCCTCGATAATTCCCGTTAACTATTTATAATACTGAAAGTAATAAGAGGAAGCCATGAAGTCATTAATTATAAGAAATAATTTCTGTATAATCTTCATACACTAAACCTCTTCAAACAGAAGTCCCGGAAAGGCATTGATAAATCGTTATGTTGGAAAAAAACAAGAATTATAGGAGTACAAAATGGATATTTTCATTACAAAATTATCCAGTATTTGAAAAAAAAAAAAAAAAAAAAGCAACACTATGTAAATGTAATGTACTCATTTATGCATTGAGTACATTGGAGGAATTCGCTGCTAAAAATAACTGGAGGTAAAATAAAATATCATTCGTATTTAGAACAAACGTAGCTTCGGACCGTGGAAAAAAAAATATAAGCTAAAAATGTAACAGAGTGGGACATGAATGTGTAAATATATTAATTAAACAGTCTCCTTTCAAGACCAGAAGGACAGCACAAAACTTTGGAAAGCATCTTTAAGTTGATACACTCATTGAAAGTGAGTGAAGTTCCCTTAAAGTAAATAAAAAAAATCATTACGTTGAAAAAATAAATTTATGAATTATATGAAACGTACATTTCCGAAAACGAACTCGCAATATTGTGAAATTAAAAAGAGAACCCTTAAGAATAAATTATCAACGTTTATTCACAATTAAATGCCTTATTAGCATCGACTATAGTCGATGCTAAAAAGTTTATGGATAATGTGATTCGTCCTGATGATGCTGAGCCAAATGCTTTGCAAAACTATAGTCGATGCCAATAAAGCATTTAATTGGGAATGAACGTTGATAATTTATTCTTAATCAACATCACAAGTGTGTAATCTTGAATTATATATAGAGAACCCTTAGTTTCACATCATGCAGGAGAGAGGCTCACCTCCAAGCAGACGGTCATGCGTGGCAAACTAGTTTCGCACTTCGAGCATCCACTTCGCACACCAGCAGTCCTTGGTTCAATGCCTGTCAGACTTGTCGGGCGATTTGACGGACCTGTTGAGCAAATTTCCTCAGCGCCGTGACATCATGTAGGAGTTGTGTTGGGACAAAAAAGCTGTTGTGTGTGTGCCTTTGGTGAACTGTGATTATCTACTTTTTTTTTTTTTACTACTGGGAAATTGACACAGAACATTCGGCAAGCCATCAGTTGTGTCACGTGATTGCCGGCTACCACTGCCAGACCACATTAGGCAAGCCATCATTTATGGCACGTACTTGCAGAGCCGCTTGAGGGAACCACAGCCTGTGATGGATAACTGATGGCCTTGTTCTGGCATATAACAACTGATCGGGTGCCAACTGTTGGCCAGCTGGTGGCCGCCTGGACATTTTATTGACGGTTCATGTAACGGCAGCATAGTGCTGGGCCATTGCTGGGCCATCAAGGGTTTTTTTGCTGGGCCATAGATAATTTTAAAATCCAGCAGTGCCTAACACTGGAAAAAACAAGGATAATTTTAAAATTCTGGAGTACCTACACACCAAATGCCAATGGAAGCCAATTGATGATGTAAAATCCAGGTGTTCATTAGACACCAGAACACAATAGATTGTGGATAATTTAAAAATTCAGAAGTTCTTAGACACTAAATGACAGAACCCTTAGATAATTTTAAAATCCAGCAGTACCTAACACTGGAAAAAACAAGGATAATTTTAAAATTCTGGAGTACCTACACACCAAATGCCAATGGAAGCCCATTGATGATGTAAAATCCAGGTGTTCATTAGACACCAGAACACAATAGATTGTGGATAATTTAAAAATTCAGAAGTACTTAGACACTAAATGACAGAACCCTTAGATAATTTTAAAATCCAAGAATGCCTGGACCAGGGATGGCGAACCTGTGGCACACAAACACGATTTGGATGGCATGCCGGTACGAAAACATTAACTTTAAATAAAAATATAGTTTTTTTAAAACAATCATTTTTCGACAATATGTCTGTAAGTATGTTCTTGCAAATAACAAAGCTCTGATTAGAAAATTAATCTGGCCAAGAAGTGTCCTCCAAAGGGGTAGTAAATTAACCTCAATTTATTTAATCGCTTTATGCATTAATTCCCAAAAGACAAGCATCACACACACCCACACAATTATTATTTTTCATTTTATCATTCCGCTCCTACGGACTTCCATCATGAGACGTCTGCGCTGTTTCGGCTCAAGCTTCCCTCTCTCCGCCCCCTCCACCTTTGCGGGAGGAACAGAAAACCGATCAGACAGGAAGATGTACCTGAAACGGTGACCTCCTGTGAGAACTGAAAGTAATCTTGAATAATGAATAGAGAGATTTCAGGTTTATAACTTGGCAACACTGCGACACTAGTACAGATCTTCAGTTTGTCAGTGCAGATCTATAGTACAGGCCTTCAGTTTGTCAGTGCAGATCTATAGTACAGGCCTTCAGTTTGTCAGTGAAGGTTGATTTGTTTGTATCTGCTGCATATTTCTCTTGTGTATTGGAATTGTTTGTTTGCTGGTGTTTTTGTATCCGGACCGTGCAAACATATTTTTAGTGCCGAGAAAACAGAAACTTAACAAAGACGACAAAGATAGTGGCCAGGTATTTCAAGAGCAGTGGACATCGAATTTCGGAGTGATTGAAAAAAACAATAATGATGGTATTGAATGAATATGGTGTTACTGGGAATCTACTTAATAGTGTAAATGCCATGTATGCTGGTAGTAGAGCTTGTGTACGAGTGAATGGTGTTTCATCAAAATGGTTTTCTGTTGGTGCATGAGTTAGACAAGGTTGTGTAATGTCACCCTGGCTGTTTAATATATTTATGGACATGTGCATGCGTAATGCCAAAATAGATTATAGTGGTTTATGTCTTGGTGATATCTGTGTGTGCAGATTGCTGTATGCTGATGACACCGTCCTGTTGGCATAGAGCAAAAGTGAGTTGCAGAGTATGTAGTCTCGGATGTACGAAGTTTGCATGAAATTCAAACTGAGTATAAATAAGGGGAAAAGCAAAGTAATGGTGTTTGAGAGAGGAACTGGTAGCACTGAATGTAATGTAAGTATAAACGGCACCAGGTGAGTGAGTTTGTGTATTTAGGAAGCATGTTTGACAGAGAGAACAAATTGGATGGTGAAATTAGTAGGCGAGTGAATTCTTCATTGAAAGTCATAGCTGCTCTGGGAGGTCTTCACATTGATGATGGGCTCTCTAGAGAGTCCCACATGGCTGTGTATGAAAGTGTAATTGTTCCTACTCTGATGCATGGCAGTGAAGCCTGGGTACTGCAGAAGAAACATAGGAGTTGTTTGTGTGCTGGAGAAATGCGTTACTGACGGCACGGTCTGATTGTGTGATGAATGAAAATGTGTTGCAGTTGTGTGATGTGAAGCAAAATGTTGTTAGCAAGGTGGAAACCAATACGCTTTGGTGGTTTGGCCATGTTGAAAGAATGAGTGATGAGATGCTTACTAAGAAAATCTTTTAGCCCAAGTGGCAGGAAGGAAAGGCAGAAGAAAGCCAAGGAAGACATGGGTGGATCAGATTCAGGAATGTCTGCATGAGAAAAAGATTATGAGTATGAAGTATAAAAGATCTTGTGCACTGCGTGTAATGGATATCAGTGAAGCCCGAGTTGTATGTCAAGATTGCTGTAAATGGAGAAGTTTGATACGACAACAGTAAGTAAAAATATCTGGTAGTTTGTATTTCTTTTTGGAGCTAACCTCTGAATCTCAGAGAACAGCTTAGTGGTATGTATGTATGTATGTATGTATGTATGTATGTATGTATGTATGTATGTATGTATGTATGTATGTATGTATGTATGTATGTATGTATGTATGTATGTATGTATGTATGTATGTATGTATGTATGTATGTATGTATGTATGTATGTATGTATGTATGTATGTATGTATGTATGTATGTATGTATGTATGTATGTATGTATGTATGTATGTATGTATGTATGTATGTATGTATGTATGTATGTATGTATGTATGTATGTATGTATGTATGTATGTATGTATGTATGTATGTATGTATGTATGTATGTATGTATGTATGTATGTATGTATGTATGTATGTATGTATGTATGTATGTATGTATGTATGTATGTATGTATGTATGTATGTATGTATGTATGTATGTATGTATGTATGTATGTATGTATGTATGTATGTATGTATGTATGTATGTATGTATGTATGTATGTATGTATGTATGTATGTATGTATGTATGTATGTATGTATGTATGTATGTATGTATGTATGTATGTATGTATGTATGTATGTATGTATGTATGTATGTATGTATGTATGTATGTATGTATGTATGTATGTATGTATGTATGTATGTATGTATGTATGTATGTATGTATGTATGTATGTATGTATGTATGTATGTATGTATGTATGTATGTATGTATGTATGTATGTATGTATGTATGTATGTATGTATGTATGTATGTATGTATGTATGTATGTATGTATGTATGATGTTAGACAATGGAATACAATAGAAACTTTTAGATCATTTAAGAAGTACTTAGACACTAGAAGATTAGAAAAGTCAGTAGATACCCATGGATAATTTAAAAATTCAGGAGATTGAAAATTACCACTCCAGGGTGATGTAATTTTCAAGTTTTCTGACGTTAACGTAAAATGTTACGTGTTGAATAGTAAGCAATTCTGTTAAGCAGTTCTGTTTGCCACCTTAAAAATCCTGCAGAGAGATCGTTTTATCTCTGCTTCTGGTGTATGTGTGCTTCAGGCTATCTCAGATCTGAACTTTAAAAGCAGAGGTATAATTTCTTAGGACAGACAGTCCAACAGACAGACAAATTGGGGAATGAATGGATGGAAGGAGAGATTTCTGAAATATTATGCTCATGTTCTATTCTTTAGGGCAGAGAAAAAAATTTTCTTTTCAATATTTTTAAGCAGAAGTGTTGTTTCTACAGATGGACAGACAGGCGGGTGAACAGAAGAATGGGCATTCATAATCTTGCCTGTCTCTATCAATCGGATGTTGGTGTCTATTAATAATCACCGAAAGAACTTCTTCAATCGATCATAAGAAGGGGAGGTACACTTTCTACAGTCGAACAAGTGAACATAATGATAGACACCTATTATCTTATACACAGGCATGTATTTGTCAGTCTCAGAACAAATTTCTTCACTGGCCATTAGAAGCAGAAATATAAATTCTTCAGAAGGACAAACAGATGTGCTGACAAGGGAAAAACAGAAGCAGAGATGTGTGAAATATCATATGGTTCTTTCTGTCCAGGAGAAAGAAAAAAGCAGAGCAGTCAACATTTAGAAGCTTAAGTACCATTTGAGAGAGAGACGGAAGGAAAGACAACCCAAATCAGATGCTTTCCTGCATGTGATTTGTATGAAAATAAAATTGGGGAATGCAATGAATTATCATCAGATGTTTTCCTGCATGTGATTTGTATGAAAATAAATTGGGGAATGCAATGAATTGCCATAAATTGACACTGGCAATGAACTGATCCTATACCTGCTCAACCTGTGTTATGTGGCAAAAACAATTTGAACCTCTCAGTGAATTCAAACTTTTCTTTTCCTATGCTATGGTTAAAGTAAGATGTTTTCTAAAGTAATAAGTAGGGCTAGGATTTTTATGACCTAAAAATTGCAAGAAAATGTCCTATAAAAATGCATTTATGACTCCCCCCCCAAAAAAAAATAGAAAAAATGCTGTATAAAAAAATGAATGCACATTTCTTTTCTTTTTTTTAAATGAACAAAAATGCACATTGCAAACAAATGCGCATTTCTTTTTTTTTATTTCCTTGCAAATCTAATGAATTAAAAAGAAGAGGTGCATGAAACAAAACAAAAATAATTTTAAAAATATAATTTAAGCTGTTGAGTGTTGCTGTGTCAACTTAAATTCTTTGTCTTACTAACCAACACCTGACCTGTAGAACAAAACAAAGTATATACAAAAAATACAACTTCACTGTTTTACAATTTCTGTGCCAAACTAAAAATTTATTGTCCAAAAACATGCCCTATAAGACAAAAAAGAAAAACCTTTAAAATACTTCAAACAGTCGACTTGGATCAGGAACACCAAACAGAAATCATCACTCTTTCCACGTTAATAAGTGAGTCTCTGAAAAATTCTCATCGGCCGCCACCGGGATTCAAACCCAAGGTCTTCTAGTTACGCACCGGACATGCTACCACTGCACCACAGTGGCCTCGAATTCTCCAGACTCACATGTGATTAACTGCCAAACTACATGGCAGGTTGCTTCATGGAGCCTCGCACAGTTCTGGGTATTCACCAAAGATAGAAAGCAGCAACTGAACAAATAACTAGGAGGCGAATGGATAATTCATTCAAACACTTTCCACAGATCAAGAACACCAAACAGAAATCATCGCTCTTTTCGCGAGAATTCGAGGCCACTGTGGTGAAGTGGTAGCATGTCCGGCATGTAACTGGAAGACCTTGGGTTCAATTCCCGGTGGTGGCCGATGATAATTTTTCCGAGACACTTATTAACGTGGAAAGAGTGATGATTTCTGTTTGGTGCCTTTAAAATGCAATTTAACTTTTTACAATTTCTGTGCCAAACTGAGTCTTTTTTTTTTTTTTTTTTTTTTGTTAAGGCTGTCTTTGAATGAGTGTAAGAGAAACTGCATCCTATATCAGTAATGTAAATTCTTTTGTACACATTTTCTCAAAGACTATTACTTTGTAGTGTTGGAAATTTTGAGCACAGATGGGAACGACCCATAGCTAATACGTATATGCCACAGTTATTATTCCGAAAAATTTGTTAGATTTTTTTTTAATTTATCTTACTAGAAAGTAATCCAATTTGGTGCTGGATGGCGCAATAAGTTAACTTAGCAGTGTTCCTATCTAAAAGAAACGAAATCTCTTGTTTCTGTCTGATTTTTTCAAATAGAAATAAATGAATGAGGGCAAAAGTGAGATTGGAATCTTGTCTTCTATAGATAATCTTAAATCCTACTGTACGTTCATTTCTTGAAAAGAAAATGTGCACATTAGCAGAGAACCCCTGAATTTGAGCTATGGAAACTCTGCCTACTTACTGAGCTATACCCCCAAATAACGTCATCGGTTAAAACGCAAGAGCCCGCATTTTGTCTTTTTCATTGTGGAACCAACGAGAGACTGCTTCCATTCTGAATATGGCGAGGTCTGCAGTGATTCGTTGGCACCAACTTCTGGGACAGTCCTCAAGACGTAAAAGCCACGCCCAAGGACTGATTTTTGCACCATCTATCGCAGAAAATGAACACTAACACTCATTCAAAGACAGCCTTAACGTAAAATATGGCCTATTAAAGAAAGAAAAGAAGAAAAAGATAAAAATGGGACCACCCATCGCATGGAACCTCATCCTCTGACATAATGGCAACGGCTGTACTTCAAATTGGAGAACAGCTCATCCCATCATCAGCTTGAAAGAAGAAACAGGAGGGATGGAAGTGCTTTTATTGCTGTTTGCTATGACTTGTATACAGATGTTCTAAGCACGAGCACTTTCCCCCATTTTCTCAGTTTTTCTTCTGGCTTTCAGTAAAAAAGGGAGTTTCAGAGAAATTCATCCAAAAATGCCCTTTACATTGAAAATACCAAAGTATGCAAAATAATGGCTCAAAGATATCACAAAAATGCCTTAAAATGACCGAAAAACTTGAAAAAATGCCATGTTGCGTAAAAATCACGAATAAATGCCTTAACACTTTAATGACCATAACCCCAAAATCTTGAATCACTCTGAATACCATAACACCAGGAACTGTCTGTTGATTCACTTCTTTGTTTAATAGCAACAGTAGTGACTGAGGGTGACTTCTGCTGATCCCTCATAAGTCGTTCACATTTGAAAAACAAGTAAGGGTAGGAAATCTGACTCACTCTAGGCATTTCAGGTGGCTACAGCTGTTTGTATGTATGGGCATTTTGGGTGTTAAATTGTACTTAAATCAGCTTTTTGTTTTGAATGAAACACATTTGTTTACATTTGAACAACATTTTAGTACTGCCAAAAAAAATGAAAAATCATAAAAGCCCTAGTAATAAGTATGATCATATTAAAACTTCCTTTTTTTTTTTTTTTCAGAATATTCCATCAGATGGGGGTGATGTTTGTGTGTTACTGAGGAAGGGTTCTAAGGGCAAAGCTCTTGGTCAAATTAAGATATCCGTTGAATTTGGTGCCAAGCCTTGCAACAATCATACCTCTTGCTTTGCAATGCATCTACTGCTGATGAAGAAATGTTTTGAGAAGCAACTGTGTTACATTAAGGTAGGCACTTCTTAAGAACATATATGAAGTTTTTCTGTAAATTCATGGAGTTCTGCCTTTTTTTTTTTTTTTTTTTTTTTTTTTTTTTTTTTGGTAAAACTGAAGAGAAATTTTGGGAGTATTAGTTGCGGGGAGAGGGGGTGTCTGTTTTTGTTAGGGGATGGTATTTCATCTTTCAGAACTTTTGAAAGCAGAAATTAAACGAGGTAGAGATCAGGCATTTCAGTACACAATTCTGATTGCTTCAGATAATCCAGTCTATTTCCCATGTATTTCTGAGTAATATTTCTTCCTTAATTTCTATATCTGAAATGGAGTTCAGTACACAATTCTGATTGCTTTAAATATCTAGTGAATTTTCTATGGAATATTTCTTCATTTATTTGTGTATCTGAAATGGAGACAATCGGATTGCTTTGAATATCTAGTGAATTTCCCATGTATTTCTGAGGAATATTTCTTCCTTAATTTCTATATCTGATACAGACATCTGACATGGATTAGCAACATCAAACAGAAGTCATCGCTCTTTCCAGGTTTATAAGTGAGTCACGGAAAAATTCTCATTGGCCACCACCGGGAATCGAACCCAGGGTCTTCCAGTCACGCGCCAGACATGCTTCCACTGCGCCACAGGGACCTAGAATTCCTCCAGACTCTTGTATGACTAACTGCCAAGCTTCGTCGTATGTTAGTCTGGAGCGATGACTTCTGTTTGATGTTCCTAATCCACGTCAGATGTCTGTATTAATTATTAATTTCTCCTTCTTGTTATTTGTTCAGTTGCAGCTTATCATCTTTGGCGAATCCCCAGCATTATGCGGTGCTTCAAAAGCAACCTGCCAAGTGGCTTGGCAGTTAGTCGTGTGTGAGTCTGAAGAAATTCGAGGCCGCTGTGGTGCAGTGGAAGCATGTCTGGCGCGTACTGGGTGTCCACATTTTGGAAAGTCGGGAAATCCGGGGAAAAGTCAGTGAAATGAAAATTGGTCAGGGAAATGCCTGAAATGTTGGTAAAAGTCAGGGAAAATCAGTGATACTTAAAAAAAGTCAGGGAAATTTCAATCACAGTTAGACTACAACTAGTTTTAACCCGGCGTCGGGGAGTGACTCCCTCATCGCCCAACACACTTGCGCTTGGTGTTGCAGACAGTCACTAGCTTCCCCTTCCTACTAATGTAACCTTGCATTTCCTACCTATTATTGTAAGTTGTGTTGCATTACTTGTTAACATTTCTCTTTTTGTTTTACGTCAAAGGAGTAGAAGAAAATTTGTGATATAAGTTAAACCTTGTTAAAAGGCAATTAAGACTGCAGCAATGTCAAAGTGTTGTGTGTTTAATGAACAATGGTTGGACAAACAATTAAATCCTGAGTTTTCTGGTTGAATAGCTGCTGTGAACGGCGACAATGAATCAGCATTTTGTAAAGTGTGCTCTAAAACTTTCAAGCTTAGCAACATGGGGCGTCGGGCAGTCTCCAGCCACGGAAATGGCCCTAATCATTTGAAAAACATCCATGCTAAAATGTCTCAGTCCAGTCTTGCTTCTTTCACTTCCTCTATGAAAAAGAACTCTCTTTGTAATAACGAACTCTTGCCATCAACAAGCTCAGGAAATGTGGAATCAGTACTTCTAGAAAATATTTATGGAAAGTCCACTGTTAAAATGCAAATTGGCTGCATTTAGGATTATAGCTTCAGAGTGTGAATCTTTTTTGAGAAGGTTCCAGAGCCCAAAGCTTTTAATTCCCTTCTTACACACTGATTTGCTGGATCTGATGAAAAATTTGATGGCACAAAGCTTGAAGCCTGACAAATTAAGTGAAGCTGATAGTGTCTCAAAACTGTTAATTTTAGATATATCAGAAAGTGAAAATCTTCTCTCAGTTAAGAAAGTTGATATTGGATTTAGTGCTAAAAAGCTATTAAAAGAAGTGAAGTGCTCAGAAAGGGAGAAATTAGAGTTTAAGCTTGAATTTAGGAAACTTGTGACCAGTATGATTGAAAAACTTTGTGAGAAGAGCCCACCAAAATTTAAGTTTGTCCGTGGTGTAACTTGTTTGGACCCAAATATTATAGTGCAGCAGCCAAGTCTAGGCAAGAAGAGAGTGGAAATTGTGCTCGAAGTTTTACTTAGTGCAAACAGGATTTCAGATGACTGTGCTGTAAAAGCTAATAAACAGTACGCTTCATTGTGTATAGAAGCTCAATCTGCTTAAATCTCATTTTGATGAATTTTTAGATAGTCATGATGATTCCATTGGATTAGACAAATTTTACAGTGCTCTACTTGACAACCAAAAACAATTCGGTAAACTTTGGGATAATAAATAAATACATCGCTCTTTCCACGTTCCAGAAACACACAGCAACCGAAAAATTGTTATTCAGCCGCCGCTGTGGAAGCCTGACAAATGAAGCGTACTGTTTATTCAGCCGCCTTCCACAGCGGCGGCTGAATAACAATTTTTCGGTTGCTGTGTGTTTCTGGAACGTGGAAAGAGCGATGTATTTATTTATTAACTGTCGCCACGTATTTGGAATATTTTCAAACTTTGGGATGCAATAAAAATTTGTCTCATTATGTCTCATGGAAATGCTTCAGTGGAAGGTGGATTTTCTGTCAATAAGTCTCTTCTTGTGGAAAATCTCCTGGAAGAATCCCTGATTTGTCAGAGAACAGTTTTTGATGCCATTAAAAATGTGGGAGGAGTAGAACACATCGCCATCAATAGAAGGCTTCTTGTTTCTGTAAGAGCCTCCAGACGAAGATATCAGGATTATCTTGAGAAAGAAAGTGTAGAAGAAAGAAAACTGAAGGAAAAAGAAAAATTGATCATGACATAAAGGAATTGAAGGAAAAAAGACAAAGAGTATGGAAGGAACTAAAGTTGGAAGAAGCAGCATTGCAGGCAAATATTTCAGATTGGGAAAAGAAGAAAAGTGGTGTGTAATATAAAAACAGTGACTGTGTCCCTACTGTAATATTTTTATAGTAACTGTTCTGAATATTGTGTATGGGTTTGTTTGAGTATTTCTTCAATAAATGTAAAACCATGAAAAAAAGAGAACTTAAAATTAAAAAGGTGTGAGTTGGACGGCTATGGAGAAGGTGGAGGCCGATTAATAATAATTAAATGAATCAGTTATTTGGGGAACTTTATACGTCAAACGGAAACAGTTTTAAATAATATAAGTTTCTCAATTATCCAATTCAATTTTATTTATTATCATGGCACATATATTGAAAAATTCAAATAAACCTATTGGTGTAAGGTCAGGGATTTCTTATATATTTGGTCAGGGAAAGTCAGAGAAATAAGGTTTGATAATTCTGTGGACACTCTGGCATAGCTGGAAGACCCTGGATTCGATTCCCGGTGGCGACCAATGAGAATTTTTGCGTGACTCACTTATAAACGTGGAAAGAGCGATGACTTCTGTTTGAGGTTCTATATCTGAAATACTGGTGAATTAAGACCTATATTAGTGCCTGGATGTGAAAGGGCCATTAACGCCACGACGAGGCAGGATCGCTTCGACTAGTGAAAATCTGAGGTTCAGATTCCTAAGCTGCAAATGCTTAGCCTTAGTTGCTTGGAACTTCATTGTTCTGGGTGGTGTAATGGATAGCATGCTGAAATGGAAATCGGGAGATGCAGGTTCCATTCTGGCTCCAGGATGATGTAATTTTCAAGTTTTCTGAGATGTTATGTGAAGACCGGTAAACTACAGGCACTTCAATACAATTCCGATTGCTTTGAATAATCTGGAGTGAAGATTGTGATTTGTTTTTCTGTGGTTGTTTCTTTTGCCCAGTATTGTTGCTTCATACAAGGGTTGTAACAAAAGGCAAAAGTGGGCATAACTTTTTTTTTCCAGCTGACAGAGGTCATTCAAATTGCACATGTTAGTAGAGTAACTCTTTCTCTACACAAAGGTAATACTCAACGTAGTCTCCATCACAAGCAATGCATTTGTGCCATTGTTGAACCCAATTCTCGAATCCTCTTTAAGGAAATTCAGGTGTGGACTGTTGTACCCACTTCTTCACAGCCACTTTCACTTTTTCTGTGTCATCAAATCGTTGTCCCTGGAGACTGTCCTTCATTAGACTGAGCAGATGGAAGTCAGAGGGTGCCTGATCTGGGCTGTGCGGTGAATGGGAGACCACCAATCATCCTAATTTGCTGATCGCCCGATATGTTGCCAAAGATGTGTGTGGTCTCGCATTGTCATGGTGAATATGTATCCTTTTCAGATTCTTATTTGGTCTCTTAATCCTTATGGCTTCTGTAAACTTCTTGAGTGTCTCAATGTACTGCTCACTGGTCATGGTACGGCCACGTTAAAAAAAATCAAGGAGAATGATACCTCTGTCACCCCCACCCCCCTCCCAACAGTCACCATGACTTTCTGCTCTGATTGCTGGCTCTTGAACTTCTTAGGCCTTGGTGAAGAGGGGTGACACCATTCCGTGGATTGATTCCTCATTTTTGGATCATAAAGGTATGCCCGCTTTTCATCTCCTGTCACCAGATCAGAAAAAAAGTGTCTTCATTAACTCCAAATGCTTCCATCAGATTAGAGTGGACTTCCACCCTTCTCTCCTTTAAATCGGGTGTGTATCGCCGAGGTACCCACTTCACACACTTTCCAATATCCTAAGTCTTCTACCATCTTCTGTATGGCATTGCGACCACAATTCAGTTGTGCAACAAGCTCACGGATTGTGACTCATCTCTCTACATGAATCAGTTCATCCACTCGTGAACGATTTGTGTCAGTGGTTACAGATGATGGTCTCCCACTGTGTGATTTGTCTTCAATTCTGGTTTCACCTTCTTTAAACTTCTTCATCCATCTGTGCACATTGCTCTTGTCAATGGTGTCATCTCCGTAAACATTCTGTAACCTTCTGTCAATGTTAGACGACCTGCACCCTTCCTTCGTCAAGAACTCAATGGCGACACATGGCTTCTGCTTGGAATCCATTATTTACCTGCAATGAGGAAGAAGGGTTACTATAGAGGAAGAGTTACTCTACCAACATGTGCAATTTGAATGACCTCTGTCAGTTAATAAAAAGTTATGCCCACTTTTGCATTAATTTTGGTTCAACTCTTGTATGCATATATAAGGTCCAATTTTTTTACAACCTCCAATAAATGTAGCTGTAGAAGATGAAGACTCGGAAAATGATGCAGCTAGTCTAGTTCAACATGAGGAGCAACATGACTCTACTTTTAAAGCAAGTACCTCTTCTTTTGAGCCTCATCTGTTAACTCAAGGTGATTTAAACAACCTTGTTCAGGATTTGAATTTGTCCAAAGCACAGGCTGAACTTTTAGGGTCTAGGCTGAAAGACTGTAATCTACTTCAACAAGACACTAAAGTGTATGTTTTTTTTGGTAACTGCCAGGATGAGTTTAAAACTCTTTATTCTCAAGAAATGATTTAATTCATTGTAAGAATATTTGCTCTGTGATGGATGCTTTTGAAAATTAAACAACAAAGTGGTGATTAGTTTGAAAGGGGTCCTTCTGCACAACAGAAACAAATATCCTTCTGTGCCATCAGCTTATGCCACTAATATGAAAGAATCTTACAAAAACATGAAATTCCATGAAATTCCTTTTGTAAAAAAATCAGTATCACAAGTACAATTAGAACATCTGTGGCAATTTAGAAGTCATTGTGCTTTTACTTGGTTTGCAGCTCGGTTATATTAAATTTTGTTGTGTCTTGTGCGAGTGGGATAGTTGAGACAAGAAACATCATTACATATGGTTCGTGCGCGTCCTGGGAATCCTGGAAAAGTCCTGGAATTCCGTTATGTTCTAGAAATGTCCAAAAATTCTGTTACATGTCCTGGAATGTTATCCATTCCTGTTTTCCTGCCTTTTTGTCCCTGTGCAATGTTTTGTAGTTGAAGATTTTTCTACTGACACTGCTGATGTCTGAAAATTTCCCTCCCCACACCCCGCAAAATGCTGATCGGGGGGGGGGGGGGCTGTTGATTTTCTCGTCTGTTTGGAGGACTGAAGCTGCGTTATTAGAATCTTTTGCGTCGTGGTTTTGTTGTCGCTTTGTCTGTCCGGCCGGGGAGACCATGTTTCTGCAATTATGCAGTTATTAGTTTGATTTGTAAATTTTTTTTGTATTGGGAAACTTAAAATGTGTTCCGTTTTTTTACGATGCACAACTTTGCCACTAGAGGACGCAAATGGAGATTGTATCAAAAATGCATTCTATTTCATATATTTGCTTCTAAATATCCAATTGAAAAAATTCCTTTTCCTTTCAATGATATTTATATCGAAGACTATTTTAGTTACAGTCCCTTTTTCAAATAATGTATAAATTTTCCGCTAGGGGGGTGTAAAGGTAAATCACGTTTTTCCTAATATCTCTGCTTCTGAAACGATTAAAACATTCTTTCCGATTTAAAACATTCTTCCTGCGTCAAATACAGCTCTTGAAGGGAAATTTTGCATATAATTTCTCATTTTTATTAAAGAATGGTTTGGCTACCAGGGGGCGTAAGTGTTTATTTTTGCTTCTGATGTATTTGCAACAAAATCTGAGCTGGAAACTTGATTTAAGACATTTTTTCCGTGAACCGATGCCACTCACCTCGGAAAACTTTTTGAGAATACCTCCTGCTTAAAATAGTGCATAATTTTTCCACCAGGGGCGTAGACGTATATCTTATTTTTGTCCATATCTGTTTCTAAGAATCCAATTTGAAAAATTATTTTCTTGTTGGAGAGCATTTTTGGTGCAAAATGTTTCTCATATATAAACACATAAAACGAGCGAAACACACAGTGTCACATACGGTAAAAGGTTCGTTTATGGTTGCTTTCGGTCATCCTACGACCTTGATCACCCGCGATCGACTGGATCATACTCGCCTGATCTTGCGCCGTCAGACTATCCAGTCAATCACGGGTGATCAAGGTCGTAGGATGACCGAAAGCTACCGCTAAACAAACCTTTTACCATATGTGACCCTGTGTGTTTTGCTCGTTTTATGTGTTTATGTGTTATTGTCGCGTGATGCCTGAGTTTTAAAACATGTTTCTCCTATAATTTCAAATTTTTCTTAATGCACAAATGTGCCACTAGAGGGCATACGTTCACCTTTCCCTTTACAGCAATATATGTGGGACTAAAAGCCCTACTGAAAAATATTCTTTTTTGATCAGATACTACTAACTATGAAAACTCCTTACGTGTATTTTCTTTCCAAAGTAATGCACAATTTCACCACTAGGGGGCGCAAACATTTGATCTATTTTATTCAATATCTGTACTTCTAAATGTCTGATTTAAAAAATGCTTTTAACACCAGATATCATTTACCATGTGGAACATTTTAGGTTTGTATTTAAGGAGGTTTGTGGTTCACAATTCTGCCGCTAGGTGGTGTTTGTGTTCTTCAGTTTGCATTTGTATCTCCGCTTCTAAAAACCCTATTGAGAAATTTCATTTTTTACTGTATGCCATTTGCTATAATACAGATGGTGAGTGTATAAGATTTTGCTACTAATAAGAAGATCCTCTTCAAATAATGCACAACTTTCTCCCAAGGCGTTGTAAAGGTCAAAACCTCTTTCTTGCTATCTCTGCTTCCGGGATATGTATTTGAAAGTTCTTTTTCCTTAGCATAGCTTTTGCCATGAAGAATGCTCTTCGCCTGTTTTCAACTTTTCCATTAGGCAAAATTCTTCCGCTAAAAGGCATATAGTTATATCATGTTTCCTTCTATATCTCTTCTTTTTGATCTTTTTGAAAATCTTTTTGAAAATCTTTTTTGTCTTTGATTGGTTCCTTCTACTGTGGGAAACATTTTCTACGCCATTTGTTAATTTTCGTAACATACTCTTTAGTCACTGGTGGAAGCAAATAGTTGATTTACTGAAATTTTCTAATAAATACTTTATATAAAAATTTGCCATAAAATCAGAAATTTAATTCTAGTTGTTTCTTAGTATTTTCTGAGCTAAGTATCACTTTGCATCTTCTATAATTAGTTTTCTAATCATGCCCAGTTAAATTACCTTGATCACTAATGAATGCAGTTGTATTTCCTTTCTTTTCACATTTGAAATTTTTGTGCATACTTTGTTTGCTGGTGAGCGCAAATTTTAAAAATAGCTACAGCATCAATATTATGTTGAAAATTCCTTCCCTAAATGAAATGTAACACAAATACTTGTTCCCATGATTATGTGTTTAAGAAATAACAATCCCTTTGGTCCTTTGAAAAAGTTCCAAATATTTCACCTTTCCTTACCCTTAAATTTCTAATGTAAGCATTATTTCAAAATAATTAACTTTAAATTGTATTTCATGTATTGATTGTGTGGTATATGAAAGCATTTCAAGAGTAATGTCTCATACCTATGTATTTTTGAGTTTTATGTTTTTTTATTTTATTTTTATTATTCTGTAATTTGCTTCAATAATTGAACTAAAGCTGAAGTAGAAAAATAAATTTTTCTCAAAATCAGTGTAATATACTGTAAATAAAAGTTTAGTGGATATTAAACCTGGTCATATTTCAAGTGACAGTTTTGGTATTTCAATATTTATCTGGGATTCTAAATTTCTGATTAGCTGCAGCAGACATCATTTTTAACATTCTGCAATTAAGTTTGTTCAAACATGTAGGAAGTTGTTTGTTGTAGGTTACAGGTTGAACAGACGTATGGTTTCACTATATTTTAAGTAAGAGCGTTTGAATCATATGTCCTGGAAAAAAATCCAAAAGTCTCCTAGAAAAGTCCTGGAATTTTGTGATTGAAAAAGCGTATGAACCATGATTACATCAAGAAAGAATGACAAAAGCGTGAATCACTTACTCCTGGGCAGAAAAATGTTGCACATCCCCCACAGGTCAACTCTGAAAATATTTTTTACCTCCACTTCATTTGAAATTAGGGCTTTTTAAAAGCTTTGTTAAAGCCATGAATAAAAATGGTGCTGGGTTTGCTTATTTGAAGGAAAAGTTTCCTTAAATAACTCATGCTAAAATTAAAGAAAGTGTTTTTGTTGGCCGCCAAATAAGAGCTTTGATTCAAGATGGAAAATTTGAAGATCTATTAAACCGTGAAAAAACAGCATGGGGATTGTTCAAAAGTGTTACAGAAAAGTTTTGGGGAAATTTTAAAGCTCAGAACTCTACTACAGAACTTCTATGGCCGGGTCTCTATATTTAGTCATTTTTTTCTAGTTCTTTTTCATTGACTCTGGCATCTCCAGGAATTGCTATATCAGTTATCCAGACTTTCCAATTTGCTATGACTGTTATGTCTGGTGTATTATGTTCTAGGTGCCGATTGGTTTGAATTCGAAAATCCCACAAGATCTTGATCTGATCATTTCTAAGACCCTCAGTATGATGCTCCCATGAGTTTTTCGATGCTGCAAGATTGTGCCTTCTGCTTAATGACCAGTGAACCAATTTTTAACCTTGTTGTGTCTAGCTTTGTAATCTGTCTGTGCAATTTTGCTTCATTCATATATAAGATCAGTCATAGTTTCATCTTTTTCTTGACAGAGTCGACACTTTAGATTATCACTGACTTTCTGAATTTTAGCCTTCATAATGTTTGTTTACAATGCCTGTTGTTGTGCAGCAAAAATCAGACCTTCTGTTTCTTTCTTGGTGGAGCCCAATTTCAGCCATGCCCAAGTCGAGTTGTTGTCAGTTTTTCCTTCAATATTTTTCAGAAATTGTTCATGCAGTGGCCTGTTCTTCCTTCCATCTAATCTGCTTTCAAACTGCTTCCTCTTGTATTCAGTCTTACTTTCTGTTGTTTTTAATATATTTTCATTTTTCACTGCCTGAAGTAGCTTTTTTCCTACTTCTGTTGATGTAATTCAGGCTTCTTTTTTCTTCCTCTACTACCTGTTGCACTTGTAGTAGTCCTCTGCCTCCAGTTTTCCATGGTAAATATAACCTGTCAACATAATTTTTTGGATGGAGTGCATTGATGCATATTTAGTAGCTTTTGAGGTTTTCAATCCAGTATTTCTAATTCACTTTGGGTCCAATGTATTATTCCAGCTGGGTATCTGATCACTGGAATGACCCATGTATTATTTATGGCTTTGATTGAATTTCCACTATTTAGTTTTGATTATTATTATTTTCTTTATTCGAAATATACGAATCACAGCCTCTGACAAACAAAATAAACAGCAGTTTATTATTGACTGGTATTGTTGAACTGATACGAGTTTCCACCGGAGACCTAGGTATCAGTCAAAAATTGGCGTAAAATATACGATGTCCCAAGTAAAGCTGTCTTCTGCAGTTCTGTAGGTGGCATATCAGAAAGCTGCAATTTTTCAAAATGATTCATAAAATTTTTTGACATTGTTCCAAGTGCCCCGATGACAATGGGGACTACCGTTGTGTGTTTAGTCCATAACCGGGTAACTTCTATGGCCAGGTCTCTATATTTAGTCATTTTTTTTCAATTCTTTTTCATTGACTCTGGCATCTCTAGGGATCGCTATATCAATTAGCCAGACTTTCCGATTTTCTATTACTGTTATGTCTGGTGTATTAAGTTCTATGTGTCGATCGGTTTGAATTCTGAAATCCCACAAGATCTTGACTTCATTATTTTCTATGACTTTCTCAGCCTTGTGTTTCCACGAGTTTTTCGATGCTGGCAGATTGTGCTTTCTGCATAATGACCAGTGAATCAATTTTGCAACCCTGTCATGTCTAACTTTGTAATCTGTCTGTGCAATTTTGCTACAATTATTATTATTATTATTATTATTATTATTATTATTATTTGAGTTGCAATATGGCATGTGTATGTCATCACATTCTTTAATGCAGCTCTCGCCACTACACTCCGACATTTGCTGTAGCGAGAAACATATATTCTTGCTGACCAAAAATTTTGCTGGCAGTTTAGGTTATCCAAATTGCTTACTGATTATAGATTTTAATAAAAATTTGAACTATTGTGTATTGTAAGTAAAATAAAAGTGATTGATAGAATTCACAATTCTTTAGGGTTCTGCATTGTGGAAGAATTGGCTGGATGTGCTTCCTAATCCTGGGCTTACACTGATTCATCAACATGCTTTGCAGTATGGACTTAATATAGCAGAACAGACATTGTGGTTTGTGCTCATATTTTTGACTTTATGTAATTTTCACCTGTTGTAATGCAGTTATTTTATATTCATTTAATACCTAATTCATTACTGATTTTACAGTGTTTATGGTCTTCAGTATGTTCAATATATCTAAATCTGCCTGTGTCATTCTCCAAAAAGCAATGACTCCATTAAAAGTTCTTTCACACAATTTGCTCTGAAGAGTATATGACACTGTATTACTTTAAAATTTTGATTTATTTTAAGGTGATCAGTATAACGTTCAAAATAGTTTCTGTAGTACCATATTTTTTGGCATGTAAGTCGAGACTTTTTTCTTCAGAAGTCCAGACATCAACATGTCTATTGATTTGTCATAGATATTTCTCAATGGAAATATATATATCATTATCATCATCTATTATCATTCCACTGCTGGATGAAGGTGTCCACAAGTTTCTTCCACACCGGTCTATCTTGTGCCAGTCTCCTCTATGTCTCTCCTGCATGTTTTCAAATTTTATCTGTCCATCCCCCATTGGTGGTCTGTTCTCCTGGCAACACGTCCAGCCCATTGCCATTTCAGAGATTTTACTCTGATGATCATGATGTCTTCCACTCTTGTCATTTTCCTTGTCCATGAGTTCTTCTTATCTCTCCTGGTTACACCAAGTATGCATCTTTCCATGTTTCTTTCAAAAAGTCTTTGTATGTCTCTTTTAGTTAAATTCCATGTTCTCTGCTCCGTACATAAGCACTGGAAGAATGCATTGATTAAACACTTTTCTTTTAAAACATAATGGTGTATTGCTCTTAAAAATTGTACTGCTTCTAAAAGCTCTCCAACCAAGTTTTATACTTCGATTAATTTCTTCATCAATGTGACCTTTGCTTGATATCTGCTGTCCAAGGTAAATGTAGATGTTGCATATCTCCAGCTTTCCCCCATCAATCAATAAATCTTCATTTCTTGTTTTTGCACGTCAATTTTGTCTTCTGAAAGTTCATCTTTAATCCCACTTCTTTACTCTTGTCAACAAGTTTCTGAATCGTACCCTGCAGTTCTGAAGGGACAGTTGCAAAAATGGCTATGTCATCAGCAAAATGAAGGTGAGTTAAATAATCTCTATTAACCTTTATCCCATTGTTTTCCCAGTTCAATGATTGAAAGACATTTTGCAATGTTGCATTAAAGAGTTTGGGATATGGTGTCACTTTGTCTCACTCCCTTTCCATTTTTTATTGGTGCTGTATCCTCAAATAACCAAACCTTTGCACTTTCATTTTCATAGATGTTACTAATAGTACTAATGTATGCATCTTCAATACTGCAAGATTTCAAAGCCATTGTAACTGCTGATGGTTTCACGGAATGAAAAGCCTTTCATAGTCGATAAAAGCCATGCATAATAGGAGTTCATATTCCCTCGTTCTTTCAATTCATTCTCTCAATACATGGATATGATCTATAGTGCTGTAGCCACTGAATACAGCTTGTTTCCTTGGTTGATCCATGTCTAGTGTTACCTTCAAGTGATGTGAAAGAACTTTAGTGAAGATTTTATATACCACTGATAGAAGGCAGATGGGCATGTAGTTCCTGAGATCCTTAATGTCACCTTTTTTTTATGTAGCAGGATCATTGTAGCATTGTTCCAATCCTCAAGCAGCTTCCCTTCATTGAGACATCTGGTGAAAACTTGGGCGAGTCTAGTTTCAATTTTTCCACTTGCTTCTTTTATAATGTCTACGGTAATTCCATCCTCTCCTGGAGCTTTTCCCCATTACATGTTCTTAATTGCATGTGTAACTTCTGCCAGGAGGACTGGCGGGACTTTGGTACTGTTTACCTTTCATAATGTCTAGAGGAGATGTATCATCTCTTTCACATAATTTTGAGTAGAAATCTCTCACTTTTGTCAAATTTTGCCTCTATATTTTTGTTACTGTGCTATCTTTTTTTCTCAGTGCCATAATCTGTTGTATGCCCCTTTGCTCTCTTCAGTCTTTGATTGTTTTCAGTTGCTTTTCTCACTAGTTTACAGTTGAATTTCTTTACGTTTGGGGCTTGTCTATCCCTCGCTATGTTAACCCCTCTCCCTTTTCAGATAATGCATTGTTTGTTTCCCAAGTAGGAACTTCTCAGTAGGCCATCGTGTGGTGTCCAGCTTTGTTGCACCGTTCTTTATTACTCCCAGTTCGAAATGCTATCTCAGAACAACAAAGCGTAGTTATCGTAGAAAAAAAAAAAAATTCAAACGTATTGTAAATCTGCAGAATTTTTGAACTGAAATCGATACCCGTACATGAGATTCTTCCGCGGAATTCCGCTTTTTTCGTAGTCATTTGGGTCATCATCGAGATCGATGCAAAAATAAAGAGAAATTTTTGGGGGATTAATGGGGAGGGGGTTCCATTTGGGAATGGTATTTCGTCTTCCAAAACTTTCTAAAACGGAAGTTAAACAAAGTCAAAAAGTTTTTTCCTGTAATTGTAATTTTTTTCTCACAATGTTGCCTTTGCCCAGTGTAGGGATGGAGCTCGTATGTTAATTAGCATATGCTTATGCCTACCTTGCTCCCACGTGTTGAGAAGATGGTCCCACAGCAGGCGAAATAAAATAAGGTTCTTTTTACAAATAAAACTATTTATCAGCAAATGCTGATGATAGCCCGGCTTTCTTTCTCTCTCAGCTTTTTATAAATGTGTCTGCTATTCAAGAGAGGAGAGGGTAGAATAGTAGACAAACATTGAGGCATAAAATATTTATTAGGCCCAAGTACTAAACTTAACAATTTTATTGTTTCAGGGTTCGGCCACCATTGTTCTCTAGCATGGGCTACTTCAGTTGCTACCTACTCAGTACTTCGGAAATTCGTCTTCCATCTCGGAGCCTTACTCAAAAGTCAGTTCGCTCCCTAAATGCTTATCCTATCACATAAACAAGGGCCTTCCCCGGCGTGCTGCGTTTTGTACGTTACACTCTTTTCTCTTTCTAACAATAAAAGAAAGGCTTAATACTTCCTTTCTGCACACGTGGTCCTCATTCGTAAACCACAGCCCTTGCCGGCATAAATCGTTTTGTACACGCCACACTCTTCTGTTCTCTCCAACGAAAAAGAAAAGGCGTAATACCTCATCGCAGCACACGTGGACTTCACCGAGTCCATCTCCCGGACTCTGGCGTCTCACGAAAAACACGTCCTGCTCCTACGAGCCCTCAAAGCCGATTCTTGCGTGACCCCGAAGCATCCTTGAGCCATTCCTGCTTTCTGCGTACCCTGCAAACCTGAGATCCCCTCGGCTAGGAATAATAGCTGTGGCCTCTGTGAATACAAAGAATAACAATGGTATACATTGGAATGTCGTCGAAATACTGCATTCCTCAGATGTCCAGCGTCTTGTTATTTCAACATCGTTTTCGTGCGTGTCTTTCGCCCAAAATTAGCACTTTCAAGTCCACTGTGGACCTGTCATAAGATGGTGTGGTTGCGTTATGCCTTGCAAGGGTCTATATATATATATTAAGCACATTGACGAAACAGCATTTTTTGCCATGCGAATGTTCACTACGTAATCATGTCGTTTCATTGGAGATTGGGTTGTTGCCGGTATTGTCTCTTTCGCTGTAGTAGTTACAAAGTAGTTTCCATGGTAACAGTATAGTGATAGGGGTATCATCATTACAACGTTCTTTAGTAACGTTACAACATTCTTTAGTAACGACAATACCCCTATCACTATAGCGTTACCATGGAAACTGCTTTGGAAACGTTTCATTGGAGATTGGGTTGTTGCCAGTATTATCTCTTTTGCTGTAGTAGTTACAAAGTAGTTTCCATGGTAACAGTATAGTGATAGGGGTATCATCGTTACAACGTTCTTTAGTAACATTACAGCATTCTTTAGTAACGACAATACCCCTATCACTATACCGTTACCATGGAAACTGCTTTATAGTGACAGGGGTATCATCATTATACCATTCTTTAGTAATGTTACAACATTATTTAGTAACGACGATACCCCCTATCACTATACCGTTACCATGGAAACTGCTTTGTAACTACTACAGCGAAAGAGACAATACCGGCAACAACCCAATCTCCAATGGAATGACATGATTACGTAATGAACATGTGCATGTCAAAAAATACTGTTTCGTCAATGTGCTTACTATACGTATATATCCAAGGCATAATGCAACCACACCATCTGATGACGGGTCCACAGTGGATTTGAAAGTGCTAATGTTTTAACTTTGTGTATATATATTTTTAAAATTATGTATAGATGGCAATCTGTGTTTTCAATAGTCTTGGAGTCATTTCTGTTATTATATCTTTTCTTGAGCCCATTCATATACATATTACATTGCTTACACGCATTCGCCACACTCATTCGATTTCCTTATTACCAACTTATCAATAAAACTTTATATACATTATATACAATATCTTTTTCAACCATCAATATTCTAACCCTAATCTTCTTGGAAGCCCTGCTTCCAAAGTCATTAGTCATTACATTCACAAACTTTCACATTCATTCTGTTTGTGAAAGTTTATTTAAGTTTGTGAATGTAATGACTTTGGAAGCAGAGTGTCCAAGAAGATTAGGGTTAGAATATTGACAGTTGAAAAAAATATTGTATATAATGTATATAAAGTTTTATTGATAAGTTGGTAATAAGGAAATTGAATGAATGCGGTGAATGCTTGTAAGGAATGTAATATGTGTATGAATGGGCTCAAGAAAAGATATAATAACAGAAATGACTCTAAGACTAGCAGAGTTAACATAAGAAGACACTGAAGAAAGATACAGCGACCTTGACAGTCCTTCACGTTGAATGACAAGTCTGCTTGAAAAACATGTGCAGCAAATGTTAACAAGAGGAACAAAAACCTGAAAAGGTAAGTTTCCATTAATAAAATTTAATACAATGAGCACGTTAACTAAGAACATTTTAAGAATATGTATACATACATACATGCATATATACATACATATATAACTTTACTTACATACATACATACATAACTTTACTTACATACATACATACATACATACATACATATCTCTAAGCTGTTCTCTGATATTCAGAGATTAGCTCCACAAAGAAATACAAACTATTAGATAATTTTTAATTTATTCTGTCTTTGTGTCTTTTTAATCAGGTAGGTACATCAGTGTGGGGGATTAGCCCACAGCTGAGTGTTCCAGTTGGTAATTCAACCTGAGGATTCTGGAACAAAACCCAGTGAGTTGGGTTTTTTTTGCCAATGTCACACAAAACTAGCTGGCACCTCTCTAAGATTGTTTTGTCCAAAACTAAAATAAATCACTTAAAGAAATCGCTCTGTTATACTTGTATATTTTAATGGAAAATACGAATCTTTTGAATAATTATTTGTTTGATGGTTTTCGTGCGTGTTCAAATTTGTTTCTTAAAACTATAACTAGCAGCTTCAGTACGCCCTTGTTGCCTGTGCCCCCACGCAGCTGCGGAGGCTGCGAGTGTGGTAGTTATGCCACTGCTGAGTAGTGTAATGGATGGCATACTCAAGTAGAAATTGAAAGACCCTTATTCAATACCCATTCCAGAGCAATGTAATTTTCAAGTGTTCTGATGTGATGATGGTACGTATAGAGCAGTAAAACTGGCGATTCAGGCATGTCTGATTACTAGGTTAATAATAGCAGCTTTGCGTTTTGATCTTTTCTTAATTATGTTCTTCTGATGTATGATATTTTGTGTTACTTCATGGTTGTATTGAAAGCTCTATTTTCTTTCCTCCTAGTTCGTGGCTTTTAATATCAAGCTTGAAAATGAAAAATGAAGACAGGATTAGTTATTTCTTTCTGCATTCTCTGCTGGACGACGTACATATCTTCATGACAGAATGCCCGTTAAGTGAAAATCTTGAGAATGCATTTAAAAATAGCAAGAAAATGTTTTTTGAGTATTTGTGCACTCTTTTAAAAAAATTCCACAGGCATTTTCCTACTTTTGACATCGGACTTTTGAATGAGATCAGTGAAATGTTGAGGTATGTTTTCTTCTTTCTTTTTTCTTTTTTTTTTTTTTTTTTTTTTGTATGAAGTAATTGCTTTTTCAACTTTACTTCCCACAATTGAATGTGGATGAATCAAATGTATATCAACATTTTTCTGATTACAAATTGTGGCTTTAGTATAGTATCTGTTTGATTCATTTTGCTCATTATGCAATACTGTAGATTTTTACCCTGTATGAATGTATGTATGTATGTATGCATGCATGCGATCCAGAGATGCCAAGTATTATGTATCCTCTGTTGTTTCTACTGTTATGTTCAAACTGCGGACTTACAGAGAAGGTGTAAAAAACTTCAGATTTTTCCAAAAATCTCGGATATTTCAGGAAAACTTAACTAAAAACAAAAAAACTCATTATTTTTATGAAAAACTGTACCGTATATACTGGGCGTATAGGTTGACCCTCCAATATTTATATGAATATCTGCAGTTCTTTGTATATCTCACGTATGATTTGAGCCCCGTTTTTTATGTGAATATCTGATTTTTTTGTCTGTCTTGTGTATAAATTGACCTTCCTACCACGTTTTTTTTTTTTTTTTCTGCTGGCGTATTTAAAGCGCAATTTTTTTTAATTCTGTTTAAGAGCAGAAAGTCATGTGGACACTGTGTTTTGAGAACACCCAATTATACTCCGGCCAAACTTAACCTGGTTACGGATAATTTTTTATCCCATAGTCAACCCTCCCAGCAGCAACGAATAGCAGATCTGAAGCCTTCCTCAACAGGCGGATTTTCCCGTGTGCAACAACTTGCCCAACAGCGTCAACTTGGTGACCAGAACAACCCCCATTTGGTCACAGATAAAACCAGTTTTCCTTCCCATAATTGTCAGCAGTTTTTACAGGCAACTTTACGGTAATTCACAGGCCACGCACTTCAGGTTTTTGTTTGCGTTGCCGAAGTGAAACTTATAGCACATGTAAAGTGTTTAAATAATAAACAAATGAAAAAATAAAACAAAGTGTGTAGACCCACGGAAGCCATTTAATAATCTCGAATTTACTCTTTTACAGAATACACAAATACTCTGGGTAGGGTGTTGTTTAGTGTTTCTTCTCACTTTTTCATTTTTATGCATCATCAATGTATCTGTGTGCAGTGTTTATTATTATTATTATTTCTGCATTTCTGATACTTCGAAATGCTTTTATTATCTGAAAATTATTATGAGCTAAAGAGAATTTTTTTTGTTATTGAATTTTGTCTTTCCTTTTTTTCATTCAGAACTTCAGTTTTAAATTTATTACTTTTAACAACCCTACAGAATGCAGTTTTCAGCTGAACATGTCTACCTGAAGAGAAATAACTTAGGGAAAGTGCAAATTATCAAAACTTACTGAAGTGACTTCATAATCAGAAAGACCAAACTTACCTCTAAGGTCTTGGCTTCTTTCCTTTAATACACTTCATTCATGTTATCGATAATGTGCATGAAGTGTATTAAAGGAAAGAAGCCAAGACCTTAGAGGTAAGTTTGGTCTTTCTGATTGTGAAGTCATTACTGACTTGCACATAAAATAGTGCAATTAATTGGTAGTTATTGCCAAAGAAGATGCAAATAATATGACTCAGTATTTTTTTTTCATTGATCAGTTTATTATCCTAATGGAAAATGATATAAGTATTAAGTGAAGTTTCCAACTTTGCCCAGCTAAGTAATGTTTTTTACATTAGAAACCTAATTAAAAGATTTAACTATACATAGCAGAATTGTACTGAAATTACAGTGACAAAAAGTTTTGACCACAAGTATGCAAGAAATTTACAAGCACATCGAACTTCAAATTAAACTTGTGGTGCAACGGCCAGAGGTAGGCCCCAAATTTTGTATACACGTAGAAATGGTAATCTACAGCTTAAGGCCTAAGAATAAAAAAAAATGCTCTTCCATAGCCCTCTCCTACACGCACGCACGTGTGCACACACACAGTCCCCATTTGCATCATTTTTAGTAAGGTTGGTGCAGCAGTACATTTTCAACAGTGATAAAACGTTAATCTATATCTTAATTCTACAAGGTTTTTTACTATGAGTCCTATATTGAGAGAACGGCGGAACATAAAGATATGGTTGAGGTATCAAAATAAAGGTCTTACCATGTAGATGTGCCAGTCAAAGAGAAAAATAAGATTGAGGCAATGGTTCAGGCATGGCGGGGGCATGGCGGGGTGGCAAATTTTCCATGTATAGTCTATGGGAAAAGCGTGCGGCCCTTATCTACATCAGGCGCTCATTTCAGTGTCAGACTTGTGGCGTGCATGGTGTTCTATGATCAGTCCTAAAGTAAGTAAATACTTTATTGCATACTTACCCTTAATATTTATCTACCGCAGAAAAAAAACCAAAAAAAACCCGCAGGAGCCTTACTGAAAGGCGTGAGCGATCAATGGGTTACAACTATATGTCTCAGAAAAGAGAGAATGAATAGTATTCGCAACACGAATCTCATTCCAATAACAGTTACAAACATAGTTGTGACTGAAGATGAGTGTGAAAGAGAGCGCTATCCAGTTGAATTTTTGCACACGATCGACATGAGTGGACTTCTGCCTCACATTCTATGACTGAGAAAGGGTGCAATCGTGATGCTTATCACAAACCTGGTGGCGCAGTGGTCTAAGCGCTGGCTTATGATCATTCGTCCGTGAAGGATCTGGGTTCGAATCCCGGTGAGGCATGGATGTTGTGTTTGTTTTACGGAACTGGCTCTCTCCCTTCCCTGGAACCAGTGGCCCTAAATTAGGGATGGGCGACTGCTTATAGCCCACTGAGTTGCCCACGGTGGTAGTTAAACCTTCAGTAAAAAAAAAAAAAAAAATCACAAACCTGGACTATTGTCTTTACTGAAGTGGTTATAAATTTGTCAATCAAATAAAGTTTACATTTGTTGTTTCATATGCGTTTATTCTTTAAAAAACAAAAACTAACCGTAGTTTCCGACGAGTTTAGAGATAAATTTGTATTTGTCTTACTTGATGAATGTCCAACAAACTGCTTTTATCTTGTAAGAGAAATGCATCTCTTATGGCACCTGCATAGGAATGAACATTATAGTGTTTATCCTTACAGTGTTAAGCATTATGGTTCCTCTTGGAAATACAATGCATACACCACCACTACTAGAACCATTCATAACACAGCCAATATTAAATAAATCTTTCTCTTATTAATTGGAAATCAATTGTACCATACACTGCTCTTTTACCCCTTCACCAGAAGGTCTGAGGAGGTTCAGAGGATTTAAGGTCTATGCTTCCGCCTAATCAGATGCTACCCCAAACTGGCACGCTACCTCCACAAGTGTCCTTTTCACAGGTCATAGAGGAATGATAGTATGCCTCTCATTCCCTCCATGTCTAGAATTGCTCTGGGAAGCAAATCTGGACTCATCTGTGAAGAGTACTGGCCTCCATTGGTTTTCAATCCAGTTGATGTGAAGTCTTGCCCAATTCAAATGTACCCCTGTGATATAAGGGAGGGGGTTAAGGGGTGCATAGAGTGCTGGTTGCTTAGCATACAGACCTCTTTTGTGAAGCCTTGTGCATACAGTAGATGCAGCTACCACCTTTTATATAGCTGCAGCAAGAGCAGATCGCAACTGTCTTGGGTTAGCCATCCTGTTCTTCCGCTAGTTAATAGAAGATATCAGTCATCCGTGGATGTTGTAGCCCTAGGCCTTCCTTCACTTGCATGTTTTGAAATTGGTTCCATAATCTATGGACCATAGAACTTACACACGCAGCCATCTTACAACTTCCACCTGACTTTAGCCTGCTTCTAGTCTCCCAATTGCTCTCGACCTCAGTTCACCTGTTAAATGATTTCTTGCTCTCATTATAGCAAATTTGCTACCTCAAAATCCTTTCTTTCCAAAGAAAGGATTTTGAGGTAGTGAAAGTCATGAAAAAGTCCCGAAATCAGAAAACGGTCATGAAAGTCACGAATTTCATTCAAAGCTCAAAATGTGCTTGTGTGTGTGTGTGTGTGTGTGTGTGTGTGTGTGTGTGTGTGTGTGTGTGTGTGTGTGTGTGGCAAACTTCTCCACAGCTGATTTGGCAACACTGGGCCAATGATAGTGTGTTGGCATTTAGTTATTGTTGCTGTATCAGTTCAGTGTCCTTTTCGAACCTCAAAGTGATTGTCTTCAACTGTGTGGATCCCTCAAAAATTGTTTATTATTAAAAATAATGTTATTTATCATTCCGATGTCTGAATAATATAGTACATTTTTACAGCATTCATATATGTTAATTAAATTATGCAATGGATATTTTCCACAGATAAGAATAAACATGAACTCATTCAAAATGTGATTGATAGATTTGGACAAAACCCAAGACATTTGCGGTTTTTATTCCATAGTAGCCCTTCTAAAGTGCAAGAAACAGAAAATTGAAGAGGGTATAAAAATGTCAATGTCTATCGAAAAAATAAAAAGGTTTTACACTTATACTCAATAAAGAACAATGGAGCAGTACAATTGTTTCCTGTTTTCAAGTTAATGTTTTCATACAAAAAGACTGTATTAAGTTGATTATTATATTTAGCAAGAACTCTGCAGTAAGGTTAAACTTTTGACTCAGATATGAATAATTAGTGGCCAGTAACTGGTAAATGACGTATTTATTATTATTGTCCGTTATTTCAATACTAAATATGGGCTGTAGAAAGAAAGATGTGACCAAGTTCCCATTTCATGATATCGCCTCAAAATTCTTTTTGAAATTGGTGTAATTAAAAAAAAATGGGGGGGGGTTAACAGTGCTCCGAACCCACTCCCTAGCTGTAGGGGCTCGCTGCACTCTCCTGACCCAACCCCCACTATGCCATATAAGGGCACAGGGGTACTATAAATTTAAGCAATAATTATGATAATAGATACCCGTTTGCCCCCTCCCCTGGAAAATATTATGTTACCCATTCGCCCCCCTCCCCCCGGAAAAGTTGTAGTGGACGCCCATGAGAACAACCCCTTTTATGCTACAGGTCATTTGCATAAACTAATGCCATTGCGACAGTGCCCTGACTCCACATTATGTTTCATGTCATATTCCCAAATTTCATGCATTTCCAACTCTTCTATTACAAAAAATGATGATTTTTCCGTTTTTTCCAAAATATGAAACAAAGTATTGTAGCAAACATTTACACTCCTGGAAGTTTGTGATGAATTCTTGGAAAAGTCCTGGATTATACGCTGAAGTGCCAGAAAAACTGGTACAGACGAGCTTATGCAAAATACTTAGCAACGTCACCTATGCATGTACTCGGTTGCAACCGCCAGTGCATATATAAAGTGATAGACATACTAGCCAGCTGTCAGAGCTGTTTTCATAATGAGAATGTCAAGTAATAACTATATAAGCGATTTTCAACGCGGTGTCATAGTTGGCGCTTGTGAGATGGGCCATAGTATTTCGGAGGTAGAAACGAAGTTCGGATTTTCACAGACGACCATTGCAAGGGTGTACCATGACTACAAGAATTCCGGCAAAACCTCCAACCTACGATAACAGTGTGGCCATAAAAAGACATTGGGTGAGCGTGACCATCATTGGCTGTCAAGAATCGTTTCACACGATAGGCGTGCAACACTCTTGCAGGTATCATCGGAATTCCATGCTGGAGCCTCAACAAGCATCAGTGTCCGCACTGTGCAACGTATCCTGCACGATATGGGCTTTGGGAGACGCCGCCCAACTCGAGTCCCCTTGATGGGTGCATGACACAGAGCTATGCGCCTCGCTTGAGCACGGCAACACTGCCACTGGACACTTGATGACTGGAAACAAGTAGCCTGGTCTAACGAGTCATGTTTCCAACTGTATTGGGCAGATGGAAGGATTCGTGTGTAACGCAAACCCCATGAGCTACGGATCCCGCCTGTCAACAGGAAACTGTACCGGCTGGTGGGGGGTCCGTAATGGTATGGGGTGTGTTTAGCTGGACTTCACTGGGACCCCTGGTACGTCTACAAATGTCTGTGACCGGCCAACGCTATGTGCGCATCCTTTCTGATGAGGTACACCCATTCATGTCCGGCATTCATGCTGATGGGTTGGGCCTGTTCCAACAGGACAATGCACCTCCACACAAGTGTTGGGACACCACATTATGGTTAGAGGAGCATTCATCTGAGTTTGAGGCGTTGCCATTCCTACCTAAGTCCCCAGATCTGAACGTGATAGAACACATTTGGGATGCCATGCAACGCGCTATCGAACGCAGGAATTCGAGACCTCGGAATACACCCGAATTCTGGAATGCTCTGCAGGAAGTATGGTGTGCATTGCCTACAGCATATTTCCAGAAGCTAGTGGAGTCCATGCGCTGTCGTATTTCTGCAGTCCTGCACTCCCTTGGGGGACCTACCAAGTATTAGACTGGAGTACTAGTTTTTCTAGTACTTCAGTGTATATTTCCTATAAATGTGTGGGAACTCTGTCCACCATCTTTATATTATAAAACATGACTCGTGAGTCTAAAATCTCCTTACCATGCACTCAATATTTGCCGAGCTTTTGTACTATAGTGGGAGGCTTTCTCTGGTCTTAATTTTCAGATCTTGGAATGGTAACAAACAGAGCTGAAATAATTTGACTTTATCTGTTACCCTTGGGGGGTGGAGGGTGGAGAAGGGGTGATGTTCATCCTAATCAGAATTGTCTGTAACAGGGAATAGCATTTGCTTTTACTTTGATTTTTCCTATGCCCTGATAGATATGTGCTCATTAAATTCTGTGAGTCTGCATTTTTGATTGTGAATATTTTCCTTCTCTTTAAGAAGCAATGTACTTAATTTTCTCAGCTTTCTAACCATTTTACTATTCATTTCAGTTTCTAAATAATTATATTTTTGTGTTTTATCCAGGTGCCTTGCAGAAGTTGAGGAATCAAAGACTGAATCTGATAGCCAGTCAATGAAGATTTTAGAAGTTAGTGTTTAACATCATTGGCATTTTTAAGAATAGATGTAATACACTTAATCAGCGTTCGAATTACCCAGTGGTCCGCTGGCCATTGGCTAGTAAAAGTTCCATTGGACCACTGAAAGTTTTATGTTGCTGGCTCAGATGGCCAGCAAGCTTTTTTCAGTTTCTCTTAGAATTTGTAAGTTTATAAAGTACTAGTGGAGATACCCGGCGTTGCCCGGGATAGACATAAAGTTTGTTTTCAAGTAACAATGTAAATCGCACTATAAAAAAATCCTACCATGATGAACAACGCTCAAGTCAGGCTTCATGATGTTCCAAGGTTTCTGCTGCCCTAGATACACTGTCTCTTTCCCGCTGATCCATAAGTCTTCGATCATGTTGTTCGGTTGTCTCACTCTCTCGAAGTAATTTTATTTTCTTTGCTTTCGGCTGAACTTGTCCAATGGGTTTGCGTTTTTTTTTTTTTTTGGAGGCATTTCACCACACTTGATGAAAATTTTATTATAAAAATCAAAATTTATAATGGCCGTTCTGAGCCCTAAAAACTCAAAATAGCAAACATGCACAGTAATGCACTTCGCATTCAGCTTTCTAGAGTGTAGATATACAACCTGATCTCACGCAACATGAAAGAAAAAAGTTCAGGATAATGTACAGATTTTTTTTTACTAATCTCGAAAACTAAACCGATTCAGATAATTCTTTCACCGTTGGGAAGCTTTCCGGAGAACATATGCTATTTCGTTTAATTATTATTATTTTTTATTATCTTTTATTGTTTTTGGCTGTACTACCGAATAACATCGCTTTCAAGTAGTTTCCAATTTCTCATGTATCGTTCCGTTTTGTTTACATACAACCTCATCACACCCAACGTGAAAAAAGTAGTTCACGATAATATACAGAATTTTTTTTACTAATCTCAAAAACTAAACTCATTCGGATAATTCTTTCACTGTTGGGAAGCTTACTTCTTTCCGGTGGACATAGGCTATTTCTTTTATCTATACTAATACCAATTCTAATCTTGTTTTTAAATTTTATGTATGAAGAAGACTGTCTGTTTTAACTTTAACTTAACTTTGATGCTATTTGAGAGGACATCACCTATTGGTGGTAATCTGTAGCTCCATCCATATTTGAGACTCCTGCGCCAATTGTTGGGAGTCTAATGAACCCTATTCCTTACAAAGAAAATGCCATGGTAACATAAACAAAAAAAAAAATACTTATGACAATGTTCCACTGGTGCGTTGTGTTTTAAAAAATCGGACTCTTCCCCATATGCCTGAACCATGAAAGCTTGCGAGGAGTGAGGCATCACCTGACGATCGTTGCTCTGACATGCGGAGTAATACTGTAGCAGCCGACTTGCACCCAGTCTATAGAGGGCCCCGTAAAAACACATTTGACACTCTAAGGGATGGAATTTCTAAAAATTGTCCTTCCAGTATTTTAATCTGGGTGATGAACAGTATGTATGCCAATTTTGGTCCAAATCCATCAAACTGTTTAGGAACGTAAGCGGAATAAACATACAAACTTTCACTTTTATATACACTGCCGGACAATTACTAAGGACGGATGACAATAGCAACGATAGCAATCATAAAATGGAAGGCAGGAAAATGTGGAAATTAGCATAAGTGCGGGATACAGTAACACGTGTTGTGCGTATGCAAATTTTGGATTGCCGAACTTGTTCGTGACGTCATAGCGCTGATAAGAGATATAAAGGATTTGACGCGTATTGACCGTTGTTGTTCAAACGCAAAGTTGAAAGGGAAAGAATCAATTGACGAACTTGCAATTTTCAGTATGTCTTCCCGACATCACCTACATGTTTTTACGCGTGGCCGTATTATTGGCAAGATTGAAGAAGGGCGAAAAATAACAGATGTTGCCAGGGAGTTCGACGTCAGCCACAGTGTTGTTTCAAGGCTTTGGAAATCATTTCAAACAAATGGAGCGTGTAGCAAACGTCACGGGGAGGTCGTGTTCGCAGTACGACACCTGCAGAAGATCGGTACATAGTGCTATCAACAAAAAGACACCGGCGCAGCACAGCTAGTGAGGTAGCAAATCAGTTTATGGCTGCTACTGGCAAGCGGATCTCCCGAAAAACTGTCGCCAGACGTTTGCATGAAGGAGGACTATACGCCCGCCGTCCTGTTGTGTCCATCCCATTGTCCCGACGTCAGTGCACCGCCCGTTTGCAATGGTGCCATCAACATCGCAATTGGACTGATAACGACTGGTCTGCTGTCCTCTTCTCAGATGAGAGTAGATACAGTCTATTGTCTGATTGTCGACGACAACTGATCTGGCGTGATAGTGGTACTGCATATTGTCCAGCAAACATACAGGAAAGGGACCGATATCCAACATGTAGTGTCATGGTATGGGCTGGCATCATGATCAATGGCCGTACGTCCCTCTATGTGCTTCCAACTGGGACTATGACTGGCCAACGATACATTAATGATGTTCTGCTACCTCATGTTCTCGTGTTCCGTGGTGCTGTCGGTGATAGATATTCATTTCCATGGACGACAACGCAACATGTCATCGAACAGTCGCTGTCCAGGAGTGTCTTGAGAGCGAGGATATTCAACGCCTCGTATGGCCAGCACGTTCTCCAGATCTGAATCCCATTGAAAATGTGTGGGATGCTTTGGGGAGGAGTGTTGCTGGTCGCCAATGCCTTCCAATAAACAAGGACACCCTCATCCGTGCACTGACAGAGGAATGGGATAAATTACCCCAACAGCTGCTTGATAATGTTGTGCAAAGCATGACACGACGTGTGGAATCTTGCATCGCCCTCCATGGTGGCCATATCCCGTATTGACATCTTACGCCGGAACGCCTGCGGATGGTAATTGCTTTTTTTTTTTTACATTTACGTATTCTGCACAAAATGGCCTGTTTGTCCCTCTAACACGTTCCAAAGCCTTTTGGATTTCAGAGCACAATAAATTGTATTTCTTGTAATGTCCTGGCATTCTGACATTATTTTATTTCACTTGGCATCCAACCACACTTACTTTTTTATGCGCTATATAGCCGTTAATGATCCGTCCTTAGCAATTGTCCAGCAGTGTATATAGAGATTGAACCGCAGATTTCAAAAAATCCAGGTTTCACTATGGCAGTTTTCAGAATTTTGAAATTCAGATATTCAACTCAAAAACTGAATATCGGACTTGTAAACCATACTTCAGTTTTCTGAAAATTTTGGACCGTAGGAAACTGAGTTCCGACTCAAAATATTTGGATTAAGACAGGCCACTTTTTTGCCCAAGTGGTGACCGCAGATTATGGGCAGGTCTTTTATATTGTTTCCCAGTTGGAGGTTGAAGAACCATTTATGCTCTGACTTTGCTAAATTGTATTATTTCTGTTCACATGGGAGAACCTCCTGCCTTTCACACTGAAGCAAGGAATTCCACGAAGGTGGATTTTGGTATGTTGCAAAGTGCTTCATAATCAGTGCACTACAAGAAGTGCACTGATAGTGTATTATATCAGTACCCTTACAATCAAGCGATTGTCCTAGATACTAGCACTATGTGCATACAAAATGTATTAGTATCTGTGCCATTCCTGGACCAGTAAAAATGAGTGAACTACCAACTTTTGATATACACTGCTCAGGAGTTTCCAAATTTCTACACTGCGTAGCATGTTTTGTGTTTTATTTATTGGTACTATTTTCATGTGTACACATGCACATTCTGTTCTAAATTTGCGATATACTACTCGAAGGAAAATTATACGTTATTTTCTACATGTACTGTAAATAGGTATTTCTTTTTATTTTGGCCATTTTGGCAGACCAGTGATTTTGAAATTCGAGTGGTCCACTGGGCCTGTAGAAGATTTATTTCTAATTCTGACACTGCTTAAGTTTACCATATTTTATAGCTTCGAATATCCTTCCTTGAAAATAATTTTAAAAAATTTTATGCCAATATAATACAGCTAAAACTCACTGGCATGTAAAACATAAGGATGAAGTGGAAAATATGAAATGGCACCTTAAATAACAGCAGCACCCAAACATAAAAAATTACCTCAAGACTGTGTTTGGGAACAGGAGCAACATCATATGCGTAATAATAAAGCACGACGTGAGAACAGACTGTTCTCATGCATTCCAGTAGCATCAGTTGACGAGTTACCAGACGGTGTGTGTAAGTGTTACTGACATTCGATTGTGTTTGTTGTGTGCTAAAGAAGACGAAATGGCCCGTCAGGAACATCTTGATGATTTTACTTGTGGTCAAATAATCAGTAGGCTCGAGGAGGGGTAAACTGTGATGAGTGTAGCCCAAGTGTTCGGTGTGGCCCATAGCTTCACATCGATTGTGTTTGTTGTATTCACAGAACTAACTATCAAGATATACGAGCTCACAGTGCCTCCTCGAACAACTCAACGATTCTCCTCTTCAGCATAGGAGTAACAAGAATAGCACTAATAGGTCTTCCATTTTTATTAGGGTTTTACTCAAAAGCTGCTATCATAGAACAAGATGATGAAATGGCCCATCGGGAACATCTTGATGAATTTACTCGTGGTCGAATTATCAAGATCCTCGAGGAGGGGCAAAGTGTGATGAGTGTGGCCCAAGTGTTCGGTGTTGCCCATAGCATCATATCGATTGTGTTTCTTCTGTACTGGAGACAACGAAATGGTTTGTCGGGAACATCTTGATGATTTTGCTCATGGTCGAATAATCGGTATGCTCGAGGAGGGATGAACTGTGATGAGTGTAGCCCAAGTGTTCGGTGTGGCCCATAGCTTCACATTGATTGTGTTTGTTGTGTGCTAGAGATGACAAAATGGCCCGTCGGGAACATCTTGATGATTTCACTTGTGGTCGAATAACTGTGAGGCTTGAGGAAGGGCGAACTGTGATGAGTTTGGAACAAGAGTTCAGTATTACCCATAGCATCATATCATACGTGCCGTCGACCTTCAGGATTACAGTTGCAGATATGTGAACGACTGGCGATTGTCGTCTGCCAAAATCCACCCCACCCAGTGAAGACCACTATCTGCTCCTATAGGCCTAAAGGGATTGACACCAGGCAGCAAGTAACCTTGCGAGGTAACTGAACATGAGCACACAATGCACAATATCGTGGTTTACAGTAGTCAGGTGACTACACAAAAGTGGACTGTTTGCTCAATGACCAGTACACTGTGTTCTGTTAACAACCACTCACTGGAGACACTGTTTACAATAATCCAGAGAACATAAGGACTGGGCATCAGAACAGCGGGGTATGGTACTATTTCCTACGCAATTGGTGTACTGTTCCTCGTTGTCAATGGTACTCTTTACTGATGAGAGTAGATTTAGTCTCTTTAGTGATTCTGAACGGCAGCTAATATGGCGTGAGGTAGGTGCTTGGTATCACCCCAAAGACATCAATGAAAGAGATAGATATGGTGGCTGTGGTGTTCTTGTGTGGGGAGATATTCTGATCGATGGGCGTACGGAGCTCCAGATAATGGAAGAAGATACTGTAATTTGTGCATGCTACTGTAATGAGACAATCCTACTCCATATTGGTCTGTTCGTAAGAGCCACTGGCCCGCAGTTCGTGTTAATGGACGATAACACCACGCCCTATCGTATGGTGATTGTTGAAGAGCTGTTAGAAAGTAAAGACATTCAGTGGATGGATTGGTCAGCACGTTTCCCCTACCTAAATCCCATAGAGCATGTTTGACACTCGCTCTGGGGAGACACATTGCAGGCACATCAACACACACTGGAAACTGTCCAACAGCTGAATACATTGCTGACAGAAGCATGGGCGATGTTACTACAAGAACTCATTAACAACCTAGTGCGAAGTATGGGCAGATGGTCCAAATCATGCATCAACATTAGGAGTAATCATATCCCCTACTGAAAGCCCCCTCTTCCCTTTGTAGTGTCTTTGGCAGTGATTCATCTGTATCATGGCACTCAGTGCTGCTATGTAGCCAATTCTGAATAAAGTTCCACCATATCCTTTAGTATCTGCAGTTGTGTCGGGTGATCCTATCCCCTACTGAATACCTCCTCTTCCCTTTGCAGTGTCTTTGGCAGTGATGTATCTGTATCATGGCACCCAGTGCTATGTAGCCAATTCTGAATAAAGTTCCACCATATCCTTTAGTATCTGCAGTTGTGTCGGGTGATCATATCCCCTACTGAGGACCTCCTCTTCCCTTTGTAGTGTCTTTGGCAGTGATGTATCTGTATCATGGCACCCAGTGTTATGTAGCCAATTCTGAATAAAGTTCCACTATAACCATTAGTATCTGCAGTTGTGTCAGATGAACATATCCCCTACTGAGGACCTCCTCTTCCCTTTGTAGTGTCTTTGGCAGTGATTCATCTGTATCATGGCACTCAGTGCTATGTAGCCAATTCTGAATAAAGTTCCACCATATCCTTTAGTATCTGCAGTTGTGTTGGGTGATCATATCCCCTACTGAGGACCTCCTCTTCCCTTTGTAGTGTCTTTGGCAGTGATGTATCTGTATCATGGCATCCAGTGTTATTTAGCCAATTCTGAATAAAGTTCCATTACACTGATAAAGCATTACATTATGACCAGCTACCTAATAAGCTGTAAGACCCTCTTTAGCCCACAAAACAGCAGCCACTAGGTGAGGCATCGATTTGATGAGGTGGCAATAGGTATCCAGGGGTGCCTGATACCATAATGTCAACAGCAGGTCCTCCAGTTTCCGTACATTTTGTGAGTGGTGGTGATTTAGCGTGAACCCGTGTTTCTAAGTCGAACCAGAAATGTTCTGTTGGGTTTATGTCAGGTGAATTTCGAGGCCAGAACATTAACAGAAATTCACCAGCATGATCCTCGAACCAAACCTTGGCGATTCTAGCAGTATGGCATAGCAGAGGCTTAACTAGGGAGGGGCAGGTGGGGCAGTAGCCCCAGGCACAGCTCAAGGGAGGGTGCAAAAGTCACTGTTTATAATTTGATTAAAATTGAAATTTAAACTTTTGCACCAATTTCTGGTAGTTTTTTTTTTTTCTGCACCATACTTTGTCATTTGTCCATTTACAGAATTAGCTTATTATCACCAGTTTCCACAAATTTGGCAAAGTAAAATTCGCATTTCTTCCTTGAAATTTTCAGGAAATATCGGTTGCTCATATTCAGAAATGAAGGCGCCGATAGACATACATTTCAAGAGAAAAAAGTTGTTCTCATTGAAGATTCTCTGGGGACTATTTGATCATTTCTACAATTAGGAGCCACGATTTCCAGCTGCATTTGGGACATTTATTGTGGTACCAAATGTCTGAAACAATTGGAAAAGCTGCACAGTCAGTCCCATAGTGCTTCTCCCATAGAGATAAAATTAACCTCACGCCACATTGTTGTTTTGTCGAGTAACATATTTTTTAATGTATATACAAAGTAAATGCTAATGTACACTATTACATTATGTAGCAATATGTAATGGGTTGGTGTGAATGAAATGTCTGGCATACACTAAATATCCGCCGTGAGGCGGATGGGCATGTTAATCCGTCGGACCCAGGGTATTGCCCCCGGGTAATAAATAAGGGCTTCTTCCTCCCCCTTTCTATTTTGCTTCCGTGTAACTTTTGTATCGGGCACTCTAGCCTAAATCTTCTAGCTTCCTATTTCTAAGGGTTGTTTAAGACCTGGGGTCAGACACTCCCTTCCTAAAATCCTCTACATATGATCTGATCTGATCTACTAGAGCATTGAATGGGCACGTTAAGCCTTCTGACCCCCAGTAGTAAATAAGGGCATCTTCTACCTGGCTTCCGTGTCACTTTCCTATCAGGCACTCTAGCCCAAATCTCCTAGCTTCCTATTTCTAAGGGTTGTTTAAGACCTGGGGTCAGACACTCCCTTCCTAAAATCCTCTACATATGGTCTGATCTGATCTACTAGAGCATTGAATGGGCACGTTAAGCCTTCTGACCCCCGGTAGTAAATAAGGGCATCTTCTACCTGGCTTCCGTGTGACTTTCCTATCAGGCACTCTAGCCCAAATCTCCTAGCTTCCTATTTCTAAGGGTTGTTTAAGACCTGGGATCAGACACTCCCTTCCTAAAATCCTCTACATATGATCTGATCTGATCTACTAGAGCATTGAATGGGCACGTTAAGCCTTCTGACCCCCGGTAGTAAATAAGGGCGTCTTCTACCTCGCTTCCGTGTCACTTTCCTATCGGGCACTGTAGCCCAAATCTCCTAGCTTCCTATTTCTAAGGGTTGTTTAAGACCTGGGATCAGACACTCCCTTCCTAAAATCCTCTACATATGATCTGATCTGATCTACTAGAGCATTGAATGGGCACGTTAAGCCTTCTGACCCCCGGTAGTAAATAAGGGCGTCTTCTACCTCGCTTCCGTGTCACTTTCCTATCGGGCACTCTAGCCCAAATCTCCTAGCTTCCTATTTCTAAGGGTTGTTTAAGACCTGGGGTCAGACACTCCCTTCCTAAAATCCTCTACATATGATCTGATCTGATCTACTAGAGCATTGAATGGGCACGTTAAGCCTTCTGACCCCCGGTAGTAAATAAGGGCGTCTTCTACCTCGCTTCCGTGTCACTTTCCTATCGGGCACTCTAGCCCAAATCTCCTAGCTTCCTATTTCTAAGGGTTGTTTAAGACCTGGGGTCAGACACTCCCTTCCTAAAATCCTCTACATATGATCTGATCTGATCTACTAGAGCATTGAATGGGCACGTTAAGCCTTCTGACCCCCGGTAGTAAATAAGGGCGTCTTCTACCTCGCTTCCGTGTCACTTTCCTATGTGGCACTCTAGCCCAAATCTCCTAGCTTCCTATTTCTAAGGGTTGTTTAAGACCTGGGATCAGACACTCCCTTCCTAAAATCCTCTACATATGATCTGATCTGATCTACTAGAGCATTGAATGGGCACGTTAAGCCTTCTGACCCCCGGTAGTAAATAAGGGCGTCTTCTACTTCGCTTCCGTGTCACTTTCCTATCGGGCACTCTAGCCCAAATCTCCTAGCTTCCTATTTCTAAGGGTTGTTTAAGACCTGGGATCAGACACTCCCTTCCTAAAATCCTCTACATATGATCTGATCTGATCTACTAGAGCATTGAATGGGCACGTTAAGCCTTCTGACCCCCGGTAGTAAATAAGGGCGTCTTCTACCTCGCTTCCGTGTCACTTTCCTATCGGGCACTCTAGCCCAAATCTCCTAGCTTCCTATTTCTAAGGGTTGTTTAAGACCTGGGGTCAGACACTCCCTTCCTAAAATCCTCTACATATGATCTGATCTGATCTACTAGAGCATTGAATGGGCACGTTAAGCCTTCTGACCCCCGGTAGTAAATAAGGGCGTCTTCTACCTCGCTTCCGTGTCACTTTCCTATCGGGCACTCTAGCCCAAATCTCCTAGCTTCCTATTTCTAAGGGTTGTTTAAGACCTGGGGTCAGACACTCCCTTCCTAAAATCCTCTACATATGATCTGATCTGATCTACTAGAGCATTGAATGGGCACGTTAAGCCTTCTGACCCCAGGTAGTAAATAAGGGCGTCTTCTACTTCGCTTCCGTGTCACTTTCCTATCGGGCACTCTAGCCCAAATCTCCTAGCTTCCTATTTCTAAGGGTTGTTTAAGACCTGGGGTCAGACACTCCCTTCCTAAAATCCTCTACATATGATCTGATCTGATCTACCAGAGCATTGAATGGGCACGTTAAGCCTTCTGACCCCAGGTAGTAAATAAGGGCGTCTTCTACCTTCGCTTCCGTGTCACTTTCCTATCGGGCACTCTAGCCCAAATCTCCTAGCTTCCTATTTCTAAGGGTTGTTTAAGACCTGGGGTCAGACACTCCCTTCCTAAAATCCTCTACATATGATCTGATCTGATCTACTAGAGCATTGAATGGGCACGTTAAGCCTTCTGACCCCAGGTAGTAAATAAGGGCGTCTTCTACCTCGCTTCCGTGTCACTTTCCTATCGGGCACTCTAGCCCAAATCTCCTAGCTTCCTATTTCTAAGGGTTGTTTAAGACCTGGGGTCAGACACTCCCTTCCTAAAATCCTCTACATATGATCTGATCTGATCTACTAGAGCATTGAATGGGCACGTTAAGCCTTCTGACCCCCGGTAGTAAATAAGGGCGTCTTCTACCTCGCTTCCGTGTGACTTTCCTATCGGGCACTCTAGCCCAAATCTCCTAGCTTCCTATTTCTAAGGGTTGTTTAAGACCTGGGGTCAGACACTCCCTTCCTAAAATCCTCTACATATGATCTGATCTGATCTACTAGAGCATTGAATGGGCACGTTAAGCCTTCTGACCCCAGGTAGTAAATAAGGGCGTCTTCTACCTCGCTTCCGTGTCACTTTCCTATCGGGCACTCTAGCCCAAATCTCCTAGCTTCCTATTTCTAAGGGTTGTTTAAGACCTGGGGTCAGACACTCCCTTCCTAAAATCCTCTACATATGATCTGATCTGATCTACTAGAGCATTGAATGGGCACGTTAAGCCTTCTGACCCCCGGTAGTAAATAAGGGCGTCTTCTACCTCGCTTCCGTGTGACTTTCCTATCGGGCACTCTAGCCCAAATCTCCTAGCTTCCTATTTCTAAAGGTTGTTTAAGACCTGGGGTCAGACACTCCCTTCCTAAAATCCTCTACATAGCATCAGATCTGATCTGATCGGAAGAACAAGGTTAAAGCATGGTTTGTTTGGGCGTAACGTGGCTTGCAAAGGAAACATGCAGGCTCCATATTTGAGAGTCATTTTGCTGTATGAATTTAAACTGGGCCATTCTGCAGGAATTGCCACTCGAAATGTTAACAAAGTGTTTGGGGAGAATGCAGCCAACGAACGAACCATTCGGCGATGGTTTGTGAAGTTTTGAAGCAGAGATACAGACTTGCAAAATGAATCACGTGGTCACCGACCTGTTGCTGTTCCTGACGATGTTCTGTTATGTGTGGTTGAAGTGGACCCTTGAAAAACGTGTCGTGAGATAGCGGTAGAGGTAGGTGTCCACCACACTAGAGTTGTTCGGCGTCTGGCTGCGCTAGGTAAGGTAAAAAAGCTGGACATGCTGCTGCTGCATGAGTTGACAACTGCCAACAAGCCTAGCCATTTGGAAGTCTGCATGTCACTGCTTGCCAGGAATAAACAGGAACCTCTACTACATCGAATCATCAACTGTGATGAGAAGTGGGTCCGATAGGAACACTTATAGCATAGCAACAAGTGGGTGACATCACGAGCAGTATTACTTGAGTTTTTATCACGCAATTATGCAGTGTTCCTCGATGTGTTTCTATCTTTTAACAACACATGCAAACCATTGGTAGTTCCATAGAGACCACGTCATTGCTTGCCAGTTTGCTGGAAAGGATTTAAACTGTTTCCCTGATGGCAGTTTCTTTAATGTTCGTGTAAGGGGCAATTCTTCTAATACTATTCCATACAGAAACTGCCATCAGAGAAACAGTCAAAATCCTTTCCAGCAAACTGGCATGCAATGACGTTGTCTCTATAGAACTACCAATGGTTTGGCATGTGTTGTTAAGAGCTAGAAACATATCACTGCATACCGCATAATTGCGTGATAAAAACTCACGTTATACTGCTCGTAATGCCACCCACATTATTTTCAAAAAATAATCTTTCTTTCGTACAAATTCTAATTCCCTGCATTTTATGTCTACATTGCCTTGAGAAAGCCTCTCAGTGGAGTGTGAAAGCTTGGCGAATCTTTATATAAATTTACACCACGAAAATAAGCGGATTTACTGTGCTATAAGCGTCCCTTGTGTATTTAAAAATAAGAGAAGTGGGTCCCTTATGATAATCAGAAACGATTATCATAATTGGAAATGGTTAAGCAAGGCACAGCCTGCTGGATGGCATCCTAAGCCACCCCTACACACCAAGAAGATGATGCCCCTTGTCTGGTGGTCCACAGCCGGGATAATTCATCAGAGTTTCTTGGCAAGAGGCCAAACCATCACTGCAGAACGTTATTGTGCTGAATTACACCAGATGCACCAGAAATTGCTGCAGAAAAAACCGGCTTTGGTCAACAGACATGGTGTTCTTGTGCTCCAGGACAATGCCCACCTTTGGTGCACAACGAACAATGCTGACACCAAGTGCCTTAGGCTATGAAGCACTGCCTTATCCAACCTATTTCCTGGACTTGTCTCTAACAGACTATTATCTGTTTCGTTGCCTGGATCACTTCCTGTCCGGAAAACAGTTTTCGACAGACAACGAGGTTCAACGTGCAGTTGATGACTTCTTGGGGTCCCAGCCACAAGACTTTTTTGGTTCTGGGATCATGGCCTTGCCGGACAGATGGCAACTATGTGTCGATGCCAAGGGGGATTATTTTGTCTAGGTAAGTTGATCAAAAGACAGATAGGCGCGCAATAATTTGTGGTTTTCCCCGGGCACAGAAATGCCCGGTTACTCCTCTGGGCATGATGTATAATCCTGTTGGTAATGGCCATCACCAGGAGGGAACGCAGTTGCCATGAATGGGTGTACTTGGTCTGCAACAATGTTCAGATTCCCTGACAGCTGTCAAGGATTGTGCTATTGGGATAATGGGGCCTAAAGTGTCCAAAGAAAACATCGCCCACAACATAACACCGCCGCCACCGGAAGCCTGCCTGTTTCTCCCAATGGTGCATCTAGATGCCATAGCCTCCATTGGTAATTGGCATATCTGCACTTGGCCGTCTACGTGATGCACTAGGAATCTTGATTTGTCAGACCAGGCCACTTTCTTCCGATCTCGGTGATCATGGATCCATTTCGTGCATTGTTGGGGATGACATGCAGTGAGCATGGGGCCCAGCTGGGTCTTCAGCTACTCAGCCCCATGTGCCAGAAGGCTGTGATGAACTGTGTGCTGTGACACATTGCCCTTATCACCACTGTTGTAGCTGCGGGTGATTTGTCACACTGTGGCTCTGTGGTTGCTGTGAACAATGCGTGACATTCTCCGCTCCCCTCTGGCATCAATGAGCTGCGAACAACACACTGCTGGACGACGGTTTGTTGTTTGGCCATCTGTGTACCACTTTTGATACGTACTCACTAGAGCGGCATGTGAACAACCCACAAGCCGCACCGTTTCCGAGGTCGTAGTTCCGAAGCACCGTGACATCACAATTTGTCCTTTTTCAAACTCCGATAAATCGACAGCTTTTCCCATTCTGACTCCGAACAATCTTTTTGGTAAGTAATGGAGTTCCTGTAGTTTGAATTTTACATATCCAGGTCACTCCTATGTGAGACTACAGGTCAAAATATAGCTCATGCTTAAGTTTCGCACACCAGTGTAGTAGCACAGGAACAGAATAATATTTTGCTTTCTTAATTAATTTTCATTACATCCATGATAGCTGTTTTTGAACTGCAGCACCTCGTTGCCATTCAAACTGAACAGGGGAATTTTTATATATTCACCTATCTAATAACATGCTGCTTCACCTTTTATCATCACGACAGCAGTCAGATATCTTGGAAGGGACTCAATGAGGTGCCAAGAACATGGAGGTGGTTATTACTAACTATGAAGCAATAATTGCATCTGTGGAGTGTCCACAGTTGCAGGTAGGGGCTGCTAGTTTCAAACAGATCTTTCCAACTTATCCCACAAATTCTGAATGGAGCTGAAGCCAGGCGACCAAGGGGGAGGGTAATGGGGCATTTGAGTGCATGGTAAACTCACTTGAATGTTCCTGAAGCCAATCTGGTCAGCTCTTGGGAAGTATGCCAAAAGACAGCATTATGGTATGGAAAGAGAATTGTTACAAATGCATGTAGATGGAGCTTGCAAGGGTGTTAACATGCCTTGTGCCAGTTACTGAGGTCTCAGCAGGTTCAAGGAGCCCCAAGAATCCCATGGAAATGCACCCCAGTTACACCACCTCCACCTGTCTGCATGACCACAAACTTGGCAAGCTGGGTTCATTGCTAGGTATATTATGTGCCACTTCATTTAAGCAAAGTTCACATATTACTATGTGGTTAAAATATTCTTCATGAAGATGTTTACTGTCTTACAACTTTCTGTTGCACACATTTCTAGAGGGTATGGCTTGCAGTGGTGTACCAAGTTTAAAAAATGTGTATACAGTTCAGTTAAAATGTTTCAATAAAGTTGTTACATTTACATAGGTAAAGTGTCTACTTTGTGATATCTGTTGTCCCTTCTTTATGTGTAGCTATGTTAGCCCCAACTTTACCACACTTGCTCCACACACTGTTCAGTTTAGGTTCATTCACCATCAGTGTGAACCGGTCAACCCTTTTAAGAAATGCTGTGAATGCAATAGCTATAATATGGCATAGTCCTGTACCGACATTGAAGGTTTTTTTGGTTAACAACTGTATCCCTTCCCATATGGAGCCCTACGTTGTATTTGGACATTAGGGCTAAGTTCGTTAATGTACAACTCACACAGAAACTGCAAAGGCAGTAACAAACACACTAAATTATATCAAATCCTAATGGAAATAGTAGAAAGTTAAAAAACTGAGAGTAAATCTTATATATACTCTATATATAACCACCCCTCACTGTTAACCACTCAAACAACAGTGAGAGGGGTGTGTGTGTGTGTTCAGTCAGTAGTAATATAACTAGTATCACTGAAACACTATTTGCCCTCTGATCTCGCTTTTTGAAACAAAAATTTTGAATTACTTGCCTATCAATAAATCCTAAGTAAGCAATATTTGCAATTTGTAGTTTTATAAAGTGATTATGTTTTCCCCTGAGTCACCTCTGTTTTTGTGTTTTAGGATGAAAGTTACACATTCTACTTATCTGTAATAAAAGAACACAGAGCCATGTTGCAGGTATGTGCTTTCTTGTGTTTATCATTTTTTTAATAGTATTTATCATGCAGGTTCCATAGCTGTCTTTGTGAATTACCGTAATTTTCGGTGTATTATTTTCACCAGCATATAATTCGCAGACTGTGAATAATAGTATTTATTGTGCAGATTCCATAGCTGCCTGTGCGAATTACCATAATTTTCGGTGTATTATCTGCACCAGCGTATAATCCACAGACTGTGAATAATAGTATTTATCATGGTGGTTTCATGGCTGCCTGTGTGAATTACCATAATTTTCCACATATTATCGGCACCAGTGTATAATCCGCAGACCACGAATAATAGTATTTATCAAGGAGGTTCCATAGCTGCCTTTGTGAATTACCATGATTTTCGGTGTATTATCTGCACCAGCGTATAATCCGCAGACTGCGAAATTCACATAATTTTTTTCTCCCTTTGTATAATCCACAGACTATGACATTCAGAAGAAAAATCGCAGTATAATTCGCATATCATAGATGTTGAACCGGAAATGGAATTTCTGACAGAAAAGTCGGTCACATAATGACCCAGGAGTCCGAAGAAGTAAGAAAAAAAAAGATTTTATTAAATGAAGAAATTCATTTTTAAAAGTTACTTTATCATATTTTTATCTCTGGATAGACAAAGCACAGTGGCGTGGCAACCATAGATCACACCGATGCTGCTCCAGGGTATTACATTACTGTAACCGGGGCTTCCATATTTATCAGAAGTGAAGTTCAGTAGCCATTTTTTAGAGATAGTGAATTGTAATCATTTTCCTTCATTTAACGTCAATGTACTTCTTTTCCCAAGCGTCGCAACAGAGGAGGTGTTAAATTTATAGTTTCATCGATGTGAAAAGAATGAAATTGGACATTATTGCTTTTTTGCTGTCCCGAGCAAAGTGATCAAGGGAGAAGACAGGGGCAGCGAGCCAATCAAAGAATCTTGCATTTCCTGAAAGGAGGCATCTTAGGGTGTGGTTTCGCTTAGGAGGAATTCGTCGGACTTCACACGGGAGAGAGGGGGTTCTCTCCGAGCAAGAGAACAGGGGACTCGGCTGGTAGGAATCGGGGAAGAAGGAGGATTTTTAGCGAGGTTCTGAAGGCCTCGCGGGTTTGTCGGGACGGATGAAGTTGGAGGAATGAGACCGGCCGGGAAAAGAAAAGCAGAATTCGGCGTGCCGACAATTAGAGCGAGAAGGACACCGAGGTGTTAATAAAATAATGAAAGCACGAAAATGACGGACAAAAGCTTGGTGACATTCCCAGCAACATCTTAATAAAAGTCGTCCTCACTGCAAGAAAAGAGTTTGACTAGAGTCGATTTTTGATACCTTGTGTTTTATTTAACTACTCCAGTTGGGAGAATTACGGGTTAACCCCCATATACAGAGCAAACATCAAACGGGCAAACATACAGAGCAAACATCAAATGAACCCTCCACACAGGGCGCTGTAATAGAACTCGGCACCAAGCCCTGCAACATTACACCTTGCCAATGACGAAAGGCTCATAGAAATACCATATGTACTCGCGTATAAGTCGAAAGTTTTTGGAAGTAATCCTGCTTGCAGCTTTGGGGGATCGACTTGCGGGCCAATAAAAAATAGGGCTAGAACCGTGAATTCTCCACTGAAATTTACCAACAGATTTGTTTACAGTTTAGATCATGGCACAATGGCTCTCCACGTGTTACTGCGCGATTGTTTTCTGACCTCAAAATTATCACACAATGATACTATCATATCGTCAACCAACTATGCCCACCACTTTAAGTTTAAATTCGGCAGTGTAACTGAAACGTTTCCGTTTCAAATACATCATGAATAGCAGTGAAGGAAAACATCAGCTGCTAAGATGTTGGTCAAAACGGTGAAGGATGAACTAAACACAAGGCACAACAGTGCACATGAGATCTGAAAGGAGGAACACATAGGTTCACGCAGCAAGCGCTGTGCTTACGTTTTCATTTTCTGGTTGACAAAACCAGAGACGGCACAATAATCAGAAGTTGTCCTTCTCAACAAGACAAAATGACTCCCCCTCCCGTCCCTCCCCACAACTTTCCCCAATCTTTCATTACCGACTCCCTATCCTCTCCACTCCATATAAACTTGTAAACTGAAGAAAATTTTTCCGAGGGTGTTCCTTTTCCAATTTTACCTCCTCTCCCACACCATTACCTGCAGATTTTTTCAAAAATCAAAAGGCCGTAAAAACTTTTTTTTTTAAATCGGTGTATGATCTGCAGAACCTATATTTTAAACTTTTTAGCAGATAATCTGCGGATTATATGACGAAAATTACAGTACTCATGCAACCAGCATTTTCTAATATCAGTTAAGAGTACATCAAACTATGCAAGTTCAAAACACTTATATAGCATGATATAAATCCTGAGTCCCGCATGGGTGTGTGTGAAACTGTAGTTGGTCCTACTCTGATGTATGGCAGTGAAACCTAGGTACTACAGAAGAAACATAGGAGTCGTTTGTGTGCTGGAGAAACGCGTTACTTATGTAAGGTTTGTGGCAAGACACGGTCTGATTGTGTGAGGAATGAAAATGTGTTGCAGTTGTGTAACGTGAAGCAAAATGGTGTTAGCAAGGTGGAGACTTATATGCTTCAGTGGTTTCGCCATGTTGGAAGAATGGGTGATGAGATGCTTACTAAGAAAATCTTTTTAGCCCAAGTGGCAGGAAGGAAAGGCAGAAGAAAGCCAATTAAGTCATGGGAGGATTAAATTCAGGAGTGTCTGCATGAGAAAAAGATTATGAGTATGAAGTATAGAAGGTCTTGTGTACGGCGTGTGATGGATGTCAGTGAAGCCTGAGTTGTATGTCAAGTTCGCTGTAAATGGATAAGTTTGATGCAGCAACAGTAAGGAAAAATTATCTGATAGTTTGTATATCTTTGTAGAGCTAACCTCTGAATCTCAGAGAACAGCTTAGTGATGATGATGATGATGATATAAATCTTTTTACTTTGTGGGGTAATACAGTATATTTAAATTGCTGAGCTTTTGCTTTTTTTTTTTTGTGAGCAAATTTTATTTAATGAGTGTTTTATTGCACCGACAAACCCAACATTCGCTTGGGGCCTCCGTAAATCAGCAATTTGACCGAGTCACTCAGGATACTGTTTTTGCTATTTTTTTCCCATGCTCACTCACAACAGAGAACACAGTGCTCAAGTTTTTCCTAAGCCTACTGGGGATCTCTTTCCCATAAACAAAAATGCAGTGCAACCAAGCTTGTTTCCCCTTGGGCGGCTGTGGAAAATGAACAAAGTTTAAAGCCATTCTTGAACTTTACACTATTCTTTTCCCTTAAACCTTGTGGCTTTAGTATGAATTTAATTTATCATATCACCAGTGTGCCACATGCTTTAGGACATTCAGATAATTTTCTCAAGAAAATTTTGTCACATGGGCAGCTGTGGAAAATGAATAAAGTTTAAAGCCATTCTTAAACTTTACACTATTCCTCAAAACTTGTGGCTTTAGTATGCATTTAATTAATCATATCACCAATGTGCCACATACTTTGGGACTTTCAGGTAATTTTGTCAAGAAAATTTTGTCCTATGGGTGGCTGTGGAAAATGAATAAAGTTTAAAGCCATTCTTGAACTTTACACTATTCTCTTCCTTCAAACCTTGTGGCTTTAGTATGAATTTAATTAATCATATCACCAATGTGCCACATACTTCGGGATGTTAAGGTAATTTTGTCAAGAAAATTTTGTCCTATGGGCGGCTGTGGAAAATGAATAAAGTTTAATTAAAGCCATTCTTGAACTATACACTATTCCCTTCCCTCAAACCTTGTGGCTTTAGTATGAATTTAATTAATCATATCACCAATCTGCAACATATTTCAGGACGTTCAGATAATTTTGTCAAGAAAATTTTGTCCTATGGGTGGCTGTGGAAAATGAATAAAGTTTAAAGCCATTCTTGAACTTTACACTATTCTCTTCCCTCAAACCTTGTGGCTTTAGCATGAATTTAATTAATCATATCACTAATGTGCCACATACTTCAGGGCATTCAGATAACTTTGTCAAAAAAATGTTGTCCTATGGGCGGCTATGGAAAATGAATAAAGTTTAAAGCCATTCTTGAACTTAACACTATTCTCTTCCCTCAAACCTTGTAGCTTTAGTATGAATTTAATTAATCATATCACCAATGTGCCATATACTTCGGGATGTTAAGGTAATTTTGTCAAGAAAATTTTGTTCTATGGGCAGCAGTGCAGATATGGGTCAAGCCCGGGCCACAACCGGGCTTGGGCCGCATAGTACTAACTAGAGTTCAGGCTTGGGCTCTGAGAGAGGGAGAGAATTTCTTTTTTTTTTTCCTAAGTGTGATTTTGTACGGTTTAGCACACGAGATTTTTTTTACACTTTCTAGTTAGTTGTTCAAGAGAATTCTTTGGCAACTGGGTCTAGATGGGGAGTGGGAACTCTGCAGGGCTATTCATTCAGGGTTTGGGTAACAAATACCATAGGCCATAAATTACTGGATTTCTGCAAAAGAAAAGTTTGTCTAAAAACTATAGGTAGTAGATACCAAGCTGACAAAATTTTACCCCCTACCACAACGGGGCAGCTCCCTGGTAATTCTATTGAGCAACTTGCTTCGTAGATTGTACCTCCCTATTTTTCTTGATAACCGGCTTCCCGAAACGTTTCCGGAAGAAATGAATGGCCAAAGAAACTATAGAAATAAATAGACATCCCTTCCTCACTCCGTAGTTGAGAAAGACATAGGTTAATTGCACAGGAGGGAAACAGTGGAAGTCTGGGAGAGGAGATTTTTTTTTAATGCCTAAACGGGTTAGCATAGTTTTGGGGCTCGTTCAGGCCTGGGCTCTCTGTTGCAATATAAAATTCGGGCTTGTCCTGACGTACATTGGTCTTGGATAGGCTCGGGCTCTTAAAATTGAGCCCGAACTCAGCTCCGATGGGCATCTGTGGAAAAATGAACAAAGTTTAAAGCCGTGCTTGAAGCTTACTGTGGTTGAGTTAACTATTTTGATACCACCTTTGGCGTATGGCCTCGCGGACAGACAGGTCGGGAATTTTAGATTTCTTTGACAAACCTTCTTTTTCTAGGTCTGATATTTATCCTCTGCATGCCCTTTCTAGTTTGTAAGTAAGATCCATGTAAGCAGACTGACTGGTTCTATTTACAGATTGTTCATTTACATCCCCTAATTGCAGAGGGGTGCAGAACATGACACAATCAGATTCAAGTTGGTTTCGTTCCAGTATGAATCGGTCATCTAATCAACATATGCCAGTGAGTAAACCCTTGGGTCCATCGAGTGAAAATTTCTTTAGTGAGTTCATAGAATGAGGTAATGTTTCCTTTTACGCTTTCCAACCGTAGGTTGAAGAAGCGTATATGCTCCAGCTTTGTCCGTCCGTCCGCACGATAACTCACGTGAAAATGGTTCGATTTCGACGGAATTTTAGTATGTGGTAGGGGACCACCTGGGGACAAACCCAATCGAAAATCGACGAAGCGGGATCCATTCCATTGTTCTTATGCATCATAACTTGCGTAAAAATTGTTCGATTTCGATGAAATTTTAGTATGTGGTAGGAAACCACCAGGGCATGAACCCTATTGAAAATAGGCGAAATGGGGTCAAAGGTCAGGCAGGGCATAAGAGCGGGATATATTCCATTGCCCTTATGCGTCATAACTTGCGTAAAAATGGTTCGATTTCGATGAAATTTTGGTATGTGGTAGGGAGCTACCGAGGACGAACCCTATTGAAAATGGGCAAAATGGGGTCAAAGGTCAGGACACTGGAGTGGGATCCATTCCATTGCCCTTGTGCATCATAACTTACCTAAAACGCTTGGATTGCAACAAAACTTTATCATGTTGTTCCAGAGGTATAGGGAACCGGTTCTGTTGAATATCCTTGAAATGGGGTCAAAGGTCAGGACACAGGAGCGAGATTTATTCCACAGCCATTATCCACATAACTTGAGTAATAATTTCTGGTATGTTGGAAAGCGTATCATAATCAATACATTGCATGATTTTACTAACTTGTTTGTTTAGAGCATTAGCGCCAGTCACTCTGTGTTTAATCGACTCGACTATATCTAAATTCACTGTACCGCAGTACAGGGTCATCTCCATTATATTGGGTTGTCGGAAAAGTCATGACATATTTTAGCCATGTTTTGCAAAGGTCATTTATTGATAGAAAGAACAAAGATCAATCAATGATATAATGCCCGTTTTGTTCGATAACATTTTGCCACCTTTCAGTGAGCTGCAGAATGCCTCGTTCATAGAAGGACCTGTCTTTCGTGGCAAAAAACTCTACAAGGTGCTGATTTACAGCCTCATCTGAATTGAATGTTATACCACGCAACGACTATTGAAGAGAGCGAAACAAGTGGAAGTCTGACGGCGCAAGGTCAGGCGAGTATGCTAGGTGTGGCAACACATCCCACCCAAGCTCCAATAATTTTTGGCGGGTGATCAAACTTGTGTGTGGTCTCGCGTTGTCATGATGGAACACAACACCTTTACGATGAACGAGCTCTGGATGTTTCTGGATGATGAATTCGTTCAAACTGTCCAATTGCCGACAGTACACATTCGAATTGATAGTTTGGTTCCGTGGTAGGAGTTCAAAAAACACGACACCTTTAAAATCCCACCACACTGAGACCAGAACCTTCCGCTGATGAATGTCTGCTTTGGATGTCGTTTGAGGTGAAGCAGCGCGTCGGGACCAAGACCGTTTGCGCAGCACATTGTTGTACACATCCACTTTTCGTCACCAGTTATCAGTTCCTTCAAAAAAGGATCGTTTTCCTCACGTTTAATGAGCATATCGCAGATGTGTATACGCGCCGTCAATTCAGCTTCTTGGAGTTCATGAGGAACCTACACACTGAGCTTGCTTACGTATCCCGGCTTCTTCAGGTGGTCGTGAACGCTTGAATGATGGATGCGCAATTTGTCTGCAATCTCTTGTGTGGTGTAACGTGGGTTTGACTCGATCAATGCCTTGTTTGGTCGTCATCAACCTCGGTGGGCCTTCTCGACCGAGGAGCATCATTGAAGTCAAAATCACCAGCACAAAATTTTGCGAACCACCACTGGCACTGACGTTCTTGTAGAGCATTATCACCGTACACTTTACGCAAGTTTTCACTAGCTTGACGCCCGTTCTTCCCTTTACGGAAGTAAAACAGTAAAACATGGCGAAAATGCACAGTTTGGTCTTCCATCTTCAACTTGATGTCAAATCTCCGCAAATCAACCAAATCGCTCACTATTCCTTTTAGACTGCAGCTAGAACTAGCACCTGTCGAATGCCATAGCGTGTTGGGACTACACCGACCGAGGGCGCAGCGGAGGAGGCCAACGGCAGATGTAAGAAGATTGCGGACATGTGAAGACACGTGGGAACGGTGGGAGAGGCGGCAGAGATGATACGGCAGAGACAGCAGAACTGAGGGCAAAGGCCGCAGAGTGAAAACTGATGTTAAGAATTATGATGTGAAAGACAAACGACGAAATATTCAGTGTGTGTGAGTGTTTGTGTATTTGTATCTAATTCACATAAAATGATCTGAAATAAATTAGTTCATCAAGTTCAAGGATGTGTGACCCCTAATTGGAATATGTGAATTATATTGTCTACGACCATGTGCATCATACCCAAAGATGTTGGATGCCAAAGAACCCGTGCACGGACTCACGGAAGAGGTAAGAAGTTAAATATAAATACCTCTAGTTACCGAAATTGAATTGAAACGCGAAGAGTAAGAACATAGCGATAACAGAGCTGTGCATGCCTCTAGTATTTCCAAAACCACCCAACCGCCATCGGGTGCCAAAATACACTAATGGAAAAAAAAATCCCAACACCATGAAAAAGTAGTTGTAGAGGAATGAAATGGCGGCAATACATTTGTATAGGTAACATATTTAATCGATTAAGGTTTCAAGATCACAGCTTATTGTAAGCGCGAGAAGAGCCATTTTAAATGTGAAATGCTGGTACATTAATAACCGGCGTAACCGCCAGAATGTTGAATGCAAGCACGCAAATGTTCATGCATTGTGTCGTACAGGTGCTTTATGTCAGTTTGTGGGATGGAGTTCCATGCCTGTTGCACTTGGTTGGTCAATACAGGGACGGTTAATGCTGGTTGGGGGTGACGCTGGAGTTGTCGTCCAATGATGTCCCATACGTGCTCGATTGGTGAAAGATCTGGTGATCTAGCAGGCCATGGCAACATGTCGACACTCTGTAGAGCATGTTGGGTTACAACAGCGGTATGCGGGCGAGCGTTATCCTGTTGGAAAACACCCCTGGAAAGCTGTTCATGAATGGCAGCACAACAGGTTGAATCACCAGACCGACGTACAACTGTGCCGTCAGGGTGCGTGGGATAACCATGAGAGTGCTCCTGCTGTCATAGGAAATTGCTTCCCAGACCATAACTCCAGGTGTAGGTCCAGTGTGCCTCGGCCGCAGACAGGTTGGTTAAAAGCACTCACCTGGCCGCCTCCTAACCAACACACAGCCATCACTGGCACCCAGGCAGAACCGGCTTTCATCAGAAAACACAACAGATCTCCACTCCATCCTCCAATGAGCTCTAGCTTGACACCACTAACGTCGCAAACGGCAGTGGTTTGGAGTAAGTGGAATGCACGCTACAGGGCGTCTGGCTCGGAGCTGTCCTTCAAGTAACCGATTTGTAACAGTTTGTTGTGGCACAGTGGTGGCAACTGCAGTTCGAATTGCTGCCGCAGATGCAGTACGATGCGCCACGGCCGTACACGGCGGTCTTCCCTCTCAGTATACCACGTGGTCGGCCGGAACCGGTCTTCTTGAGGCAGTACCTTCTCTTGACCACCGCGGCTAGCAATCGTGCACAGTGGCTACATTCCTGTCAAGTCGTTCTGCAATATTGCGGAAAGAAAATCCACCTTCTCGTAGCCCTATTACACGACTTCGTTCAAACTCCGTGAGCTGTTGATAATGGCTTCTTAGTCTTCTTAAAAGCATTCTTGACTAACTAACATCAACACCCTATGTCGAATCTCAACGATAACTAATGCTCACGAACATTACAGCGCGTATTTACAGCAAACCTGCTTTGCATGTTCCGAGGGGCGCTACTAGCGCCACATGTATGCGCCGAGCGCAAAATTTGCATAGATGTCATCTTACAGATGTACTCTCACCACCTACCAACTGTCGTTTATCTAACACAACCCCTTCTTGGTGTTGGGATTTTTTTCCGTCAGTGTACAGCACGACTTTTACGACAACTATATGTAGGTATTTAAGGAATGATCTCAGCCACTCTATCCAAAATCCCGCTAGCCTAATGACCACAGCCGCTAGGGAAAAGTCCTCAGCATCTTTGCCCTTGAAGGAACAAAAAGTTTTTCTAAACCTCCCGCCAAAAGTTATGGGCTCCTGGTCCAAAGTGCGATTTCACCCAGCTCCCTCGCCATCAGCCAATCCGGTCAGTGCATTTTGTGCTAGATGCATACTCCTGTGGTCTCGTAAATCACCAACTGTTACCTCTTTTCTGATATGCCATTCCTGGACAAGCTGGATGCTTCCCAGATACGATTCTCTTCCTCTCTCTCTCTCTCTCACTTATGCCTCCCAAAAGATATCTCTTGCTCCGTGTTAATACAACATGGCATCTCACCCCCATTCCACCTCGCCACACTTACATTATTCTCTTTTTTCAAACCTCGTGACTTTAGTCTGGGTCATTTAATTAATCATATTACTGATGTTCCACATACTTTAAAACGTTTAGATACTTTTGTTGAAAACAATTTTCCAAAGTATTTTTTCTGCCCCTAGGGCCCAGTGGTCGAAGGCACTGGCTTCTGATCATTCGTCGGAGATGGGCCTTAATTTTTAGGGTTTAGGGCACCATATGAAGCATGTGTTGTGTTTGTATCTCACAACACTTGTTGTCTCCCTTTCCTGAAACTAGTGGCCCTAAATCAGGGACAGGCGACTGACAGCTTGTAGCTGTATGATTTGCTCGTGGTTGTTAAGCCCCTAATCAAAGACAAAAATATATACATTTTTAGAAATCTATTTTTTCTGTTTTTTTATTTATTGTCTTATTTCCAATAGGTATTTATAGCGGTTTTTGATGCTACGCATCTTTCCCGACAGTAGTGAAGTATGAATGGAATATGGGAATAATGGTTGCTTCAACTAATAAATATGGAATAATGGTTGCTACGACTAGTGAATCCTGTGATGTTTATATTCAAATTAATCTTAAACTTGAGACTTGGTCATTCTATGTGGTGTAGTGGTTAGCATACTCAGGCACTAACCGGGAGACTCTGGTTCGATTCCCGCTCCAGGACGACAAAGTTTTTGGATATTATCTGACTTACCATCCATGTCATCTTTACACCAAAAAACAGATGCACATCTTCCAAATTAGTAGTAAAGTAAATTCCAATACAAATTTTGAAGATGACAATCCGTTTTTGTGGTAAATATGACAAGGATGGTAAGTCAGATAATATCCAAAAACTTGAAAATTTTGTCGTCCTGGAGTGGGAATCTCCTCGCAAAATTTCCGAAAACGGAAGTTAGGCGGAGTGAAGATTTCTCCCGTAATCGTAAATTTTGTTCTAATAATTAACAACATAAAAGTGTTTGCTGATTAGGTTTAATTAGTTTCTCAATAAAATTTTGATGTAGGGAAAAAACACCTACATTCTCATCATCAAGAATTTATATAGCTGAAATAGGCTTAAAAAATTATCAGCATGCGTCGTGTTACGATTTTTCTATCTGAGTGTTACGTTTTTTGGTTCTGAGAGGTTGGCAGATCTGGTGACATTATTTGTCAACATAGTCATTGATAATTTATATAGCTGAAGTAGGCTTCAAAAATTATCAGCAGGCATCATGTTACGATTTTTCTATTTGAGTGTTACGTTTTTTGGTTCTGAGAGGTTGGCAGGTCTGGTGAGATTATTTGCCAACATAGTCATTGATAATTTATATAGCTGAAATAGGCTTCAAAAATTATCAGCATGCGTCGTGTTACGATTTTTCTATTTGAGTGTTACGTTTTTTGGTTCCTGAGAGGTTGGCAGGTCTAGTGACATTATTTGTCAACATAGCCATTGATAATTTATATAGCTGAAGTAGGCTCCAAAAATTATCAGCATGCGTCGTGTTACGATTTTTCTATTTGAGTGTTACGTTTTTGGTTCCTGAGAGGTTGGCAGGTCTGGTGACATTATTTGCCAACATAGTTATTGAGAATGTATATAGCTGAAATAGGCTTCAAAATTATCAGCATGCGTCGTGTTACGATTTTTCTATCTCAGTGTTACGGGTTTTTTTGGTTCTGAGAGATTGACAGGTCTGCACGTGATGTGGCCAGATGCTAATAAACCAATTCTCAAGTGGTTTGTTTTGACAGGTCAGGGAGTCGAGAGTGAGAACAGAGAAGAAAAGAGTAAGTTGCTGGGTACCATCGGATAGAGCAGGCGTCCAAGAAAAGAGAGGGAGCTTGCTGACCCTCAGTTATTGAAACCACTCAGACAAGAATTGGTTCCCCTGCATAACAGAGAAAACATACCAAGTCTGGCCTCATAGTTGCATTGAAAAAATATAGCAGGAACACTGGAGGCTCAGATATCAGAAAGAGATTTTTTTTTTGCCAATATGAATCTTCGAGACAGCAACCGTTGAAAGCCTGCAGACCACTACCACTGGGGCCTCCCAATGTCTTCGCTGGCGTTCTAAAAATATCAACAAGTGACCTGGCTGGGCATCTCTGCTGTGGAGAAACGAGCAACCTAGGGAGAAGGATTCACCCCGCCCCTCGGACTTTGCCAAGAGAGTAGCCTTCAACTTCACCCCAGCGTGGCTGCTCGATTTTCATCTGATTCTGTCTGGCTAGTGCGTCAGGAACCGACGGCATCTTCTTCACAGAGCGGCCTTTTTCTTCCCCATCGAACGAGGAGCGGTGTCGAGACTGAGAGATCCGATCACGGTGAAGTGTCAGCGGTAATGTCGATGTGTGCCAGATTAGCTTATTGCTGATTATCATCAGTGGTGTGCTCACGAAGCTTGTGTCACCTGGGCGAGCGGCGGAAAAGAGTGCGTTAAAAGCCTGCTCTCCCCAGGATAACACTGAAGAAGAACGCTGGATTATACAACAAACTCCAAGAGTCCAAGTGAGTTATTCCCAGGGTTCCCACTCAACCTGGAAAACAGGGAAAACCTGGAATTCTAAGGGAATTTGAAAATGGTTCCAAAAATCAGGGAAAACTCATGGAATATTACCCTTTTTTGTAAAAGTCAGGGAAAATTACCTCTTTTTTTGTAAAAATCAATGGATACTTTATTTTGTCAAAAAAAAATTATTTTTTCAAGATTTCAAACTTTTACTTGCAATTACTGCCTGCCTAGAATTTGGTAGATTTTACTTTTAGTTTTATTAAGTATTTCCTTTATTCTATAGAAAAAGATGCAAAATTGAATTTTTTTAATTGCCAGTTATTAAGCTTTTGTTCAATTTCTGCAGGCAGTTTTTATAACATGGAACATTTAAGCACAATGACTCCTGCTGGAAGAAACACTTCACAAGAGAACCAACCAAATGGTGGATCAAAGTCCTTTGTCTCTTGGTTCTCTTGAAACATGTTTCTTTGAACAGAGCCATTCCATCATTAAGCTTAGCTGCATTGTGTTATAGAAAAACTGAAACTATTCAACTGACAGATGTTTTCTTACATATGACCTGTTTCTATGGGAATGTATTTACAAATTCTGTGTGGGTAGTATTCACAAAAGTTCACGGAACTTTGGTACAGAAAATAATGTGCACACTTAGTTGTTATTAATGAAAAGCTGGTAATTTTATAAAGACAAATTACGTAAAGAATTTGCAAGTGTGTGCTTTGGTGAGAAAAATGAATGGAATGGAATGAAATGTAACAATTTCTTTGCAACATGCCACTCTGGAAAACTTTAAAAACCACCTGGAGAACCTGGAAAAGTCAGGGAATTTTTTTTTTATTACTTTTGAGTGAGAACTCTGATTCCTGTTTGTCATCCTTAACTTTTATGGAATGCAGGGGTGGAAGTTCAGGAACTCTAATTTGCATGAGTTAGCAATAGGCTGGTGAGTCCGACTAGGAATTTTAAATAGCCAAAAATCCAGCCCAACGTTACTTGAATTTACGTCCAAGCACAAAGTTGCATAGCTTATGTTAATTATTTTACCATCTACCAATGAGTTTATTTTAATAATTATTCTGTAAAAAGTCTGTGCTCGTCTTAAATGCTACCAATTTTCTTTGGACTGGCCTTAGTCGTTTATTCAGTCCTCTCACCTGCAGTATCAATAAAAGAACCTGGAGGGCGACCAATTCGCAGCCCTGATCATAACAATACCAGGGCTTAAAAATACCATGCCTGAGATGTCCAGGGCATGTATCATAATTTCGGATAAATAAGCGCCACTGGCGTATATGCCGCAGCGATAAAAAAAAGGGCGGGATGAAAAAAAATCACCAGAGACGGCGCACCTTTGCAGTAAGGTGAGGTAGTACCGCGGCAAAATCTTGAAAACATTACGTAGATAAAAATATAGTACCTGATCTTTCAAATAAATAAAAATATCAATTAAACAAGATTCAATCTTATCGATAACGCTTACTCTATTACCTATTTTATAAAAATTTACTCGAAGAATTCATAAGGCACTTAAACCAATTGTAAAACATCTATACCTCAAGAATTTAAAAAATACAAATATATGGTACACATAGTTTTTCAATCGAATCCATCAAAATCGGAAACTTCACTGTCCGAATTAAAAAGTTTTAAAAGCTCGTCATCTAAAACTTCGGGGTTGTCCGCATCATTTCGCTGTCTTCTGGCGTTTCACCGTAGTTTTTAGAAATAATGTTTGCTTCATTGAAGCCCTAAATAATCGTCGAAGTTTTGATGTTTTTCCAGGATTCGGAAAAATTTATTTATTTACCATTAAATTAAAACTAGAAGTATAACTTCTGCGTTTCTTCATTTTACTTTCCATGATAACGTAGAACTACACGTACTTGAGAAAATGCGATTTGGCGAACTGAATGCAACGAACGCACGCGTCACTGACAAAATTTGCACATGTTGTCCTTGATTCACTGACCAATGACAGTCGATCTTGGATGGTAGTCGAATATCCCGTTTCAAGAGGGGAGAGAGCGAAGACGACATCATGAGTTCAAAGAGAGTTAGTTGCTCGGAGCACGAAACAAGGGCGATCCTTGTTAACAAGATCGATTCCCTGCAAAGTTCCCCCGCCACGGATTTCTTCCGAGTTTTATCGGATCATCTCTCTCTTGCCTGTCCCACCTCAATCCTATAACCTATTGTTGTCATGTCTTGTTTTAGGAAGGGGTGGGTGGAATTTATTGCATTTGGCTATAACATCGTTATTCTATTCCCTCTCTATTGAAATAACTTCCTGCGGGAAAAAGAATGGAACAGGCCAAAATGTTTTTTGTTACATAATTTCACTCCGCCAAAAAACAAAACAAAAAAGGCTGTATACCCCGGAGCCGCGCAGGCCAAAATTTTAATTTTAAACTACCCAAAATTACGGTAAATTATTGGCCTGGGCAAGTAAAAATTAAATTTAGTTGCCATATTGGGCAACTAGATTTAAAGAGAAAAAAGTTTGGAATGGAGAATTTTCTACTCTAGAAAAAAAAAGAAATCGTTCATCGCGTGTTTTTCATTTTATTGCAAATCACCAGAAGTTGTATTGTTTTTAATAATGTTTGGGGCCATACGTAGTTTCACTCAGATGTCGCTTACAGTTGACGACGGAATGCATGCCTCGGATGAAACTAGCCTCCGGTGTTTAGTGACAAAATGCATAAACTGCCATGAAACAGGAGGACTCAGACTGATGGGCAAAAATTCGTGCTTTATGAGGAGGGAGCACCTTTGTGAGAGACTGACAATGGAATATTTATTGCACAGCCCCAGGTGAGATTGGAGCTGTTACAACTTGCACGGATGAGGGAGGGGAAATTGAACCCCTCCCCTCCCCCACGCACACATGAACAACAGCAGTACTACTGAAACAAAGGCTGAGTTTAGTTTAAGAACGAGCCTGCGCACTCTTAGCCGGGAGAAGAGCTAAAATTGCCGACGCTGATAACCTACCTAGTTTGTCTGAGAGAACAGCAGTTCATGTTAGCTGCGGATATAAGTTGTTATTTAGTAACGGATATTAGATTTTTTTTTTTTTTTTGGAAAAAAATCCAGCAATGAGAGTATATTTCATAGTAAGCAATTATGTGAACTTGCCGATCTGTCATCGGTTGTTACAGATTTGTCTTCTTTGTTGTTGAGTGACATAATTTCAGAATATGAATCTACGCCGTTGGCAAAATTGAAACTTACGCAAGCAAACTATGATAAAGTGTACGGAAAAAAAAAACTTTGTCGCACAGTTCAGGAATCTTGGATAAAAACATTTAATTGGCTAAAGTCAAATGATGACAAGGCTATTATGTGGTGCACTGCTTGCCAAAACCATCATAAAATTGCTGATACCACCTGCAATTTTTTCAAGGAATGTGGGGGTTCAGGGGATAATATAGTTTAATAACTATAAGGGCACACAACATTAGTCAAAAACATAAGTATTGCCTTTGTTTTTAAACAACAATTCTTGGGAAATTTTATGATGTAAAATCACTTCTGTTTGCACAAGAGAAAAAGATAAATAATTTTTTCATTCAAAATTGTTGAAAACTACTTAAACTGCTGTACAGTTAACTGTGATTATTTAATTTTTTTGCAAAACACAGGACATATTAAAAATTCTTGAACATGGCATAATCACTAAATTTCTCAAATGCCATCGATTACCTTTCTTAAAACTTGAGATTTATGGTTTTGTGCACTTTGAACACAGACACTTTAAAATGGCGATGCAAAAGATGTATAAAAAGTTTATCATAATTTTTAACTTTAAAAAAATGAGGCTTCTGTTTTGTTATCTTAAAGAAAAAAATTTCTGCATGTAGATTTTGCTTCTGGGCAAGTGAATATTTACTGCACTTGCCAAGCTGGGCATGTGACTTTTCAGATATTTTTCAAGCCCTGTATACTATCCAATGCAAACATGTGACCATCATCATTATCATTTACTAATCAAAAACTACTATTATGGGAATTCTTAATAGGAAATTTTAATTTAATTGCAAATATTCGGAGAAAACTCTTCTCCTTCTTCAGGCTGTCTTTTGTTGTATTCCCGTCACTATTGCGGTTATGGCTAACCTTGACGGTTACGGTTATTTTTCATCAAATCCTGCCGGATGTTAGGCAGGGAAAATCCTCTGCAGTCATTGATGATGGAATTTTGATTTTTCTCAATCTCTATTCCTTCTTTCATCTTTCTTTTTGAAAATTGCTTTGGAAACTGTTGACTTTAAGGGAATTCCAATCCATGCTGTGACTAGTTTCTCTAACATGCCTATCTAAACCAGTCTTGTTGGAGCAATTTTTTATAGCAGCTTTATGCTCTGCTATACAAGTTTCTAGTCTGCGACCTGTTTCACCAATGTAAGATAGTCCACAACTACTTCCTATAATAGTAGTTTTTGATTCCCATAATAGTAGTTTTTGATTAGTGACTTAATTAAGAAACTAGGAAGCCAATTCTCAACATGAGCTTTATTCAAATCATTATCATTTCAGTTGATTATCTCAGTTATCTACCAGAAATTATTTTGTAATTAATATAATCCAAAAACGTACTTCTAATTGACTGTTTGTCATTTTTGATACATTGATTAGTTTTTGACATATTTTCCAAAAACTGAAAGTGAAACTTGTTTTATTGAACAAATTTTCAGGATCAAAACCCTGTAGAGGAAATTTGTGATGCCATAAAGCAAATAATGAAGCGCATTACAATCGATCAGGTTACATTGGACAGTGTTTTCAGTAAGTAAGTAAATTCAATGAATAAATATGTTCTGCAGTTATTTAGTTTTCTTGAAGAAATGTGTATGTAATGTACATAAGTTATTGTATGATGCAAAATATTCACATATAATTAAATGACACACTATAACAATGAGTTGGAGTTAGCATTTAATGATTTCTGTCCTCTGTAGTAGGCTAGAAATGTATGTTTATGCATGTGTGAGGACTTTTGTCCTCTGATATAATAGAAATGTATGTTTGTATTTTGTTAATAATAGTAAAAACTTCCCCTTTTAAAATTCTGAATAATCTGGTATGCTAAAGTAGAAATACAATAAAACCAGCACATAATGATCCGATATTTAGCAAGATCTCGGATTCAATAAGCTACATAGTAGCTGTATATAATGTTAATTTAAGGCAAATTTGATGGTTTTTGGTGAGAAAATTGTATAATGTTTTAAGATTTAATGAGAGAGAGAGAGAAAAGCTAAGATGATACTTTTAACAAAGTAACAGAACTTAAAGAAATTTCATAATTAATGAGGCAGAGGAAATCTGCACACTGTCATGGAGTGGACAGTTAAAAAAGGTGGCATACAGAATAAAATTGCAAAAGCATGGGGGAGTCTTGATGTGCCAGTAGAAGATTGCTGATAGGAAAGCAATGGGTAGGGAGTACATCAAATGCTCAACAAGTGAGTTGTCCTGGAATGAAAATGGTGGCATATAGGATGAAATTGCAACACTGCAGGAGAATCTTGGTGTGTTAGTGGAAGAATATTGATAGAAAAGCAATGGGGAGGAGTACATCAAATGCTCAACAAGTGAGTTGTCCTGGAACAGAGGAATCAAAATGGTAGCATTCAGGACAAAATTGCAACGTGCAGGAGAATCTTGGTGTGCTAGTGGAAGATTGCTGATAGGAAAGCAATGGGTAGGGAGTACATCAAATGTTTAACTAGTGAGTTGTCCTGGAATGGAAATGGTGGCATACAGGACTAAATTGCAACAGTGCAGGGGGATCTTTCTGTGCTAGTGGAAGAATGTTGATAGAAAATTAATGGGAAGGAAGTACATCAAATGCTCAACAAGGGAGTTGTCCTGGAATGGAAATGGTGGCATACAGAATAAAATTGCAGCAGTCCAGTGGAATCTTGGTGTGCTAGTGGAAGAATGTTGATAGAAAAGCAATGGGGAAGGAAGTACATCAAATGCTCAACAAGTGAGTTGTCCTGGAACAGAGGAATCAAAATGGTGGCATTCAGGACAAAATGCAACAGTGCAGGGGAATCTTGGTGTGCTAGTGGAAGAATGTTGATAGAAAAGCAATGGGAAAGAAGTACATCATCAAATGCTCAACAAGTGGGTTGCCCTGGAATGGAAATGGTGGCATACAGGATGATATTATGACAGTGCAAGACAATCTTGGTGTGTTAGTGGAAGAATGTTGATAGAAAAGCAATGGGGAGGGAGTACATCAAAATCTCGACAAGCGAGTTGTCCTGGAATAGAGGAATGGAAACAGTGGCATACAGGATAAAATTGCAACAATGCAGTGGAATCTTGGTGTGCTGGTGGAAGAATGCTGATAGAAAAGCAATGGGAATGGAGTACATCAAATGCTCAACAAGCGAGTTGTCCTGAAATGGAAATGGTGGCATACAGGACGAAATTGTAACAGTGCAGGGGAATCTTGGTGTGCTAGTGGAAGAATGTTGATAGTAAAGCAATGAGAAGTAAGTACATCAATTGCTCAACAAGTGAGTTGTCCTGGAATAGAGGAATCGAAATGGTGGCATACAGGACAAAATTTCAACAGGGCAGTGAAAGAATGTTGGCATACAGGACAACATTTCAACAGTGCAGTGGAAGAACATTGATAGAAAAGCAATGGGAAGGCAGTACATCAAATGCTCAACAAGTCAGTTGCCCTGGAATGGAAATGGTGGCATACAGGACGAAATTGCAACAGTGCAAGGAAATCTTGGTGCGTTAGTGGAAGAATGCTAATAGAAAAGCAGTGTGGTGGGAGTACATCAAATGCTCAACAAGCAAGTTGTCCTGGAATGGAAATGGTGGCATACAAGATGAAATTGGAATGGTGCAGTGGAATCTTAGTGTGCTAGTGGAAGAATGCTGATAGAAAAATAATGGGAAAGGAGTACATCAATTTTTGTCCGTTGTGCTTATAATGCTGCAGTTCTATTGATTTCCTTGGTTTGTTATTGAGATTAGCGATGCACCGGGTTTGAAGCCAATGGTAAACATAGTACAATGGAATTTTTATACGAGGACTACTCTAATTTATCTCCCACCTCTCTCTCTCTTCAGATACAGTACTTAGTTACAGTCAGCTGCCTTGAGCAAATTTTTCAACATCCAAGGGCTCAAAGCAACTACACAACACTTCGTTTAGACATTGAAAGTTATTATATTGTCTGATTTGCTGTTTTTGTTCTATCAGCTTGGATCCTAGGTTCAACAAGGGTTGCATTTTCAACCATTGTTATTATTGCCGCCGCACCCGACCTAACTTTGTTGCAGGTTCCATAATTTTTTACCTACTACACATAAAAGGTTTTCTTTTTGTATATTATATATTTGTGAAGATATTAATAAAGAATATATGTAAACTAAAAACTATGCTGATTCTGCCAATATACAGGGTGATTCATAAAGAAGTATACAGTTTCAACACACTATAAAACAAAAACAATGTAAGATATTTTATGTTACCTGTAACAGAATTGTAGGGGAATGTTTCAAGTTTTTTAGAGACAGTCACAGATGTTCTACGTGTGCACCCTTAGTCACAAGACACACATCGAGCCAGTAATCCATTTCCGCCCAAACGCGAGGTAAGATTTCTGAATCAAGTGCAGTAATAGTGGCTGTGATACGCTGTTTCAGCTCCGCTAGATCAACAGGAAGGGGAGGGGTGAATACCTTATCCTTTACGTACCCCCAGGAAAAAGTCACAAGGTGTTAAGTCAGGACTCCTGGGTGGCCATTGGGTCACTGGCTTGTTGTAGTCTGCGGCTCGTCCAATCCATCGGTGTGGAAGATGTTCATCGAGATCATCTCGCACGTCACCTAACCAGTGTGGTGGTGCACCATCCAATTGGACAATAAAGTTGTCACTGTCATCCTGCAACTGTGGCATCAACCAAACACCTAACATATCCAGAAAAGAGCCTCCCATGACAGTTTTCTCGTGAAAAAGAAGGGGCCATACAATTTCTTTTTGGACACTGGCCCAATGGCCACCCAGAAGTCCCGACTTAACACCTTGTTACTTTTTCCTGTGGGGGTGCGTAAAGGACAAGGTATTCGCCCCTCCCCTTCCTGTTGATCTAGCGGAGCTGAAACAGTGTATCACAGCCACTATCACTGCACTTGATTCAGATATCTTACCTCGCGTTTGGGCGGAAATGGATTACCGGCTCGATGTGTGTTGTGTGACTAAGGGTGCATACATAGAACATCTGTGACTGTCTCTAAAAAAACTTGAAACATTCCCCTACAATTCTGTTATGGGTAACATAAAATGTCTTACATTGTTCTTGTTTTAAAGTGCGTTGAAACTGTATACTTCTTTATGAATCACCCTGTATTTTTCATGACCAATTGTGCATTGCTTTTTGACTGAACCTTGTTTAAATACACTGACGAAAAAAATCCCAACACCAAGAAGGGGTTGTGTTAGATAAACAACAGTTGGTAGGCGATGAGAGTACATCTATAAGATGACGTCTATGCAAATTTCGCGTTCGGCGCATACGTGTGGCCCTAGTATCGCCCCCGGAACATGCAAAGCAGGTTTGCTGTAAATATGCGCTGTAACGTTCGTGAGCGTTAGTTATCGTTGAGATTCGACGTAGTGTGTTGATGTTAGTCAAGAATGCCTTTAAGAAGATGAAGAAGCCATTATCAACAGCTCATGGAGTTTGAACGAGGTCGTGTAATAGGGCTACGAGAAGGTGGATTTTCTTTCCGCAATATTGCAGAACGACTTGGCAGGAATGTAGCCACTGTGCATGATTGTTGGCAGCGGTGGTCAAGGGAAGGTACTGCCTCAAGAAGACCGGGTTCCGGCTGGCCACGTGGCACTACTGAGAGGGAAGACCGCCGTGTACGGCGTATGGCCGTGGCGCATCGTACTGCCTCTGCGGCAGCAATTCGAGCTGCATTTGCCACCACAGTGACACAACGAACTGTTACAAATCGGTTACTTGAAGGACAGCTCCGAGCCAGACGCCCTGTAGTGTGCATTCCACTTACTCCAAACCACTGCCGTTTGCGACGTCAGTGGTGTTAAGCTAGAGCTCATTGGAGGACGGAGTAGAGATCTGTTGTGTTTTCTGATGAAAGCCGGTTCTGCCTGGGTGCCAGTGATGGCCGTGTGTTGGTTAGAAGGAGGCCAGGTGAGCGCCTGCAACCAAACTGTCTGCGGCCGAGACACACTGGACCTACACCTGGAGTTATGGTCTGAGGAGCAATTTCCTATGACAGCAGGAGCACTCTCATGGTTATCCCACGCACCCTGACGGCACAGTTGTACATCGGTCTAGTGATTCAACCTGTTGTGCTGCCATTCATGAACAGCATTCCAGGGGGTGTTTTCCAACAGGATAACGCTCGCCCGCATACCGCTGTTGTAACCCAACTTGCTCTACAGAGTGTCGACATGTTGCCGTGGCCTGCTAAATCACCAGATGTTTCACCAGTCGAGCACGTATGGGACATCATTGGACAACAACTCCAGCGTCACCCCCAACCAGCATTAACCGTCCCTGTATTGACCGACCAAGTGCAACAGGCATGGAACTCCATCCCACAAACTGACATCCAGCACCTGTACGACACAATGCATGAACGTTTGCGTGCTTGCATTCAACATTTTGACGGTTACACCGGTTATTAATGTACCGGCATTTCACATTTAATTTTCTCGCGCTTACATTAAGCTGTGATCTTGAAACCTTAATCGATTAAATATGTTACCTATACAAATGTATTGCCGCCATTTCATTCCTCTACAACTATTTTTTCGTGGTGTTGGGAATTTTTTTCCGTCAGTGTACATATATATGTTGTATATACATGATTCCATTCTTGTTTTCAGGGCATGGTTCAAAAATTACACTGGAATTACTCATAAGCAACTGGATTCAGCTGTAAGTTCTTAACATTTCTATTGACATCATTCCATAGCTTTGCAAAATTCACTTTTTTGGAAGAATGCATTCTTTATTGATGATTGTGCTTTTGGTTTTTCTACATGCTATAAACATTATTGATTGGAAGCAGTTTGTGGAGATAGTAGCAGATCCAGAAGCTGACCATGGGGGAGGGGGTCACTCTGGGCTAAAAAAAGCTTTGTGAGGGGGGGGTCTGCTCTGATCTGAAGAAAAGTGAGGGGTGGTTGTAGATTGCTGTGGTATATACAAGGCCTGTTCAAGAAAGACTTGCATGTTGTTGTTTTTTAAATAGTATAGCTACATATTGGAACCAAGACATCATCACAGCATACACCTGACTCCCCTCTGTGTGAATGAACCTTTCCGAGCCGTTGTGTTGCATGTGATCTTGAGTAGAAGGCTATGAAGAAGCGTCTGTTTGTGCCCACCTCTCAGTAGAGTCATTGATATCACAGTGGAACAGCGTGCAGCTTTGAAGTTCTGTGTCTGTTTAGGGAAAATTAATTCAGAATCATAAAAAATGTTAATACAGGCATATGGTGAGAGTGTGATGCCACATCATATGGCACAATGGTGGTTAAATATTTTTTGCGAAGGCCGTGAATTGTTTTAGAAACAAGGTGGACTTGGGGTGTCAGCTGCAGCCAATACTAATCAAATAATGTTGACCTGGGGTGTCAGCAACAGCCAGTATTGATCAGATAAGGTAGACCTGGGGTGTCAGCAACAGCCAATACTGATCAGATAAGGTAGACCTGGGGTGTCAGCAACAGCCAATACTGATCAGAAAAGGTAAACCTGTGGTGTCAGCAACAGCCAATACTGATCAGATAATGTAGACCTGGGGTGTCAGCAACAGCCAGTATTGATCAGATCAGGTTGACCTGGGGTGTCAGCAATGGCCAATACTGATCTGATAAGGTAGACCTGGGGTGCCATAAACAGAAATACTGATCAGATAAGGTAGACCTGTGCTATCAGCAATACCCAATACTGATCAGATAAGGTAGACCTGGGGTGTCAGCAACAGCCAATACTGATCAGATAAGGTAGACCTGTGGTGTCAGCAACAGCCAATACTGATCAGAGAGTAAGCACTGTAGCCGTGATTATTCGTGAGGATCGTCTGCTCACAGAGAGACAAAGGGCAGAACATTTACAGATTTCAGTTGGAAGTGCCCACACTATACTCAGTGAGAAACTACACATGACGTGAGTCAGTGCAAGATGGAATCCTTGGTTACTGACGCCTGAACAAAAACAAGTGCGTGTTGAGGTGTGTGAATTTTTGAAAGGAGGACTACCTGAAGTCAGTGATTACAGGCGATGAAACTTTTTTTTATCACTACGATCCAGAGGACAAACAACAGAGTTCTGTATAGAAAACTCCGTCATCTCCAAAGGCAAGATGCGAAAAGCCTGTCAGAAAATATGGTAATTATTTTTTTTTTGATTACCAAGGAATGGTGTACCAGAATGTCCTGCCACCAAATACCACTGTTAATGCAGATTATTACATGTCTGTTTTGACAAAGCTGGTCGCACATATCCGTAAGGGGCATCCGCACATTCACCAAAATGGTTGGAAACTCCACCATGATAACGTTCGTACTTACGTGGTGCAGAAAGTCTCTACCTTCTTGGCTGAAAAAAAAAAAGGATTGGAACAGTTCCACACCCTACATACAGTCCAGATTTAGCACCCTGTGACTACTTTCTTTTCCCAACACTAAAAAAAAGAACTTGAGAGGACGAAAGTTTACGTCAACAGAAGAGGTAGTCAAAAGTGGCTCTGAAAGGGATGCAGAAAGATGGCTTCCAGCACGTATTGGAGGAGTGGCAGCAATGTATGGACAGGTGCATTGCCTCCAGAGGAGATTACTTTGAAAAGGACCACAGTCATAAACATAGAAATCGAGCAAAAACACACACAAAGTCACATATGGTAAAAAGGTTCGTCTTAGCTGTAGCTTTCGGTCATCCTACGACCTTGATAACCCGCGATCGACTGGATGGGCTGGTTACCAGAACTACAATTCGAAATTGGGGTGCTGGAACTGTTGCCAGATTTTAGGACAGAAATCCAAATAAATGGGATTTGGTGAGGGGTCTCTGTATTGCAGTTTTTGGTGAACAAAATTTCAATGCTTTCTTGGAAATGCAGAGATTCTTTGTTGATGAATGTGGCAACTTTTTTTGTCTCTTTCCAAAGGGGAACTGCAGAGGTGTCTCCAAGTGTTAGTGCAAATAATGCTGTCTTTAGAAGACCATTGGAAATATATTTTTGTGTTCACCAAGTCTTGTTTTGATGCTTCGGTATGTGCTTCCAATATACACTGAGAGACCAGAGGAAGTTGAAGTGGGAATAGCATAAGCTCCAGGGGTGTCCAGAAGGGAGACAGGATCCCTGTCTTTAAGCAGGCACTTTATTGCAGGAGGGTTTGGTTTTACTGTGAGCTACACTCTCACATTATAACACTTTATTGCAGGAGGGTTTGGTTTTACCGTGAGCTACACTCTTATGTATAGTACTTTATTGCAGGAGGGTTTGGTTTTACTTTGAGTGAGTTACACTCTCACAGTATGGCACTTTATTGCAGGAGGGTTTGGTTTTACTGTGTGAGCTACACTCTCACAGTAAAACCACTCCTGCAATAAAGTACCTGCTTAAAGACTGGGATCCTGTCTCCCCTCTGGACACCCCTGGAGTTTATGCTATTCCCATTTCAACTTCCTCTGGTCTCTCAGTGTATATTGGAAGCACATACCGAAGCATCAATACAAGAATTAGTGAACACAAAAAGATGTTTCCAATGGTCTTCCAAAGACAGCTTTACACTAACCCTTAAAGACAGCTCTGCACTAACCCTTGAAGACAGGTGGTCTGGGAGCGTAGCTTAGCTTCAAGATTGCTCTTTTCCTGCTCTGGTCAGTCTCGGGACACTCATATAATATCTAGGAGACCTCTTCTTTAAGTTATTTTCAGGATTGTCCTAGATATTTCAGGAAGAGATCCCCATCTTTAGATGAAGAGGAACTAGATTCAGATACCATTAGAGAAATTAAAAGGGTTTTTTTTCTTCTTATTTTATCTAAATCTAGCAGAAAGGGAAGCTATTAATGCCTCCATCTGATGGTAATAGGAAAGCATTTAAAATTTCATTAAATCAAAATGAAATGTTAAATGCTTTTCTATTAACCATCAGATGGAGGAATTAATAGCTTCCCCTTCTGCATAATGCTCTTCCCCAGAGTATTTTATTTCCAATTAGTGTTCGATTGTTTTACATTACCAAAATTTACATATTACTGATACACTGAGTCATAGGCATAACCACTGGGTGGGTCGGAGGGTCAGGACCCTCCCAGATTTTCAGAGTCGGGGTTTCCCAATGTAAGGACCCCCCCCCCCCCATTTTTTGAGAATATAATGATATAATGTACACTTTTTATGATGTGAACCAACTATATTTAATAATATAAGGTTGTAAATTTTTGCAGAATGCAAACACGTGTATAATATGTACTTAATAAAAGAGCAATATCGATTCCTGATAAGCAAAGTCAGTTCTACAACTTTGTAATTCACATTTCTGCCCTATCTATCATAGTTTTACAGTTGTGTTTGCTAAGTTCCACAATTCACCAACAGGGGCGCCTATGTTGTGCCCGTTAAATCGTGCCTCAGCAACTGCTTTGCTCCTGCGCATGTGTGTGTTTGTGTGTGTGTGTGTCTGCGCATGTGTAGGGGAGGGGTCCCAAACTCTATGTTATGCAGTATGTATATAATATTGTATATATGTATGGTTACGCCACTGAGAAAATGGCTGGACGACATCATGACCAGAGTGAAATCACTGAAATGGCAATGGGGTGGAAATGTTGCCAGAAGAACAGACCACCAATAGACAACCGAAATTTTAGACTGGATTCCAAGGGACAGGAAAAGACCCAGAAGAAGACCCCATAGGAGATGGATGGATGAAATTCGAAAGTATGCTGGAGTGACATGGAGGAGACACACCCAAGACAGACAACTATGGAAGACATTTGGGGAGATCTTTATCCAGCAGTGGATTGATAATGGTTGTAGATGATGATGACGGTATATGTATACATACACTGCCGGACAATTGTTATGGACGGATGACAATAGCAACGATAGCAACCATAAAATGGAAGGCAGGAAAATGTGGAAATTAGCATAAGTGTGGGATACAGTAAGACGTGTTGTGCGTATGCAAAATTTGGATTGCCGAACATGTTCGTGACGTCATAGCGCTGATAAGAGATATAAAGGATTTGACGCGTATTGACCGTTGTTGTTCAAACGCAAAGTTGAAAGAGAAAGAATCAATTGACGAACTTGCAATTTTCAGTATGTCTTCCCGACATCACCTAGATGATTTTACGCGTGGCCGTATTATTGGCAAGATTCAAGAAGGGCAAAAAATAACAGATGTTGCCAGGGAGTTCGACGTCAGCCACAGTGTTGTTTCAAGGCTTTGGAAACCATTTTAAACAAATGGAGAGTGTAGCAAACGTCACGGGGGAGGTCGTGTTCGCAGTACGACACCTGCAGAAGATCGGTACATAGTGCTATCAACAAAAAGACACCGGCGCAGCACAGCTAGTGAGGTAGCAAATCAGTTTATGGCTGCTACTGGCAAGCGGATCTCCCGAAAAACTGTCGCCAGACGTTTGCATGAAGGAGGACTATACGCCCGCCGTCCTGTTGTGTGCATCCGATTGTCCAGACGTCACCATACCGCCCGTTTGCAATGGTGCCATGAACATCTCAATTGGACTGATAACGACTGGTCTGCTGTCTTCTTCTCAGATGAGAGTAGATACAGTCTATCGTCTGATTGTCAACGACAACTGATCTGGCATGATAGTGGTACTGCATATTGTCCAGCAAACATACAGGAAAGGGACTGATATCCGACATGTAGTGTCATGGTATGGGCTGGCATCATGATCAATGGCCATACGTCCCTCTATGTGCTTCCAACTGGGACTGTGACTGGCCAACGATACATTAATGATGTTCTGCTTCCTCATGTTTGCATGTTCCGTGGTGCTGTCAGTGATAGATTCATTTTCATGGACGACAACGCAACATATCATCGAACAGTCGCTGTCCAAGAGTGTCTTGAGAGCAAGGATATTGAACGCCTCGTATGGACAGCACATTCTCCAGATCTGAATCCCATTGAAAATGTGTGGGATGCTTTGGGGGAGAAGTCTTGCTGGTCGCCAATGCCTTCCAATAAACAAGGACACCCTCATCCGTGCACTGACAGAGGAATGGGATAAATTACCCCAACAGCTGCTTGATAATGTTGTGCAAAGCATGACACGACATGTGGAATCTTGCATCGCCCTCCATGGTGGCCATATCCCGTATTGACATCTTATGTCGGAACGCCTGCGGACGGTAATTGCATTTTTTTCACGTTTACGTATTCTGCACGAAATGGCCTGTTTGTCCCTTGAACACGTTCCAAAGCCTTCTGGATTTCAGAGCACAATAAATTGTCTTTCTTGTAATATCCTGGCATTCTGACATTATTTTATTTCACTTGGCATCCAACCACACTTACGTTTTTATGCGCTATATAGCCGTTTATGATCCGTCCTTAGCAATTGTCCAGCAGTGTATAATGTGTGTATGTATGATCGGACCCCCCCTCCCAGATTTTGAAACATGGTTACGCCACTGCACTGAGTGATCACTGAATTATGATCATCTACCTTACTATAGATTCTATTTTTAATCGATTTAAATGCCCCAATAAATTCAAACCTCTGTAGTCATATTGATTAAAAGTTGATTCTTGATTTGGATAACATATTGTTTTTAATTGTTATGTTTGCTACCTGTAATCAATAACGTGGTAATTTAATCGAATATATCGATTAAATTTTTCATCGAATACATTGATTTTTTTTTTTTTTTACGGATTTCAGTTTCTGAAAGTTGGGAGGTGTGTTTGGCACTGCATGCACAGTAGCACGCAGTCATCTGATGATGGTTTTCGTTATCAGATAACTGCATGAGGTGCTTCGAAAGGCATATTTTTAACATAGAACTGCATCTTATCGTACGATGCAAAATAGCGGTGCACGCGACATAATTGTGTGACCGGTTTCAACTAGCAATAACTCCGGGGTTATCAGGGACATGGCAACGGTGCCAGTATCGTTTGATAGTGCATAGATGACATTTATTGACAATTATAAGTGGTGCGGCTGGCGGATGAATGGTAGTTCATGACAGTGCCGAAGTGGATGGTCAGTTTTGTGCACTGTGATGCGAGTATACTTTTGTTTTCATTTTCAATACTTCTGAACTAAAGGTTAATGAAAATTGATTTTGGTATGTAATTAATGTTAACATAGTGGACTAGTCGTATGAATTCAAAAAACTAGGATTGCGCCTGTTAACATAATGGACTAGTCATATGAATTCAAAGAATTTGAATTGCACCTGTTAACATAGTGGACTAGCCGTATGAATTCAAAAAATTACAATTGCACCTGTTAACTAGTGGACTAGTCGTATGAATTCAAAAAATTACAATTGCACCTGTTAACATAGTGGACTAGTCGTATGAATTCAAAAAATTAGAATTGCACCTGTTAACATAGTGGACTAGTCTGTATGAATTCAAAAAATTACAATTGCACCTGTTAACATAGTGGACTAGTCGTATGAATTCAAAAAATTAGAATTGCACCTGTTAACATAGTGGACTAGTCGTATGAATTCAAAAAATTACAATTGCACCTGTTAACATAGTGGACTAGTCGTATGAATTCAAAAAAATTAGAATTGCACCTGTTAACATAGTGGACTAGTCGTATGAATTCAAAAAATTACAATTGTACCTGTTAACATAGTGGACTAGTCGTATGAATTCAAAAAATTAGAATTGCACCTGTTAACATAGTGGACTAGCCGTATGAATTCAAAAAATTACAATTGCACCTGTTAACATAGTGGACTAGTCGTATGAATTAAAAAATTAGAATTGCACCTGTTAACATAGTGGACTAGTCGTATGAATTCAAAAAATTAGAATTGCACCTGTTAACATAGTGGACTAGTCGTATGAATTAAAAAAATTAGAATTGCACCTGTTAACATAGTGGACTAGTCGTATGAATTAAAAAAATTAGAATTGCACCTGTTAACATAGTGGACTAGTCGTATGAATTCAAAAAATTAGAATTGCACCTGTTAACATAGTGGACTAGTCGTATGAATTAAAAAAATTAGAATTGCACCTGTTAACATAGTGGACTAGTCGTATGAATTAAAAAAATTAGAATTGCACCTGTTAACATAGTGGACTAGTCGTATGAATTAAAAAAATTAGAATTGCACCTGTTAACATAGTGGACTAGTCGTATGAATTCAAAAATTAGAATTGCACCTGTTAACATAGTGGACTAGTCGTATGAATTAAAAAATTAGAATTGCACCTGTTAACATAGTGGACTAGTCGTATGAATGAATTGCACCTGTTAACATAGTGGACTAGTCGTATGAATTCAAAAAATTAGAATTGCACCTGTTAACATAGTGGACTAGTCGTATGAATTCAAAAAATTAGAATTGCACCTGTTAACATAGTGGACTAGTCGTATGAATTCAAAAAATTAGAATTGCACCTGTTAACATAGTGGACTAGTCGTATGAATTCAAAAAATTAGAATTGCACCTGTTAACATAGTGGACTAGTCGTATGAATTCAAAAAATTAGAATTGCACCTGTTAACATAGTGGACTAGTCGTATGAATTCAAAAAATTAGAATTGCACCTGTTAACATAGTGGACTAGTCGTATGAATTAAAAAATTAGAATTGCACCTGTTAACATAGTGGACTAAATTGCACCTGTTAACATAGTGGACTAGTCGTATGAATTCAAAAAATTAGAATTGCACCTGTTAACATAGTGGACTAGTCGTATGAATTCAAAAAATTAGAATTGCACCTGTTAACATAGTGGACTAGTCGTATGAATTCAAAAAATTAGAATTGCACCTGTTAACATAGTGGACTAGTCGTATGAATTCAAAAAATTAGAATTGCACCTGTTAACATAGTGGACTAGTCGTATGAATTCAAAAAATTAGAATTGCACCTGTTAACATAGTGGACTAGTCGTATGAATTAAAAAAATTAGAATTGCACCTGTTAACATAGTGGACTAGTCGTATGAATTCAAAAAATTAGAATTGCACCTGTTAACATAGTGGACTAGTCGTATGAATTCAAAAAATTAGAATTGCACCTGTTAACATAGTGGACTAGTCGTATGAATTCAAAAAATTAGAATTGCACCTGTTAACATAGTGGACTAGTCGTATGAATTCAAAAAAATTAGAATTGCACCTGTTAACATAGTGGACTAGTCGTATGAATTCAAAAAATTAGAATTGCACCTGTTAACATAGTGGACTAGTCGTATGAATTAAAAAAATTAGAATTGCACCTGTTAACATAGTGGACTAGTCGTATGAATTCAAAAAATTAGAATTGCACCTGTTAACATAGTGGACTAGTCGTATGAATTAAAAAAATTACAATTGTACCTGTTAACATAGTGGACTAGTCGTATGAATTAAAAAAATTAGAATTGCACCTGTTAACATAGTGGACTAGTCGTATGAATTCAAAAAATTAGAATTGCACCTGTTAACATAGTGGACTAGTTGTATGAATTCAAAAAATTAGAATTGCACCTGTTAACATAGTGGACTAGTCGTATGAATTCAAAAAATTAGAATTGCACCTGTTAACATAGTGGACTAGTCGTATGAATTAAAAAAATTAGAATTGCACCTGTTAACATAGTGGACTAGTCGTATGAATTCAAAAAATTAGAATTGCACCTGTTAACATAGTGGACTAGTCGTATGAATTCAAAAAATTAGAATTGCACCTGTTAACATAGTGGACTAGTCGTATGAATTCAAAAAATTAGAATTGCACCTGTTAACATAGTGGACTAGTCGTATGAATTCAAAAAATTAGAATTGCACCTGTTAACATAGTGGACTAGTCGTATGAATTCAAAAAATTAGAATTGCACCTGTTAACATAGTGGACTAGTCGTATGAATTAAAAAAATTAGAATTGCACCTGTTAACATAGTGGACTAGTCGTATGAATTCAAAAAATTAGAATTGCACCTGTTAACATAGTGGACTAGTCGTATGAATTCAAAAAATTAGAATTGCACCTGTTAACATAGTGGACTAGTCGTATGAATTCAAAAAATTAGAATTGCACCTGTTAACATAGTGGACTAGCCATATGAATTCAAAAAATTACAATTGTACCTGTTAACATAGTGGACTAGTCGTATGAATTAAAAAAATTAGAATTGCACCTGTTAACATAGTGGACTAGTCGTATGAATTCAAAAAATTAGAATTGCACCTGTTAACATAGTGGACTAGTCGTATGAATTCAAAAAATTAGAATTGCACCTGTTAACATAGTGGACTTGTCGTATGAATTCAAAAAATTAGAATTGCACCTGTTAACATAGTGGACTAGCCGTATGAATTCAAAAAATTACAATTGTACCTGTTAACATAGTGGACTAGTCGTATGAATTAAAAAAATTAGAATTGCACCTGTTAACATAGTGGACTAGTCGTATGAATTCAAAAAATTAGAATTGCACCTGTTAACATAGTGGACTAGCCGTATGAATTCAAAAAATTAGAATTGTACCTGTTAACATAGTGGACTAGTCGTATGAATTCAAAAAATTAGAATTGCACCTGTTAACATAGTGGAGACTAGTCGTATGAATTCAAAAAATTAGAATTGCACCTGTTAACATAGTGGACTAGCTGTATGAATTCAAAAAATTACAATTGTACCTGTTAACATAGTGGACTAGTCGTATGAATTCAAAAAATTAGAATTGCACCTGTTAACATAGTGGACTAGCCGTATGAATTCAAAAAATTACAATTGTACCTGTTAACATAGTGGACTAGTCGTATGAATTAAAAAAATTAGAATTGCACCTGTTAACATAGTGGACTAGTCGTATGAATTCAAAAAATTAGAATTGCACCTGTTAACATAGTGGACTAGTCGTATGAATTCAAAAAATTAGAATTGCACCTGTTAACATAGTGGACTAGTCGTATGAATTAAAAAAATTAGAATTGCACCTGTTAACATAGTGGACTAGTCGTATGAATTCAAAAAATTAGAATTGCACCTGTTAAAACATAGTGGACTAGCCGTATGAATTCAAAAAAATAGAATTGCACCTGTTAACATAGTGGACTAGTCGTATGAATTCAAAAAATTAGAATTGCACCTGTTAACATAGTGGACTGTCGTATGAATTTAAAAAATTAGAATTGCACCTGTTAACTATAAAAGTAGATGGTAATGTACCTGTACTTCATTTTTTATTTATTTATTTATTTATTTATTTTTTTTTGCAGATTTGCAAAATTAGTGAAAAAAAACATCAAAATGCCATGAAAATGCGAAGTTGAATGCATTTTGGTGGTATTTTGACAAAATAAATAAACAACATTACCAACACCCACTATGTATTATACCAGTATGTTCAAAAAGTTCCGGAACTTTTTATATTAAAAAAGAATGAGTACAGATAATACCTGTTTATGTGGTGTTTCCGTCGAAGTAGTTACCCTGTGCAACTATGCATTTTTGCCAGCGCTCGTGCAAAGATTTAAATGCAAATTGCAAGCCTTCTTTTGCCACATCCTCCAGTGCCTCCTTTGCAGCTCTTTGGAACTTGAGAAGTGTCTCCCCTTAAGTAAATTCTTCATCCGGGGAAAAAGGAAAAAAATCACACAGGGAGAGATCAGGGGAATAAGCTGGTTGTGGAAGAACAGGAATTTGATGTTTGGACAGGTAAATCGGACACCAGGAGGGAACTGTGAGCCGGCACATTATTGTGATGAAGCACCCATGAGTTGGTCTTCCAAAGATCGGGTCGCTTGCGTCTCACTGATTCTTAGAGACGTTTCAGTACGTTGATGTACTCTTCTTTAGTGACTGTACGGCCATGTTGAAGGAATTCCTTGTGTTCGGCCCCTTTGCAATCGAAGAAAACTGTTAACAAGACCTTTCCTTTGGACCGGTCAGCCTTGAACTTTTTTGGTCGTGGTGACGACGGTGATTTCCACACTTTGGACTGTCGGTTAGATTGGAGGTCGTACAGAAAGCACCAAATCTCATCGGCAGTGATCAATCGATTCAAGAGATCAGGATCTAAATTCACTGCATCGATGTTATCCCCACAAACTTGAGTGCGTTCATCCATTTTTTCTTGTGTCAGGTTTTTGGAAACAATTTGTTGGCACACGTGATGCATGCCCAGTTTCTCTGTTAAAATGGCATGGCAACTTCCAAATGAGATGCCTGCAACTTTTTTGACGGTCATTTTTCACAATTTCTTTGACAATGGTGATTTGTTCATCCATTGTGGATGTTGAAGGTCGTTCTGACCTATCATCCTCTTCGATACTCTGTCGCCCGTTTTCGAATCGTCGATACCACTCATAAACTCTAGTTCGACTCATTGCACTGTCACCATACGCTGACTTAATAATTTGAAAAGTCCGAGCAGAATACAAAATTTTACACTTGAACGCTGTTCAAAATTCAAAATCATTGTCCTCCTGACGGAGAGCCTCGAATGCCTGTAATCAGAAATTATGCACATACGCTGTACGTGTTGAATCTGGATCAAACCGGTTCTGGCTGGTCGGTCGCATATTGCTCTTCACTTGCTCAGCGTAGAATCACGTAATTCACCTACATTTGAGAAATATTCAAAAAGTTCCGGAACTTTTTGAATGTACTAATATTTGATTCATGATCTTATCACAGACACAAGACAGGGTATACATAGTTCTATGTTTAAACACAGCGGACGAATCCACTTAGGCCCCATCGGGTCCCCCCCCCCCCCGTCCTCATTAGGTGAATCAACACAATTCCGCACACCTCGTAGTTTTGGATATACACTGCTGGCCACTCAAAATGCAACACCAAGGACACGAGATAGCAAAGCCAGATTTACTGGAAACATAATAACAGATACAAAGATCAAACGATTGAGCTTACAGGCCCGTGCGACTTGCGGAACACGCAGACATCAATAGTTCGTGTGGCCCCCATGGCTGGCAATAGCGGCCGCTAAACGCTGTGGCTTCGAACGAAAGAGGCTTTGGATGTGGGCTTGGGGTATGTCAGTCCAGGCTGCTTTCACATGTTGTCACAGGAGCCACGGCAGCAGTGACACCTGGTGGGCCATGAAGAATTGTTGCAGGATGCGTGCCACGTGCGGGCGCATATTGTCTTGTTGAATCGTGGCCGCTGGCAGGTCCTGCAGGTAAGGGAGGACTACAGGCTCCAAAACGTCGGAAATGTAGTGGTGGCTGTTGAGTGTACCGGAGATGCGTACCAGAGGGGTGCGGATGTCATATCCAATTGCGCCCCAAATCATGACGCCAGGCGACAGACCGGTATGGCGATGCATAATGCAGGCGTCATACAGTCTCTCGCCGCAGTGCCGCCACACGCGGATCTGACCATCGTGGTGTTGGAGGCAGAAGCGGGATTCGTTGGAGAAGACAATGTCGTGCCATTCCGTAGTCCAGGTGCAACGTTCAACGGCTCACTGCCGCCACATTCGCCGGTGGTGTAACGTCAATGGTAATCCGAGCAATGGCCGCCGTGCGACAAGTCCCCGCTCCTGCAGACGACGTCGAACGGTACGTGCTGAGACAGGTTGTTGCGCAACACACCCTAATTCCTGCGCTAATGTTCGTGATGTGGCGGTGCGAGCCGTCAATGCCCGCCATACAACATGCCGGTCCTCTCGTTTGGTGGTGTGCCGCAGCTGCGGCAATTGCTCACGTCAGTCCGTCCGTCCCTTCTGCACCCACCGAATCCATACTTGCCTGACTTTGGCTGGATGTCGTCCCACACGGTTGCCGATGTCTCGGTACGATAAACCGCTGTCGCGATAAGCCACGATTCATCCTCTGTCGAACTCCGAAACGTGCTGGAATGACTGCCGTATTCTGCGACGAGGCATCAAGAAGCTTCCCACGCACAGGTCTGGCAGCACAACACACTTCCACTTCTTACACCCCGCCTTTTGTCCACCCTTCTTATAGTGCTTCTCGGTGGTGTGGCGGGCGCACATAATTTGCTTATGTCCTGCAATGCTAATCGTTTGCATGTCCTCTCGCGGGCGACGCATGCTGCGAATTTCAGGCCAATCGGATGCTTCCTTCTTGGTGTTGCATTTTGGGTGGCCAGCAGTGTATCATGCATGTAAAAACCCTAAGTTTTGGTAATTGAACAGGAGTATTTTCGGAGACACTATTTCTGAGTATCCCCCCCCCCCACACACACACAAGAAAAAAAATTAGTTTACAGATATTTGACCCCCCCCAATTTTTGGTCACACTGCGCCGTCGGATATAAGTACAGAATAAGTGTAGCTGAAAAAAATTCCAGTGAATGATGATAAACTGCCGAAAAATGCAACCTTCCATTATGCCCCATAGCAAGGAACACGCTGAATATGTTTAAGCCGCTGGCTGAGTAATTCCAGGGAATGACCCCACCTTGTTTAAGCCACTGTGAAAGGATTTCTGAGTGACAATAATCAAAGAAAAATCTCTCGAAAACAAGCAAGAAACGCAAAACACCTACATGTATAAATGTCTAGCCTGAATTGAAGTGGAGCGGAAAACTAGTTTGGCATCTTGATCGCCACAGAAGCTATCATGGTTACAAGCGAGGGTAGGGGAGCATGTGACCTTGAGTCACCGATTTTAAAGTAATGGACTATATTGTAGAAGGCAAGCTTACTTCTCTCAAACACTTCACATTCATCAAGAGCACTGGAAAAGGTGACCAACAATGCACTCTGTTGATGAAATCAAGAACTGCTAACGTGAAAGCTGACAAAAAGTAACATTACTAAACTTATGATTTTATTGATAGGTGGTTTGATGATATGATTTTATTGATAGGTATTACACCAACATTTTGTTCTTCTTCATTAAAGTCATGTTCAGAAATCAAAAATTTCCTCTTCATTGTACACCTCAATTTTTTAATTTCATTCATTTTCTCAATTTCCTCTTCATTCTTCTTCATTAAAGTCATGTTCACTCATGATTTTAAAAGTAAACTTAAACTGTTCTTCTTCATTAAAGTCATGTTCAGAAATCAAAAATTTTATCTTCATTGTACACCTCAATTTTTTAATTTCATTCATTTTCTCAATTTCCTTTTCATTCTTCTTCATTAAAGTCATGTTCACTCATGATTTTAAAAGTAAACTTAAACTGTTCTTCTTCATTAAAGTCATTTTTCTTCATTAAAGTCCTGTTCAGAAATCAAAAATTTCCTCTTCATTGTACACCTCAATTTTTTAATTTAATTCATTTTCTCAATTTCCTCTTCATTCTTCTTCATTAAAGTCATATTCACTCATGATTTTTGCCGCCCCGGTGGCGCAGTGGTCTAAGGCGCTGGCCTCTGATCATTCGTCTGTAAGGGGTCCGGGTTCGAATCCCGGTGAGGCATGGATGTTGTGTTTGTCTTACGGCACTGGCTCTCTCCCTTCCCTGGAACCAGTGACCCTAAATTAGGGACGGGCGACTGCTTATAGCCCATTGAGTTGCTCACGGTGGTCGTTAAACCTCCAACCATATATCACTCATGATTTTAAAAATAAACTTAAACTGTTCTTCTTCATTAAAGTCATGTTCAGAAATCAAAATTTCCTCTTCATTGTACACCTCAATTTTTAACCTAATTCATTTTCTCAATTTCCTCTTCATTCTTCTTCATTAAAGTCATGTTCACTCATGATTTTAAAAATAAACTTAAACTGTTCTTCTTCATTAAAGTCATGTTCACTCATGATTTTAAAAATAAACTTAAACTGTTCTTCTTCATTTAAGTCATTCTTCTTCATTAAAGTCATGTTCAGAAATCAAAAATTTTCTCTTCATTGTACACCTCAATTTTTTAATTTCATTCATTTTCTCAATTTCCTCTTCATTCTGCTTCATTAAAGTCATGTTCACTCATGATTTTAAAAGTAAACTTAAACTGTTCTTCTTCATTAAAGTCATTTTTCTTCATTAAAGTCCTGTTCAGAAATCAAAAATTTCCTCTTCATTGTACACCTCAATTTTTTAATTTCATTCATTTTCTCAATTTCCTCTTCATTCTTCTTCATTAAAGTCATATTCACTCATGATTTTAAAAGTAAACTTAAACTGTTCTTCTTCATTAAAGTCATGTTCACTCATGATTTTAAAAATAAACTTAAACTGTTCTTCTTCATTTAAGTCATTCTTCTTCATTAAAGTCCTGTTCAGAAATCAAAAATTTCCTCTTCATTGTACACCTCAATTTCCTCTTCATTCTTCTATATATTTTGTTTTTAAATTTCATTCATTTTTCTCAATTTCCTCTTCATTCTTCTTCATTAAAGTCATGTTCACTCATGATTTTAAAAATAAACTTAAACTGTTCTTCTTCATTAAAGTCATGTTCAGAAATCAAAAATTTCCTCTTCATTGTACACCTCAATTTCCTCTTCATTCTTCTATATATTTTGTTTTTAAATTTCATTCATTTTTCTCAATTTCCTCTTCATTCTAGTCATGTTTACTTATGATTTTATTGATAGGTGGGTTGATGAAATCAAGCACTACTCACGTGAAAGCTGTAGATGTGCAATTGTTTTCCACAAATGTACGGGCGCCCATACTTCAGCTGCAATGGGTTGGTGGTAGTTTAGCAGCACAGAAAACAAAATATGTGTCAGTTGTTGTTGTTTTAAAAAAAAAATCCCTGGACTTTTTCAGGCCCTTTTGGCATTTACAAAATTCCTTGACTGTTCCAGGTTTCCTAGGTCTTTGGAAATCCTGAAGTGAAATTGTACATTAATTCAAAATTGTAAATAGGTTAAAAAATGTGTTATAAATACTTTGAAGCAGAACCTGTTTTCTGTTGACCAGGGCTTACGTACCAGAGCTCCGTACATTCTCTGTAGTTGTTGAGAGTAGAGCGCAGCGGAGACGCCACGCCCAGCTGGAACGAGTTCAAAATGTATGGGCCCCTCAAAATTCCACCAAACACACAACATGACTGTGTTCGAAGCGTCCCCGCTTAGCGACTGGTTCTGAAAGCTGGCCTGGGTTAATCCACTGGTTTCGCATGTCGAGATTATGGAAAAAGTTCCACTTTTCATCGGACGTAACAATTCACCTGATGAAGCGCTCGTTCATGGAGTAGTTCAGCAGCTCTCTGCACAGTTCCATCCACCTTTGAGCTTGTGCTGTGGTCAATTCGTGGGGTACCACTCGGCAGCTCCTATCGACCTTCCCAAGCTTGTGGAGACGGCGAACCACACTGGATTGTGATACCCCAATATCCTCCGACAATCTGTGAGTGCTTGTGGTTGGTGTTGCCTCTACAGCTTCACGCAGGGCTTCCGAATCCACCGTTAGAGGGGGGGGGTCTGCCAGAGCGAAGCCCATCCTGAAGGCTGGTGTCCCCCTTGTTAAAGCGAACAAACCATCTTTTTTGCTGTAGCGTAGCTGACTTCACCCACACCTTCCACTGCACAAATTTCGGCGACCGCAGCATGTGGAGATAGTCCTTTTTCCAATAATGACACAACAGTACTTGAACTGCCGTTTTTTTCGTCCATGTTCTGAAATAAAAAAAACACCCAATTAATTCATATTCATGTCCACCACCAAAGAAAATTCTGATAGTCCGTGAAATGCTCTTTCTACCTATAAACAAGTTCCTGTCCAAACGATTGTTTCCTTCTGAAAAAATGCCATCTCAAACTACCTCTCACATGGCTCATTACTTATGACTCACCCTCTGTATATGTGCGTGATACATGTTGTCTGCAAAGTAGTCATTCAATGGTGAGTATTGTTATTCAACTTATAAGGAGAATAAGAAATTATCTGAATGCTAGCATGTTAAAAATAAGTAACTGGACTTTATATGGGAAGTTCTAATGCACTGATAATTAGTATATTCTTCCTGTAAAGAAGGAGGGGTAGCTCTGAGAATGAAATAGAATACAAATTAAGGTTAGCTCTGTGAATGTAAGATTTGATTGCTGGAAGTTTGTACTTCTCAAAAGTATTTGAATGGGAAGGAAATATATTTTGAATGGCAGATAGTTTTCTATAGACAGAAAAACCAAGAGTAGAGCCTGACTTTCGGGTCATGTTAATATCCAGGAAATTTATATCATTATTAACTTTTTCATTAAAAGCGAGCCTTACGTTTGGAAATTTGGAAGAATTAGATGGCATAATGCTAGTAATGCATTTTTCTTGTGTGGTAAGATAACGAAAATGCCATCTGTGTACCTTAGCCAAATGGGGTGGGCTTTAAGACAATGGAGCAATAAATAAATTATCGAAATTTTGCATACAAATTTCAGCAAGCGGCGGGGGGGGGGGGGGGGAGTCAGTTGGTAAACTTTGTTTTTGTGGGTAGTAAATCCTGTTGTACAGAAAACATCAATTTCACAATTGTAATCCCTCTATATGCAACTTTAGCCTGGATATCTGCCATTCCTTCTCATTATGAAATTTTTAATGTCTCTAATAGTTATAAAATGCACTTAGTTAAATATAAATGGTTATAACATGCCTAATTAAACGAAAATGGTATTAGGTGTACCCTGTTTTATGGAGGTAATTTGTTTCGTATTTGATAGTCAAATTTTCAAGAGCCTAATTCATCATCATGGTGATGAATGATAATTATAGAATGATGATGAATGATAACTACAGAATGATGATGAATGATAACTATAGAATGATGATGAATGATAACTACAGACGATGAACTAGGTTCTAGTTCTAAAAAAAATAACTGTTAAATATAAAACAAATTACCTCTACAAAACCCGTAAATTGGACTATTTCAATGTAAGATAGGGTAATTAGAAGTACCATGATGTCATCAATTGCCAGAATGTTTAAATTCATTTTAAGTGTTACTGAATTTTAATGCATATTTCTAATGTATTCCTAATTCTGAAGTTATCTTCATATTTTCTCCTGAAGATTTCTTCTATTATTAAACCAATCATTCAACACCTAGCTTCTAAGACGTGCTCAACAAAAAACCAGAAGAAGCGGTTTGGAGAAGGGAAGAAAATGTTGCGTGTTTACTTTAGTATAAGAGATTTAGTGGATTATGTTGTATGTGAGCTTCCGGAACCTCGGTAAGTTCACATGTTACGAACTGTGTGAATAATGTTTAAATTATTTCTTTTAGTGTTACTATATATATATGTTGATGCATTCCTAATACTGGAGTGAGCTTCGTACACTGCCGGACAATTGCTAAGGACGGATGAACAATAGCAACCATAAAATGGAAGGCAGGAAAATGTGGAAATTAGCATAAGTGCGGGATACAGTAAGACGTGTTGTGCGTATGCAAATTTTGGATTGCCGAACTTGTTCGTGACGTCATAGCGCTGATAAGAGATATAAAGGATTTGACGCGTATTGACCGTTGTTGTTCAAACGCAAAGCTGAAAGGGAAAGAATCAATTGACGAACTTGCAATTTTCAGTAAGTCTTCCCGACATCACCTAGATGATTTTACGCGTGGTCGTATTATTGGCAAGATTGAAGAAGGGCGAAAAATAACAGATGCTGCCAGGGAGTTCGACGTCAGCCACAGTGTTGTTTCAAGGCTTTGGAAACCATTTTAAACAAATGGAGAGTGTAGCAAACGTCACGGGGAGGTCGTGTTCGCAGTACGACACCTGCAGAAGATCGGTACATAGTGCTATCAACAAAAAGACACCGGCGCAGCACAGCTAGTGAAGTAGCAAATCAGTTTATGGCTGCTACTGGCAAGCGGATCTCCCGAAAAACTGTCGCCAGACGTTTCCATGAAAGAGGACTATATGCCCGCCATCCTGTTGTGTGTATCCCATTGTCCAGACGTCACCGTACTGCCCGTTTGCAATGGTGCCATCAACATCGCAATTGGACTGATAACGACTGGTCTGCTGTCCTCTTCTCAGATGAGAGTAGATACAGTCTATCGTCGTCTGATTGTCGACGACAACTGATCTGGCGTGATAGTGGTACTGCATATTGTCCAGCAAACATACAGGAAAGGGACCGATATCCGACATGTAGTGTCATGGTATGGGCTGGCATCATGATCAATGGCCGTACGTCCCTCTATGTGCTTCCAACTGGGACTATGACTGGCCAACGATACATTAATGATGTTCTGGTATCTCGTGTTCCGTGGTGCTGTCGGTGATAGATTCATTTTCATGGACGACAGCGCAACATGTCATCGAACAGTCGCTGTCCAGGAGTGTCTTGAGAGCGAGGATATTCAGCGCCTCGTATGGCCAGCACGTTCTCCAGATCTGAATCCCATTGAAAATGTGTGGCATGCTTTGGGGAGGAGTCTTGCTGGTTGCCAATGCCCTCCAATAAACAAGGACACCCTCATCCGTGCACTGACAGAGGAATGGGATAAATTACCCCAACAGCTGCTTGATAATGTTGTGCAAAGCATGACACGACGTGTGAAATCTTGCATCGCCCTCCATGGGGGCCATATCCCGTATTGACATCTTGCGCCGGAACGCCTGCGGACGGTAATTGCATTTTTTTCACGTTTACGTATTCTGCACAAAATGGCCTGTTTGTCCCTTGAACACGTTCCAAAGCCTTCTGGATTTCAGAGCACAATAAATGGTCTTTCTTGTAATGTCCTGGCATTCTGACATTATTTTATTTCACTTGGCATCCAACCACACTTACTTTTTTATGCGCTATATAGCCGTTTATGATCCATCCTTAGCAATTGTCCAGCAGTGTATTTTCTTCTGAAGGTTTCTTTTACGAGGGCTATTCGGATTTCGACTTCCATTGCAACGTAGCACTTGATGTAAGCACAGCAGCTGGCTCATGCATGTGCCATAGCATCACGTAATGCTTGCCCCCCCCCCTCTCCACGCGATCAGCCATCTGGTGTTAGTTCACAGTGTGGTACGGTCAAATAAATGTGTGTGCTGCAATCTATGCTCCCGCCAGCTATGAAATTTGTGCTGTCATCAATTTTTTTACGCTAAAGGGAAAAGTGCTGCAGAAATTCGTCGGAGAATGAATAGAGTGTATGATCCGAACTTCATCGGTGAAGGATGTGTGAGAGAGTGGGGTAGAAAATTTAGAGATGGGTGAATAGATGTGCATGATGAAGGAGGTCAAGGACAGCGATCCATGGTGACTGATGAACTTGTTCAAAGTGTTGACCAAAAAGTGCACGAAAGACATCACTTCACAATATCAGAGCTGCCATGTGATTTTTCCAAAATTTTTCAAATTGTTTTGTACGAGATCATTACTGGTAGGCTAGGTTATCGTACGTTTTGTGCGAGATGGGTGCCAAAAATGCTTAGCGATGTGAACAAAATGCAGAGAATGGGATCAGCTTTGACATTCTTGCAGTGTTACAGCAAAGTTGAGGATGCGTTTGTTGACCATACTGTGACGGATGATGAAACGTGGGTTCAATTCTTGAATGGCAAATGCAAAGAGCAGTCAAAGCAGTGGAAGCACACACATTCACCAAAGAATCCCCGAAAGTGCAAACAAACATTTTCACAGAAAAAGCTGATGGCAACCATTTTCTGGGATCGGAGGGGAGTTCTTCCGACTGACTTCATGGAACCAGAAACCACAGTAATGGCAGAGAGGTACTATGAAACACTAAGAAAATTGCACAGGGCAATTCAGAATAAAAGGAGGGGGATGCTGACGTCAGGCTTGGTGCTCTTCTATCTTCCACGACAGCTTGTGGCAACACATAAGGGCTGCTGGAGCAGGTTTCGTTAGGTGTTCAACTACCTTTCATATAGCCTGGACCTAGCACCAAGCCATTATCACATGTTCACCCACACAAAAACCTGTTTGGGGTCACAGCGCTTCAATGACAATGAAGGGTTGAAAAATGGCGTCCAATCATGGCTGAGCTCCTAGGCGACAACCTTCTTTGATACATTAATACAAAAGCCCATAGCCTGATACGACAAGTGTCTCACTTTAGCGGGTGACTATGTTGAGAAGTAGTCTAGACCTGTAAGTATGCAGAGATGCCAACTTTTATGGATTTTCCGTAGTTTGTACCAGAGTTGGGTAAAATTGTAATTGGATTTATCGGTAATACATTACAGCGTAATGGTAATAGGAACAAGAACTTAGCATTACCATTACATGGCAATGGTGAACTGGTCATTAGAATTACATGGTAATTGTAATGAAATGTAGCAGTTACCCATTATAATCGTAATGGTTAACTATATGTTGGTAATTAACCAATAACTTATGGGTAACAATACAACGTGAATAAATCAGCAACCAGTACACCCTTACATGTTGTGTAGGTTATTTGACAATTGTTCCACACCTCGGACCTCAAATGCGTACGTAGGTATTGGAGATTGTACGTGTATGACATGAGTAGTTGCCCCGTCTTCGCCGTAAGTAAAGGGATTCGAACGAAATAATACATGTGAAGTAAGTACGAATGGGATGTTTATTTCGGTTAGAGATACTCATTTCGTCCGTCTCCAGTTCAGTATTCTCGTCCATTACATACGTTTCACTGTCCAAAATAATTACCCCACTATAGCCACAAGCACATATTAGCACTACACTCACAGTTCAGCAACTCAGGGTGTACTGCTGAATATTACAGAAATTTGCGAACTCTTGACATTTGTGCCGTACTTCTCAAGTGTTGTTGTCCATTACTTGCCCAAAACGAACACTGGACTAGCAAGCGACTGACTCCTTTACAGTGTATACTTCACGACAGGACCTGAACCTTCTGGAATATTCTTGATTTACATAAAGCTCTCCAACTTCCCTTTGCGTGATCATTCTGGAATATTCTACAAATGTCTAACCCATTTTTGCCGCTTCTGGAACATTCTACACGACACTTCGGTCTTTGTCTGCTATGTTACATGGCCGACTTTTCTGGACAGCTTTTGGCACACGTACATTTCTATAAACTATTAGTATGTAATTATTATTTGTAAATTGTGTAATTTCATTACCAAATAATTCCATCGCATTTGAATGGCATTATTAAATAATTGAATTATATCCTCTTCATTGTAATGCATTACAGATTAATTCCGTTACCTTGTACAAACTATACTTGGGATTACCTTGTAATGCACTACATGTTAATTGTAATCTGTACTTCCATTACTTTGTAATGCATTCCTGCCCAGCTCTGGTTTGTTCAGATTTTCACTCCATCTTACGGTTTTACGGGTCACCCAAAAAAAACTACGGAAAAGCCCATGCATGCAATTTTTTATTTTTTAGCATCTTTTGGTCAAAAAAACGCATATTACAAGTAGTCCCTATACGCCTTTTTCTGTTCTGACTTCCCCTGCCAATGGAGGCGAAGCTTCTCATATGCTCTTTGTCACGTGATTCCCTGTACATTCATTTGAGAGTGGCATGCACAAAAGAGTGGGAGCTCAGCTCTGCGCCTTTTGCGAATTCTTTACATTGATTACATGTGGCTTCGTGCTTGTGAAATTCCGGTGCAGATGTTTTAACCCTTTCCACTCGACTCTCGGGTGACACCCGACATTACAAAATCGTCGAATAGCTCGTGTGACAACGACGCCTCTACAGCTGGCATGTCAGTGCTTGCAAGACATTTCTTGTTGTAAATGAATTTATGGCACCTCTATTCATATTATACTGTGAAATTAACTTTTTTACTGGTCTTATAGAGGTTATTATTCAAAAAGTTGGTGGTCAAATTTTCGAACTAAAGCCTAGTTCGTCATCAGGACTACGTCACTGGAGTAGTTTGCTGCCACTCAGTTGGAAGAGTCCAACCGCAATTATCGTTAATTGTGGTACTTCTTCTTCTTGCTATTTCAATCCCTTCTTCTAGTTTCCTCTTTACTAAGTTTGACTGGTGGGGTTGGACTCTTCTAACTGAGTGGCAGCAACTACTCCAGTGACGTAGTCCTGATGATGAACTAGGCTTTAGTTCGAAAAATTTGACCACCAACTTTTTTGAATAATAACCTCTATAAGACCCGTAAAAAAGTCAATTTCACGAACATTTCTTTTTTACTGAATGGAGAAAAGGAATGCCATCGGCGTGTCGGGTGTCACCCCACCATGCCGATGACACCTCTATAGCTCGCATGTCAGGGCTGGCAACCCAAAGCTGAACTTTCATTACTAAGTTGTGTCTCTACTGCAGAAATATATATATAATTTTTAAATAAAAGTATATTTTGGAACTTATTCATTTCATTAAAAAGTGTTATAAACGATTCTGGGATTTTAAAATATTTTTGATATACTGAAAAAGTTACTGAAGGTTGAAGCAGTTTGACTGAAAACTTCAGATTTTTTTACTGATGACCCCTTTCTCAAGTTGGTATCTCTGAGTATGATTCATATACAATAACATATTTTGTGCTCACTGCTCGTTTTCTTCACACCCACTGGAGGTTGGTATCTGAATAGCCTCACATATTATTAAACCAATCATTCCACACCTGTCTTCAAAAGCACAGTAAAAATAACAACAACAAATAGTGAAATAGTATAAACATCTTAAAAAATGTAAAGTATTTTAATGATGCAATGTTTTTTAGTATTAAAAGCTTGACAAGTCCAATTAGAACGTTTGCAGTAATGTTTTATATCAACCATAGTCCTGTACGAAGATTTTGAATATACAGTCAAACCTTGATTTAACGAACTTCAAGGGACCAACAATCTTGTACGTAAAATCACGGAATTTGCTAAATCGAGGGAAGCTTTTCGAATGAAACATTCAAATTAAGCTTGTGTTCAAAATAGAATATGTAAGCAGCTATGTTGTCTTTCTTTCAGTGACTATGTTCTCTTTCTTGCAGTGACTAACTTTCCTAGTACTACTTGTATTCATCCAAAGTCTATCCGTAAACAAGCTGTGCTGCTTAATTTAAGCTGTAGATTTAACACTGAGAAGAAAAGAAAAAAAAAGTGTGATTTAGCAAAGAATTCCGGAGGTTCAGGAATGGATACACACCATGTGTGTATCCTGACTTCACAGATTGCTATTGTTTTGTCTGGGAGCCTTTCATTTTCCAGCTTCCAACTCATGCAAGAAAACGTTGCGCTCCTTTGGAACTTGTTGGTCATTTGCTTCCTCCTGTAAGAAGCTTACGCTTGATAGTCACAGGAAAGTGATTTATGATTCCGTTAAGCTGTGTCGCAGATGGTGTTCTTTGAAATGCTGGTTAACTGCATGCGTAAAATTTTCCTGTTATGCGAAGCTCTCTTTCTAGCTGACTTTTAACATGAAAATGCTGGTTAACATGGTTTTGTGGTTTAAAGAAAAATAAAAATGTTTGCTAAATTGAGGAAATGTGTTCGTTAAATCGGGAAATGCCAAGCATTAATTTCAATGTGGTTCCGTCCGGACCACAAAAAATGTACGTAAAATCGTGGAATTCGTTAAATTGCAGTCCGTTAAACAGGGGTTTGACTGTAATCTCTCCAATGCTTCATTCTCAGGGTCGTCCATCTACTGACTTCCTCTTCTGTCACTTTTCTTCCACCAATGCAAGGTTAGAAGCAAACTTATAACCACAGCTCGTTGAAGCACTTTCAGAGGAATATTTCTTCCTTCCTCAACAACATATTGTATTTCAAAAATGTTTGACTTGAAAAAATTACCTATATACTTTCTGCTGGGTCAGTCCAGCCATCATCATCTAATGATCTCACCCATCATCATCTGATGATGGCTGGTCTGACCCAACAGAAATGCATACAGGTAATTTTTTCAAGTTTAACATTTTTTAGAATAGAGCATGTGATGTGGAAGGAAGAAATATTCCTGCGGAAGCACCCAAAGGAACTGTGGTTGTAGGTTTATTTCCGACCTTGCGTCGATGGAAGAAAAGCAACGGAAGAGGACGTCCTTGGATGGATGACCTTGAGGATGAAGCGATGGTGAGATTATATTAAAAAAAATTTGTACAGGACTGTAGTTATTATAAAACATTATTGCAAAAGCTCTAATCTGACTCATCAAGCTTTTAATGCTGAAATAGCATGTGAAGAACAGAAATGTCCTCATGAAAATACTTTAATATTTTCAAGGTATTTATATTATTACACCATGTAACAAATTGTACAATCACTGATTATGGATATTTTCAAGACGTGCAAAGCATAATATAACCAAGAAAGAGATTTGAAAAAAATATTGCATTTTATACTTTAGTATAAGAGATTTAGTGAACTATGTTGTATGTGTGAGCTTCCGGAAGTTCACATGTTATGAACTGTGTAAATAACATTTAAATTAATTTTTTGATGTATGTCAGTGTATTCCTAATCCTGAAGTGATCTCCATGTATTTTCTCCTGAAGATTTCTTCTATTTTTAAACCAATGATTGAACACCTGTCTTCCAAAGTACGATCAACAATAACCCAGAAGAAGAGGTTTGAGGAAGAGAAGAAAATGTTGCACGTTTACTTTAGTATAAGAGATTTAGTGGAGTACACTGTTAGTGAGCTTCCGAAATCTTGGTAAGTTCGTGTGCAACGAACTGTGTAAACAGAGACTGTAATATGTATAATGAGTAAAACATTTGGTGCTCTCATTATTAAGACGCACTTACAAGAAGTTCTATGTTTTTAAGTTAGTTACATGAACTCACCCACTGAAAACACATTTAGTACGTCATTTCTGTATGAGCTGACCAACCCCTCAGGTACAGATGCAGTATTTACATATTAAAATAGAAGTCAGTAAAACTCAGTAGCCCTTACATTCACAAGCATAAAGAACAATTAATTAAAGCATGCTAAATAATTAACTGAAAGTTGCATCTTAACTAAGGGAATGGTCAAAACTCAAACCTGGTATATAGTGCTGCTGCCAGCACTTTCGGAAGCACCAGCAGCTTTTCTTAGGCAGATTTCTGCAACAAGTCAACACCACAACAAGAAGTGAACTTATTCCAAGTGTGCAAACCATCAAAAAAAGGTAGGGCGTGTTCAACTACTTATTACGGGCAGTGCTTACGCATCGACAAGATCATCCGATCTTCGCAATACGTATGCATGTGGCATATGATCTTATCGATACGTATGCATCGTATTGATACGTGTGCACGTAGCATACAGTCTTATCAATACATACACAGTTGTATCAGAATAATGTAACCACCTACCTAATACTGGGAATAACCACCCTTGGCCCGGATGATAGTGGCAAAACGGCATGGTATGGACACAATGAGGCCCTGGAAGGCACACATGCCCATTTGGACTGCAGCGGAACACGGAGGTCCCGGAGATGATGTGGTTGTGGTTCGGCACGTTGAACCTGTCGATCCAAATAGTCCCACAAGTGCTCTATGGGGTTGCGGTCAGGCGATTTCGCCGCCCAAGGGAGAACGGAGGCATCGCTGTTGTGTTCCTGGAACCAGTCATGCACCCCTTAGCGACATGGCACAACGCATTGTCCTGTTGGTATATACCATCACTATCTGGGTAAACGTGCAACATGAAGGGATGCATGTGGTCAGCGGAGGATGGACAGGTAGACATTGGCATTCAGGGACCCATCCAGTGGTACCAGCGGTCCCAGATCATACCAGGAAAACATCCCCCAGATATGCACACTGCCACCACTGGCCTGTACTTGACCGACAAGCATGTATGAGTGTTGGTTCTCATGTAAGGGTTACCCACCACTGACCATCACTTCTGTGGAGTAGAAACCTCGAGTTGTTGGAGAAGGCAACCTTTTTCCACTGTCCAATGATGATAGTCCCGTGTGAACTGCAGGCGTCATTGCCGATGGGTGAACATGGGCACCTTGACCCATGCATAGCAGGGTTCACTCTACTGTTATCAGGGACATGTACCTTAGTGCTGCACCTTAGCAGGGTTCACTCTGTTATCAGGGACATGTACCTTAGTGCTGCACTAAGGTATCATATGAATATGATAAGCAGGGTTAGCAGGGTTCACTCTACTGTTATCAGTGTCAGTGAGGTAGCAGGTTTCACTCTACTGTTATCAGGGACATGTACCTTAGTGCTGCACCTTAGCAGGGTTCACTCTACTGTTATCAGAGACATGTACCTTAGTGCTGCACCTTAGCAGGGTTCACTCTACTGTTATCAGAAACATGTACCTTAGTGCTGCATTGTTAATTTGCGTTGTCAATTGCTGCACTGTTGCACGTCGATTGCCAGTCGGCGAAGGCGATGCTCTTCTCTGGCACTGATAGCCTTTGGGGCTTCACAGTTATGATGTCAGGAGGTACTCGATGTGCCAGCTGTCCATTTTTGGTACACCCTTACTACAGCACCTCACGAACAGCCCACAAAGTCTGCTGTTTGTGATGTTTCCACCCTTGGCGTGGTAGCCAATGATCATTCCTTTTTGAACATCCGTTAAATCACTACTTCTGCCCGTTGTACTCATGGGACACACTATGGATCATCTTTCCTGGCCGGCCACTCATATATCCCCATGTAGTTGACATGTGCATTCCGTGATGCTTCTGCGTGGGTACACTGTGATTCCAGCGGTGGTCATATTATTATGATACGTCCGTATATGCACGTAGTAGGTAATTCACCAGGGCTTAACTTTTTATGTTTTGCACACTCAAAATAAGCTCACTTCTTTTTGTGGTGTTGACTTGTTGCAGAAGTCTGCTTAAGGAAAGCTGGTGCTTCCAAAAGTGTTTGCAGCAGCACTACATACCAGGTTTGAATTTTGACCATTGTAAGTTAATTATTTTTAGCATGCTCTTTTATATTTAGTGTGTTTTAATTAATTGTTCTTTCTGCTTGTGAATTGTAAGGGGTACTGAGTTTTACTTATCTCTATTTTATATGTGCATATCATGTCCGTAACTAAGGGGTGGTTGGCTCAAACAGAAATGACATGCTAAATGTGTTTTCAGTGGGTGAGTTCATGTAACTAACTAAAAAATATAGAACTTCGTGTGAATAAAGTCATTTATTACTTCTTGTTCATAGAAAAAAACAACTTCACGCTGTATTCTTTATATGCTTTTGTAACAAATAATGCTGTTATAATTATGTTTATTACATTACAGTGGTTGTCTAAGTTGCATTGCTTGTTAGCTTTCATTTTTACACTCAGTGGTCAAATTGCAGGATATCTACTGGTCATGAAAATCATAAAAGTCACGAATTTTGCTTTGGGGTCATGATTTTTTTTTTTTTTTTTAGTAATTGTTCATTTGCTGACAAAAATCTTAAGTAATTCTCCATACCCTGGCCACATAAGGAATAGGTGTTGATCATAGGTGTTGTTTCCATCTAATGATTTAAGTGCCAAAAAAAGGGGGCATTTGTTCGCTTCTCCACAAGGGAAACTGATACAGCTAAAAATCTTTTAGCATGGAATTACATGTACCTAATGTTGCTTACAAAATTTTGAGATCAATTTAGCAATTTAAATTATGCTACTTATGGAGTCAGGATATTTTTTAGGTTGTAAATGTTAAAGAAGGGCATGTAATGAAGTGTTGTAGCAAAATGGTGAGTATTTCAACTTTTTTAAGCACACTCGAAGTATGATGAGTGGATTTTTATTACTAGCAGAACAGTAATAAAATCTACTTTTTCTGCAAGAAAAAAAGAGGGGCATGGTGTTCCCTCTCTTTAATGTGTGTGGAGCAGTTGTTCTGGCCTTAAAGTTTTTCCCAACTCATTCGCCAAATTCAGTTGTTGTTGGGGTTTTTTTTGCCAAAATGGAAGAAACTTGACGAGATTTTCATCCAGCAGTGGATTGATTTGATAATGGTTGAAAACAGAAATTAAGTGACGGTCACTATTTTCACGAAATGCAATGACTTAATCCAAAATGAGAGACAAAAATTAGTGTCCGTAGCAAAATGGCGCCAGCCGTTTAAATATCAATCCATCAGCAGATTCTGCTCTGGCTTTTCTATTTCTGTATAAACTAGTTTCCAAAATTCTGGCCACGATTTGCACTCCACTAATGTTATTTTCTGAATCCTTAAGGTATGTTCCTACAGCACCTGTTGGGTCAATCCCCCTTCCGTTCCTCCATACACTCTAGAGCACTCCATAAATGGTGGGGTAAGATTATAGAAGCTAGAGGGATTAGATCTCTTTCCCCATTCAACGTTCAAGTTTAAACCTGAGTCAATTGTGATGTCTACGGCATTTCCCCAAGGCCATAAACATTAGTTTCCCACTGATGCCCAAAGTGTTGTTGGTGTGAACAATTCACTTGATGCTATGATTTTTCAAGCGACAAAAGCAGCTAACTTTCTTTAGCATTTTGCTACAGCATTTTTTGAGCCAGCTTAAACTCTGGTTGACAATGATGATGATGATATAATTTTTTTTTTAGAAATGGTCATGAAAATTTCTTATTTGTCATGAAATTGTGTTTTTCAAATTTGATGGACACCCTGAATTATTATATACACCCCGTTAACAATATGCAAAGCAGAAGTAAGCGTCAGTTGTTGCCACATATCCAATCATTGGGACACTGAAACTGGCAATGCCTATAAATGGAGGTCTCTATGCATTAGAAATCAGTTACAGAAAAGTAAGACCAGGTAGTAGCTGTGAGAAAAGCCAGTTGTCCAATCATTGCAACTACTGAACTCTTGTAATTAATGACCATGGTTTCCTCCAATTACCGTCGGTAACAAAAATCGTAAAAGAATTCTTGAAATCGTCATCACACACGTAAGTTACGTTGAAAAATTATGAGCCGGACGTTTCGGTAGCGACTTCTACCTTCATCAGCCATGGAATGAGACACGTGGTAAAAGCGTCAGTTGTTGCCACATTTCAAAATCGCTTTCCAAATAATAGGCATGTTAAAAGGTGCGTCAGTATTGCAGGTGTTAGGGGTAAGGTAAATTTCAATGCTTTCACGGTATCTGAGGGCATGCCGATTGCTGAATGAGGCGATTCGCTCAACATTGTGCGGATCGGGAGCCGCGGACGCATCGCTGATGGTTGAAATTGAAAGGGAGGTGGAAGGGCTACCTTTCTTAACATCAGCGATATGCTCCATCAAACGCCGGTTTATGCTGTGGTAAGTACTACCAATATAGTGGGTGACACCTGTGGAAGTGTTGATAGGGATAGAGTAGACACCTTGTAAATCTAGGGGTTTATTGAGATCTTTGTCCTTAAGGATGAGTTTGAGAAGATGTGGAGGTGGTTTGACTGCAATCCTGTAGCCAAAAGACTTGAAAATAGAGCAAACTTTATGAGTGAAGGACAGGCTAAAGGGCAAAGTGCCAACAAACTGATGGGTGGTGGAAGGTTCAGGCAGTAAACTAGATCTATTCTGTGATTCAAACCTCTTAATTAGTCTATGTAATAAGAGGGGTGGAAAGCCATGCAATTTGCCAATGTTGATTATGTTCTGATATTCTAGTTGAAGAGCAGAATGGCTGTTGCAAATAAGGTTGGCACGGTGAATGTATGACTTTAGAGCAGACAGTTTGTATTTTCCAAAAGTGCGAGAATGGTTAGGAATGATATTATGGGTGGCAGAAGGTTTTCTGTAAACAGAGAGGCCAAGTGAGAAGTCTGGGTTGATGTTGATGTTAACATCCAGAAAACTAACTAATATTATTGTCGATCTGTTCTTGAGAAGAAAATTTTATATGCGGGAATTTTGATATGGAGGACATGAGTTCAAACAGAGAGTGTTTTTGGTGTGGCCAAATAATGAAGATGTAGTCCACATACCTTAACCAAATGATGGGTTTTAAGAGGGATGGGGCAACAATTAATGTTTCAATATTCTGCAAATAAATTTCAGCAAGTAAGGGGGAAAGAGGAGAGCCGATAGGTATTTATTTGCAAAATATTGAAACATTAATTGTTGCCCCATCCCTCTTAAAACCCACCATTTAGTTAAGGTATGTGGATGACATCTTCATTATTTGGCCACACCAAAAACACTCTCTGTTTGAACTCATGTCCTCCATATCAAAATTCCCGCATATAAAATTTTCTTCTCAAGAACAGATCGACAATAATATTAGTTAGTTTTCTGGATGTTAACATCAACATCAACCCAGACTTCTCACTTGGCCTCTCTGTTTACAGAAAACCTTCTGCCACCCATAATATCATTCCTAACCATTCTCGCACTTTTGGAAAATACAAACTGTCTGCTCTAAAGTCATACATTCACCGTGCCAACCTTATTTGCAACAGCCATTCTGCTCTTCAACTAGAATATCAGAACATCATCAACATTGGCAAATTGCATGGCTTTCCACCCCTCTTATTACATAGACTAATTAAGAGGTTTAAATCACAGAATAGATCTAGTTTACTGCCTGAATCTTCCACCACCCATCAGTTTGTTGGCACTTTGCCCTTTAGCCTGTCCTTCACTCATAAAGTTTAGTCTATTTTCAAGTCTTTTGGCTACAGGATTGCAGTCAAACTACCTCCACATCTTCTCAAACTCATCCTTAAGGACAAAGATCTCAATAAACCCCTAGATTTACAAGGTGTCTACTCTATCCCTATAAACACTTCCTCAGGTGGCATGACAATTCATAGAAAATGCATAAGAAATGAGAAAGAACAGTAGTAAAGTTTAAGAAGTACATACCTACCTTCAATCAATTCAAGTACAAAGAATAGCTAGGAAAAAAGTAAATAGCCTCTCTGGTGGCGCAGTGGTCTAAGCGATGGCTTCTGATCATTCGTCCGAGATGGGTCCGGATTCGAATCCCAGTGAGGCATAGATGTTGTGTTTGTCTTATGGCTCTGGCTCTCTCACTTCCCTGGAGTCGGTGGCCCTAAATTAGAGACGGGCGACTGTTTATAGCCCATTGAGTTGCTCACAGTGGTCGTTAAGCCTCCAATCAAAAAAAAAAAAAAAAGTAAATAGGATTTCTGCATTTGTTGTCTTTAAGGCAGTATTATTTTTGAAAACAGCAGCTCCGCCCCAGTGGCATAGTGGTCTAAGCTTTGGCTTATCACCGTTCATTTAAGTAGATCTGGGTTCGAATCCCAGTGAAACATGGATGTTGTGGTTGTACCTAAATTAGGGACGTGGAACTGCTTATAGTCCATTGAGTCGCTCACAGTGTTCGTTAAACCCCCAAACAAACAAACAAAAAGAGCAGCCATAGGTTTTGTCTGGGCTTTAACTTTGCTGAGAAAATGATGTTTTTTGATGCAATATGACATGAGCCAGAGTAAAACTCACCATGTTTAATTCAAAAATTACAATTGCACCGTGAACAAAATGCATGTTGCTTCGGATGCTAAAGGTGCTTGCAAATGTGGCTACTAAACAGGGTAAGAAGTGTTGAAATTTTGTTCAGCAGTTTTCATTTTCTCTCTTGTGCTTTACATCACTTGGCATTTCAGTTCACTTGACAAAAAAGAACTTCATAAATCACAAGCAGTATTGTGTTGAACTTTAATGCACTAAAATTAACACTACACCATAGCCACAATTAGCAAAAAAAAAAAAAAAAAAAAATGTTTGACACTTCATCTCGCACGAATGGCAAAAAATGGGTTGCACTTCTTTTGTCTCACATGAATTCACGAATAGTGAGAATATACTGTACTTGGCTTGGTTTCAATTTTTTTTTTTGCTTGGTTTCATTTTTTTTTTATGTGCAGTAGCTGTGGACACATCTATTTCCATTACTGACTTTCATTTTATTATTATTTCATGAATTGCCCTTATTTGCTCCCTTTCCCTCACCCCATCCTTTGGCATCATTTACATTTGCCCTAGCTTCTAAGAACTGAAATCATATTTTAATTTTTTCTATCATTTGCCATAGTTTTTAATTTTAATTTTGTTTCAGAGTTGAAGAAATATTCTCATAATACGTGGTAAATACATCATGATAATTAACACAGCAATCGGACATCGCCGAATTGACTACACCACAGCCACAATTAGCAATTGTCCGATTGCTGTGTTAATTATCATGACGTATTTATCACGTATTTATGAGAAGAATATTTCTTCAACTCTGAATACCTAAACAACTGGAGATTTTCTTAACAACACTAGATGGCAACAGAATCTGCATAAATCTGAACGCGGTTGGAGAATATTCCGATGCTCTCAACACACAAATACTTGTGAATTCACCATTGTGGGTGGTGCAACGGATAGCGCGCTCGAACGGAAATCAGGAGATGCTGGTTCAATTCCTGCTCCACGACGATGAAATTTTCAAGTTTTCTGATGTGATTTAATTCACGTGTGAAACAGTAATTACAGTCAATTCAGCGATGTCCGATTGCTGTGTAAATTCTCATGCTTAATTTTGTTGTTTTAATTTAAAGAACTTTGATCATTATATTTCATAACATCTATTCTATGTGTAATTTTCGTAAAATCACAAAATTGTGATTGTAACAGTGAAAGTGCAACTAAATTATGTTCTGCTTTTTACAGTGATCGCATGTCCATTGAGCTGTTCTCAAACTGGTTCGGAGAAGAAATGATCGTTGAGTGGTTTTACATGGCGTCAGATGTGTCCCATCAGTACATAATTAAAGCTGTCAAAGCTGATACAGTAAGAATGCATTTTTTCACTTTTTGCTCAAAGCATGTAGTTTTCATGTTTAACAAACAAATGGTTATTAAATTAAAGACCTTGCAGCAATAGTGGGTTAACTCACATTTTGTAAGAACGTAGAAAATGAACTCTAACATGTCCATGTATGTTAGTCCAGTCACCAGTTTCCTTTAAGTTCATTTTCTCCATTTTTACAAAATGTGTTTAGCCCACTATTGCCGTAAGGTCTTCAATTTGAAACCTGGTAATGCTTGTGCTACAACTCAACTTCATAGTTGATTTTCTGTATGGTAAAGTTGAAGGCATATTACTGATGTATAAATGAACTTTTGTACCTGTTTTAGCAAAGTTTTAACAGATATTTGTTATATCAGATCTGTTTGTAATCCGGGTGTAGTCCGGAATTCTGGGTTTTTGTCACATTCTAAACCCGAAAAATCTGGGTTTTTAAGTTTTAGAAGAATTTGAGATTCCTCAGTCATTTTTCATATCTAAAAATGCTACGAAGTGATAATCAAAAGTTCCTTTCGAGTTCCATTTTCTTTGGGAATTACAGTGTTTGGTTCAAAACACTGCCTTTCCACGTGGATGGTGAATGTACACAATTTATGGCACCTTGAGAGTTTGTTTTGCTATCAAGCAAGCTTTCAAGATAACAACAGCATGTTGGAAGGAAGGCTTTTTTTTTTCATCATTTTGGAAGTTGCATTTATATCAAATGATCTTATTATACATATTAGATTCAGTTAATCCAATGAGCTACATTTAGAAATTGAATGGAAACCACTGTAGGCTTCAAGTAGAATTGATCTTCATAGACTGCTCAGTACTTATGTATAATATGAAGTGTGAGATTTGACTTCAAAAGTACCATGTCTGAAGGTTTTTTGGACATGAAAGAAAATTTGGTACAAGGAAAGATGCGAGATTCAACTGTACAGGCACGAGTGCCTATTTGTTGTGTGACTAGTTAATCCATGTGTGATATATAAATAATAAGCATTATGCAGAAACAAGCAAAACCCGAAGAAAGAATTTTTTTTATAAAATATAATGAAGAGGAAAAATAAAACAAATAAAAGCCAAGAACAAATCTGAAACCAAACCAAACGAACTTCAAGAGTTCGAAGCAAACAAGCTCCGGAGCAAGCAAAGCCAAAAAAAAAAAAAAAAAAAAAAGAAGAAGAAGAAAATATGCGAACAGAAGAACACAGAGATGTAGACCAATCACAGATTCCTTTAATGGCTTCGTCAGGGGCAAGCATGAAGAAAATCACTAACTTTTCCACAAAGACCAGAAACGTGTGGGTTTCTGCCAAACTAGTTTGCTTTTTGAACTATTTTTTTTTTTATTTAAAAAAAAATTATTAGGATGAACTCGCGAAACTGCGAACAAGTTGACTGCAAACAAGCCATCGACTGAAGGAGCGAGGTGCCGTTAGGTGGCAAGTAGGCAACGCATACATGAGAAGCTTCGCATCAGGATGCGTTGGGCAGTTATCCAAAGTTAATAAAATTTTGCAGTCATTGGACAAACCAACAGACTTACAATGTGCCCGGCTTCAGATAAAACTGGTTTCGGAACCAATCCATGCAAAATTATCTTGTGATCCAGGCCCGTTTATTCACCTTGTAAACTGCAGGAAAAACTTTACACCTTTAAAGCATCTGGGCCTAGTACTTTTTCCCGATAACCAACAATTTGCATTTGTGAGTTTCAGCTGCGTTGGCACATGCGAGAACTGTGAGACGTTCTTTTTAGTCCTTTACACCGGAAGGTGCCATCTCTTCTACTGTAAGAAATGATTTCCTCAGGATGTATCTCCAAAATAGGGAAGTTTTGTCCACATTATGGACCTGTTCTGGTGATAACTTTTCATTGAAAATCATATCTGCAAATACTTCACAAAAATCTCTGCACTTTCATGGTCAGCAGAAGCCTGTTTGCCGCAAATATTCAAAAGTCGTAAACCATGACACTTCTTAAATTCATTGAACCAACCCGCTGAATAATCGCAAAATGTTTGAATTGAAAGTTCCTTGTGAAAAACTTTGGTCTGGGCCATGATTATGGAGCGATCCAGAGGAACCCTTTCGCTAAGCCACTGCCTTATCCATTCCATTAAAACCTTGTCTGCATCCACATTCTTTGATTGATGTTAATTTTTTTGCTGACTCATTAGACTAGGCACATCACTGTCCGCAAAAAGAAAAAACAACTTTAATATTGATGCCTTTTGTTTTATGAGGTTGTAAATTTTGGATTTTCCAATTCCATATTCTTCGATCAATCTCTTTACTGATGTACCGCTGTCCAGCTTTTTCAACAATTCAACCTTTCTTGCATCTACCCGCATCCTGATATCCTGGCCTTTTTGACATTACACATGACATGATGAGATTTTTGCAGCACCGCAGAATAAATATGAACCACAGAGCATCGACCAACAAAACAAAGTGATTGACCTAATTTTCCAAAATGAAGTGGGTCTCCGCACTCTTTCTTCCTCTCTTCACAGGGAAGTTGCGAGTATTCCCGACCAGCCTATGACATCACACCAATGATCAATGAATAGTGTAGTGAAGATTTTTTGGCTTTCTTTCGAAAGCAGTCACCAGCGCAAGGGAGAATAGCGACATCTTCAGCTGAAAAGGGAAACGCTTCTCTTGGAGAAACCGGTCTTCGACTTTGACTCTGACAGACAATAATGCCTCTGTTATTCTGGAAAGGAAGAGGCTTTGAGTTTCTGCTGACTGTTCCTATGGGGGGAAGATAGGGAGGGAGGAGGGTGAAGTTGGATGTCTGCCTCAAACAGTGAGAAAGGAAAATGTATCTTGAATTGTTCTAGACTGCTGTTTTGAATACGTATATGTACATACGACGGAGAGCTTGAAGGGTATGAACGGTCAGCTGGGGATGACTGAAATACGAGGCTGAACTTCGGCATGGAACACCTGGACCTCAAGGTCAAGTAATATCGCAAAAGGAAAGCAATTGAAAACAACCAGAGCCTGAAGAGAGCAAAAGGACATCTCAGTAAGGGAAGAAAACAGATTATGGCTCTGAAAAAAGAAGATGGTTCTGTAACAAGAAATTGAAGCGAAATTTTCACAAGGGTGAAAGATTTCTATTCTAAACTATATGAAAGGGATGATACATCTATTCTAGACATTACGACAGGTACCAGTGCCAAATTCCCTCCAATCCTCCCTGCAGAAGTTACATATGCAATTAAGAACATGAAATGGGGAAGAGCTCTAGGAGAAGATGGAATTACCATGGACATTATACAGGAAGCAAGTGGAGAAATTGATACTATACTCGCCCAAGTTTTCACCAGATGTCTTAATGAAGGGAAGATTCCTGAGGATTGGAACAATGCTACAATGATCTTGCTCTATAAAAAAGGGGACATTCAGGATCTCAGGAACTACAGGCCCATCAGTCTCTTTTCAGTGGTTTATAAAATCTTCACTAAGGTTTTTTCACATCGCTTGAAGGTAACACTAGACATGGCCCAACCAAGAAAAGGAGCTGGATTCAGGAGTGGCTACAGCACTATAGATCAGATCCATGTACTGAGAGAACTAATTGAAAGAACAAAAGAATATAAACTCCCATTATGCATGGCTTTTATTGACTATGAAAAGGCCTTCGATTCCGTGAAACCATCAGCAGTAACAATGGCTTTGAAATCCTGCGGTATTGAAGATGCATACATTAGCATTATTAATAACATCTATGAAAATGCAAGTGCAAAGGTTCGGATATTTGAGGATACAGCACAAATAAGAGTTCGAAAGGGAGTGAGACAAGGTGACACCATATCTCCCAAGCTCTTTAATGCCACATTGGAAAATGTCTTTCAATCACAGGGAAAACAAAAGGATTAAGATTAATGGAGATTACTTAACTCACCTTCGTTTTGCTGATGACATAGTCATCTTTGCAACTACCCCTTCAGAGCTGCAGAGTATGATCCAAAAACTTGCTGACAACAGTAAAGAAGTGGGATTAAAAATGAACTTTCAGAAGACAAAAGTGATGTACAATGCTTTCACAAGAACCGAAGATTTAGCGATTGATGACGAAAAGCTTGAGACAACCGATTCCTACATTTATCTTGGGCAGCAGATATCAAGTGAGGGTCACATTGATGAAAAAATTAATCGGCGTATAAAACTTGGATGGAGAGCTTTTGGAAGAAAGGGTACAATTTTTAAAAGCAGTATGCCAGTATGTCTCAAAAGAAAAGTGTTTAATCAATGCATCCTTCCAGTGCTTACGTATGGAGCCGAGATATGGACCCTAACTAAAAAAGACATACAAAGACTGCAGACAACTCAAAGAAGCATGGAGAGATGCATGCTTGATGTAGCCAGGAAAGATAAGAAGAGGAACTTGTGGATAAGGAAATGACAGGAGTGGACGACATCACGACCAGAGTGAAATCACTGAAATGGCAATGGGCTGGACATGTTGCCAGAAGAACGTACCACCGATGGACAACCGAAATTTTAGACTGGATTCAGAGGGACAGGAAAAGACCCAGAAGAAGACCCCACGGGAGATGGGTGGATGAAATTCGAAAGTTTGCGGGAGTGACATGTAGGTGACAGGCCCAAGACAGACAATTGTGGAAGAGGCTTGGAGAGACCATCCAGCAGTGGGTTGATAATGGATGATGATGATGATGATGATGATGATGATATACATACATACAGCAGTTGCTCTGGCTTCTTTAAAGTTTTCGCCAAATTCAATTTCATTTTACTTAAGTGTTAAAGATAGTACAAAAAGGTAATTGCCAATGTTTTCACCAAAACTTTTTTCCATTGCCAAAACGATTGGGTTTTTTTTCGCAAATTGCGATCTATAACGCGACCTCTGTATATATTTATATATCGGCACTGAGCTCAGAGTTTCCGGGTTTTTTTGTTTCGCCTCAAAATCATCCTTGTTATACAGGGTGTTTCACTCACTACGTTACCTGGCATTTTTGCAATAACTGTAAGAGGAATTAAGATACCGTTACGAAATTCGAACTGGACTTACCTTAGGCTGTGAGAAACAAACGAAAGCGATACGTAGTAGCACCGGCGTTGTGGGCGTGGTCAGAGAGAATTGGCGGTGCTAGTGTATCGCAACATCACCTGCTGGACGAGTGGGCGTCTGACAGTGTACTGAGTCTGCCGACACCGTATGGTCGTTGTTTTGCCGCTCGTGGAACAGTACGGTTGTATGTGTGTTGCCGACGTTGTAATGAACCGGTATACTCTAGAGGAGCAAGTGTATATTGTGCGAAAGTACTGGCAGACTAAATCGTTGTAGTCGTGTCAAAAGAATTCGTTAAGAGGTTTGGAAGTTGGAAACCACCATCAAAGCCCTGCTGGGCCTCCATTTTGGTCATATCACGGAAATTGGAAACAACAGGAAGTTTGTGTGATGCTCATGGAAGAGGTCGACGGCAAATGCCAGAAGAAATGGTCGAGAATGTGAGGCAGCGGTTATTGCTGTCTCCCAAAAAGTCCCTAGGACGTCTGTCACAGGAAACTGGCTTATCCACAAGCACTGGTTACAGAGCTGCAAAAAAAGGTAACCTTCACGCATTGAAAACTCCATACCACGTGAAAAGGTGGCATATTGTGTCAGTGGTTTCACACATTCCTGCAGCAAAATCCTGGCAGACTGGATTACTGTTGGTTCACAGATGAGGCCTGGTTTCATCTTTCTGGATATGTCAATGCTCAAAATTGCCATTTTTGGGGCAACTGACAATCCCCACGTGACACACGAAGAGCCCCTATATCCAGCAAAGATCGGTGTTTGGTGTGCGATGTCACAGCGGCGCATTATTGGGCCGATCTTCTTCGAAACAACCATCTGAACAGAAGCTTACGTGGAAATTTTTCAGACCTCCGTGAATCAGTTGGACGATGAGGAATTATCCATTGGATATTTCCAGCAGGATGGAGCAACATGCCATACTTCCCGTGCCAGCACGGCCGAAGTTGAGTCATTTTTCGAGAACAGAGTCATTTCGAAGGGACTTTGGCCTCCGCTGTCGCCAGATTTGACGCCGTTCGATTACTTTCTCTGGGGCTATCTGAAAGGTAGAGTTTATGGCAATAATCCAGGATCCATCACCACATTGAAATCCAACATCATTCAAGAAATTCAGGCAATTCCTGGGGACATGCTGACCAGAGCCTCCCAAAATATTGAGCGTTGTGTTCAGCTCTGCCTGGACGCAAATGGTGACCATTTCCAACACATGTTATGATGTCATCTCCTTTCTCGCAGCCTAACGTAAGTCCAGTTCAAATTCCGTTACGATATCTTCATTCCTCTTCCAGTTATTGCAAAAATGCCGGGTAAAGTAGCGAGTGAAATACCCTGTACCATATGTTTACTAAATTAGAATGCAGCAAATCATTCCAGTAATGAACATCCTGAGATCTCAACATTTATCTGCTATTTAGAGTTGCTCTCTGTTAGGGAGGCTGACTTTTGAGCCCATGATGGCTCACAATGCAAAAACACTACATACTACACTGAAGAGCAATTGAATTAGAGACAGCTGGCATTATGCAAATGTGGCACTGTGGGGGCCCTGTGAACGGAAACGACATGACGTATGCAGCGATCCGACAATATAAGGAGTGATGCAACGGGAATCAGTAAGAGTCGGACACAGTATGGGTAAGACGAAGGTTCTGAGCGCATTTGATCGTGGGCAAATTGTCGGGGCCCGACGAATGGGTCCCTCCATCTTGGAAGTCGTGAAGGCACTGGGATTTTCACGAGCCACTGTGTCACGGATGTACCGTGAGTACATCAAATCCGGTAAAACCATCCCTGCAAAGGCCAACTGCCGTGGACAACAGCGTGTGGATGAGCGGTGTCATCATTGGCTAGCTCGCATTGTAGCAGCGGATAGACGGGCCACAGTGCAAGAAATCACTCGGCAATTTAACGCTGGTGCACAAAAACGTGTATGCAGCCGCACCATCCAGAACCATCTCCTTGCTATGGGGTACAGAAGCCATCGTCCCACGAGAGTACTGCTGCTGACCGCACATCACAGGGTGCAAAGATTAGCATGGGTGCAGAAACATCGCCACTGGACCCTAGACATGTGGGAAAATGTTGCCTGGACTGATGAGTCGAGATTCACGTTGGTACATGCGGATGGCAGGATACGAGTACGGCGCAAACCACATGAAGCAATGGATCGTTCTTGCCAGCAGGGTACTCTTCAAGCTGGTGGGGGTGGCATTCTCGTCTGGGGACTGCTTACGTGGACTGAAATGGGACCCCTGGTATGAGTGACATCGTCCCTCACAGGTCAACGTTACCGGGATATATTGGGCGACCATTTGCTTCCGTTTGTGCATCTTCAACATCGCACTGGGGACCTCATCCTGCAACAAGACAATGCACCGTGCCATTGCTCCCGAATTGTATCCGAATGGTTGGATGAACACGGCACCAACGTGACCTCGCTTCCTTGGCCAGCTAGGTCACCTGACCTCAATCCCATCGAGCACGTCTGGGGTGCCATCGAGAGAGATGTTCGAGGCTCTGAACCCCCTCCATCAAATCTTTGTAAACTGTGGGAGCTTGTTCAGGGGTCATGGATCCGTATGGCTTCCCAACGCTTCCGGTGTCTTGTCGAGTCCATGCCGAGATGAATCGCAGCCGTCATCAGGGCGAAAGGTGGTGCTACACGTTACTAGACAGGTATCTCTAATTCAAATGCTCTTCAGTGTAAATACACTGAACCAGGATTAAAATTACATTCTAATTTTGATGCCATGCTAAAATTTGTGGCATTTCCATTAAAGTAAGATTTACTGCTTCAGCCCTAACTCATAGCAAAGTTTAGTGCCTGATTTATCAAATTTGCCACTTGTGATCCTGATAAGCCATTTGCAAAAAAGCCAATAGATATTTTGAAATTGGTATTTATGCCCACAAGCATTACACGTAAAGCATTTTTTGCCCCTAGCATGTCATCCATATCAAGTTCAGTCCCCATATTAACAGAACCATTAAACCCTTTCCCATCCCATTTTGTATATTTCCTTATAACAATCTTATTGATAGTCATATTCCAGAGAAAATGTTCATTCTTAAGACCAACTTTTGCCAGTATTAAAACGCAGTGAATGACTACCAGGTTCTGCATCAACAGACTGATACTAGTATTTAACAGTTCTTTTGTGCAGTAAACAGGTATTAAACTTTTTCTCACATAATGATATGCACAGAGAGAAAAAATGTGGCATTAACACAAAGGCTCTTGATTCCTTTGAGTATCTCGGTGGAACTGGGAGTTCATTTTCCTTTAAAATTTGCTGTAATAACAGCTCTGTTTGGAGGCCTGGAATTCTTTGCAAACTATCCAAATTGTCTTAAGAAATAAAATTAAGTAATTGTCCCTTTCTTCTTCTGCAAAAAAACCATAAATGGTGACATTTACTTGGATATGCTAGAAAATTTTGCTATACCCCAGATCAAAAGATATGACAACGTTGTTTTCCAACAAGATGGCGCGCCTCCACATTGGTCAACGTGTGTACGTAAGTGCCTAAATGAGCATTTCCCCAACAGATAGATTGCGCGTGGTGGTCCTATTCCGTGGCCTCGCTCTCCAGATCTAACTCCATTGGATTATTTCATGTGGGGTTATGTGAAGGATCGTGTCTATCAGATGCCTTGTACTGATTTGCAGGAACTGAAGCAGCATATCACAGCTGCTATTAATTCCATAACTCTTCAGATGCTTGCCAATACATGGCATGAAATCGAGTATCGCTTGTACGTACTATGAGTAACCGAGGGATCTCACATAGAAATTTATTAACTTGTGTAGTTACATTGTAAGTTAGTACAGTCAGTTTCTTTCTATCTGTTTAATGTTTTGTTTTATATAATTTTATAATGTGTCCAAAATTCTTGTACACCCTGTATGTATACTGCAGCACCCGAACAAAA